>OX123181.2:17061146-18261146 GCA_944739405.2 Euclidia mi
TATGCCCCCACAGCTCAATCCACCGAGGAAGACATAGAAAACTTTTATGGCACACTGGCAACTACGCTCCGAGACATACCAAAGAGAGAAATTACTATGATCATTGCAGATTTCAACGCAAAAGTAGGCAACACTAAACACGACGACCACCTTCGACGTGTGGTTGGCAAGTATGGCGTTGGCGAGCGTAATGAAAGGGGCGACCGCCTATTACAATTTTGCAGCGAGGAGGATTTTACTCTCACGAACACCTGTTTCCAACACCATATTCGTCGATTATACACGTGGATTTCCCCGGGTGATAGACATAGAAACCAAATAGATTTTATCTTAATAGGCACGCGGTGGAGATCATCAGTTACAAATGCCATTACTTTTCCGGGAGCTGACTGCGGCAGTGACCACCAATTACTGGTCGCCACTGTTAGGGTCCGCCTGAAGATGATGTGGAAGTCCCAGCCGATCCCAATCCTGAAGAAAGTGGATTTGAGTACTTTCAGCACAGAGGTGGAGAGGAGGATAGTGAGTGGACCCTTTGAAAACGCAATAGACCCCAATTCCGAATGGGATCTTCTGAAGACTACAATCATTCAGACAGCAAAGGAGCATTCCCTTGGGAAGCCCGGCATGAAGAACTTCATCACAACAGCTACGAGTCGGGTCATCCTGGAGCGTCGGGAGCTGAAAGAGAGAGGAACGAGCTCTGCTGAGGATCAGAAGCGCTATTCAAAACTGAGCCGGGAGGTCCAGAAAAGGTGCCGACAGGACTACGATGCGTATATTAACAACATCTGCCTAGAACTTGAACAGAACTCTGTAAGGCACGAAACTAAATAGCTGTTTCAAAAAGTTAAGGAACTCACGAACTCCCGGAGCATCAAACCTATGGCCATCGAGGATGAGGAAAAGCGTCTTCTCATTGACATGACTCAAATACTGGAACGTTAGAAAAGTTACTGTCAATCTTTATACGATACCGGTGAACCGACGACCCGGCCGGGCGAATGGTTAGCGGATGAGCCCAATATTCTGCGTTCGGAAGTCGTACATGCCCTGAAATCACTCATGAATCACTCATGAAAAGTCCCCAGGCAAAGACGGTGTTCCCGCAGAACTATTGAAGAGCTTGGGGGATGCAGGGATATCGATTCTTCTGGATATATGCAACGGCGTCTGAAAAACAGGGCAATGGCCGGTGGATTGGACGGAATCCCTCTACATTCCCCTTCAGAAGAAAGGCTCCACCAAAGTTAGCGGTAACTACAGGACAATCGCTCTAATTTCCCATGCAAGTAAGATCCTTCTGCATATACTAAACCAGCGACTCTGTCATTATCTCCGCCACCAGATTCCTGAAGAAGAGGCAGGTTTCGTAAAGGGTAAGGGTACAAGGGAGCAGATACTCAATGTGAGGCAAGTCATCGAGAAAAACAGGGAGTTCAACAGCCCGGTTATCTTGTGCTTTATTGACTACACCAAGGCTTTTAATTGTGTGCAATGGGATAAGCTATGGAATGTACTGAACGAGATGGGGGTTCCAAAACACCTGCTTAATCTCGTTCGAGTTCTTTACAGCGATAATCGCTCTTACGTCAGAATCGGCACCGACTGTTCTAATGTGTTCGAAATCAAAAAAAGGAGTGCGACAGGGCTGTATACTGTCCCCAGCTCTGTTCAATATATACGGAGAACACATCATCCGCAGGACCCTTGAAGACTGGGAGAAAGGGTTCCCGATCGGTGGCAAAAGAATATCGAATCTGAGATATGCCGACGACACTGTACTCCTCACTACCTCTGTGGAAGACATGCGAGAACTGTTTCGGAGACTAGAGACCGAAAGTAACAAAATGGGCCTCGCAGTAAACAAAACCAAGACAAAGCTCATGATGGTTGATCGCGCTGGTCACTTAAATAACCCGACGAACATCATACCAGGCGTGGACACAGTAGATCACTATATTTATCTAGGTGCTCAAGTCAGCAGGGATGGGAGTTGTGTACCCGAAATAAAGAGACGCATTGGTATGACCAAGGATGCTATGACCCGCCTAAACAACATATGGAAGAAGAGGGGAATTTCTATTAATACTAAGATCAGTTTGGTACGAGCCCTAATATTCCCCATTTTTCTATATGGAGTTGTAAGTTTATCAACAGCTAGCTATTTTTATTGTAATCTGTGAATAACGCCGTGAGTAGTATATTTGTTACTTTTATTCTGTACTGCAATGTGTCTAATATTTAATATACTGCTGTTTGTTATTCCTAATAAATAAAAAGAAAAAAAAGAAAAAAAAGAAACGTGGACGATACGAGCTCGAGAGAGGCAGAGGATTGTTGATGCTTTGGAAATGTGGTGCTGGAGGCGCATGATGAGGATACCCTGGACCGCCAAGCGCACAAATATATCGATTTTATTTAGCGGGGTTTTATTTCTTAGTCGCGATAATTTGTTTATTTCAAGACATAAATACCGGCTTGCAACGGTTGTGGTCGCGGAGGGATGACCCTCCGCGACCACGTTGCAAGCCAGTAGAAACGTAGGAGAATAACAGAGGTATTTATGCCTTGAAATAAACAAAGTATCGCGACTAAGACCCGCTAAATAATAGTGTATGATGTATACAAATCGCGAAAGTTTAAAATCGATTAATATATCAATTCTCGCGCAGCTTAAGATCAAAACCCGCCTGTCCACAATATGCCACCAGCGAATTCTTTCGTATTTCGGCCACATAGTGAGAAGAGGAAATGAGAGTCTCGAAAAACTGATCATAGTTGGGAACACAGAAGGTAAGCGAGCTCGTGGCCGTTCCCCAACCAGATGGACCGATCAAGTAAAAGACACATATTCCTCCAAGTTTTACTCGATTGTAAAGGAAGCAATGGACAGGACTCGATGGAGGCAAATCATTCACTCCAAGTGTAAGCCATCCAGTGATGACCACGATCCTCAGTCATGAGGGAACGACAGGAGAGAGAGAGAGGTATGAAGTCCGCCAACATTTGTCTTAGTCCGTTAGATTTATGTAAACAGCTGTGCTTAAGTTGCCACGATTGTTTTTAAAGCTTCGCGTTTGAAGAATTTATTGAATGGATAGATGTACTCATTTATTTGTTAAAAATCGTTTGTTTTGATGTGGGCAGATGTGTATGTTGTGGTGAAAGCAAAAATTGGGGTAACGCCGAAATTGACATTTGTTATTATCAAACAAGATAAGCTAAAGTCAGGCTTTACCTGAATATAAATGTTTACTATAATTCTTTTTTTGATAAGACCAAAGAAACTCAAAATACAAATAACATCTCAGTATAACACTAAATGAGAAGAACCCTATGATATTTTTTAAATTACCACATCGTTAGACTAGTCTGATTTATATTGTGCTAGCATGACTGCTGACCTCTGACTGACTGTTAATACATTTATTGACTTTTGAATTCTAGCATCTACTCTATGGTTTGTTTTTCGTGTGAGTGTGTGGCCAACTCTGGTGTCGGAGTTTTCAGACCGCCCGACGCCCTCCGACATGGCCTAACGATCCTTATCCTTAGACAAGAACCGGGACCGACTGCTTTACGTGCTCTCCGAAGCACGGTAGCGCTAGGAGGACGTATTCTATTTTGGAGTTTAAAATAAATACAGCATACATTTTCCTTTCAAAGGAGAGGCCTAGTCCAGCGGTGGACTGTTAAAGGCTTATGATGACAGCATACATGTCTAAATATTTGACTGGTCTTTTAGAGTAAATGAACTTGATTACTAAACTGGGTTTGATTTCCATCCAGAAATACATTTTTGTGTGATGTGTTTGTTTTATGACTGCTAGAAATTCGTCTGTGGAATGTATCTATAGTTAATCTAGCACTGATTCTGCCAGCTTGGTTTCAGGTTTGACTTGAGTGTGTTGTTCTAGAATATATTAGAAAATATTATTATTATGCTACTATGTCACTGTTCACATGTGTTTTATTTTTATTAAATCTGACAATAACAAGCAAACCCAACTCCCACTACCGTTGGGTTCTTAAATCAACCCTTCTTATGAATAAGCATCTGCTGTCAGGTCAAAAAATGTCCTGCCTTGTGAATATTTTCCAAACACCATATGTAATAGCAATGTTTATGTGCCCCGGCTTCGCCCACAGCCCGTAATTTATGAGTTCCCATAAAAGTGAGTTTTAGGTCACCGTACTTACCACGATTTGCATTTTTTTTCGCCGGCCGGAACACGTGTTGATGGGCTATTTGCATATTAGAAAACTTTTTTTGATATATTTTTTGTATTTTTTTGTCGCATTAGCATAATATTTACATATTGGAATTTTGTTCATTAAAGTGGTCGAATTTCATTCCGGAACGGGGGACCTTTCTGAAATTTCTAATTTTGGGCCTGTTCTGCCGTCTCTTATCTTTGTTATGAGTTGCTGAAGACTCTATTATATTTCCAGCATACAAAAATAAAAACATGAAGTTGTAAAATAACATAATAATTGGCTTAAACCTTAGAAGACGACCAAGATTGCCTTAAATTCAAGGATATTTCGCCTGAAAAAAAAAGACTGGGAGTAAGGGGAGAACGGAATAAGATCTTACCGGCCCAAATGTCAACCTCACCTGCACGCGCCGGATGGCGGCGGCGACCAACTGGTTACCGTGGTGCTCCCTGCTAGATAACGGACGAGGCTATGGCGACCGAGCAGTGGCGGTATAACCACACACCTGGTCCAGGAAACCGGCCAAAAGAGGCTGCAGTGGCCTTTGAGTCTAAATCACTTCAAAAAGTCTGGGACAGAAGGCAACGGGAAACCACTGTCACTATATATTCCCAAGAGAGTCATCATGGAGAGTTATACAACAGATCTGAGTATGTCATGCGACCCGGCTGACGCCCGGCGCCACCAACCCGGGCAAGGTGGTGTGAAATATGCTACCGGCCATGCGGCAGTGACTCACCAGGCTCCGCATGGAAACTCTGCTACTGGTGACAGCAGCGTCGCCAAATCAATCCAAACCCCCACCGCATCGGAACATGGAATGTACGAGGAGTGAACCAACCAGGCAAACTTCAGATCGTGGAAAACGAAATGCGAAGAAAAGATATAGATATCCTAGGACTTAGCGAAACGCACTGGAAAGGTCAGGGCCAGTTTACCTCGCACTCTGGAAGTACAGTGTTTTTCTCGAGACCTGAAAATGAAAGCAGTAGAGGAGTGGCTTTCATAGTTCCATCAGGAGTGGCAAAGTACGTGCTACCCAGCACGTACTTTGCCACTCCTATAAACCAGTCAACGATCGCATTATATATATAAAATTAAACACTTCCCCATGTAAATTGAACATCATTCAAGTATATGCCCCCACAGCTCAATCCACCGAGGAAGACATAGAAAACTTTTATGGCACACTGGCAACTACGCTCCGAGACATACCAAAGAGAGAAATTACTATGATCATTGCAGATTTCAACGCAAAAGTAGGCAACACTAAACACGACGACCACCTTCGACGTGTGGTTGGCAAGTATGGCGTTGGCGAGCGTAATGAAAGGGGCGACCGCCTATTACAATTTTGCAGCGAGGAGGATTTTACTCTCACGAACACCTGTTTCCAACACCATATTCGTCGATTATACACGTGGATTTCCCCGGGTGATAGACATAGAAACCAAATAGATTTTATCTTAATAGGCACGCGGTGGAGATCATCAGTTACAAATGCCATTACTTTTCCGGGAGCTGACTGCGGCAGTGACCACCAATTACTGGTCGCCACTGTTAGGGTCCGCCTGAAGATGATGTGGAAGTCCCAGCCGATCCCAATCCTGAAGAAAGTGGATTTGAGTACTTTCAGCACAGAGGTGGAGAGGAGGATAGTGAGTGGACCCTTTGAAAACGCAATAGACCCCAATTCCGAATGGGATCTTCTGAAGACTACAATCATTCAGACAGCAAAGGAGCATTCCCTTGGGAAGCCCGGCATGAAGAACTTCATCACAACAGCTACGAGTCGGGTCATCCTGGAGCGTCGGGAGCTGAAAGAGAGAGGAACGAGCTCTGCTGAGGATCAGAAGCGCTATTCAAAACTGAGCCGGGAGGTCCAGAAAAGGTGCCGACAGGACTACGATGCGTATATTAACAACATCTGCCTAGAACTTGAACAGAACTCTGTAAGGCACGAAACTAAATAGCTGTTTCAAAAAGTTAAGGAACTCACGAACTCCCGGAGCATCAAACCTATGGCCATCGAGGATGAGGAAAAGCGTCTTCTCATTGACATGACTCAAATACTGGAACGTTAGAAAAGTTACTGTCAATCTTTATACGATACCGGTGAACCGACGACCCGGCCGGGCGAATGGTTAGCGGATGAGCCCAATATTCTGCGTTCGGAAGTCGTACATGCCCTGAAATCACTCATGAATCACTCATGAAAAGTCCCCAGGCAAAGACGGTGTTCCCGCAGAACTATTGAAGAGCTTGGGGGATGCAGGGATATCGATTCTTCTGGATATATGCAACGGCGTCTGAAAAACAGGGCAATGGCCGGTGGATTGGACGGAATCCCTCTACATTCCCCTTCAGAAGAAAGGCTCCACCAAAGTTAGCGGTAACTACAGGACAATCGCTCTAATTTCCCATGCAAGTAAGATCCTTCTGCATATACTAAACCAGCGACTCTGTCATTATCTCCGCCACCAGATTCCTGAAGAAGAGGCAGGTTTCGTAAAGGGTAAGGGTACAAGGGAGCAGATACTCAATGTGAGGCAAGTCATCGAGAAAAACAGGGAGTTCAACAGCCCGGTTATCTTGTGCTTTATTGACTACACCAAGGCTTTTAATTGTGTGCAATGGGATAAGCTATGGAATGTACTGAACGAGATGGGGGTTCCAAAACACCTGCTTAATCTCGTTCGAGTTCTTTACAGCGATAATCGCTCTTACGTCAGAATCGGCACCGACTGTTCTAATGTGTTCGAAATCAAAAAAAGGAGTGCGACAGGGCTGTATACTGTCCCCAGCTCTGTTCAATATATACGGAGAACACATCATCCGCAGGACCCTTGAAGACTGGGAGAAAGGGTTCCCGATCGGTGGCAAAAGAATATCGAATCTGAGATATGCCGACGACACTGTACTCCTCACTACCTCTGTGGAAGACATGCGAGAACTGTTTCGGAGACTAGAGACCGAAAGTAACAAAATGGGCCTCGCAGTAAACAAAACCAAGACAAAGCTCATGATGGTTGATCGCGCTGGTCACTTAAATAACCCGACGAACATCATACCAGGCGTGGACACAGTAGATCACTATATTTATCTAGGTGCTCAAGTCAGCAGGGATGGGAGTTGTGTACCCGAAATAAAGAGACGCATTGGTATGACCAAGGATGCTATGACCCGCCTAAACAACATATGGAAGAAGAGGGGAATTTCTATTAATACTAAGATCAGTTTGGTACGAGCCCTAATATTCCCCATTTTTCTATATGGAGTTGTAAGTTTATCAACAGCTAGCTATTTTTATTGTAATCTGTGAATAACGCCGTGAGTAGTATATTTGTTACTTTTATTCTGTACTGCAATGTGTCTAATATTTAATATACTGCTGTTTGTTATTCCTAATAAATAAAAAGAAAAAAAAGAAAAAAAAGAAACGTGGACGATACGAGCTCGAGAGAGGCAGAGGATTGTTGATGCTTTGGAAATGTGGTGCTGGAGGCGCATGATGAGGATACCCTGGACCGCCAAGCGCACAAATATATCGATTTTATTTAGCGGGGTTTTATTTCTTAGTCGCGATAATTTGTTTATTTCAAGACATAAATACCGGCTTGCAACGGTTGTGGTCGCGGAGGGATGACCCTCCGCGACCACGTTGCAAGCCAGTAGAAACGTAGGAGAATAACAGAGGTATTTATGCCTTGAAATAAACAAAGTATCGCGACTAAGACCCGCTAAATAATAGTGTATGATGTATACAAATCGCGAAAGTTTAAAATCGATTAATATATCAATTCTCGCGCAGCTTAAGATCAAAACCCGCCTGTCCACAATATGCCACCAGCGAATTCTTTCGTATTTCGGCCACATAGTGAGAAGAGGAAATGAGAGTCTCGAAAAACTGATCATAGTTGGGAACACAGAAGGTAAGCGAGCTCGTGGCCGTTCCCCAACCAGATGGACCGATCAAGTAAAAGACACATATTCCTCCAAGTTTTACTCGATTGTAAAGGAAGCAATGGACAGGACTCGATGGAGGCAAATCATTCACTCCAAGTGTAAGCCATCCAGTGATGACCACGATCCTCAGTCATGAGGGAACGACAGGAGAGAGAGAGAGGTATGAAGTCCGCCAACATTTGTCTTAGTCCGTTAGATTTATGTAAACAGCTGTGCTTAAGTTGCCACGATTGTTTTTAAAGCTTCGCGTTTGAAGAATTTATTGAATGGATAGATGTACTCATTTATTTGTTAAAAATCGTTTGTTTTGATGTGGGCAGATGTGTATGTTGTGGTGAAAGCAAAAATTGGGGTAACGCCGAAATTGACATTTGTTATTATCAAACAAGATAAGCTAAAGTCAGGCTTTACCTGAATATAAATGTTTACTATAATTCTTTTTTTGATAAGACCAAAGAAACTCAAAATACAAATAACATCTCAGTATAACACTAAATGAGAAGAACCCTATGATATTTTTTAAATTACCACATCGTTAGACTAGTCTGATTTATATTGTGCTAGCATGACTGCTGACCTCTGACTGACTGTTAATACATTTATTGACTTTTGAATTCTAGCATCTACTCTATGGTTTGTTTTTCGTGTGAGTGTGTGGCCAACTCTGGTGTCGGAGTTTTCAGACCGCCCGACGCCCTCCGACATGGCCTAACGATCCTTATCCTTAGACAAGAACCGGGACCGACTGCTTTACGTGCTCTCCGAAGCACGGTAGCGCTAGGAGGACGTATTCTATTTTGGAGTTTAAAATAAATACAGCATACATTTTCCTTTCAAAGGAGAGGCCTAGTCCAGCGGTGGACTGTTAAAGGCTTATGATGACAGCATACATGTCTAAATATTTGACTGGTCTTTTAGAGTAAATGAACTTGATTACTAAACTGGGTTTGATTTCCATCCAGAAATACATTTTTGTGTGATGTGTTTGTTTTATGACTGCTAGAAATTCGTCTGTGGAATGTATCTATAGTTAATCTAGCACTGATTCTGCCAGCTTGGTTTCAGGTTTGACTTGAGTGTGTTGTTCTAGAATATATTAGAAAATATTATTATTATGCTACTATGTCACTGTTCACATGTGTTTTATTTTTATTAAATCTGACAATAACAAGCAAACCCAACTCCCACTACCGTTGGGTTCTTAAATCAACCCTTCTTATGAATAAGCATCTGCTGTCAGGTCAAAAAATGTCCTGCCTTGTGAATATTTTCCAAACACCATATGTAATAGCAATGTTTATGTGCCCCGGCTTCGCCCACAGCCCGTAATTTATGAGTTCCCATAAAAGTGAGTTTTAGGTCACCGTACTTACCACGATTTGCATTTTTTTTCGCCGGCCGGAACACGTGTTGATGGGCTATTTGCATATTAGAAAACTTTTTTTGATATATTTTTTGTATTTTTTTGTCGCATTAGCATAATATTTACATATTGGAATTTTGTTCATTAAAGTGGTCGAATTTCATTCCGGAACGGGGGACCTTTCTGAAATTTCTAATTTTGGGCCTGTTCTGCCGTCTCTTATCTTTGTTATGAGTTGCTGAAGACTCTATTATATTTCCAGCATACAAAAATAAAAACATGAAGTTGTAAAATAACATAATAATTGGCTTAAACCTTAGAAGACGACCAAGATTGCCTTAAATTCAAGGATATTTCGCCTGAAAAAAAAAGACTGGGAGTAAGGGGAGAACGGAATAAGATCTTACCGGCCCAAATGTCAACCTCACCTGCACGCGCCGGATGGCGGCGGCGACCAACTGGTTACCGTGGTGCTCCCTGCTAGATAACGGACGAGGCTATGGCGACCGAGCAGTGGCGGTATAACCACACACCTGGTCCAGGAAACCGGCCAAAAGAGGCTGCAGTGGCCTTTGAGTCTAAATCACTTCAAAAAGTCTGGGACAGAAGGCAACGGGAAACCACTGTCACTATATATTCCCAAGAGAGTCATCATGGAGAGTTATACAACAGATCTGAGTATGTCATGCGACCCGGCTGACGCCCGGCGCCACCAACCCGGGCAAGGTGGTGTGAAATATGCTACCGGCCATGCGGCAGTGACTCACCAGGCTCCGCATGGAAACTCTGCTACTGGTGACAGCAGCGTCGCCAAATCAATCCAAACCCCCACCGCATCGGAACATGGAATGTACGAGGAGTGAACCAACCAGGCAAACTTCAGATCGTGGAAAACGAAATGCGAAGAAAAGATATAGATATCCTAGGACTTAGCGAAACGCACTGGAAAGGTCAGGGCCAGTTTACCTCGCACTCTGGAAGTACAGTGTTTTTCTCGAGACCTGAAAATGAAAGCAGTAGAGGAGTGGCTTTCATAGTTCCATCAGGAGTGGCAAAGTACGTGCTACCCAGCACGTACTTTGCCACTCCTATAAACCAGTCAACGATCGCATTATATATATAAAATTAAACACTTCCCCATGTAAATTGAACATCATTCAAGTATATGCCCCCACAGCTCAATCCACCGAGGAAGACATAGAAAACTTTTATGGCACACTGGCAACTACGCTCCGAGACATACCAAAGAGAGAAATTACTATGATCATTGCAGATTTCAACGCAAAAGTAGGCAACACTAAACACGACGACCACCTTCGACGTGTGGTTGGCAAGTATGGCGTTGGCGAGCGTAATGAAAGGGGCGACCGCCTATTACAATTTTGCAGCGAGGAGGATTTTACTCTCACGAACACCTGTTTCCAACACCATATTCGTCGATTATACACGTGGATTTCCCCGGGTGATAGACATAGAAACCAAATAGATTTTATCTTAATAGGCACGCGGTGGAGATCATCAGTTACAAATGCCATTACTTTTCCGGGAGCTGACTGCGGCAGTGACCACCAATTACTGGTCGCCACTGTTAGGGTCCGCCTGAAGATGATGTGGAAGTCCCAGCCGATCCCAATCCTGAAGAAAGTGGATTTGAGTACTTTCAGCACAGAGGTGGAGAGGAGGATAGTGAGTGGACCCTTTGAAAACGCAATAGACCCCAATTCCGAATGGGATCTTCTGAAGACTACAATCATTCAGACAGCAAAGGAGCATTCCCTTGGGAAGCCCGGCATGAAGAACTTCATCACAACAGCTACGAGTCGGGTCATCCTGGAGCGTCGGGAGCTGAAAGAGAGAGGAACGAGCTCTGCTGAGGATCAGAAGCGCTATTCAAAACTGAGCCGGGAGGTCCAGAAAAGGTGCCGACAGGACTACGATGCGTATATTAACAACATCTGCCTAGAACTTGAACAGAACTCTGTAAGGCACGAAACTAAATAGCTGTTTCAAAAAGTTAAGGAACTCACGAACTCCCGGAGCATCAAACCTATGGCCATCGAGGATGAGGAAAAGCGTCTTCTCATTGACATGACTCAAATACTGGAACGTTAGAAAAGTTACTGTCAATCTTTATACGATACCGGTGAACCGACGACCCGGCCGGGCGAATGGTTAGCGGATGAGCCCAATATTCTGCGTTCGGAAGTCGTACATGCCCTGAAATCACTCATGAATCACTCATGAAAAGTCCCCAGGCAAAGACGGTGTTCCCGCAGAACTATTGAAGAGCTTGGGGGATGCAGGGATATCGATTCTTCTGGATATATGCAACGGCGTCTGAAAAACAGGGCAATGGCCGGTGGATTGGACGGAATCCCTCTACATTCCCCTTCAGAAGAAAGGCTCCACCAAAGTTAGCGGTAACTACAGGACAATCGCTCTAATTTCCCATGCAAGTAAGATCCTTCTGCATATACTAAACCAGCGACTCTGTCATTATCTCCGCCACCAGATTCCTGAAGAAGAGGCAGGTTTCGTAAAGGGTAAGGGTACAAGGGAGCAGATACTCAATGTGAGGCAAGTCATCGAGAAAAACAGGGAGTTCAACAGCCCGGTTATCTTGTGCTTTATTGACTACACCAAGGCTTTTAATTGTGTGCAATGGGATAAGCTATGGAATGTACTGAACGAGATGGGGGTTCCAAAACACCTGCTTAATCTCGTTCGAGTTCTTTACAGCGATAATCGCTCTTACGTCAGAATCGGCACCGACTGTTCTAATGTGTTCGAAATCAAAAAAAGGAGTGCGACAGGGCTGTATACTGTCCCCAGCTCTGTTCAATATATACGGAGAACACATCATCCGCAGGACCCTTGAAGACTGGGAGAAAGGGTTCCCGATCGGTGGCAAAAGAATATCGAATCTGAGATATGCCGACGACACTGTACTCCTCACTACCTCTGTGGAAGACATGCGAGAACTGTTTCGGAGACTAGAGACCGAAAGTAACAAAATGGGCCTCGCAGTAAACAAAACCAAGACAAAGCTCATGATGGTTGATCGCGCTGGTCACTTAAATAACCCGACGAACATCATACCAGGCGTGGACACAGTAGATCACTATATTTATCTAGGTGCTCAAGTCAGCAGGGATGGGAGTTGTGTACCCGAAATAAAGAGACGCATTGGTATGACCAAGGATGCTATGACCCGCCTAAACAACATATGGAAGAAGAGGGGAATTTCTATTAATACTAAGATCAGTTTGGTACGAGCCCTAATATTCCCCATTTTTCTATATGGAGTTGTAAGTTTATCAACAGCTAGCTATTTTTATTGTAATCTGTGAATAACGCCGTGAGTAGTATATTTGTTACTTTTATTCTGTACTGCAATGTGTCTAATATTTAATATACTGCTGTTTGTTATTCCTAATAAATAAAAAGAAAAAAAAGAAAAAAAAGAAACGTGGACGATACGAGCTCGAGAGAGGCAGAGGATTGTTGATGCTTTGGAAATGTGGTGCTGGAGGCGCATGATGAGGATACCCTGGACCGCCAAGCGCACAAATATATCGATTTTATTTAGCGGGGTTTTATTTCTTAGTCGCGATAATTTGTTTATTTCAAGACATAAATACCGGCTTGCAACGGTTGTGGTCGCGGAGGGATGACCCTCCGCGACCACGTTGCAAGCCAGTAGAAACGTAGGAGAATAACAGAGGTATTTATGCCTTGAAATAAACAAAGTATCGCGACTAAGACCCGCTAAATAATAGTGTATGATGTATACAAATCGCGAAAGTTTAAAATCGATTAATATATCAATTCTCGCGCAGCTTAAGATCAAAACCCGCCTGTCCACAATATGCCACCAGCGAATTCTTTCGTATTTCGGCCACATAGTGAGAAGAGGAAATGAGAGTCTCGAAAAACTGATCATAGTTGGGAACACAGAAGGTAAGCGAGCTCGTGGCCGTTCCCCAACCAGATGGACCGATCAAGTAAAAGACACATATTCCTCCAAGTTTTACTCGATTGTAAAGGAAGCAATGGACAGGACTCGATGGAGGCAAATCATTCACTCCAAGTGTAAGCCATCCAGTGATGACCACGATCCTCAGTCATGAGGGAACGACAGGAGAGAGAGAGAGGTATGAAGTCCGCCAACATTTGTCTTAGTCCGTTAGATTTATGTAAACAGCTGTGCTTAAGTTGCCACGATTGTTTTTAAAGCTTCGCGTTTGAAGAATTTATTGAATGGATAGATGTACTCATTTATTTGTTAAAAATCGTTTGTTTTGATGTGGGCAGATGTGTATGTTGTGGTGAAAGCAAAAATTGGGGTAACGCCGAAATTGACATTTGTTATTATCAAACAAGATAAGCTAAAGTCAGGCTTTACCTGAATATAAATGTTTACTATAATTCTTTTTTTGATAAGACCAAAGAAACTCAAAATACAAATAACATCTCAGTATAACACTAAATGAGAAGAACCCTATGATATTTTTTAAATTACCACATCGTTAGACTAGTCTGATTTATATTGTGCTAGCATGACTGCTGACCTCTGACTGACTGTTAATACATTTATTGACTTTTGAATTCTAGCATCTACTCTATGGTTTGTTTTTCGTGTGAGTGTGTGGCCAACTCTGGTGTCGGAGTTTTCAGACCGCCCGACGCCCTCCGACATGGCCTAACGATCCTTATCCTTAGACAAGAACCGGGACCGACTGCTTTACGTGCTCTCCGAAGCACGGTAGCGCTAGGAGGACGTATTCTATTTTGGAGTTTAAAATAAATACAGCATACATTTTCCTTTCAAAGGAGAGGCCTAGTCCAGCGGTGGACTGTTAAAGGCTTATGATGACAGCATACATGTCTAAATATTTGACTGGTCTTTTAGAGTAAATGAACTTGATTACTAAACTGGGTTTGATTTCCATCCAGAAATACATTTTTGTGTGATGTGTTTGTTTTATGACTGCTAGAAATTCGTCTGTGGAATGTATCTATAGTTAATCTAGCACTGATTCTGCCAGCTTGGTTTCAGGTTTGACTTGAGTGTGTTGTTCTAGAATATATTAGAAAATATTATTATTATGCTACTATGTCACTGTTCACATGTGTTTTATTTTTATTAAATCTGACAATAACAAGCAAACCCAACTCCCACTACCGTTGGGTTCTTAAATCAACCCTTCTTATGAATAAGCATCTGCTGTCAGGTCAAAAAATGTCCTGCCTTGTGAATATTTTCCAAACACCATATGTAATAGCAATGTTTATGTGCCCCGGCTTCGCCCACAGCCCGTAATTTATGAGTTCCCATAAAAGTGAGTTTTAGGTCACCGTACTTACCACGATTTGCATTTTTTTTCGCCGGCCGGAACACGTGTTGATGGGCTATTTGCATATTAGAAAACTTTTTTTGATATATTTTTTGTATTTTTTTGTCGCATTAGCATAATATTTACATATTGGAATTTTGTTCATTAAAGTGGTCGAATTTCATTCCGGAACGGGGGACCTTTCTGAAATTTCTAATTTTGGGCCTGTTCTGCCGTCTCTTATCTTTGTTATGAGTTGCTGAAGACTCTATTATATTTCCAGCATACAAAAATAAAAACATGAAGTTGTAAAATAACATAATAATTGGCTTAAACCTTAGAAGACGACCAAGATTGCCTTAAATTCAAGGATATTTCGCCTGAAAAAAAAAGACTGGGAGTAAGGGGAGAACGGAATAAGATCTTACCGGCCCAAATGTCAACCTCACCTGCACGCGCCGGATGGCGGCGGCGACCAACTGGTTACCGTGGTGCTCCCTGCTAGATAACGGACGAGGCTATGGCGACCGAGCAGTGGCGGTATAACCACACACCTGGTCCAGGAAACCGGCCAAAAGAGGCTGCAGTGGCCTTTGAGTCTAAATCACTTCAAAAAGTCTGGGACAGAAGGCAACGGGAAACCACTGTCACTATATATTCCCAAGAGAGTCATCATGGAGAGTTATACAACAGATCTGAGTATGTCATGCGACCCGGCTGACGCCCGGCGCCACCAACCCGGGCAAGGTGGTGTGAAATATGCTACCGGCCATGCGGCAGTGACTCACCAGGCTCCGCATGGAAACTCTGCTACTGGTGACAGCAGCGTCGCCAAATCAATCCAAACCCCCACCGCATCGGAACATGGAATGTACGAGGAGTGAACCAACCAGGCAAACTTCAGATCGTGGAAAACGAAATGCGAAGAAAAGATATAGATATCCTAGGACTTAGCGAAACGCACTGGAAAGGTCAGGGCCAGTTTACCTCGCACTCTGGAAGTACAGTGTTTTTCTCGAGACCTGAAAATGAAAGCAGTAGAGGAGTGGCTTTCATAGTTCCATCAGGAGTGGCAAAGTACGTGCTACCCAGCACGTACTTTGCCACTCCTATAAACCAGTCAACGATCGCATTATATATATAAAATTAAACACTTCCCCATGTAAATTGAACATCATTCAAGTATATGCCCCCACAGCTCAATCCACCGAGGAAGACATAGAAAACTTTTATGGCACACTGGCAACTACGCTCCGAGACATACCAAAGAGAGAAATTACTATGATCATTGCAGATTTCAACGCAAAAGTAGGCAACACTAAACACGACGACCACCTTCGACGTGTGGTTGGCAAGTATGGCGTTGGCGAGCGTAATGAAAGGGGCGACCGCCTATTACAATTTTGCAGCGAGGAGGATTTTACTCTCACGAACACCTGTTTCCAACACCATATTCGTCGATTATACACGTGGATTTCCCCGGGTGATAGACATAGAAACCAAATAGATTTTATCTTAATAGGCACGCGGTGGAGATCATCAGTTACAAATGCCATTACTTTTCCGGGAGCTGACTGCGGCAGTGACCACCAATTACTGGTCGCCACTGTTAGGGTCCGCCTGAAGATGATGTGGAAGTCCCAGCCGATCCCAATCCTGAAGAAAGTGGATTTGAGTACTTTCAGCACAGAGGTGGAGAGGAGGATAGTGAGTGGACCCTTTGAAAACGCAATAGACCCCAATTCCGAATGGGATCTTCTGAAGACTACAATCATTCAGACAGCAAAGGAGCATTCCCTTGGGAAGCCCGGCATGAAGAACTTCATCACAACAGCTACGAGTCGGGTCATCCTGGAGCGTCGGGAGCTGAAAGAGAGAGGAACGAGCTCTGCTGAGGATCAGAAGCGCTATTCAAAACTGAGCCGGGAGGTCCAGAAAAGGTGCCGACAGGACTACGATGCGTATATTAACAACATCTGCCTAGAACTTGAACAGAACTCTGTAAGGCACGAAACTAAATAGCTGTTTCAAAAAGTTAAGGAACTCACGAACTCCCGGAGCATCAAACCTATGGCCATCGAGGATGAGGAAAAGCGTCTTCTCATTGACATGACTCAAATACTGGAACGTTAGAAAAGTTACTGTCAATCTTTATACGATACCGGTGAACCGACGACCCGGCCGGGCGAATGGTTAGCGGATGAGCCCAATATTCTGCGTTCGGAAGTCGTACATGCCCTGAAATCACTCATGAATCACTCATGAAAAGTCCCCAGGCAAAGACGGTGTTCCCGCAGAACTATTGAAGAGCTTGGGGGATGCAGGGATATCGATTCTTCTGGATATATGCAACGGCGTCTGAAAAACAGGGCAATGGCCGGTGGATTGGACGGAATCCCTCTACATTCCCCTTCAGAAGAAAGGCTCCACCAAGTTAGCGGTAACTACAGGACAATCGCTCTAATTTCCCATGCAAGTAAGATCCTTCTGCATATACTAAACCAGCGACTCTGTCATTATCTCCGCCACCAGATTCCTGAAGAAGAGGCAGGTTTCGTAAAGGGTAAGGGTACAAGGGAGCAGATACTCAATGTGAGGCAAGTCATCGAGAAAACAGGGAGTTCAACAGCCCGGTTATCTTGTGCTTTATTGACTACACCAAGGCTTTTAATTGTGTGCAATGGGATAAGCTATGGAATGTACTGAACGAGATGGGGGTTCCAAAACACCTGCTTAATCTCGTTCGAGTTCTTTACAGCGATAATCGCTCTTACGTCAGAATCGGCACCGACTGTTCTAATGTGTTCGAAATCAAAAAAAGGAGTGCGACAGGGCTGTATACTGTCCCCAGCTCTGTTCAATATATACGGAGAACACATCATCCGCAGGACCCTTGAAGACTGGGAGAAAGGGTTCCCGATCGGTGGCAAAAGAATATCGAATCTGAGATATGCCGACGACACTGTACTCCTCACTACCTCTGTGGAAGACATGCGAGAACTGTTTCGGAGACTAGAGACCGAAAGTAACAAAATGGGCCTCGCAGTAAACAAAACCAAGACAAAGCTCATGATGGTTGATCGCGCTGGTCACTTAAATAACCCGACGAACATCATACCAGGCGTGGACACAGTAGATCACTATATTTATCTAGGTGCTCAAGTCAGCAGGGATGGGAGTTGTGTACCCGAAATAAAGAGACGCATTGGTATGACCAAGGATGCTATGACCCGCCTAAACAACATATGGAAGAAGAGGGGAATTTCTATTAATACTAAGATCAGTTTGGTACGAGCCCTAATATTCCCCATTTTTCTATATGGAGTTGTAAGTTTATCAACAGCTAGCTATTTTTATTGTAATCTGTGAATAACGCCGTGAGTAGTATATTTGTTACTTTTATTCTGTACTGCAATGTGTCTAATATTTAATATACTGCTGTTTGTTATTCCTAATAAATAAAAAGAAAAAAAAGAAAAAAAAGAAACGTGGACGATACGAGCTCGAGAGAGGCAGAGGATTGTTGATGCTTTGGAAATGTGGTGCTGGAGGCGCATGATGAGGATACCCTGGACCGCCAAGCGCACAAATATATCGATTTTATTTAGCGGGGTTTTATTTCTTAGTCGCGATAATTTGTTTATTTCAAGACATAAATACCGGCTTGCAACGGTTGTGGTCGCGGAGGGATGACCCTCCGCGACCACGTTGCAAGCCAGTAGAAACGTAGGAGAATAACAGAGGTATTTATGCCTTGAAATAAACAAAGTATCGCGACTAAGACCCGCTAAATAATAGTGTATGATGTATACAAATCGCGAAAGTTTAAAATCGATTAATATATCAATTCTCGCGCAGCTTAAGATCAAAACCCGCCTGTCCACAATATGCCACCAGCGAATTCTTTCGTATTTCGGCCACATAGTGAGAAGAGGAAATGAGAGTCTCGAAAAACTGATCATAGTTGGGAACACAGAAGGTAAGCGAGCTCGTGGCCGTTCCCCAACCAGATGGACCGATCAAGTAAAAGACACATATTCCTCCAAGTTTTACTCGATTGTAAAGGAAGCAATGGACAGGACTCGATGGAGGCAAATCATTCACTCCAAGTGTAAGCCATCCAGTGATGACCACGATCCTCAGTCATGAGGGAACGACAGGAGAGAGAGAGAGGTATGAAGTCCGCCAACATTTGTCTTAGTCCGTTAGATTTATGTAAACAGCTGTGCTTAAGTTGCCACGATTGTTTTTAAAGCTTCGCGTTTGAAGAATTTATTGAATGGATAGATGTACTCATTTATTTGTTAAAAATCGTTTGTTTTGATGTGGGCAGATGTGTATGTTGTGGTGAAAGCAAAAATTGGGGTAACGCCGAAATTGACATTTGTTATTATCAAACAAGATAAGCTAAAGTCAGGCTTTACCTGAATATAAATGTTTACTATAATTCTTTTTTTGATAAGACCAAAGAAACTCAAAATACAAATAACATCTCAGTATAACACTAAATGAGAAGAACCCTATGATATTTTTTAAATGACCACATTGTTAGACTAGTCTGATTTATATTGTGCTAGCATGACTGCTGACCTCTGACTGACTGTTAATACATTTATTGGCTTTTGAATTCTAGCATCTATTCTATGGTTTGTTTTTCGTGTGAGTGTGTGGCCAACTCTGGTAAAAAAAAAAGACTGGAACTTGATAGAAAATATTTCAATTTTATATAATATCGAATATAGTTCTATATGAAGATGCGAACGCAAAAATTCTAATTGGAAATCTATAAAGGAGGTATGTATGTATGTAAACGGATACTTATGTAGCTATCCTATTCTAGGTCAACTCACTCACGGTATACATATTATATAATGAAGTGTCCGCTGCGTCCCGTCTGTTTGTATGAACGCGACAAACTTAGTATAGACACCAGTTAGAACTCCATACGTTCTAGTTCTAATTCTTCCACTCAAAAACGTTTTAAAGGATTTGGATACAACTTTGCAGTAACATAGCTTAATAAGCAGAATATTCTTTGTTTCGACACAACATCTACACGACCGATATTATACTTTACGTATTCAAATAGCTGGTATAGAATTCGAAAACTCTCTTAACTGCACACTGATGCCTGGTTTGAAATCCCATAACATCTCGGACTTAAATTACTGTTCACCCATTCACCGTAACATTCGTTCATGTGTTCAATAAAATTCCAGTTGATGAAGCATCCCTGTACCAGAATGTGACGTAACATCAAGGGTTGGCCCTCATTTATTATTCTTTTTTTTATGACGCATAAATTCTCTCATTCGCTGTAATCGGACCTTGTCTTTCGCAGATCTGCATATTTTTTATGTTTGCATCAGTTTTGGTTGGGGTATGCATGAGATTTTATAGTTTTTATTAGTTTGTAAGGCACTGTAGTTGGCTGGAGATATGTGTTTTTTACACCGATTTATATGGATATGGATTATCATATCTGTAGTGTAGGTCTTCGATGTAGAGCCTATGGTGTAATGGTTTTCGACAACAGGATTTTTATACCCTGTTAATGGTCAAGTACTTTTTTAGCCTTATTGGTTTCATAATGAAAGGTAGATTTTTACATATGGTTGTTATATTGCTGCACAATATTTTAAATGCTTAATTAAGAAGGTAGAAATATATTCCTATATCTATGAATGGCTTTGGTCTCTACGATTTTTGCATATTATCTGTGCATAATGTTAAGTTTACCAATTCAAACCTTATGATGTTTTAAAGAGTTGAATAAAATAATGTTTTTTAATTAAAATGCAAAAGAAGATATCAAAGACGCCATAAATCGCCTGTCTGGCAGAGACGGGTTTAAACTGAATAAAACTAGTTTGCTTATTTGATGCCAGCTATTAATAATGTGGTTTAAAGATAGTGCTTAGTTTGTTTTATTGCAAAATATAGTTTGCTTTTCTGATCAACTAGATGAGCCCGCAGTTACAAATGCGTTATTTAGAACCACTAGCCTTCCTCGATATAAGGACTATCCAACGCAAAAAATATTATACAATTTGGCCCAGAAGTTTCTGACATTATCGCGTTCAACTAATCAAACAAACTGTTTATTTTAACTTAAAGTTTTTTTTGGTGTTTAACAATGTTATTCATTACTTTCGTTTTGTTATTACATCGTTTTATAATTTACTAGAAGATGCCCGCGGTCACACCCACGTTATTTAAGGCTACTGCGCCGCTCCCGTCGCTCATAGCGTGATGTTATATAGCCTATAGCCTTCCTCGATAAATGAGCTATCTAACACTGAAAGAATTTTTCTAATCGGACCAGTAGTTCCTGAGATTAGCGCGTTCAACCAATCAAACAAACAAACAAACAAACTCTTCAGCTTTATATCTATACTAATATAATAAAGCGGAAGAGTTTGTTTGTTTGTTTGTTTGTTTGAACGCGCTAATCTCAGGAACTACCGGTCGGATCTGAAAAATTCTTTTTGTGTACGATAGCCCAGTTATTCCGGAAGGCTATAGGCTATATAACATAGCGCTTCGACCCTTTGGGGCCGGGCAAAAGGCTAAAAAGGCTAAAAGATAATGTCGGCTAATCTCAGGAACTAGCAGTCGGATTTTAAAAATTGTTATTGCCTATGATAGCCCAATTATTCCGAAAGGCTATAGGCTATATAAAATTACGCCACAACTTTTAGGGGGCAGACAAAAATAATAAAATGGTCAAACGAGAAGGGGGAGGGCTGGGCCAAAGGCAAAAAAAGGCTAAACGAATAGGATACAATCTATATGGGTATCGCTTTCGAGATTTTCGGGACGCTGATTAATAATATGAAATTTATTTAGTGATCCAAGATGGCGGACGGGAAATCAAAGATAGTGGATGAGAAAATTTAAAAAATCAATATGGGTAACGCCTTCGATATTTTAAGGGGAGGGGAATCGAAAAACATCATCTATTTCGTGATCAAAGATGGCGGATGGGAAATCAAAGATGGCGGATGGGAAAATTTTATAAAATCAATATTGGTATCATCTGCGATGTGAAAAGGGATGGGGAATCCAAATTCAACATCTGTTTAGTGATTCAAGATGGTGGATGGGAAATCAAAGATGGCGGATGGGAAAATTTAAAAAATCAATATGGGTATCGTCTCTGATGATTTAAGGGATGGAGAATCCAAATACAACATCTATTTCGTGATCAAAGATGGCGGATAGGAAATCAAAGATGGCGGACGGAATTTTTTTAAGTCGATATTTGTATCGTCTCCAATATTTTAAGGAATGGGGCATTCAAAAACACCATCTATTTCGTGATCAAAGATGGTGGATGGGAAATCTTTAAAAAATCAATATGGGTATCCTCTCCGATGTTTAAAGGGATGGAGAATCTAAATACAACATCTATTTCGTGATCAAAGATGGCGGATAGGAAATCAACGATGGCGGACGGGATTTTTTTTAAAGTCGATATATGGGTATAGTCTCCGATATTTTAAGGAATGGGGAATTCAAAAACACCATCTATTTCGTGATCAAAGATGGCGGATGGGATTTTTTTTTAAAATCAATATGGGTATCGTCTACGATGTTTAAAGGGGTGGGGAATCCAAATACAACATCTGTTTCGTGATTCAAGATGGCGGATGGGAAATCAAAGATGGCCGATGGGAAACATTTTAAAAATCAAAATGGGTTTCGTCTCCGAAGATTTAAGGGATGGCGAATCCAAATACAACATCTATTTCGTGATCAAAGATGGCGGATAGGAAATCAAAGATGGCGGACGGGTTTTTTTTTTAAATTCGATATGGGTATCGTCTTCGATATTTTAAGGAATGGGGCATTCAATATTATATAAAAATCTTTGTTTGTTTGTTCATCATTTATAGACTCTGAAATGATAAGAGATTAAGCGCTAAGTCAATGGTAACTTTGGAAAAGGGGCTTGGAAAAACGGGAATTAAATAAAAACTCTTAAAAAGGCGATACGGAGTTCGCTGGGTCAGCTAGTATTAGTATAAGATAGAAGACTTAATCTAACGATTATAATTTTCAGCTTTATTATATGTACGAGAATAGATGGCTATCTTTAACCCGTGAGAAGGCGCGCTATGAGCAATTTGCTCACGCATAAATTTACTGCCGTAAATTTCAACTTTAGCTGTATTGTGTCACTACAAGCTTCTCAGTACCTTCCTAAAATTTCACCCCCTCTCTTCTGACGCAACTCCCACGGTGTTCAGTGCCACCACGACTGCATGGTGATGGGTTTGTGAGTGGTGGATTGGGAAGCGCGGCATTTCGCTCATCACGCGCCCGTTCGTGTAAGTATTTCATTCTTAACTAGAGGACGCCAGCAGCTACGCCTGCATTTTTTTTAAATTTGCCTGTTTTGGGCCAACCCGTGGGAATTTCGGGAAATCCCTCCTTAGTGCACCCCTACGGTCCCCAAGGAACATACATGCCAAATTTCAGCTTCCTGCGCCAAATAGTTTCGGCTGTAGCGTGTCTGTCAGTCAGAAAGTAACACATGGATTTTATATATTAAGATAACAAAATTGATTTGATAATTTTTTCTTAGTTATTGTGCACAGTTATTGAGTAAATTAGTGGATATAATATTTATATGTTTTATTTGTTTCTTACAGTAAACAAGGCCTACAATAGGTGATCGGCAAGCCCCTCAAAGGAGAATGGGCAGTTTCGTCCTCGCAAGTGTTGCAACGTCTTGAGACCTAATCCAAACTACAGGATGCACGCAGCTACGCTCACATACGCTTGTTTCTGCCGGATCCCGTGGGCGTTTCGGGAAATCGATTCTTAGTGCACTCCTGTCACCGTGGAACTTATATGTCAAATTTCAGCGTCTTACGCCCCGTAGTTTGGCTGTAGCTTGTCTGTCAGTCAGTCAGTAACGCATGAATTTTATATATACAGAAGAAGATGAAAGATCGCAATTAGTGTATTTTTGTATGGTTGTAACTCTGTAGCATTTGCAGAGAAAATGTTATAGGGGTTTAAAAATAAAACCTGAGCGGTCTTATCTGAGCAAACACGTAAGAAATGGTAGAAAATCAAAATATGCATAGGAATATGCTAAGCAAATCAAGTGTTGTATCACTAGTAGATTCCAGTAGGATTAGGCGCACAATGCCGCATTCGTAAAATGCCACTTTCTCAAAATGCCACACTTCGTATACCCCACATTAGCAAAATGCGTTCAAAAAAAGGATGCTTTTGTGCAGTATATTAGTATGCACTGAGCATGTTACTTTTATGTGTTGTAATATGTACTGGCTACCAAGCCTAATGTGTTCTTTTTTTTTTTTTGGTGTCGGGTTGGAAAATCCTCATGGAGTCCCTCCACCCTGGGGGAAGGACGAAGGGGACTGTCAGACTCTTACTGACTAAAAACCAACCCGTGTTCCTCTCGTACCCGTGTGTCGGAGGGTCGGGTATCGCTGAAGCATTCCTCGCTACCCCCCGACAGGTAATGGCCCGCCAGATGGTCTGGTGGGCCCCGAACAAAACCCCCTTTTCGGCGGATGAAGGTGTTGGGCTCCGCCGCCAAAACACTCAGCGGCCGCAGAGGATAGGGAGGACGGCAACGCAACACCGCATCTCCTCTTCCTCTGCGGCCCCACCGCGACGCAACGATGGTGCGCCCCCATTTGGTCGCGGGAGATAGGGCGCGCGGCAACGCAACACCGACACGCCTCTCCTCCTGCGACCGCATCCGACTGCGAGGGACAGAAGAACTGTCCCTGTATAGAATAGCAATATACATTTTAAGAAATATGGATGGCAAAAATATGCGGCAGTCTTCTTTTCCTTTTTCGTGGCTCAGCCTATGTAAACGAGAAGACTATGGTGAGTGGAAATTTAAGATTAAAATGTATCTTATGCACGAAAAGTTGTGGGAAACGATCTGTGGCTATCCCGATGGCGATCAAACCAGTAAAGAAACGAGAACTCGTAATGACCAGTTGGCCCTTGCCAAAATTTGCATGACCCTCAATGGTCCTGCAATAACCCATGTAAGGAAATGCAAAAGTGCTTCTGAGGCTTGGCAGGCACTTGCAGCTGCATACGAAGATAAAAGTATGGGCAGAAGATTATCACTTGAGCGAGATTATATCATTTAGAATTAAAGGATTTTGATAACAATATTGAGGCATTTATAGATGCAGTATTGGCTACGGCTCAAGACCTATCTGATATAGGTAAAGATATCGAGGATGTTTCTCTTGCTGCAATAATATTAGGTGGTCTTACAGAGAGATATGTTCCGCTAATTATGACTTTGAAAAATTCTAATACTCCGATAACTACTGAATTAGTTAAAGGAAGATTGCTGAGTGAAGTTTCGAAACAAAATATTGAATTGAATAATATGAATAGTGCTTTGCGTACATTAGAACAGAGTACAAGTTCAACTCCAGCTACTAAGAGCTCACAGAAACATAAAAATAAAAAGAAGATACTGTGTTATAACTGTAAAGAGCCCGGTCATAAGTCACCGGACTGTCCTCACAAACATAAGGACAATAAGGGAGCTTACGCAGTTACATTGTCTTCGGCACTGAATAGTCTTCCAAAGGAACAACGAGATTTTTGGTACATTGATTCTGGAGCAACCAATCATATGACTTCTAGGGAAGATGTTTTGCAAAATGTCAAGAAGTTATATACAGAGTCAAGAAGTTATGTAAAGTTACAGTTGCAAATGGAGAAAAGGTAGACTGTACAGGAGTTGGTGAAGTCAAGTTTAGTACTAAAGATGGCATTGTAGGTACAATTTCTAGTGTAGCAATTGTCCCAAAACTGAATTCGAACCTTATATCTGTGAAAAAGGCTGTAGATAAGGGTTTTACTGTAGTTTTTGATAAAGAAGGTTGTAATTTCTATACAGATTTTTCTTGTACAGGTAATATAGTTTTACACGGTTCTAGTCATGGAGGTTTATATATATATATATACTTTGGATTGTTCAATAGATACGTCTGAAGATTTGTCGGCCAATACTGTTCATGCATTCTGGTTCATTAAAATATCACCTGTGGCATAAACGTCTCGGACATCTTTGTCGGTACGGTATGAATAAGCTTAAACAGGAACAAGCTATAGGACTGGAATACGACGAAGTATATAAAGAGCCTTGTGTAAGCTGTATTGAAAGTAAGCAAAGTAGGAAACATTTTAAACCTATTGCTTGCAAGAAATCTACCTCTTTATTAGAAATTATTCATTCAGATATTTGCGGACCTATGTCTGACGTTTCTTTTCAAGGAAACAGGTATGTAATTTTCTTTATAGATGATTATTCACGTAGAGTCTTTGCTTATTTTATGTCAACAAAGACAGAAGTGATGGAAAGTTTTGCGAGTTTCAGTCTTATGTTGAGACTCAAACTGGGTCCAAAATTAAGATATTAAGGACTGACAATGGGTCTGACATATTCAAATTAACAAACAGTAAGAAGATTATTTGACTTCAAAAGGGATAGAACATCAGACATCTGTTCCTTACAGTCCTCAGCAAAACGGTATCGCAGAAAGGACTAATCGTTCTATAATAGAAAAAGCTCGCTCAATGCTGGCGGGAAGTTCACTATCTAAAGCCTATTGGCAAGATGCTGTCGACACAGCTGTATATTTGAAAAATAGAAGTCCTCACGTAGCATTAAAAACACACACACCTTTTGAACAATGGACAGGAAATAAGCCAAATATTTCCAATTTGCGTGTGTTTGGTTGTCGAGCGCTAGTTCAGATACCTTCCTGTCATAGGAAGAAGTTAGATCTGAAAGCTGCTCAGTATATTTTTGTTGGGTACACTAATGACACTAAAGCTACATGTTTAGAGATCTTCTATATTTTAGAAGGTTAATAAAGGCCAGAGATGTTACATTCTTTGAAGAATGTTTTACTAATATTAAATCTTCGCTGTCGGAAAATGTAGAAACATTTTTGCCTTTACCCATAATATTATCGACTGAATCACACGAAGAATCTTCGCCAAGACAGGTTGAACCTGACTCGGTAGGAATTGAGCCTGTAGAAGATTCTAACCCTGATGATAATTTTTCTGATGCAGTTGATGATGATTCTCAAGATCATTCTACACAGCAATTTCCAAATACTAGTAGAGAACAAGATGATACTGGTTGTAGATATCCTCTACGAAGTAGACTGCGTAATCTAAAAACGAAGCTAATTGATGCTGACGAACCTATTTGTTACGCTGATGCTCTGAATTCAGATCAACGCAATAATTGGATAAAAGCTATGAATGATGAATATCAAAGTTTAATTAAAAAGGGTACATGGGTTCTAGTAGATAAACCAAACAAAAAGATTATTCCTTGTAAGTGGGTTTACAAAATCAAAAGAGATGAACAAGGTAATCCAATAAAGTACAAAGCGAGATTGGTTGCAAAAGGTTTAAAACAAGTAGCAGGGGGTTGATTATGACGAAACTTTCTCTCCTGTCGTGCGACATTAATCTCTGCGAATGCTATTGGCATTGGCAGCGGAGATGAATCTAAATATACATCACTTGGATGTAGATACTGCATTTTTAAACGGAGATCTAGAAGAAGAAGTTTACATGTTTCAACCACAAGGTTTTAACACTGAAGATGAAAAGGTGTGTTTGCTAAAGAAATCCTTATATGGATTAAAACAAGCTCCACGAGCTTGCAATATAAAATTAAACAAAACTTTGTCTTCCTTGGGTTTTAAACAAACTCCTTAGAACCCTGTGTATATACGAAACTTTTTGCTAAAGCTTTTGTCGTATTGGCAGTATACGTTGATGACATTTTAATTTTTCACAATAGTGACAAAATATTTGACAGTGTCAAAAACGATCTTAACAAATTTTTCTCTGTGAAAGATTTAGGAAAAATTAAATATTTTCTTGGCTTAAATGTGCAAAAATGTGGAAATACTGTTAAATTGAGTCAGCACAGCTATATAAGCGATGTTTTACGGCAGAACAATATGTCTGATTGTAAATTATCTGCACAGACTCCATTGACTACAAATAAGTTGGTTCCTGCAGAACATTGTGAGTCAATGTATCCATATCAGAGTTTGATTGGTATTCTTATGTATATTGCAGTAAACTCTCGACCAGATATTTCATTTGCTGTTAGTTATCTGAGTCAGTTTAATACTAAGTTTGATAAGACGCACTGGTTAGCTGCAAAACACGTATGACAGTATTTGAAAGGGACTATCTTTGTTGTCGTCGTTGCTATCGAAAATAAATCTCAATCAAAAGGTTCGTTTTCCTTTTTTGCCTGTCTATTAAATAAGACAAAGACAGCAACGCTCTCTAGCAGGAAAAATATTTATGAATCATTTACAGGGTGGCGCTACCATAGGGGCACTTTTTAAACAGAGGCATAGCTTACAACATTATAAAGCCTTGTACCAAAAATCAATTAAATCGCTGCAGTAGTTTAGCCACAATATCGATTTTAAGTTCCGCAATTTTCGCACATGCTTTGAACTCCACACAGTTGATACAAAACGGTTAACGACACTACATTGCACGCCGCGACTCGCTACGACGCGACGGCTTGACGTCATCCGAAGTTAGGCTCAGCGCAGACAGAACGGAGCGCAGCGGAGAGGATTTTATTAACGCACTTGATAATAAACTTTATTTTATTTACAATAAAGTGCATAAATGCTTAAACCTGACAAAAAATATTCGCGCGTCCTCGAAGATACGCAGGAATTCCCGCGCGGCGTCGAGTCGGCGCCCGCGTCGTACGCGTACTTAATATGATTGTATTACGTGGGTTCTTGTTGATATGAAAAAAAACACCAGTGCTTTCCTAATTACTGAACAAATTTCATTAGAGTGATGTGTAGAATTACTGAAATAGGTAATTCGTGATAATAATGGCGGTCATTTTGAGAATTTGAAAATTTTGTGCTACCTTTTACGTGGGTTTGTGTTAAGTGGGTTTTTGTTGATATGAAAAAGACACCAGTGCTTGCCTAATGAGTGACCAAATTTCATTGGAGTGATGTGTAGAATTACTGAAATAGGTAATTCGTCAATAAATGTGTGTGAACTACCTCCGTGGCTCCGTCTGCCGCATAGCACACGTTGCCGTTCTTACAAAGGTCGGTAACCTAAAGTCATATTGGTCTACAAATGGTGTTTCGTTTTGTAACTCATATTTTATAGTTTATTTTGTTTGAAATTTTTATTTTTTTATTTTGGCCCCAGGGTCTTTTTTGATAATATAAAATATTTTATAGGCATCAATGCTACGTCCTTTTTAAATAAATGCCCCTATGGTAGCGCCACCCTGTATAATGCTGTTTAATTCAACAAAAACATTTTCAGCTTTGCAGTTGCATAGACCGCTACATCACAGGTACCTTTATTATTTTTCATTTCTGGCTGTATTTATTATATACAACAAAGGAAACTATCTAAATATATTAGGCAGAGGCAAGCACTTTACCAACAGTTAGATACGAGGCTTCATGTTGTTACATTTCTATATTAATTGACAGTTACGTGTATCAAATCACACCCAAATAAACATACCAAATACTGATGCACTAAGGTTATCAACAAGACAGGCATAAGGGCAAGAAATGGAAGTAAAACAACTACATTAGAAAGATACATAAGACATCCATCTCCTTTCTAGTCACAAGAAAGGCACTAAATTAAGTTAGAATCCACGTTACTAAAACTTCCATCAAATTCAGGGCTGACAGGATGAAAGCTAAACCAATTAAATGTATTTGTAACAATATTTTCTCATTAGAAACAAGCAAAAGTTATCATTTATAAGCAGCGGTGAGTGTAGTCTCCGAGAGCCTGCTACTTCGTCTAGCAGACAAATCGCTCACTCAAATGGAAGATTACTGTAAAGCTGGCTGTCACTCACACCGTAGCGAAATCGTTCTTTAGAATAACATGATTTTTATTTTACAAATAATGATTAACGTGTCTTCAAATTAGGGTTAAGTACAAAGAATATTGAATATTTGTTGCCATTATTAGAAATATTCTCTGTAGTGCAATTGTATTCTTGATGATTCGATCGATTTTAATTTTACAAATTTATTTTTATTTGTATTCAAATATAATTAAGATACAAAGGTCATGAAATATTTGCTACCATTGACAGACGTATCATAACTTACGTGATTGCAAACAGTAACCTTGGTTCCATGGATATGACTTTGTTATTTTATTGCTGCGAAACCAAATAATGCCAAGGAAATACACGCAAAGCTTTCCTTAAAAAACTAAAACAATCGATTGTGGAAGCAAAATGGTTATTCGAGAGGTGGTTGAGCATCCGATGTTTTCACTCAACGATGCTCGTTCTGTGGAATAGCTCTACTCTACAGCGGCTTTAATCGCTGTAGAGTAGAGCTTATCCACATAGCGATTGCTTGCCTGACCGTTTTAGTCATCGATTGCGAGGGATGGCTACTTTATATCTATCAGCAAGAAGCTCGCTTATAAATCCCCTGAAGCACTCAAGCCCCAACAATAAACGTGAATCTTGTATACAAATATCTAGATGTACAAGTTGACTCAGATCTGAGCCGCTCAGGGCTGGTGAAGTTATGATTCGATACAATCTTTTGAGAGTAAGTTACGGTACGGTGTAACAGAAGTCCGCTTTAATCCTACGTCCTTAGATAGCCTCCGTTAGAGTGAGGCTAGTTTTACTGTTTGTACTTCTCATTTCATGAGCTATTCATGAACAATTTAGTTTGGAACCAACGGAACGAGGGTACGAATACCTGATGATGGCCTCGTATTGCTTTACTGCAGACGAAGAGTTTGGTGATCAATCGTTAGTTAAGGTTTTATATCGCTGTAAAACATGGTGGTTTGTTTTTTATGGTTCGCGTTAGTTTTGATCGATGGTGCATAAGGTTTACAGACTTGGATGTTATTGCTTCGGTGTTTAAACGGATAGCAGGTTGTTATTTTGGCTTGGTAAATTAAGGTTTACTGGCGACATTAACGATGCTGTGGCTATTGTGTTGCAGTTTTATAGTTATATTGTAAAACTTATGAGTATAGGCTATATTATTGCAAAGCTTCATCAAAATCAGTTCAGTATTTTTTACGTGAAAACGTGATTTGACGTGTATCGTATTAGTCGTGTAAACCCCTCCATATCCTATCATGATAGTGAATTTAGTTCCCTCTTTTTCATTAAAAACCTACCCGAGGTTTTAGCTGAAAATCAGTATCGCGACCCTAAGCGGTTAGCAGCATATCCTGCGCTGATATCATTAATGCTGTTTTTGTAACGTGTAAAGAGTTTTATATTGAACTGTATCTCCTTGGCTAGCACCGACGCCAAAAGTAACGAAGTATTTTTTGGCGTCAACGTTACTAAAATAATTCATTTTTTTTTATATATATTTTGTTTGAAGTGATAGTATGTATGGTTAAAGTTCAATTTTCAGCAGGATAATTTTACTTATTTAAATTGTATTTTTCGTTACGAGACCAATAAAGGTATTTTCTTTCTTCCTTTCATTTCACAATCCTATGAACACAAACTATTATACCGAGCTGTCCGTGGCACGTTTACATCTGGTCGGATCTCAATCCGCTTCGAAACCGCATCAGTTGTATGCACGATTGCACGTACGGTTAACCAACACGATTTATTATTGAATAAATCGTGTTGGTTTGCTGGAAGCATTTAACTGCATCTTTTGCGGCTTAAGTAATGGTAATGGAGATCTTGAGTAATTTTATTTGAATGTACCTGTCATCGTTTAGTCCGTCATCATCATCAGCTCCGTATATTTCCCACTATTTGGCACGGGCATATGGGAAGCTAAGTCCACCACGCTGGCCAAGTGCGAGTTGGCTGACTTCACGTGTCCTTTGAGAACATTATGGAGAACTCCCAAACTTGCAGGTTTCCTCACGATGTCCATCTACTTACTTTCACCTTTAAGTAAGCGATCATCAACAATTTAATATGCATTTGACTTCGAAAAGTCATTAAAAAACGAAAGCCGTACCTTCGAACCCGAGACGCAAAGGGCGTAGCAGTCTGTCAGTCTCGCTGCTACGCCATCACTTTTTTGTGTAACCCATAACCATAAAATCATACTCCTTATACTGAGTCCGACAACATTATCAAAATGTCATCCTCAGGAATATAATTATGTATATATGCGAAACACAAATTAGATCAGACTATATTATTAATTATTCGTTCAACAGCTTTGCATTAGCAAGTTAGAAGCTCTGTAATAGCGAGATTAGTTTAAATCCTGCTATCTCCTGCTATCCTGGTAAATGAAACATGGAAGCATTAGTATCCGCTTTCCTTGATTCAAGCCTAGCACAGGTGGGTAGGTAGGTGCCTGTTCTCGGCTTACCTACGTCAGTAGAACCATTCGTATTTGTAACGGAAGCATCAAAATAGATTTGTATTAAAACTATGTTTGAGGCATATTGAAGTAATTAACTATTCATCAAGAACTAAATAAAAAGTGGTCCACAAAAATAGTGTTAATTTTCCTTATAAAGGCTATGTATACATAGGTAGACAACAAAAATGAGAACCTCTTTCTTAATTTTTAAGTTGCTGAAAAACGATTTTTCGCTCATAACTGACAGGTGTGTCCAAAATGATGAGTTATCCTTCATCTCCTGCCTATTTCTATAATAGTCTAGCAGCTAACAAAATAATATGTTCAACGTGATATACGTCACAGCAAAACGTCACATAATGGATCTACTCCGTGCCCGGGTAAGCTCGGCAATTTGTCCGTAAGGCGAGTGCGCATTTATTCGATATCCTATCAGCTCCAGGTATACACGGATATAGCGGTAACAAAGAGAGATTACTTACAATTTCCAGTAAACTCTACGAGCTGGTAAGGCTGTGTGATTAAATTGTGCCATTTTTAGTTCGACACAAGCATCTTTGCGGTCTTTTGTATTTTGTCGGGTGTTTCCTATTGGTTAATACGATTCCTGGTAGATTGCATTGGATACTGTATTGTGTTTACATGTGTTCTTTAATAGCTTTTGGATGCACTTTTATAAACAATTGTTAAATTTTAGAAGATTAAGAATATCTCAAACAATTGTATAAAGCCGAAGAAAGAAACAATCTATTTAGAGCGACTAAACAAGAGTGAAACGATTTCACTCCGGCAAGTTTGAAGTAGTTTTGTGACAGCCGATCTAGGGCGAATTGATTTTTGATAAGTCTTACATACATTCATGAAATTTTAAAATTTAAAATTTATTGACGTTGATCGATAGTGTTAGTTGGAACATTGTGTTTAAATAAATAATAATTTATAATTGCCGTGTTCAAACGACATCATTTCCATATAGGTCAAATTTATAGCGGTACCATAGTGGTACCATACCATAGTGAAAACATAGTAGTCGCATAGTGCTATATTTTCATATGCTTAAATTACCAGTTGATGAATTTATTATTGAAATATCGTCGATAGGGTGTCAGTGGGCGGCGGGATTCAACGGGGAATTTAAAATCCCCAGGGATAATCCCCTGGGAAAGTGGACGGGTAAAATTCACAGTTTATTTCCAATTGAGTTACCGTTTTTGCTCGTATTGCTTACTTTTTAATTTATCAGAGGGCTGAAAGCAACTGATGGGACAGCCAAGAGATTTCTTTTAGACTTTAGGGCATTAGTTACGTTTGAATTGATTGGCGCATTCATATTTGGATAATACAACAGTTTGTAAAACGTCGTAACAGATATGATTAGACTAGTAAGCAGACTTCGGGCTCCAAGTGGATTGTCTTGACTGTAACTGATATAATGCAAGGACGATGATGATAATGAAAGGTCAAATTATAAGATTAATTGAAGATTGCACTTTCATATACTTTCATTTAATTTATACGTACAGTTATGTAAAAAATAAACCGATATCAATATTATTTATCGATATATATATTAATAAGTGATTGTCGTATTAAATTAAATTGTTTCGACGCTGGAATCGTAATGAAATGGTGTCTGCCGTATCAATTCGTTGTCGACAAATGATTATTGCATTTATGGTAATATTTGTGTACACTAGGCAATAATGTTCTGTGAAACATATATTTTACGTATTTTTGAACTCTTGGTACCAACTGGCTCCTTTAATATCGACTTATTTATGAAACTATACATAAAGAAATTTAAAATGTAAGTGACCACCGTTTAGAATAATCTGGATCATGTCAGCTTCAAAACATAATTATCACAAATCGGTGCATTCGTTTAGGAACTAGGAAGCCACGATGGAAACACATACATTTTTGACACCCACCCGTTTGCATCGGGGGATGTGCTCGTAAATAGCAGGATCTCCATAGTTGTGGCCCTTGTTCAGAGACTGTAAACGTCAGACAGATATGTTATGATACAATATTATTAAACGAGTTTCACTTGCTGTAATTAAAGGTACCTGTTTTTACGGACGTTTCGACTGGCTTATAACGGTCGTGGTTGCGGAGGGATTAGCGCGACTTACCGAACGGATATCTTATCACCAGGCTTCATTAGCCCTGTATATTCTGTCACACTGTTGGACACGGGCTTCTTTTCACTCGTAGAAGGTTAAGGCACCCTGGCTTTTACATACTTTGAATCAATGTACAATGCGGGGATACTGCGTTCGAAAATTTAAATAATAGTTACTTCGAGTTCCCGTGACTAAAAAGTTGCGTAACGCAGTAATATTGCTTAATGGACGAAGACCTTTGTTTGTATACCTGTATAATAAAGCGAACTATTCATGTTTCTCATCATTTGTTGTCCAGCTGTGTGAGCCACTCGATAAATCGTATAATTAGCACGCTTTTAAAACCCTAAAACTTTGTACGTGTGATAAGTGCATGTATCTCTGCATCACCCAAAGGTTGACTGGAAGATAATGCCTTTCGCATTAAGTCCATCTCTGAAGTATTTATGTGCACAAAGTTTATAAATAAAAAAAATTAACAAATGTAAATATTTTTTTTAATATTTAATAGATACAAGCGAAGATGTCCGCCCGTCTGTTGATTTGTCTATCTGTGCTTTTTTCTAGGAATTCGTGAATCAGAAAGCAGTTGGGTACAGACGGATAAAGATCGATTTATGTGGAGAGCTTTTGGGGAGGCCTATGTCTAGCAGTCGATGGCTGGGACGATATAATGATGATGTACTTATGTGGCTGGGGTGATGATGATGATTACTTATTTTTGTACTTCGATAATATATTAAGTCTGTATCGTTATAATATTTTGAATAATTTTGTAATTGTTAGAAACTGATTACGAATTCAATTCATAAGTTTTGTTGTGAGAAAATTGTTAATAGCTGTACGGAGCATGGAAAAGTTAGGCTAGCCCTTATTAAGTGCAACCTCTCAACATTTGGTTAACAAATTTGGGAGCAACTCAACAGTTTTAGCAACCCGTAGAGGGCAGAAACATAATTATACTGGGTGGAAGAAACGGAGTACCGAAAACTGATACCAGTGATTCAGACATAAATTCGACTGCCAAGGGCCTCAGTACATGATACTGAGGCCCTTGGCAGTCGAATTTTTGAAAGATTTCAAAGGATTAATTTTCCAAATAATCAGGGTATACACGTCATGTACATGTTTCATTCTTAGAATTTTATAAAAGAAACTGTGCGGATCGACATAAGTTATTGTTTTATTAAATTATATCAAAAATAATGCAAAATATTAGGAAAATTCATGAAAAAAATTCGGAAAATTCGACCATCAAGGGCCTCAGTAGCATGTACAGTGTCTGGATCACTGGATCGGTTTTCGGTACGCGCCGTTACACTGCAAGTTAAGTGTTGTTACATATCCGCCTGTGTTAGAAATACGAAGGGCCTCAGTAGCATGTACAGTGTCTGGATCACTGGATCGGTTTTCGGTACGCGCCGTTACACTGCAGGTTAAGTGTTGTTACATATCCGCCTGTCTATACTAATATAATAAAGCGGAAGAGTTTGTTTGTTTGTTTGTTTGTTTGATTGTTTGAACGCGCTAATCTCAGGAACTACCGGTCGGATCTGAAAAATTCTTTTTGCATACGATAGCCCAGTTATTCCGGAAGGCTATAGGCTATATAACATAACGCTTCGACCCTTTGGAGCCGGGCAAAAGGCTAAAAAGGCTAAAAGATAATGTCGGCTAATCTCAGGAACTAGCAGTCGGATTTTAAAAATTGTTATTGCCTATGATAGCCCAATTATTCCGAAAGGCTATAGGCTATATAAAATTACGCCACAGCTTTTAGGGGCCGGACAAAAATAATAAAATGGTCAAACGAGAGGAGGTCAAAGGCAAAAAAAGGCTAAACGAATAGGATACAATCTATATGGGTATTGTTTTTGAGATTTTCGGGACGCTGATTAATAATATGAAATTTATTTAGTGATCCAAAATGGCGGACGGGAAATCAAAGATGGCGGATGAGAAAATTTTAAATATCAATATGGGTATCGCCTTCGATATTTTAAGGGGTGGAGAATCGAAATACAACATCTATTTCGTGATCAAAGATGGCGGATGGGCAATCAAAGATGGCGGATTGGAAAATTAAAAAAAATCAATATTGGCATCGTCTCCGATGTTTAAAGGGACGGGGAATCCAAATACTCGACTTTTTCGTGATTCAAGATGGCGGATGGGAAATCAAAAATGGCGGATGGGAAAAATTAAAAAAATCGATATGGGTATCATCTCTGATATTTAAAGGAATGGGGAATTCAAAACCACCATCTATTTCGTGATCAAAGATGGCGGATGGGAATTTTAAAAAAATCAATATGGGTGTCATCTCCAATATTTAAAGGGATGGGGAATCCAAATCCGACATCTATTTCGTGATCAAAGATGGCGGATGAGAAATCGAAGATGGCGGATGGGAAAGTTTAAAAAAATCAATATGGTTATCGTCTCCGATGTTTTAAGGGATGGCGAATCTAAATACAACATCTATTTCGTGATCAAAGATGGCGGGTAGGAAATCAAAGATGGTGGATGGGATTTTTTAAAGTCGATATGGGTATCGTCTCCGATATTTTAAGGAATGGGGAATTCAAAAACACCATCTATTTCGTGATCAAAGATGGCGGAAGGAACTTTTTTAAAAAATCAATATTGGTATCGTCTCCGATGTTTGAAGGGATGGGGAATCTAAATACAACATCTATTTCGTGATTCAAGATGGCGGATGGGAAATTAAAGATGGTGGATGGGAAAGTAAAAAAAAATCAATATGGTTATCGTCTCCGATGTTTTAAGGGATGGCGAATCTAAATACAACATCTATTTCGTGATCAAAGATGGCGGATAGGAATTCAAAGATGGCGGACGCGATGTTTTTTAAAGTCGATATGGGTATCGTCTCCGATATTTGAAGGAATGGGGAATTCAATATTATATAAAAATCTATGTTTGTTTGTTCATCATTTGAAGACTCTGAAATGATAAGAGATTAAGCTCTAAGTCAATGGTAACTTTGGAAAAGGGGCTTGGAAAAAAGGGAATTAAATAAAAACTCTTAAAATAGCGATACGGAGTTTGCTGGGTCAGTTAGTACTAATATAATAAAGCGGAAGAGTTTGTTTGTTTGTTTGAACGCGCTAATCTCAGGAACTACCGGTCGGATCTGAAAAATTCTTTTTGTATACGATAGCCCAGTTATTCCGGAAGGCTATAGGCTATATAACATAACGCTTCGACCCTTTGGGGCTGGGCAAAAGGCTAAAAAGGCTAAAACATACTGTCGGCTAATCTCAGGAACTAGCAGTCGGATTTTAAAAATTGTTATTGCCTATGATAGCCCAATTATGCCGTTACGCCACAACTTTTTGGGACCAGACAAAAATAATAAAATGGTCAAACGAGAAGGGGGAGGGTTGGGTCAAAGGCAAAAAAAGGCTAAACGAATAGGATACAATCTATATGGGTATCGTTTTCAAGATTTTCGGGACGCTGATTAATATTATGAAATTTATTTAGTGATCCAAGATGGCGGACGGGAAATCAAACATGGCGGATGAGAAAATTTTAAATATCAATATGGGTATCGCCTTCGATATTTTAAAGGGTGGAGAATCGAAATACAACATCTATTTCATGATCAAAGATGGCGGATGGGCAATCAAAGATGGCGGATGGGAAAATTTAAAAAAATCAATATTGGTATCGTCTCCGATGTTTAAAGGGATGGAGAATCCAAATACAACATCTATTTCGTGATTCAAGATGGTGGATGGGAAATCAAAAATGGCGGATGGGAAAATTTAAAAAATCAATATGGGTATCGTCTCTGATTATTTAAGGGATGGTGAATCCAAATACAACATCTATTTTGTGATCAAAGATGGCGGATAGGAAATCAAAGATGGCGGACGGGATTTTTTTTTAAAGACGATATGGGTATCGTCGCCGATATTTAAAGGGATGGGGCATCCAAATCCGACATCTATTTCGTGATCAAAGATGGCGGATGAGAAAGTTTTAAAAAATCAATATGGTTATCGTCTCCGATGTTTTCAGGGATGGCGAATCTAAATACAACATCTATTTCGTGATCAAAGATGGCGAATAGGAAATCAAAGATGGCGGACGGGATTTTTTAAAGTCGATATGGGTATCGTCTCCGATATTTTAAGGAATGAGGAATTCAAAAACACCATTTATTTCGTGATCAAAGATGGCGGATGGGATTTTTTTTTAAATCAATATGGGTATCATCTCCGATTTTTGAAGGGATGGGGAATCCAAATACAACACCTTTTTCATGATTCAAGATGGCGCATGGGAAATCAAAGATGGCGGATGGGAAAAATTTAAAAAATCAATATGGGTATCGTCTCTGATGATTTAAGGGATGGTGAATCCAAATACAACATCTATTTCGTGATCAAAGATGGCGGATAGGGAATCAAAGATGGCGGACGGGATTTTTTTTTAAGTCGATCTGGGTATCGTCTCCGATATTTTAAGGAATAGGGAATTCAATATTATATAAAAATCTATGTTTGTTTTTTCATTATTTATAGACCCTGGAATGATAAGAGATTAAGCGCTTAGTCAATGGTAACTTTGGAAAAGGCGCTTGGAAAAAAGGGAATTAAATAAAAACTCTTAAAAAGGCGATACGGAGATCGCTGGGTCAGCTAGTGTTAGAAATATGTATCTCCTCGAGGTCGTCAATTGCATCACAACTACGCTCTCTTTTTGCTTACCTGCTCACCTAGATCTTGGTGAGGATACATTATTATTAAAGAAAACTCTAAAAATGGTTACGAAAAGACATGCTTCTGTCTTGTTTCACTTGTAAAAATACATGTAATGTATCACCTTTTTATCATGACCTGAAATACAGCTGTCCTCAAATTTATTGTTTGTGTATTCTTATTTGTTATTATCATTATTACTATCTACTATAGAAACTAGTAGATGTCATTGACTTCTTTAGAGGACTAGATTCATTCGCGTTGGCGTGAACATTCCCGTCGGGAATCGGCCAGTCCGTTGTGTGGGTGGACAGAAGCATTCATCTTTTACTCCACTGCACTTTAATTACTGTATTAGTATCTACGCCATTTTCCGACGTGCTAGTATTTTATATTGACGTACAAAATTGTTACGTACACTTAAAACTCTGACTTTTCGAAGTTATGTGTGTATTAAAAATGTTAATTATCGCTCGCTTAACAATGAGCCCGGCAGATGGCAATAGGCTCGCCCCCTGTTACATTGGAATCTGACCCTGATCATAACTGGCGTAGTGTGGATGTGTAATAATACACCTCTGCCCAACCCTTCGAGGATAAAATCGTGCAGTGTACCGATTGTATCACGGTGAGTGCTCAGAAGAACTCTTTCAACTCATCCCACCCTCTCCTTTCCTATCCCGAACAACACGTGCCGGGTTAAGGTGCCACGCTTACACGGTAGAACAGATACCGTCACGTACGAAATGGTTCGGTACATCTTATCTTTGCCGTACCATAAAGATGTGGAACTCACTGCCAGCTCACGTGTTTCCTTCCTCCCTTGATCCTGGGTCCTTTAAGCGGGGCGTGAAAAAGCATCTCTCAAGGGCGTCAAAGTGAGGGCCGCCATGTCACATTGCTTAACCAGCAATTGGGGATGGTGGCCTTCACAATAGGACTTCACTGTCAGCTTACCATCAGGCAGCGTGAAGTCAATTTGACAGGTTTTTTTTAATAAAAAAAAGAAGTTATATTATAATTATAGGCTTCGGCAGTATCCACTGAATATGCCATTTTCTTCTTTTTCTTTTTGCTCTTCGACTGAGATAACATAACTTATCACTAATTAACCTCTTGCGTGTTTGCGAACAGATGGGTTTTAGAATTTTGCGAACCGAACCAACCGAACTAAACACTTTATAAACACTCATAGGTGTAACCTAATATTGTCTTTTTATATTGTTTTTTTTTCAGCCAGTCGCTCGCCGGGTCAAATAATCTATCAACTGCAAAAATAAAACTTTCAAATACGATTGGTAGTTTTCCTGGAAAGACCTATAAGTTTTCACTAAACAATTGGGTGGCGTAGCGGGGATAAAACCGATTAGATAAAATTTAGAACATGTTTTGATTAGGGTATTCCTATACACGTAAATGTAATGTTTTTCTTCTTTATTCGGGACTAGATGGTGTTGTGTGTATGTGGTATAAAATTATTTCTAACTTGTAGCGAAAATTAGCAACAACTGTATGACGTAACTCTTAACCCTCTTGCATTGCTCCCAATTTTTTTTTTATATCATCAGTTCTGTATTCCCGAAGGGCTAGGCAGAGGTGTAATATTACACGCAAATGTCATCTTATGAATTTTAGGGCGCGAGCCTGTTGCTGTTACCGGGTACAATGCCAGACTCCGTGCTGCTACTGAGAATTCGCTAGAACTTAGTAACACTTTTGCCCGAACCAGGAATCGAACCCGGTACCCTGATCAGCTGACGCACACGCTATCCACTGGACCACGGACCCAAATTATTTGCGATTGTTATAGTCGTAAAAGGAAAATTTTGAAACAAGTATAATATCGCAATGTTTATATGTTGGCAGAGCGAAGTGGCGGTGTAACTCGGCGCCTAATATAGCTGACTAAACTAAAACTAATGTCACAATGCGGTGCGAGATAGCTGGGGAACTATGGCGGCGCGGCTGCCTACCGTCTTGGGCCAGATGTTGAAAATTTGGATGCGGTATGCAATAAACATGTGGTAATTGAAAAACTGTAGTGGTTTATCTGTAAGACCATAATGCATATAGCGATAGAATACGTAAACTTTAGTTTCATCGTGTCAGCCTAGAGACGACCTCTGCTGGACATAGGCCTTCCCAAGGTTCTCCACACAGACCGATTTTGAGCCGCCCTTATCCAACCGCTTCCCGCAATCTTAACCAGATCGTCGGTTTCCCTTGTGAGAGGCAGGGGTAGCCTGCTGCGTAAACTGTAGTATAGTTTCAAAGAAATATTGTAGGCATTATTTTGATTGTACTTATGGCGTAGTGGTCTAGGGAGACCTCACATTCGGCGTGTGCCCGGCATGCGCTCGGCGTTCACTCTGTAGTACAAAATGAACGCCGGACACACGCCGAACGAAAGCCAGGCGCACACGGCTAATGTGAGGTCAGTTTGAAAGACCGACCCGTTGTTGAAGGTTTGTTTCCAAGACCATATTTTAAGTGGTCAACTAGTTGTTGCTTCAAGTTAAGTTTGTGAAGATTGACTTTTCATGCGAGCTTAGTCGTATAACATTTAATCGTTCAAAGAGCAGATTCATCTTGGCAATTCTTTATTCATACTCTTTTACATGCTTTTCCACTATCATTTATTTCGTTAAACTACAGTGTTTTATTGTCATCAAAAATATTAATCCTAATTGTTACTTACGAGTGTGACAGTTTGTGAGGATGTTTGTATGTCTTTTTCTCTTTCATGCAAAAATGACTGAACAGGTTTTAATGAAACTTTGAATTAGTATAGCTGTACACCAGAATAACACATAAGTAACATACTTTTGTTGTGTTAAAATACTCTGGCAGAGCCGGGAGTAAAAATTAGTCCACAATATATCTTTTCACAAAACTTAAATGTTAATAACCTCGCGTCAATCAAAGTGGAACCATTGAACTCGTATTGATATTTATGACAGTTATTAATCGGACACTTTACTCTGATGAAAACGTGTGACCGCTTCGGCGACAAAATAAATATAATAATTTTAATTGCACTTTCGTTCCGAGAATGAAGATTGAAAATTTATCTTTCTTTTTGTGTTATTAATTATTTTATGTGAACATGACATTTTTTGATACTCTTTTTGAAATACTAATATGCACTAATACTTATTTCGCAATTTGTATAATTATATAATATTAAGTATATATATGTTTTAAAAAGTTTGTGCAGATAATTTAAAATGGGTTCTTAGATTGTCTCCGCGGCGATCGAACCTGCACTGTGTGTACAATACAGTGCAAGTTTCCAGCGCCAGACGCCGCAAGGCCACCGTTTAAACTACAAAACCATCCATCAATCATCAGCCCTGTATATAAACTGTTGCCACTGCTGCGTACGGGCCTCTTCTCGCAATAAGAAGGGGAAGGGCGTAGTCTACCACGCTAGCCAAGTGAGTGATGGCAGACTACCCATGTCCTTTGAGAACAATTTTGAGAACTCTCAGACATGCAGGTTTCTTCATCCCCGCTTTGCAATCGATATTTGATAATTAATTTATCTTTACTAAAATAATAAAAAAGTTTATGACACTTCATTTAACTAAATTAGTTCTACAATAGTTGAAACAACAGTAGGTACTAGTCTAATTTTACAACATTTATTACCTTATATTTTCTTGAGTTTACGCGAATGTTGGAAACTTTGAAATTAAACAACAGTTTAAGGATTTTATCGCGATATATTGGTTAGACTGAGATTAAATTTAAGCCGAATGATCTAGAAACTACATTATTGATGTTTCGACCGACGTTTCGACGGTTAAAATGTAATCTGACTGCCTTCGTGGTCCAGTGGATACCGTATGCGGCTGCTGATCGGAGGTCCCGGGGTCGATTCCCGGGTCGGGCAAAAGTGTGACTGGGTTTTTCCGAATTCTCCGTAACAGCACGGAGTCTGGTGATGTTCCCTGTTACGGCAATAGGTTTGCCCCCTATTACGTGGGACCTAAAAATTCATGGCGAAGTGTGGGTATAATATTACCGCTCTGCCTACCCCTTCAGGGATAAAGGCGTTAGTCTATAAATAAATAAAAAAATGTAATCTCAGTCAAAGCATATCGCGAGAATCCGTAAGCTGTACTTTAATTTCAATTTATTACCAAAATAAATAGAATCACATTCCCATTTCCATTCTTCTTACATCTAGTGCCACCCGCACGTTAAGTTTCGGATATTATAACGACCGAATTCGCGGCAGCGATTATGAGTTCGACGTACACCGTTGTTGGCTCCAACAATTCATAAGCGACGTCGAAATATTTCAATACTGTGACGTCATGTTTGTGATTAATTTGTAGCCTAACTTACGACCAATATGACATACTTATCTTTGATCTACTGGTGAGGAGATACTTGGTTAAAGTGAAGTATTGAGTACTACTCACAGGCCCACTGCGACTGCGGAGCTCCATCACAATCCATGGCGCATTTGCTTTCACGCCCTCTTTGCCCATCTACCTGCAGTAAACAGGATCTTAAAGTGGCATCAGACAATGCCGTTACCGTAGCCAAGTTTTGGGAACAGAAAATCTGAACCAATGACACGATGAAGAAGAAGTACTACTTCTTGCCTGTGAGTGCGCCCGTTTGAGTCTCAGCTATCGTACTGAATAGTAGAGCGTATATTAATGTGTCCATAATAATATTATAAATGCGAAAGTGTGTTCTCCTCTTTCTAATTTATCCGGAGCGAAGCGATATTATTGTATGAATTTTCTAAGTGGTGATAGACAGGAAGTTGGAAAGCAACATACCTAGACTATTTTTTGCTGCGATAACAGACTCACGCAAGCGGAGCTAGGCGAAGGCTTCTAATAAACTTATAATGTACATTTCGCTTGAAAGATTACTAGGAAAGGTACCTACATCAAACTTCATAAGCTTTCGCCTTTATAATAGAAGTAGGAAACATAGAAAATTGACAATCAATAAATTCTGCAATGATTATTCCTTAAGTGAACTTAATCGTAAAAAGTAAAGCAATAGCTCGATAGCTATGTAATCTAAACGCCTTGGTACTTGAGAATTTACCGTCCGCCACACCATCGTAATGGTAGGAAGGTAGGTAGGAACGTACGATAGCCGGCACGGCGTCGTTAAGATAGCCGGACTACGATCTATGAGGGCGCAGGCTCTTGAATAATGCCGCCTGTATAGCATAACATTACCTCAGGTATAGCTGTTTGGCTGCAGAATAATGCTATAGCGGATACGCATTTTAATATCGGACGAAAATAAGGAGGTGTTATTACCATGACGTTTCTGTGTGTCTGTCTGTGCGGTCGTGGCTCCTAAACGAATGGATTGAATATGATGTCTTTTGTTGTGTTTAAATGGTGAAGTGTCCATTGACAGTCAATTAAAATATACTATTTAATATTTTGCTTTAATGTTATTAAGTATCTGTGTTTACGTTTAGCATCTACATTAAAATGGCTGATTTCAAAAACCGTAATTTATATTCCCATATATTGGCAGTAAATTGCCATCACAGTATCAATAGCTACTTTGCCTATATAACTATAATTCTGTCATCACACTGTTCATCAACAATGACATTTAATTCAATCCAAAAACGAACATGGCATATTAAAACTTTACACACTAAGCCTAACCGAGCAAAGTAAAATACCACCAGCAAATGAAATTCCTAACGGTCTAAAGTATGTGTTCAAAATGATTACGACTACAAAACGCATATAGTGTGTTTGAGCTGTTATTTAGTATGCTTGCTATCTCGTCGCCTATGCCTACACCACGTTAGCGTTAGCCTGATTTCACTATTGTGGTAATAAATTCAATGATTATGGCTTCTCTCCATATTAACGGTTCAAATCTGTTGTATGCGGCCAATTCTCGGCGATAATTTTTGGGTTTAGATGCCTGTTCTGTGGTTGATAATATTGTTCTGTTTCGTTCTTTGGATTGTTTGTTCATTACTTTGTATGAGAGTGTGCAGACTGTATGTAAGAAGGTATCCTTCGTACAGTGTTTGTCAGGCAACACTGTTTAAAAATAAATAAGTAGTATAAAGATAAAAATTAAAATATTGGATTTTATACAAGTTACTCTGTCTCTGGAACTGAATGCAATTAGGCGTAAGTATACATGTATTATATTGCTTTATTTAAAAAAGAAAGCTTTTGAATTGTAAGCTTGCTCAAATTGAATATATTAAGTGAATATTATTTGTTTTGGAAATTAAAACGATAACCTGAAAACTTCAACATTGGCTAAAATATAAAATGATTTTGTAATTTGCGTAACAATTTACGACATAATTAGCAAATTATCAAATAATATCCAATTAGCTCACAATTCAATTGATCATAATTTACAGTATACTTATCATATTTTGTTAAAAAGACTGATAACGTTATCGCATTGTCAACACACGATCCACGAAAAAAGGCAAACAAAATTGGTATCCAAAATAAAAGGCTAGGTAATCTATAGGAATGGCATTGTGGGCTCTCGTTGAGAAGCAAAGAAAACGAATTTATAACCAGCACAAAGGACAGAGATAAGTCGCAAGCGAAAACAATTCGAGATGCCCGAAAGATAACGTCGGTACGGAGTTTTTGTTGAGAATTTCAAGTTCCGCGCAAAGTGGAAATCTCTATAATCGTGTTGGATTGTGACGCGGTGACTGCGAACGTGAAATGCAACTACGTTGATGGATTTATGCTTTTATTGTGATAATTTTGGCAAAGTCAAGCGACGCCTCGCTCATCAAACGGAACGGATAATGCAAGTGTGAGGCTTTACTTCTCGTACGGTTTTATTTTCTGCGATTCGTGCTGGTGTGATATTGGATTTTAGTGATTGTTTGTAGGATTTTTGTTTCTGAATTACATTTTGTTTCGTTATGAATCTCCGGAGGATTGGTTGATTTTATTTATTTATTTAATAAGCTTAGCCAGTATGTGGTGCTGTGTAGCAGCTTGGTAGTCTTGGCAAAAATCTGCAGAAAGCCTTTGACCACTGTATTATACTCGCATTAAATATACTGCACGGTTGGCGTAGTACTTTAAGCGGCCGCCTCGTCGCTTGAAACTGCGCTGAGTGTTGTGGGTTCGATACCCACACGAGACAACACTTGGTGTGTTTCATAAATTATTGTTTCAGGTCTGGGTGTTCATTGTGTCAGTTGGTTGTATTTTTGATGTCCCCGCGACACAGGATTTATTCCTAGTGCGGAAGTCATCTTCTTTAATAGAATAGAAATATGAAAGGATATAAAAAACACGCACGCATTATATTTCTCTTTCTACATTATTCGTTGGTATACTAGGTACATGTTAATAATATGTATTAACATGTTTATATTATTTTAAATGTAATATAATGATAGAAATACACTTACCGCATAATATTTGTTACTGCAAGTGAACATTTGTTGTATTATATAACATTAATGAATTTGTTAATTATATTTAGATTTAGATTCACAAGGTTGTATTGTTTTCACTTATTTGGTAGGGCAGGTTAAATTAAATATGGGATCTTTTACAAATTGTATACGGGGCATAGGTGACGTAGCCTCTAATTTTGAAGGGCAAGTTAAGGTTTTGTTTGCCCCTGTTGAATCTTCACACCCGAGGATAAAAACCTCGGCTATTGTGCTGAAGAATATTTTGGGTATGCATCCACAGAAACAGCTACCCGCTGCTGTGGTGAATTTGACACCGGGATTGGAACTGTCAGACCCCAAATTTGACACACCGGGACAAATCGATTTGTTGATTGGCTCTGATGTCCTCGGTGGAATTTTGATTGGTGGGAAACGGGTCTTGGTGCCAAATGGTTTGACTGCCATCCCGACCATATTTGGATTTGCTTTGATGGGACCTGTACCTAGGGATCCCCCTCCACCCGAACTTGATAATTTGTTGGCTCCGCTCTCTCTGATGCGGTTCAGAGGTTTTGGGAGGTAGAGGAGCCCCCTCAAGCTGCCCGTTTGAATCCAGAACATGAGGAGTGCGGGCTGTTCTTCCAGAACAACACTGGTCGACATTACGAGACTTCCCTTCCTGTCTGTTCGGCCTCCGCTTGGTGAGTCACGACCTTTAGCCGAAAAGAGGTTGTTGGCTATGGAGCGTCGCATGGGTCGTGATCCGGAGCTCAGACAGAAGTATATTGAGTTCATGAGAGAATATGAACAGTTGGGACACATGTCCGTGTCAAATTTGGATTGGCGTTCGGTGGAGCACTACTTTCTCCCGCATCATGCGGTATTGAAGCCATCAACTGGCAAGCTGCGCACGGTGTTTGATGGTTCTGCGCAGACTTCTGCGGGCGTATCCTTGAACCAGTGCTTGCATTCTGGTCCCAAGTTGGTCAAGGAGCTTTGTGACGTCAACACCAGCTTCCGACGACATCAGGTTGTCTTTGTAGCCGATATAAAAATGATGTACAGGCAGACGATTATCCACCCTGGTGACCGTCGCTTCCAGCTGGTCCTTTGGAGAGAGAGTCCTCGCGATCCCATGGTCGTCTACGAGCTCAATACTAATACGTACGGGTTAAGGTCGAGCCCCAACTTGGCAATACGTTCTCTTTGGGAGCTCGCAGACCGCGAAGGCTTACGTTTCCCACGAGCCTCCGCCATCTTGAAGGACGATATTTACGTCGATGACATTTGTTCAGGCGCCTCCACAGCGGACGAGGCGATCCTCCTGCGGGACGAATTGATAGGTATTTTGGCCTCCGCTGGTTATGAGTTGCGCAAATGGATTTCCAACTCACCAGCGCTTTTGGAAGGCTTGCCAGAGGATTATCAGCAAGATCCACATTTATTTGAGATTGTTGACAAATGATGGCTGTTCTCGGCGTCCAGTACAGACCAGTCCAAGACATCTTTACGTATAACGTAGACCTTTTTTTGGATTGCCTTGTTCTTGGACTAAACGTCTCGTGTTGTCTACTGTCGCCAGAACCTTTGATCCGAACGGTTGGATCTGTCCAGTAATATTTTGGGCAAATTGCTTCTTGCAGAAGCTTTGCAGCACAGTACAGCAGGATTGACCAGGGACGAACCTCTACACGGCACTCTCGTTGAGGAATGGATCTCTTTTGTATCCTCACTTCCTGCTGTCAACGAGATCTCCTTGCCTCGTCCCATCCTTCCTCCCGGGAAGTACAAGGCCACCCTTCACGGGTTTTGTGATGCCTCGGAGCGTGGTCACGCGGCCGTGGTGTACTTGCGCACAGTTAGTGTCTCAGGTCAGGTGAGGGTTTCCCTGATCATGGCGAAGAGCAAGGTTGCATCCCTTCGGACATCTCTGACCATCCCAAAATTGGAGCTCTCGGGAGCCCTACTTGTACGCTTATTGAACCACAAGTCCAGTACTTTGGGTAAAAGCATTTGTATTAATGGGACCTACGCCTGGACAGACAGCCAAATTGTTCTTTGTTGGTTGAAGGCTTCTGTCCACACCTTGGAGGTATTTGTCGCCAATCGCGTCTCCCAAATCCAAAAATCTGAAGTCAAGCTTGTTTGGAGACACGTACCAGGTGAGCTCAACCCCGCTGATTGTGCCTCGCGCGGATGCTTGACGCCTAGTTTGATAGGTCATTCGCTGTGGTGAGGTCCGGAATGGTTGAGTGGACCAGAAATTGATTGGCCTCGAACGCCAGTTTTGAATACTTCCAATTTGCCCGGTCTACGAACACTCGCTCTTGAGAAGGTGGAATGCGCCTTGGACCCCGATTTCCTGTTGAATCGTTACAGCTCCCTCGACAAGTTGTTAGGTGTTACTGCTTGGATAAAGCGTTTTGTTTTTAACTTTAGGCACCCACAACAGAAACGACTGACACCGTTTCTCTCACCACAGGAGCGACAGGAGTCCCTCACTTTTTGGATTCGTTCTGTGCAATTGGCACATTGTGAGAAGGAGATTGCTATCCTTAAGTCAGGGAGATCGAAGTTATCGGGAGCTGTATCTGAATTGAACCCCTTTTTGGACGAAATGGGTCTCTTGCGCGTTGGAGGGCGTCTCATGAACGCCAACCTCCCTTACGGGGCACGTCACCCCCTTTTGTTACCCAAGAACGGTCATTTGGTACGCTTGTTGGTAACTGACCATCACCTTAAGAACTCGCATGCTGGTTGTAATGCTTTGTTGGCTATTCTGCAACGCGAGTTTTGGGTTCTGTCGGCCCGAAGAATTATTCGGAGTGAAGTCTTTCGCTGCATCCCTTGTTATAAGCTCAAGGCTTCTACCATGCAGCCCTTGATGGGAGACTTACCGGCAGATCGCGTAACAGAGAGCAGGACCTTTGACGGTATTGGCACGGTCTTCGCTGGTCCCTTTTTGGTAAAAACGTCGACACTTCGAAACAGCAAGACTGTTAAGGCCTACTTGCGTGTTTTTGTTTGTCTCTCCACAAAGGCCGTACACTTAGAACTGGTCTCCTCGCTTACGACCGAGGCGTTTGTAGCCACATTTGACAGATTTGTATCCCGCAGAGGGCTGCCTTCCTTGATCCGTTCTGATTGCGGCACTAACTTCAATTGGACTTATAATTATTTGAATGACGTTGTTAATTTCCTTGAAACCATCAAAGCTGATATAGGCAATAGGCTTGCCCGACGTTGGATAAATTGGTTGTTTTTCCCACCAAATGTCCACACTGGGGTGGTGTTTTTGAGGGCGCTGTAAAATCGGCCAAAATACACTTGCGCAGGACAATCGGCGAATCTGTTCTTACATTTGAGGAACTCGCAACTGTGTTTTGTAAGATTGAGGCCGTTTTGAACACTCGGCCATTGTGCCCGATCTCCTCAGATCCGAATGATTTGGAAGCCCTTACGCGGGGCCATTTTTTAATTGGTCGCCCACTTGTCGCCTTGCCTGAGTACCCCTATATTGATACGTGACCTGGTCGTCTCTCGCGTTTTGAATTGGTACGCCAGATTACTCAGAGCTTTTGGAAATGCTGGAATTTGGAATATTTGCACATACTCCAGCAACGCGTTAATTGGACCGACAAGACCGATCCACCCAAGATTGGTGACCTCGTTTTGATCAAGGAGGCTAACCTTCCGCCACTCAGATGGCGCAGGGGGTGCATTCTTCGTTTGGTAACTGGGGCTGATGGAGTTCCCCGATTTGCTGAGGTCTTGGTGGACGGTGCGATTCTGAGGAGAGCGGTTGCAACGTTGTCACGTCTACCAACCGATTAGCGGACCGGTAGGCCGGTCCGGGGCGGGTGGATGTTTGAAATGGAAATAGTTTTTATGATAAGTCAAGTCGATTATATCGATTTAGTAACGTTTAGTTTAGTCTATTGTTAATTTTGACTATGGTCACACCGAACTGTCATTCACTCTTCTTTGGTTCATTGCCCGGTTCCCGGTAAAACAGTTGTCTTGACCACGCCGTATCTTGTAATCTCGCGTGCCCTTGTGCTATAAAAGAATATTTGGAACCCGTTTGATTGCCGCTTCCTTGATCAATAACTGGTACCGGTTTATTTGTGATAAAAATAGTAATTAATGAATATTGTAAAACTTGTGTGAATCCGATGCACGTGCTTGGTGCTCGACGACTTCGCTAAAGAAGGACGCCGATCTAGACCTCGAGTAGTGGTATTCATAACGATTTTCTTGTTATTTTGGCCAAAATTATGAGTTAATCTTATAGGTCCACTCAAGAACATCATCAGGAACACCAGGAGATCCTTGGTAAGTAACCCTTATTTATTAGTTGTAATTCACTGTGCAACGTTAAAAAAAAAAAAAAAACTGTTTAGATAAATTGTCTATCGTGGTCAGGTAGATGTATTACAACTTCCACTGCGCACTCTGAACAATTTCCTACCTGCCTACGGTAACTCTAAACAACCTGCATTAACTCTTCTTTCAATATCTTTTTCATTCTTACCATCTCTTGTAAACAACCTACCTAAGTAAACAAACTCATTCACTTGTTCCACTCGCTGTCCATTGATCAAAACATTACAAGCCGTAACGCATTCCTCCTTTTCAAAAACCATAACTTTCGTTTTACTTACATTCACTTTCATTCCTTTCCTCTCTAACGCACCATGCATGATTGTTACCATCTCCTGCAACTCCTCCGCTGAAGATGCAAGTATTACCTGATCATCAGCATAAAGGAGGCATTTGACGAGAAACCCATTCATCCTTAATCCGCAGTCACTATGTTTTAAATCTTGCAAACAACTGTCCATGAAGAGGTTAAACAGCCACGGCGACGCTATACATCCCTGTCTAACACCTGTCTCGATGTAAACCAGTCAGTGTATGCCCCGTTTATCCTCACACAAGTTCTAGAATCCTCATAAAGTGATTTCAGAGCTCGAATGAGGCTGCTGTCCACCCCATTCATTGACAGCACCGACCACATTTTATTCCTCACCACTTTATCGTAAACCTTTTCCAAATCCACGAATGCGCAATAGACCTTTTGACCTTTGGCCAAAAACTTTTCGGCTATGCTTCGCAAGGAAAAACCTGATCCGTACATCCCATACCCTTTCAGAATCCCGCTTGTACATCCCATATTTTCTTCTCGGTTACTTTCATAACTCTTGCAATCAGTACCTTTGCATACAATTTGCTAACAATGCTGAGAAGGCTAATGCCTCTTTAGTTTTTGCAGTCTTATTGCGAGCCTTTTCCTTTATAAAGCGGCACAACTACAGCTGTGGCCCAGTCATTAGGCACTCGGCCGGTGCTCCAGCACAAGTTATATAACCGCTGCAACTAACCAACTATGATGCCCTGTCCAGCCATCAGCATTTCGACTGTAATCAATCCTATCATATCCTGCAGCCTTACCTACTTTCATACTTCCCAGTGTCTTCACGATCTCATCCACGCCAATAACGCTTTCATCATTGCAATCGTTACCATTCATTTCATCGATCGGTGTCTCTATCGCCGTTCTTTCAAATAACCCTTCAAAATACTCTTTCCATCTCTTCAGCACGCACGATTCACCATTCACTATCCTTCCATTCTTGTCTCTGATCGATGTGTATTCTGAGGATTGAGTTCTTCCTCGAATTGCACGAACGGATTTCCAGAAAAACTTAATGTTTCTCCGGAAACCGTCACATAATCTGCTATTAAACTCATCCTTCTTTTCCTCTTTTTTCCTTTTAACCATTTCTTTCACTATTCTTTTTGACCTAACAAACGCCTTTCTTGCTTCGTCTATGTCCTCGCTCGTTGCTTTTCCCATTCTTTCATTTGCTCTGACAGCCAACCAATCTAACCAACCTTTCTTCTTCTCTGACACTGCTGATTGTACATCCTTGTCCTACCATGTATTCTTAACCTTTTGTATTTTCCTTCTCTTTATCACACCACATACTTCAGACGCTACACATACTACCTCTTCTTTAAAGGACTGCCACAATTCATCCATATCATTAATGCCATCGAATCTCTCAAATCTTGCTATCAATCTTCATTTATACTCATCTTTCACATCTTTCTCTTGTAGATTTTCTACTTTTATTCTTTCCAAGACTCTATTTTCGTTATACTCTCGGTTTCGCCATCCTTTAAAGAGCTCACTTATCTGGGTCAACACCAAGAAGTGGTTTGTGTGGATGCCGATACCTCGATACACCCTTGTATCCAACACATTCTTTATCAATCGTTCATCTACTATTACAAAATCAATCATACTTCTTCTAATATTTTTCGCCCCACGCGTATACATATGTATCCTTTTGTGATCAAACATGGTGTTTGTCACACAAAGGCTCCATTCCAAACAAATCTCAAGCAGTGCTTTTCCATTTTCATTCACACTCTCATCACCGAATGCACCTAACACCTTTTCAAATCCATCTCGTTTTACTACCACCCATCCATTGAAATCCCCTAACAAGATCAATCTTTCGTTATCCTTACATTTCCTCAAAATCTCTCTTAAACTCTCCCAAAACTCCTGCCTTTCGTCTTGCTCTTGCTGTGACATACCCGTATTTATATTGACCGGGGCGTACACCCCAATAATAAAGACACGAGTAAATCCTACTTTCAATCTCATCCATAGTAGCCTAGCATTTACACATTCATACTCTTTTACACACTCATTCATTCGCGCAGATAGTATTACACCAACTCCCTTGCAGGCTCTGGTGGTACTATCTACCCCAGACCAATACGCCGTATATGCGCCATGCTGGGTGGTGTCACACCCTTTCCTTTTTGTTTCATTCACACAAAGAACATCAATCTTTCTATCATCCATCATCTGACATACTTCATCCAATTTGCCGTCCATCCCTCCTCCAACGTTCAACGTTGCAAACCGGCTTTCCGTAGGCCGCTTTTCGCCCTCGCGGGGAACGAGACGTGACGGGTTGCGAACCGCGTCGCCGCCGTATGGAGAAGAAGTTGCTTTTGTTCCCATAGCGTTCCCACGAGATGTAGGGATCTAGACTGTCCATCCCCGCAGAGCCCTTTACGGGGGTAAGGCGGAATATCAGCTGTGCCCTGTGACCGCCAACTCAGGCACCCTCCGTTTACGACCAGCTTGCCCTTTGGCCACGAATCCCTCGGTACGGGTCGGTTCACACCTTAAATCGGGGTTTTGTGTCAGGTATGCTCCCTAGAAGTTGGTTTAATTTCAGAGTTTTCCTTCTCCTAGATAGGTTGCCAACCAAGGCTAACGAGGCCCATCTCCCCGAATATATAATCTTTTACAACATGATATTTATGAGGTTAACCTATCATACCTAAAGTAAGTTCCTTTGAACATTTCGAAACACCTCTGTGCCTCATTTAAATCACTTTACAAGTTAGAAGAAAGTTGCGCTTGTAATATTAAATCAGAGTTAACGTTGAGATCGATCTTATGCGAATCGCGTCACTAAGCTTGTGTTTATTCACTTCGATAGATTCTAGTGGTGCACTTGTTTGAGTAAATTATACTTGCTAGAATGAGGATTCGTGAAATATTAGGCATTTATTTTTCATTTTATTTTTCAATATTTACTTAAGTGGATTATGGTTACTTTTTCGGTAGTACACAAGCATTAGTCTACGTATGAATGTTTTTATTTTAATCAGTATTCAATTGTTTTATATAATGGTAGTTAGATCGTACTGACTGGACTCAACTTGTGAGTAAGCAAAAGGCTAATTAATAGACATCGTGTAGAATTCAAGACTTGCATGATACAGCGGCAATTTTGCTTCAATACTCGTTTATTAAAAAAAGGTAGACAGAAATAGATATGTTTTAAAATAGTCTGAAGAGTGCTTTTTACTTTGGAACAGGAAACTTAAGTTTCAATACATTTGGAACGGGTTGTAAACTTACAAATTCATCGACAGTTCTACTGACCGCCTTACTGAACAAAACAGCTAGTTCAATATCTGCATAAAAACAACAGACATTGTTTACGCACCACTTCCGCATCTAATTTTAAAAATAAACAAAATCAAACGAAACTTCGTATTGGAACATTGGAACGATACTTCGTGTTTTTTTTTTTAATGGCATCCGCGGCGACTAGTTCAAACAGACTCCGACACTCTTCCATTAATATCTCCCCGGAACGTGTACGGAATCCCAAATTGGGATCTAAGTATTTTTACATGTACAATTGTCGAAAGATATTGTATAGAAATCGCGTAAAGCATTTTTTATGGATTTTTAACAGGTATTTTTCCGTCTTTGTGTATGGTACGTTAGGCTTACAATGAATAATTATGTGAAAGGCATAAAGGCCGTTTAAAAAATTGGCGCGTTTTGTGTGGTTGAATGAGTGATACGTAATGCGAATGTGTACGAGATTGATGATGAAAGAAAAAACTATATGAGAAAAAGAACTTATCGCTAATTCTGATGAATCTTGTTTATCTATATATTAATACGTGAAGCGAAATTTTGTGATCCCTTTTTACGAGAAATGCGCGAACGGAGGATTATGAAATTTGGCACACTTATTGCTTACATGTCTAAGGTGTGCAGAATACATATATTTTTATAAAATATGCATTAGAAATATATGATTTTAATGAAAATATACGATACCGCTACTAGCTTAGATTTTGCACACACTCATGCATAACATCGTATACGTATACAATATTACTTTTTAATTTACGATTATGGACCCGCAGACTTTCAAACTGAAAAGAGGTTAAGCGAGTTTGTATTCTTGAAGTAATACTTCTTTAGGCGCATTATGAAAAAATTATGACAGTGAAATTTGACGATGCGCGCGCATGTGTGACACAAAATTCTCACTGGAGAAGTTTTAATTCCTACATTCACAATATGGCAGTCGGGACTATTTTTTTAATAAAAATAATATGAGTATCGTTTTCGGGGTTTCACGCATTCTGATCACGAAAATGACATCTATTTGGTAATCCAAGATGGAAGACGAGACATTAAAAAAATATGGATATCATTTGCGGGGTTTTCAAGCATTTAGATCACGAAAATGGCATCTATTTGGAAATTCAAGATGGCGGACGAGACATTTAAAAAAAAAATAATATGGGTATCATTTTCGGGGTTTTCATGGATTCTGGACACGAAAATGACATCTACAGATTTGGGAATCCAAGATGGCGGACGGGATATTTTAACCCGGCGTCATGGGAGTACAAATTCGTTACATGGAGGTCGGGGATGGGTCATAATTACCTTTTTTTTTAATCCAGTATTCTGCAATATTTCGAAAAAAATGTTCTTTTTTTTCTAATAACTCTATTGAACCTTGTGTAATTAAATAAAATATCACTTTATTTGTACAAAAAGATATTTATTAGTTAGTTTACTTAATCATTAAATATATCACTTTAAAAGGTTACCAAAAATAGCCTTCTCTAGATTAATCACAATAAATACTTATTTTTAATATATTTTTTAAATTTATATGGCACTTATAGGAACTTAACAAAAGAATCTTTGAAATAAACATAACAAAAATTAATTGAAATCATCAACATGAACACATTTAGTGCATAAAGTTATGAAATTTTCGGGGCAAATATGTTTGCCGCAACAATGGCATGTATGGTTAGTCTTTTGGTCTTTTTTGATGGGACACACCTGGCACCTTCTACGAACATTGGGTCTCTTTGGTGGAGATTTTACTGGCGATGAGTGGTCCATGTTTATTCAAACTTGCAACAAATTACCTACAAATAAAACAAAAACGACTATAATTTATATTTTATAAAAACAATAACATATAGATATGTAAAACAATAGATTTTGTCACGAAAATACAAAGGGAATAGATATAAGAAACTAAACATGTTGAAAAAATATAAAAATATTATTAAAAACCAAAAAAGGACGACATAATAATAAGCGGACATATGGCTAAAATAGTTACGTAGACTACAGGGATGGGTCCTATTTACCTTTTTCAACTTGCGGCACGTCCAACTTACAGTATATCCGCCGTCCGACTAAGTTCAAGTTAACAACGCGACGAACCAGTCAACACCTCCAGCTACTGAGAAGAGCGGCAATGTTACGCGCTTTTTGTTAAAATTACAAGTAATTTTTAAAATGCCGGGTCTTTATGACCCATCCCCCACGACGCCGGGTTAAATAAAATTAATATGGGTATCATTTTCAGGGTTTTCATAGATTCTAATCACGAAAATGACATCTATTTGGGAATCCAAGATGGCGGACGGGACATTTTTAGTAAAATTAATATCTTTAACATCATAATATAATTGGTCCAATTATCATTTGGCATCCTTTTACTGTGTCAACTTTTTTGAAGTTATACTACTTTAGGCGCGTTATGGTAAATGATTAGATTGAAATATACATAGGTATCTGTATGATGAATAGTCCATTCATTTTAAATTCTATCTGTATATAAATAAGTGAACCAAAAAAATATTATCCTTTTTACCACAATAATATTTAAACAGAGCCATAGACTTTCAAACTGAAAATAGTTCAAATATAACATATTTTATATATATACTTTTAAGGATACCATTTTACAATATTAAATTAATTTTACAATAAGACAATTATGAGTACTTAGACTACATTAAATTAAATTAAAATAATAATATGCAGCAAAAATAAAAAAGAAAATCTATGAAATAAAAAAAGAAACAATCCTTTTTTATTTATCAATGTTTGTTCTATTCTGCCTAAAAGATTTTGTATTTATTACAATATATTTATCTTGGCAAATTTTATTTACACGTTCGATAAAGCACATCTGTACATAAACATTATAAAAATAATCCATTAATATATTTTTTATTATTTAAATAAGAGTTTCAAACTGAAATAATTATTACAGTTAGGTATGTACTTTTTTGTTCAAGATTTGTCGTATTCTGCCTAGTAAGTTTATTATTTTTTACAATAATATATTTATCTCGGCGTATAAATTAATAAAATATTTACGCGTGAAATATACACTAATTAGTTATTACATATATGTATGGTATTTTATTAGTAGATAAATAATAATTAATAGTTTCTGACAAAGTGTAAAATATAAAAAAATATATCCGTAGGAAAAAACAAAATTGCAGATGTCGTCAAGTTTGAATTCAGAACGCCGCGCGCGGGACATTTTTCTTTCATTCTATGGTTGTGTAAATTTAATTGAAAATCTATTAATGCGCATGTATTGAGCTATTTGTGAATTAAGAGTGATGTTATACATTTGCCATCTTTTAGTTTTATGTATCAATGTGAGATCGCTGGTATCGGTAAGTTTTCAGACTTTTAGCGTTACTCATATTTTAAAACCTTATTTATATAGTACTTGCAAATGGTCATACTGCAATAGGGCTCTGGCATGATTGCAATAGTAAGCACAGACTGAAGGATTATTATTGGTATATTGCAGAAAAGTTGAGAATGTTACGATGGATGTGTGAAGTGACAAGAATGGACAAAATTAGAAGGAATGAGTATGTAAGAGGCAGTCTGAAAAGTGGTGCCCATAGACTAAAAGTGAAGGAAAATATCGGTTGGCTTGGTATGGGCATGTTATGCAAAGATATTATTTGTATAGACAAGAACAAGTGAATATATTTTTAGAGACAACTTTCGCACTAAGAATAAATCTTGTGTCGTAGGGGCTTTGAGATACAATCAACGGACACAAAGTACATGTACTCGTAACAATAATTCATGGATGATACAAGTGTTGTCTTGTGTGGGTATAGAAACCACAATACTTGCGCAGTATGCGCTTGTCAAACACAGGTTACATTAAAATCTTAGAAATCTAATCATAACATCTCAGTTCAAAAGTATTTACAGCAGTGATCATTCCAGAATAATATTACAATTACAAAAAAATTACTCAGAATCAGGGAGGATCTCTATTCCTGACATCGTAGATTCATCAGAACTTTCATTATGCTCTTGTTCATTGACACTTTCCTCACTGCTATCACCTGTGTAAATAATCATTTCATCAGAAAAACTATCGATTCTTGGGTCAAATTTTCTATATTCATCTTCGCATTTAACAGCATGATCACAAACTTTTTTCCATTCTTCTGGTCCTATATTATTGATTTTTTCTTTATTATTTTTTTTTTGCTTTATTTGGGGCCAAATATTTTCAATGGGGTTAAAATCAGAATGATATGCGGTGGCAATCGTATAATTTGATGCCCACGTTCCTCCATTATTATTATTTATTCCTATATCTATTTGTTTATTGTGTGTATCTTTTTAAAATGTTTTTTCTAGTACTTAATATGTATTTAAAGTAGGTATTTTTATTTTTTTAATATTAACAAGCCATGAAAAATGTTAGTATATTTACCTATTTTACAAAATAAACTATTTAAATTTGAATAACATAATTAAATTCACCTTTGAAAACAAAACCAAGAAGGGTGTGTAATAGCAGCTCTATATAATTCCACACAGAGAGCACACCTGCAGTCACCACCATTATATAAAGACGACTGACGGGCCTTTGACGGACCGGCGATCGCCGCCGACCGCCCGAATTGTTTTCGATTGTGTACACATAATATTCACTCCTATTTCTTTCGAACAAGGTGCAAAATGCAAGTGCATTGTTTAGGACTTTTACAATTCAATGATTCGGGTGTTTCCGGGAATACGACAATTAACGAAGATCTGCATGCGCATTATTAATTTGGGAGCCTTTGTCGGCTCTTACGACACCCATGGGATGATATGGGGTGGTGACATTCAGTATTCTTAATCCGTCACCGCGCGTGCTCACTAATAATTATTTTATTGTAACCACGTCATTCACTACAATTAAGTTCTATCAAATAAATTCAGTTAAAATATTATACCGCGTTATCATTACAACTAAGTGTATAGGTTAATAACAAGAACCCGTACATTTAAATGGTCCTTTTCGAGCCGGAACAATGGACACCGTGTCGTAATTTTTGCCACGTGAATCTTACCAATTCGGTTCGATTCGGTAAATATCCAGTGACTTTCAGAACTATCAAGTGTTTCTGTTAGACTCGGTTATCAATAAAAGGTGGTTCCCGTTTACACGATCAACAAGGTGCAACAGGAGTACAACAGGAGGAGGAAACCACTGACGTAAGCAGTAACTCAGGAGCCTTCAAGTAAGATCGTTGCCTTTTTTTTCTGTTTGCGTTACAAATTACATATAATCATGGAAAACATCATCCAAACCCAGCAACAGCTATATGATGCTATTAGCAAAATAGTCATCAATATCAAAAAGGATTCTGCAGATCGTAAGACTGTGGATTACTTTAAAAGGCGCTTGGAGACGTTGGAGTCGTATTGGAGCGATTTCCAATATAACCACGATCGTCTTAGTACGGAGGCGAGCAGGAGCCAGATTTGTAAACTGAAAAGCTGATGCGAAGGACTCTGTTTTACAAGGTCCTTAAACATTGTCGTTATTACACTTTAAAACAAGGGATACGAGAATCACAACAGCAACACAGTTGTCAAAACTCAAGAAATATCATCACCTTGGTTTGGCCCTAGTACCTAATAGCCATCATCATAAAGTGACCTAAATCTATTTCAAGTTTCTCATACCTGGCGTCCATAAAACAATTAGGCGTTTGACTGCGATTAGGCGTAGTTTCATGTTCAAACATCGAAGGGCAAAAATTATAACAGATTATAGAGACCGGTGGTGTAGCGAACATGGCACCACATCTGCAATTCAATTCAATTTCGAGTTAAATTGCTTCTAGCTTTGTAGTGGCAACATTGAATTATTTGCCAGCTGTTATAAACTGCCCATAAACTACACATAAACTATATTATATGACAGATTTATTTATGCATAAATTTCACCCGGTTCGGTAGTTGTGGATTTTTTATTTTGTGATGGTGCCTTCAAGTACTGAGCTGCTAGTCAATAAACTGTTGAATGGTTTGTCGTGTTCACTAGTTCATTTTGAAAGTTACACAGCTAATTGTGGATTTCATATTTTGACAATTTAAATAAGATTATTTTTATAGGTAAAAGTTATTCAAAATGACATCTACCTAGAAAACTTACATCAAGCATAATATATACCTAGGTATACTTAGATTTTTACATCTGCATTTTTATAAGGTGTTAACTGACTGATCAGGTAATCACGAATCAACTCCTCGAATAAATCACCAACTACCAGTAAAATTATTCGAATGAATATTTTCATACTACTTACCTACTTATATCATAAGAAACTAAGTAACGACCAGCAATTAACTTCATGCCTATTAACAACGTTCCATCCCAAACTTTGCTGGCTCATAATAATTAACAGTAGACGTCAAAATTGAGTTTGAAACTTCGACACTGGGGCATGTTTACAAGATCTTTTGATACCACAATCACAGACCGGAGTGGCACAAACCGGGATCAAATCCCTATTCTAATAGATATGCCAATGATTTGCCATCCAATTTGGCCGCCTACAAAATCTTTCCGATGGGAGTTGTGCGCTAGCATATAACTTCTACAACCTTTGATTTGCTATCGGATAACTCAAGTGCTTCAGAAAAATGTTCTTTATTCAATTAAGAAAAGGGGGAACAAATGTTTTATAGAATAAAACTAAATTTGCCGAGGTTATTCCTGAGGTTGAATAGGAACAATCCATCAAAAGAGCTCACCTCTTTGAATGAAACTTGTGAACGGAAGTTTGTCTTAACTCCTCTTAATTTAAGCGTTCCGCGTTTAATTTTGTTCGAAACGGGACGAATTTGATTTTCAATAGAGGACAATGCGGCGTCCCGTATAAACTGACGATAGTTTACTTTCTCAGTCTGCTGACGCCCTGGTACTTCGCTTAATTAAATTCTGACGAAATACTTATTGATTGCTTTATGTGAAAAAAGTATTTGAGTCTCATCTCACGACGTCAAGGCATACTTGGTATTAATTTATTAATCTACACGATATAACCACAATATTATAAACATAAGATGAAAGAACTGGTACTGGATCTATTTCATTGAAGTGAAAATTACGTCAATATTTGATGAAAATTAAAAATAAATAATAATCTATTAAAGCTATTGGTTGATAATGATTCCAGTTATTTACTCCGCTAACCAGTAATCATTAAACATTTTCAACAATACCGTTATTTTATTAATGATAACTGATAATGAACGACCATAACAAAATATAACTAACATTATATTCAAAGTTGACAATTGAAATGCCTGAAAATACATAAATTAAATTACTATAAACTCTGATTGTATTACAACCATAGTATACATTTTATTAAATATAATAATTTGGACAGAGATACGTTATAGAATAAATATGAATATTAAACAAACGTTTGATAAACACCGCAACCGGTAACAATAAAAAATTGGAGACATAGTTTAAGCTATTTATAAGACTTACAATAATTTAATAAAACTAATTAATATATACAAGAAGTGAAAATTAAAAAGCTTAAAAATAAAAATTTAGAAGGCGTCATGAAACTCATCCGCATCGCAGTCAATTGCAAGCGTGCCCAGAAGACTGTCAGCATTACCTCGTTAAATGGCTATACTTATCTTTTGAGCCAAATACGTGCCACGAGACGCGTCCATGAGTCTATCTGCGAGATCTCTAAAAAGTGACCTCGCACTTGGACCCCATGGCCCCAATGTTTCGACCGAAAACGGCTCAAATACATAATCTCCTATTAGATTTACATATTTGCGCCGTTTGAGGGTCTCCGCTGTAGCAGCAGTAGCGCCCGCACAACCTGCTGTGCTGGGAAGATGAGATGGCGCAAGGGTATCGATACATGTTGCGTCTCATACCAAAGGCCTACCCAGCTTCCACGGCAGTAACGACATGCCGTCTGGTCTTTTGCCATCGTCGCGTGCCAGGCCTTGAGGTTCAAGTTGGGTTGGAACGCCAGCGGTGGCAAGAGCACGGCGCAGTATGTCATTGAGGTTTGCGGGTCGTGAAATACGACCCGCGCTCCTGCTGCATGACAGGCCATGGTGACCAAGGCTATGGACAGCCTCTCCAATGTTTATTAATTCATTATATAAAACCGAGACGTGTATTCATGGATATTCAGGAGCTCAGTTGAAAACGCATTTATCATGCACATGTCCTACCCGAAGAAAAGTTTATTTTCAGCTCTTTGTAGAATGTGCATTTTCACTTCGCTAATATGGAATAAGAACATGGAGGATTATAAACAGCCGATGCAGTTTATATTCACTTGGTACCGAGATCTGGTTACCGACCATAACACATTTTCTTTAAATTTTAGATAGTCATTTTCAATACCACACCAGAAAGAAATGTTGTTTGTAACATAATAGAGTCTATTAGTGAGAAATAATGTTATTCGAGAAAGGTGTGGTTTGAAAGATGTAGTGACAAAGATTGAAAAAGGTATGTTGCGATGGTTTGGAAATTTGGAACGGATGGTTGAAAGAAGATTTACGAAAGAAGTGTATCGAGTAAGAATGAATGGAGGTGTTGGTAGAGAACGCCCAAGACGCACTTACGCTAACCAAATTGGTGACGTACTGCGGAAGGGCCAAATTAAAAGTACCCGTAACCGACGACCATGCACGACGAGGTTAATAAATGTCGCGGAAGCGAAGGAGGTATATTTGAACCGAAGCATTTGGCGTTCCATAGTCTCTGCCTACCCCAATGGGAGACAGGCGTGACGTTTAGATAGATAGATAGAGTATAATTATTATTTCTGTAGAGTATTTATTAAAGAGAAAAGCAGAAACAAAAAAGATAGTTGGATTATTTTATTTGCTTCACGCGATGGCAATCGTCTTAACTGCGTCTATCAAGAAGTTATACATAGTTACCACTCCGGATGAACACCACAGCTACATTTCAGAGACATCTTACAAGCTCTCTTGCTTGTGAGAATAGATATTACCTGACTAAATACATAACTCGATTGCATTCCTTCCAACATGTGAAATAACTTATGGTGTCAAAATAAGAAATGTGTAACCATAACTTATGCTACTTATGACTTTAATTGTTTTTTTCCGCTGAAAACTAGCTGTTAGGCATTTTTACATTGCTCGATTTACCAAGACCAAGACACAGTATTGTTGAAGGCGTTTAGCTCCATACGTTCTAAAATGAAAACAGTGTATCAAAATAAGCATCGTAACACCCGAAAATGTCGCTCCACATATATCAAACGGGCTAAGTTGCGAGGCGCTCTTAGACTATTTCTTTGATGTGAAACGCACGAGAAATTTTCAGAATACCCTGAATTTTAGAGCAAATTATGTTGGAATAGTTCCTTTTGGTACTATTATCGTCTTGTGGTTTTGAAACGCGATAAACACGGCGCCAGTGACCATAGTTTTGGCTTTTAGGTACAGATTGTTGTGCGAGGTGTGACAAAGACTTTGTTTAAATTGTGACTATATTTTTATATGACCTATAATTATATAGGTTCTCACCTACAATCTAGTTGGGATCGCGGTCAGTGTTTGCGTGCAGCGTGGGGAAATTCTTGAAAAAGGTCCGTGTTCAGTTGTGGACGTTTTTGACTGAGGAGTGTGAGTATGGGTATGAGTTGAGTGTGAAGTTATAGCTTGCGTGGTGTGTTTAAAATCAATGAGGTGCCATTTTGATTAATGAAAGCACTTTTCTCAGAGATCAATGCCTTATAAAAGGCCTAGAATTCTGTAATTGTAATGTGTTGCAATTTTGTAGCCATTAAAAAAATATTACATCGCCGCATTTATCAGAAGGTAAATACTTAATGAGTACGTGAGTAATCTTCTGATAAAAACGGTGATTTTAAAATTTTAGATTTCATTCTACTCTCTCTTGTCCTTTACTTCTTCAAAAAGCTTTGCTGGTTATGTGAACAGGTTATATGTACAGTAGTTGGGTATCATTCTCGATTCATTTTAAGGGTCGTGATCATATTACGGGATATAAAGGAATACGTGACCGAAGTGAAAAGATTTTCTCTCAGTTGGACGCAACCTTTCCACAAAAACAGAAGCAACATTTTTTTCGTATCACGCGCCTTAAGTTTAATTAAGCATATTACATGCCTAATTTAGAAGGCATGATTGCAAAGTATTTCACACTCCACTTGCCCACTCCTAATGCTCTTTTGTCATCATTCTCCTAGCGTTATCCCGGTTTAAATCTGGGGTCCGCTTTCTAGTCTAACCGGATTTGGCTGAATATTAGCTTTTCCACAGAGCGACTGCCTGTCTGACCTGCGCAACCCGAAGGGACAGCGATATTCCATGGTTAAGACTAGTGTCAGTTTACTGAGAAGGTACTGACGCCCTATAACGACTGTCAAAGATCTTCATGACAACCGGGACCAACGGCTTAACGTGCTCTCCGAGGCACGAGACGAGCGATAATTAACAATTCAATACGCACATAACTCCGAAAAGTCATTGGTGCGTGCTGTGGATTCGAATCCGATACCCTCTGCATGGCAGTCTGTTGGTATGTCCACTAGGCTATCGCTGCCTGTATCTCCACTAGGCTATCGCTGCCGGTTCTCCACTAGGCTATCGCTGTCCTAATGCTCTTTTGTATCAATTTAAATAGAAATAGATAAGTCGTGTTACGAAAACTACACGAACTCTGATATAAGTGTTATTATTTCGACTTGAACAAACCAAAACATCACTGAAGAGGCTTAATATTGTATCTACTCTCTACTATAAACATAAGTTATATTGCCGCAACCTCTTCCAGGTATAAAATAGTATAGAATAGAGCGTTTAAACAACAGTTACAGTGTCGGTTTAAAGCTGTGCAACTTGACTCTACACCATTTGAAAAATGATTACTCGAGAAATACTTCACAATTGCTTAGAATTTTCCCTATTACGATACAAAATGAAATGTTTCGTAATGTCACTTTGAAATAACAAGTAAATAATTTCGATACAATTCCATATAGTGACGAGTTATGAATACAAATTGTCACTACCGCATTTAAGTTGTCATAAGAGCCTTAACTAAGTACTACGGAGCACACACGAAACCAATAGCACTTTCGGGAAGAGACGAACAATTTGACATCAAACCCGAACTAAAAACCAATGAATGCTCTTGTGAAGCAAACCAAACAGTGGGCAGCGAAAGGCTGTTGATAAGGTTGACAAAATATTTTTAATGGATAGGGTGGCAATCCAGCATGCGGATCTCATCCTGATGGTAAGCAATTACCGCCGCCCATGGACACCCGCAACCCTAGAGGGGAAAATGAATAAAAGAGTGGAGAACGAGAGTGAAGGTGAAGGAGACAGGATATCACAAACACGGACACTGGATAAATAGATTTGCTATAATTTAGGCAATATGAGTCGCAAGATTCCATCACATCATAGCCACACTACCGTCAAGTAAGACCTATTGTATGCCCCGACATAACACGCCTATTTTCATTAGCACTAAGTGACGCATGGGTTACCTTTACCTTTTATGATTATCATGTACCTAGTGTTAACTTTAATGGGTTAACTACAAAATTAATGTAGGCGTTCATTTAAGGTAAGCCTGACCTAGAATTTGGCTGTGCAATGGCTGATAGAAATGTATTGTTTTTTTGTACACAATGTACAGAAATACCTGATAAGTTATGCCACATTATTTAAGCATTCACGTCGAATACAAAAAAATACTATTTTAAGCTATCAACTGCCACTTCACTGCTACTGCATCAAAAGGTAAAAGATAAGAAGATTTTTAAATCTTATTCTAGTGGTGTCAATGGCGATATAAATTACGTGCGACCAGTAATCTGTCACAGCAGAACACATAACTGGATAGTAGGAACAGGTCAGGACACCGAGTGTGGCACGTCCTACTTTATAACCCCGCATACACGCCGCATAGCGTCGTCAGCCACAAAGCCTCCATGTCTCCTGTCGATTATTGCTATAAAAAGTAACCTATGTCACCATAACATTGCTCCGCTGAGCCGTGGCTGAAAAAATTTAACCTCACTTTCATATTTTCGCTTTGTTGCATTGTTTGTCGCATGTTTGTATTTAACTAACCATATGAACTTAACAATAATAACTGAGTTAAGTTATATATTATGTGATTTTCACCAAGTCTAGATCGTATAAAATTTTGTATAAATTAAACATAACTTATAAGTTATATTTATCTACTCGTATGATCAATAAGCATTAGGCACGCTCGCATTCAATGAAATCTTATCCAGGTATATCCTAAACTAATAGCGGAGTATTCGTATTCACACCATCACGGCAGAAAATAACGTTGATGCCCTTCGATTAGGAAACCGATTTTCTGCCTTCTTCATATTAACCACACGTAAAAACCGCTTTTAAGGCGCTGTCCTAAGCGACTGTTTTGGTAAATGAGGGGGTGAAGCAGGGGAGGTGAAGGGAGCTTAGCTCCGTCTACTGCGGGGCGCCCCCCTTCATTCTCGTCGCGTGCGGCCGTATTCTGGCGACATCCGTATTCCAATATTTCAAAATCGCAAGCAAAACGTTTTAGCATATTGAATTGAGATACTGATATTAAAAATTATATTACATACATCAATCTGTTTGTACAATATAGGCATAGCGCAATTTTTGTTCTCAGTGCAGACATGAGCAAAACTGGTTTACATTAGACATTATAGGTATTAATAGTTGACGAAAGTAGGTAAATACCTACGTGCCGTAAGATGATAAAAATAATTAAGTCAGTTCCATGTATGGAGAGGCCATTATTATGTTTGTTTTGTTTTTGTATAAAAATAGTGAAGCAGTTCATAGAATACCTACATCTAATTCCATTCCTGCCAGTTTTCAAATCTGTTTTGCTATAAATTGGCTGTGACATACGGGCGGACAGACAGACAGACATTGCGAATCTATAAGGGTTCCATTTTTACAATTTTTGGCTAAGGTACCCTAAAAAACACAATACTGCTCTACTAAGCGCAAAAGCCATATCTCAACTAAAGCGAGTTACGAGATAATTGAAGTTTAGTAAAAGTTGATTTCTTTTATTTATTTATGGATGTTTATTGTTATTATAGGTATAATTATTATGGCAAAGGTTTCGAAATACGTCGCCGTTTTTAGGGGTTGTGAGTGATTGGAGAGGGAGCAGGGGAGGTCTTGAAACCCCCCTCACTATTTTCACTTGCCGGAAATACTTGGTTTCCTCTGAAAAAAAAAATCTCCAAACATCGGTGTGTATGGCACTGCCAACTTCCACATTCATCACACTAGTTTAATAAACTAAGGTTGTCGGAGCCCTGCGAAGGGCTCCTATTTTCGGATTAAGGGTCAAAAGAGAACCTAACATAACCTATTTATTTACTTATTACAGTCGCACCTAACCCAAGGCACTCGAAAGCAATGACGCACAAATTTGACATTAGCTGTCAATATGATCATTCCAAGATGGCAGTTTTGCTTTCGTTTCACGTTTTTCACATAAAACCTAAAAATTACATTTGTAAAACTGTACTAAAGTATAAAAACTATCTTCCGTTTTGCATAATTGCCGAAGTATTTATGAAATTTTAGAAATTGTTTAAAAATATTTAGACGCAACTCCGGCCGCCAAAATTACTTTTTATTCGGGATTAAAACGAACTACTTTAAGCGCCCTACACTACCAATACCCTCAAATTTAGGCGACTCGTTTCGAAACCCAACCCATTATTATTTTTCAAAATAGATGAAACATCAAAAATATATGTGGATATACCTTATTCATGAGATACTGCTATGTCGCTTAGAAAATGATAGAATTAGAATTTGAGTAACTGCTTTTTCGTTAGCTCTCGTCATACATGTTTGTATGGAAAAATATAAAAAAATTCTTTAGCTTCAAATATGTGTTGTTTCAAAGAAAATAAATATTAAAAGATATTTATTTATATTCATTTATAATTTATTAACGAAATACAGAGTTTACAGCTCATCAAAAGTTAGCTGTCTGCTGCAACCCGGCAGGTTTTCTTTATTCTCATCGAATGTTAAAGGCAGTGTGTGAGGTGATAAGACTTATTAATTGCTGTTGTTCACGAGGCACAGTTTAATTTACTTTCCTTTTACGGCTTGGTATTGTAGAAATTTCAAGCACTGATGAAACATTTTCCTCTCCGTGATCTCGCAATGCCATACCTTGAGCGAGAATCAACAATTTCAGGCAACTGCCAATTCATATAAAACGCCACAAGCTTCTCCCAGAAAACATCATCTCTTTCTATAATTTCTATTTTTAGTGGTATACTTTCGCCACTCCACACAGCAAATAAACACTTTTGTTTGCGTGTAACGTGGCGTTGCCCCTGAATTTGGTAATAACAATTACAATATTTGTTTAGACTAGTCAGTTCACTTTTTTATCATGTTTCCATATTTGTATTTTATTTGCTCTTATACTATTCTCCAGGCCATTCTTATAGGCAACTTTAGAACATTAAATTTCCACAATCGTGTTTGGACCTATTAATCCATCTGGCGTGGCACCAATAATCGAATAATCCACAAGGCTCGATTGTTACATTTTCTTGCTTCGCCAGTTGTTGCAAAGCCAGTTGTTCATTTTAGATTCCATGCGCAACTGATTTTACATTGCAAATATTTTATTTGAACAAAATATTTTTTACTAAGTTGGCTTTACTGCTGTTATCTCTTCTTTTTACCACTATACAAAAATTTCAATCTGTCAACATATTCTTACGCAATTCGAACCAGTCACTGCTATCCCTCTTGTAATTTTTGCTTATCACTACGGAATTTGAGTCAAATTTGTTAAAAAAATTGTTTGGCATTTCTTGGCTAGCTCTTGAACAGATCGTGTTAGGAATGACTGAAGTCAAATGTGTGTAAGTCGTTTCAGAACTGTTATCTTTAACTTCACTGTAATTACAATAATGATAATTAGTTACGTACTTTATTATTAAAAAAATACTATATCTTGTGTTATAGCAAACAGAGAAGTTACCTTCTTACTTTTAAATGATTGATTTTAGAAATTAAAAAGATATTAGATGTACTGAGACATACCTAATAGTTTATGAATAATCAAAGTTTTACCCGATGTACCTAAAAAGGTTTATGTTCAAAACACAATAATACAACATTCGTTACCGCTTGTGTGCGGATTGCGGAGCGCCATATTAGCGCTGTCATCATTATTGTTCGCCGTGGCGGCATCTTAGCGCTCCAGGCGCTCTGACAAGCTAATGAATTTGAAATATAGGTACATAAAATGATTCGATTTTATGTTATTACTCTTTCAAAAATTGAAAACTGTGGCAGCTATATATTGTGAGAATAATTTATATAATTATATTATGCATAATCGATAATATATAAGTAACATAGTTAGTCATAAAAGACTCTTATGAAAATAATTTGTGTAAAAATGTTACATATTTCATAATCACTAGGCCATGGATGAATTTCTATTTTATTACGACGCTTTCTTGTACAAATCCTTCGTAGAACTTCATTTCTCTAATTGTCCATATTTTATTCTTCTAATTATATATTTATAAGCACAGAAACAATAACACATTAAACGCAACAAGAGTATAAACTTAGGTCCTAATTATATGTGCCCATAGTTACATGAAAAGCCTATTTGATTCAAAGTATTCAGTCTATAACATAAAACATGAAATTACGAACTCAAATTGGCGTATTATAATAACAAACAGGTTTACGTAAAATTTCGTGCAGCGGAGACGCAAGCGACATGACCTATCTCTCACAGGGCTCATAGCCGAATGATGAGGTCTGGGCGGGGCGTAAACTAGCAACTGACACTCAGTACACCGCTTATGCTAATAAGGTTTAAATTGCTGAAGCGTATGATATTGATGGGATCTACCGAGCGTCAAAATCATAGACGTTTGGCAGATTTTATTTAATTTTACAAAATATACACGTATAATATGAAAATAAATAGGGTAATTCTTTAGTTCATTAGATTTCCTACAATATTATCAAAAAAAATATGACAGCTTACGATCAAAATATTGCAAACAGTGAGACGAAAGATTATTTTCTGCCTCGATTTTGTGATTTTTTTACCGTGATTCTATTTTACGTACATGAAAAATTCTTTCAAAAGTCTTTTGTTCAGACTTTTGACTTTAAGCTCTAATTTTTGCTAGTTTGTAATATGTACCGTTATGGCTAGATGCGCGACGAAAAATTAGGTGTTTCACGGCTTCTGAGGTATAACAGCGCCTTAAGATCCGATCGAAACACAACCTGTTACGAGCAGTAAGCTTAGTTATATTAGATACATTATTTAATTAGCCATATTACGTAAAATCTTTTGCACTGTTCATATTTTATAGATTGTTGAATCAGCATCATCCTCTTAGCGTTATACCAGTTTCAATCTGGGGTCCGCTTACTAGATTAGAAGATATAGATTGTTGAATATCGGACATAATTCCGAAATTAGCGTCAACTTACTAAAAGTTTTTTGTAAATAAAAACTTAATATAAATATCTACTACAAGTGTGTAAATTTCTTCTACAATTGAGCGTAACATCATACAATTTTATTTAAACGGGTCTTATTCACGATATTTAATTAATTTAAGGTATAAATACTTATGTTTTACCGACGTTTCGGCCGCCTTACAACAGCCTTGGTCACGGCAGGACTGATGTCATCTCAGCGTCGTCCTTGTGAAGCGCGGGTTTCGGCAGCTACCCTCACTTGTTTTTTATTTTATTTTTATCCGAACTCCGAACGGTACGTCGACACCCAACACTAATGACGTCTACACACTGATGAGCTGTGTTACTGCGGCGGGGTTTACATTTGTTGATTACTGGATTCCAAGTTGTAGACAGTCTGTATCCATCTTCCCGGTTGAAATTTTTATGCTTTTTGATTTCAACCGCTTCACGTACTATCCTGGAGTAATAGTGACAATCGGTAGATAAGACCTTTGGTTGATGTAATTCGATCCAGTGGTTTGTTCCAGACCCCAACAAATGCTCAGCTATGGCAGACTTGTTAATTTGTCGGTTTTTTACAGCTGCGATATGTTCCTTGACCCTTTCAGCGATGGTTCGTTTGGTCTGTCCGATATAGGAACTACCACAACTGCAGTCGACCTTGTAGACGCCAAGGCTGTTATAAGACGGCCGAAACGTCGGTAAAACATAGGTATTTATACCTTAAATTAATTAAATGTCGCGAATAAGACCCGTTTAATTAAAATTGTATGATGTATACAGTCGGGTCGGCGCAAACGGGCCACCGATCACAGCCACTGATGACCAGCGACAGCCACTTTTCCAATATTTTACATCTGTAGCGAGTGGCCGCCACCAGCCACACGTATGCGGCGCGTTTATACAAAATATATGAAAAAAGTGTGTTAAGTGGCTGTCGCTGGCCACCAGTGGCTGTGGTCGGTGGCCAGTTTGCGCCGACCCTTATATTTGACATGCATTAAATATCATCGTTCTAACGTAGTCCATTTTACCTTCTATCCCTTCAAGTGACAGCTTGATGTCCGCTTGCTGATCCAATGAAATTTGACAGAATATTAGCTTTACCACAGAGTGACTGTCGTCTGACCTCAGCAACGCAAAGGGATAGCGATATTCGATGGCTTCGACTAGAGTCATTTGTATATCGAGGGTAATATACCTAACAACAATAACAATACCAGGCAAATAGATAATTTGATATGTTTTATAAGCATCCCTAGGCTGAATAATTGAGGGGCAACGTTACCTACATCGTGAATAGTCAAAATCCAGTAAATGCTGACGCTTTATTAAACTTAAAACATGTCTCATTTATTATAAAACATACACAAAAGACGTTAAACGAAAATCCCCACGACATATCTCACTCTTGTAACAAACATATTATAATCCACAATTTATATTTTGTTCATTATGAACGTTAGCCCTACGGCGACTTTATAAAGGGCTGTGCGTCTCTTTGTACGGCTACTGTGTTATTACGGTTCGTTTAGCGGTTTTTACCGGGAATGAATTATCCATATATATATATCCTTCTGGGCCCCAGGGCCCAGAAGGATAAGCCCTTTGCAGGGCGACTTGTCACTGTGGTCGAAGAGGCACTGGACTCAGCTACAGGTGCTTGCCCAATAGGGTTGAGGGTTGACAATGGGGCAAGTACGGGTGCAGGCGGCACTGTCTTTCTCCGCCTTTTCTTCCTCCTCCCGTTACCAGGCGTGACTGCTGCTGCAGTAGTGGACGCAGCGGCAATCACGACGCCTGGTGCAGCTATGGGCGCGGCATTATGTGCTGCGGCTATTGGCCGCGCGAGTCGCGGCCGTGCCAGACGGTCCTGGAAGATCTCGGCCCGAAATTCTTCGAACTTGCCATCCATCTGGATCGCAAGTAGGGCCGAGATCTGCAACGCTCGGTCCATATAAGTAGAGTCATTGAAGCTCACGCAAGGATAAGGCGCCGCGACAACTTGTTGCTGGACCCGATCGCTAGTCTGAGCCCAAGCGGGGTCGAAGGGAAGAGGAGGAAACTCCTCTCGGCGAAGTGGGCCCCCATTCCTTGGAGGCTTCTTGGCTGGTGCGCTTATTGTCGGGTGCCTGGCGACCGGAAGAGAAGGTGACCCGGACATCTGGGGAGACGCGGAGCTCTCCGTCGTTGGCGTTTGCGGTGATTGAGCAGCTGGATACGTCAGCGGCGCACTCTTACGGAGTTGAGAGCTCCCTGGACATCGCGTCCATCGCAGCCTCAAGGGAGGCAAGACGGGAGTTGAACTCGGCGTTAGACGCCTCCTCTCGTCCGATGCGCTCAGTCTGAGCCAAAATTGCGGCCGCAATGTCCTGAGCCGCGTCCATCAGGGGATTCACAAAGGCCTCCTTAACCACTCTCTCCACAACGGCAACTGAGAGGAGCCCGCGCAGCACCTCTAAACGCTGCTTCATCTCGCGAGCGCGTTTTGTTGAGTCGGACGAAGAAGCTAACGGGTTTAATAATAGCCTTAGTTCTCCGTCCGAATCAGAGACCATCGCCGTCCTTGCCGTAACCCGGGCCACCCCCTCATCCGGTCCCTATGGATGACGTTTCACGGCGCGTTTTCGTGTACCTCATTAAAACTCAACAGCAATAATAACTTTATTTAAGTAATTATAGTGGAAGTACCTACAACTTAGCGTAAACTCGCGAAAGAAGATGCAAAACTGAAAATGTCAGCTGTCAAATGAATGCCATAAAAAGGCGCTATTTCATTCAAAAGTGTTGCCAGAAATGGCGGATTCTTTGGAAGTGAAAAAATGTTTATGTGGATACATACCTCTTTTCACTGCTTATTTGATTGAACAATTTTTATGATACGAACTAGCTGTCCCGGCGAACCCTATATCGCCTTTAAAGGTCTTTTAGCTTATTCCTTTTTTTTTCAAACCACATTTCCAGGAAATACTGAACAAAATTACCAAAGCCACCAATGCTTAATCTAAAATTTCAGAGTTTACAAAGGTATACAAACAAACGAAGATTGAATTTTATATATCTATATGTATAGATAGATGACGCAGCAGAAACCGTCCGCCATCTTCGATTTCCCATATGCCATCTTTGATCACGTAATAGGTGTTGTATTTGCATTCCTCATAGCTTAAAACATCGGAGAGGGTACCCATATTGACTTAATTTTTTTTTTCATCCGCCATCTTTGATTTCCCATCCGCCATCTTTGATCACGAAATAGATGTTGTATTTGGATTCGCCTCCCTTAAAACATGGGAGACGATAACCATATTGATTTTTTTTAACTTTCCCATCCGTCATCTTTGATTGCACATCCGCCATCTTTGATCACGAAATAAATGTTGGATTTGGATTCCCCATCCCTTTAAATATTGGAGACGATACCATATCGATTTTAAAAAATAATCCCATCCGCCATCTTTGATCACGAAATAGATGGTGTTTTTGAATTCTCAATTCCTTAAAATATCGGAGAAGATACCCATATTGATTTAAAAAATTTTTCTGATCCGCCTTTTTTGATTTCTCATCCACCATCTTGAATCACGAAACAGATGTTGTATTTGGATTCCCCATCCCTTTTAACATCGCAGACGATACCAATATTGATTTTTTTAATTTTCCCATCCGCCATCTTTTATCACTAAATAGATGTTGTATTTGATATCCCGTCCGCCATCTTGGTTCACTAAATAAATTCATATTATTAATCAGCGTCCCGATAATCTCGAAAACGATACCCATATAGATTGTATCCTATTCATTTAGCCTTTTTTTGCCTTTGACCCAACCCTCCCCCTTCTCGTTTGATTATTTTATTATTTTTGTCTGGCCCCTAAAAGTTGTGGCGTAATTTTATATAGCCTACAGCCTTTCGGAATAATTGGGCTATCATAGGCAATAACAACTTTTTAAATCCGACTGCTAGTTCCTGAGATTAGCCGACATTATCTTTTAGCCTTTTGCCCGGCCCCAAAGGGTCGAAGCGTTATGTGCCCGAATAACTGGGCTATCGTATACAAAAATATTTTTTCAGATCCGACCGGTAGTTCCTGATATTAGCGCGTTCAAACAAACATACAAACTCTTCCACTTTATTATATTAGTATAGATATGCGAACAATTTAAAAACGTGCACAATATTATGACATTATGTAGGTATGACGTGACAGTACTGACAGATATGCGATACCACATGCGCAGCAATCAATTATCAGCGCATGCGTTCTTACCTCCAAGAATAAAAAGTGGTGAATAAATCTATGCAGCTAGCACTACATTCAACACTTCATCTTTTGTTCCTAGTTTCATATAGCTCCTTTCACGTCTTAATGAAAAACCAACTTCTAGTTGACCTATTACTTAGATCTCTTCACCAATAGAATTGCCGATTAACGCCAAGTATGTTGGTGTTCTTAACTCAATTCAGTAAAAAGTGTGGCTTAACTCTTTTCACCACCAAGGCGACGATATTTGTAAAAAGACGACCAACTCGACATCAAACGTTATGCCATAATGTTTGATGCATGACAAGCAAAATCCTGCCATTGAATTACAATGTTATTGTGACTCACACTAAGAGCGGCCTACGTCCAGTAGTAGACTGCGAAAGATTGTATGATGGACTGTTTGACCTTATGTTGAACAACTATGCCATAAATCAGAGATACATACATACATAGACTCACGCCTGTTTCCCCGAAGGGGAAGCGAAGGCATATTAAACGCCCACTTTTCGCCAGTATTTTGATCCCACGTAATAGGTGGCGAGCCTATTGCCGCTTATCGGGATATTTTGTTTGCCAGAGCCTTGTCCGTTGATCGGCAGGTGCACCACTTGCAGGTGATGTTGGCTTGGGACCCTAAGTTCTTGGTGGGAACCTTATGCACCCACACATGCTAAATCAGAGATGTCAAGCACAAAGATAATTTCAAACGGCCCAGGTATAACACAAACCGCCACAACTAGAAACATGAAATCTTGCATATATTTACAATTTTTGTAACGTAGGCGTCCTCAAATTGCACACTCTAAGGACAGGCTTTTAAAAAAATGTATCTTATAACTCAGTGAAGTGAATTTTATAAAGAGCCCAAATACGCGGCAAACTTGAGTAAAAATATGCTGTTTGAAGTCGAAAGAAAATATACTAATCAAATACTTTAAAGAACAATCTCTAGAACATCTAGATATGGATTATCTCACTCCCAAACAAATACACATAAAAAACTCTCAACTTAAACATAAGGAGAACTCATATTTTTGCAAGAAAAGCCTTTGACAATGTATTGCGTGTAGCCTGCGGTGACGCGGTACCAAATAGAGTCGTTTTATCAGAACCGACTAATGAACTGAATGTGGAAAGAAAAATGTATTGGGATCTGGAGTAGCTAACGATATTGATGGACTGAATAAGTTTTGGTTGAATGAAGACTGAGACAGAATCGCACAATAATTATCGACAGGTCTTGCGTACCGAGGCGCTGCTTTGTCTGCTGATCTGGTTTAAGCGGCCGCCTCGCCCTAAAACATTATTTGCTTTTTTTTCTACTTTATGGTATGCTGATTCTTGAAAGATCATGAAAATGTTCGTAGCATTATTTGGCTCTGTCTGTTGTTCGCGGTCACAAGTGAATGGTCTGATGTATCAGCGCCATTGTGCATTTACTTTATCGTGACACATTCAGTCATAGTGGCTCATTCCGATCTGCCATGAGACACCAAGCCAATAAGACATGCCACCAACTTCAACTAAACTCAAAAAAGTACAACTTAATGATGCTACTCATAAAATTGATAGTAGGATTTGTCTGGCCGCTATGAGGCATAGCCGCTATACTTCTGACGTCATAACTTATCGTAATCGCACTATTCGTTTCAGAGATAGGTATACATATCGGATACTTATAAGCCCTTTAGAGCTGTTTTTATAGACGCTATGTGTCACCAGCGGACGAGGATTTAGAATAAGTCTGCCTCTGTTGTAAGAATAACAAGATCACCAAGATCTTGTTATTCTTGTTAAAGATTCTTTTAGACTGTAAGTTGGGACGATTTTTGGTTTGGTAGATTGTAGATCTTTATTTTTCTAAGATTCTGATACTTATGATTGGCGAGTAGAAGGCAAGATGATGATGATGATGATGACCTCGACGTGTCCGTCGACGACGCCCCTAAACATCTTTTCTGGCATGTGCCCGGATGTGGCTTAGGTTAGGTTTTGGTCGAGTCTTCCGTATTTGGCGTTTTGCATCAAGGTCCTCGAGACGCATTTTCTCGTACGAGTCAGCGGCTTTCTTTATTCTTCGCCGAAGAAGGCAAGAAGCATGACTAAGAATCAAAATCTAACAGCCTATAAATTCTATATCCAAATAAAAGATATTCCAAAAGCTATGGACTGCAAGAAATACATAGAGGTGAGCCAAAGGCAAGATTTAGTACGCAGTCAAAAAGATGAGTCAAGTTAGAGATGACATAGGTAACTGATTTATGGAATAGAACAGGGCCAAAGATCTTTACCATTGGATTCTTGCAACCATCAACGTGTAATATATAATCTTCGTGGACAACCCCACGTAGATTATATATTAAACGTTGCCTAGGCAACCATCTAGGAAGTTCGCTAGATTTCAACTATCTTGTGGTCAAAATTGATGGCTACACGAATCTAATAACAAACGTCTTCAACCCAGTTCCATGTATAAATCAGTTGATGAGAAAATCTTTTGTAAAAGACTGCAATAAGTCGAGCCCTCTCTTGTTGACGTTGCAGACTTAATTAGTACATATACACAGTTTATAGAAAAGTTGGAGCGCCAGCGCTACACTTGGACTGTGTCATCTAAATTCCGTCCGAATCCTAAACAGTTTTTGTGTACTTTATGCCTCAATATAGTTGCTCCTTTAATGGTTATTTAATTGCTGGCAGCACAAAAGCGTCTCAAACCCAGGATTAATTTATAAACTTTACTATTTCACTAATAGAACATTCAATTAACTCCTTCATCAGAACTATTACTTGAAGTGATTTTGGTTCGCAGCCGTAATGACTTCGTGAGTTTGCCGTAAGAACGGACGTCGGGCAGAAACAACTGTTTATGATGAATGCTCTGGAACGTACTTACCTTTACTATGACAGCTCACAAACACTGCGTACAAACAAAGCTTAACGAAAGCAGCTTACAAAAACTGTGTACTGAAATCTTGCCCAAATCTGTGCGTACTTACATTCCATTAGAAAACTATGGACAATAGTGCAATTTAAAAGATTTTTTAGTCGATTTAATAAAATAAATATATATCTTTACATCACAAAAGCTGGCTTGAGATCGCGTGGTACAAGCAAGCCTGAAAAGATTACGGGCAAGGCTTTTACCCAGTAATGAGACAGCGCTGGATAATGAACAAAAACTGGAGATGTGGCATATTCTAATTTTGCGTTCAATCAAGATTATACTTCGGTAATTATTTTTGTTGGAAAGCAGGCTAAAGCTTTACTTAGTCTACGAAAGAATGTGATTAGCCTTAACCTCGGTCCTATTTAAATATGGTCTAGCAAAACTTTAATCTACTTTGCCCATCAAGAATATAGTCTAGGTTCTGCTTATTCCCAGCTTTTTTTCTTTTTTTTGCATCAGGTTGGAAAAACCTCATGGAGTCCCTCCGCCCTGGGGGAAGGGCGAAGGGGACTGTCAGACTCTTACTGCCTAAAAACCAACCCGTGTGTCAGAGGGTCAGGTATCACCGAAGCATTCCTCGCGACCCCCCAACGGGTATTGGACCGCCAGATGGTCAGGCAGGCCCCGAACTGAACCCCCTTGGCGGCGGATGAAGGTGTTGGGCTTCGCCGCCAAAACACCCAGCGGCCGCAGAGGATAGGGAGGACGGCAACACCGCATCTCCTCTTCCTCTGCGGCCCCACCGCGACATAACAAATGGTGCGCCCCCATTTGGTCGCGGGAGAAAGGGCGCGCGGCAACGCAACACCGGCACTTTCCTCTCCTCCCACGACCGCGACCGACTGTGAGGGACAGACAGAACTGTCCCCCGCACCCGCACCTTTGGACGCGACCTGTGCAGGCCCCTCCAGGCCCACGCGGAGCGTCTACTCCCGGGATCTCTCTTAACATCACCGCGGGTGTCCAAGCCCCGGTTACTGAGCTCTCACCACAACAAGGTGGAGATCCCACGGGGGGTGCTTATTCCCAGCCTGAAGTTTTCAAAATATAAAAACATTTATAAAGATCTTGTCACCATTGTCACCAAAAATACTATAACGAGAAGCATATTAATTCACGAGTATATACCTCCTCAGAATATACCGTCTTAAAAAAATACATTTTATGAGCGGCACATAGTGATTAAATAAATTCGATGTGACAGAAACATTATCATGAAAATATTACGATATTTTATACAAAACAATTTAATATAATACTAGTGGGTGCCTGCGGCTCCGCCCGTACATTTCATTATATTGTAAACTTTTCTACGCAATCTCGTGAGCATTTCTGGAAATCCCTTCTTAGTGTGCCTCTACGCTCTCAAACGCACATACATGCCAAGTTACAGATTCCTGCGCCTTATAGTTTTGGGTGTAGCTAGTCTGTCAGTTTGGATGCACCATTATAGTAATGTAATTACAATTAAAAATAAAGCAATTAACTAATGACTTACGATAAACCAGAGCCCTTCCGCCCTTCTAGGTTTGATGTACTAGACGGCTCCACTATGATCCCATGTATTGTGTTTTATACCACCTACCGCCTACAAGTCTACATTGTGGAATGCAAATAAATTATTGAGTATTACCTCGCCATGGAGTATTATTATTCTTAAACTAGAGGATGCCCGCATTTGCGGCCGAACATTTTATTTTAATTTAGCTGTTTCTGCCCAACCTGATCGACGACCGATTGGTGCAGCGGGCGCGGGAGTGTAAGCGACTGCTACGTCGATCGTCGTGGTTTCGATTCCCACTCAACTCAAACATTTGTGTGCATGAACATGGATGTTTGTCTAGGTCTGGGTGTTTATATGTATAAAATGTAGGTATGTTTTTACAAAAAAAAATCTCCTTAGTTCACTTTACGGTCCCTAAGGAAAGGAAATTTCAGCTTCTTGCGTCCAATAGTTTTATGACTGTGCGTTGTCTATCAATCAGGCAGTAACGCAAGAATTTTATATATAAAGATATTATCGAGTAAGAATGAATGGAGATGCCGGTAGAGGAAGCGAAAGGCCCAAGACGGATTTACGCCGACCAAATTGCTGAAAAAAGGCCGAATCAAAAGTACCCATAACGAACGAGCATACATGATGAAGTTAATTAATGTCGAGAAAGCAAAAGAGGTGTGCTAGGACCGGAGCATTTGACGTTCCATAGTCTCTATCTACCCCATGGGATACAGGCGTAGCGTTTAGGTAGATAGATAGATAAAGTTATTATTAGCATTTAGTGCACTGTGCAATGTGCACGTGTAATGGTTGCGGACTTGTAAGTGATATTTAAGCCATCAGTATTGACTAAACGAAAACCACATATTCTGTGAAAGGCTCGAATTACGTAGGTAAATATGAACCACACGTCATTAGGTTCGTTTTATCTCTGTGTTATGGATTACGGAATAGTAGTTTTGTATATTGAAATACCTATGTATATTCATTGATGACTAATAAATAACGCGATTTTCTCTTCAGCCGGCGAAGAGATTTTGACAATATGATATTTAAAATCGGCATAAATAATTCAGACAGTTAAAATTGCTTGTTCAAAAACATTATGGCTGAAACACTAAATACTACTCGAACAGACACAGACAATAATTGTTTGGGCTACGATAATTCTGCGTAATATATCAACCTAAGGTGTACCATGTCACAAATTTTGGTAAAATTCATCATCGTCCTCATCAGCCTGCCATAGTCCACTGCTGGATATAGGCCTCTCAGACGGCACGCCATTAAGCCCGACTAACAGGTAAAATGACCTAACAGAAAATATCAGTACAAAAAGGTGTGCTATCAACAACTTGAAGAACGATTCAAGCAAGTTGCTTCAAACTAAGTACTTAAGCAAGTTTAATCAAAATGCAACAGTACGATTTAAAACTAATTAGTAAGTAAACAGTACGAAGGCGCAAAGTCGAAACAGCCAACTGACACAAAATATCCCAAGCAGAACACTTGAAACTCTCCTTACAACGGCGTGAACTGGTCCTCACAAACTTTCAACACATGTGAAATGCGCTACTCGTCAACTTTGGTATGCAAAATAAGGTAGACGTGTGCGCGTTTATGTTAGCCTAGTAATTTTGTTGCAAGTCTTAGGGACTATATTCTGCAGGTTTTATTTCGTCAGAAGAAATGCGCATTATTATTAAATGACGAAACCTTGAATGAATGCTAGCTGTAAGGTCTTAAGCAATAACAAAGAGATTGATCACTTATGCAAAGTATTGTAAACCAAACAGTTATTTAATGGAAGGAAAGAGGAACCCACCACGCACCCTCGGATTGCCCATCCCAACAATTGCAATAGAAAAAGGTTGACAATACCGAACTCCTTTAAGGACAAACTATAAGTGATATATGGAATAATGCAGAAATGGGTTCCAGGAAAATACCTGACGTGCAGTATCCCGCTCTATGCGCCGACTATGCTTCATTGAAGCATAGTGGTGGATAAAGTGCGTGGTGGGTTCCTCTTTCCTTCCATTAGGTTACAATGGAGTTCCGCCAAGTAACGCCTGATTCAATCAACTATACCCAAACAGTTATTAAAACAATCACGATTAAGCCAAGTACGTCATATTGGTCGTAAGTAACGACTAGTAGTTCAATAATACTAGTCTTAAATATTAACTATACTAATGCCAAAGTGACTTTTTCTTCTTCTACCACGTCAAAACGGTGCGGAGATAGTTTATAGGGCAATTGCTAAAACAACTAGTTCTATAATAAAGCAACATGGAACCTACAAACATAGCTAGCAAATCATATGAGCATTTTCTTTAAAATTACTTAAAAGGTAGACTCTCTTCAGAAGCAGATGATTATGAGTCTAAGTTTCTAACTTACATACAAAAGGATTATAAACATTTGAATGCATCGCGTGCCATGATCCAGTTTGTTGTTCGTTATATCTTTAAGAGCCCACTGAACTCCCAAGTTTTCTTGTTAGGGCCCAAGTGCAGAGCGTACTTTTAACAGGACCTCTTCGCATTCATGGTTGCCTAGTAACTCTGCAAACTGATAATGGTGATTTTATATATTTAAAAAAGTTTCGAGTTAAAAAAACTCGAAATTACTTTTGCGTCAAAAGTTGAAAAACAAAGTTAAAATTCGATGTTAATTGATGAATTTGTTAATTATATTTATCTACGCTAAAAGTAAAGTTCAATTGCTGTAACAACAATATGCGGTAAGTGTGTTCTATCATATATTACATGTAAAATATATGTAATATAGAAAGAGAGGTACAACATGCTTATTTTTAGAGATAGTGTTATCTTCTAGTAATGTTGTAATAAATACATTAGTATTTAGTACTTCGATCCTAATGATTTTCATTTACTAACCGTTTTTAGGGTTCCGTAAATCCGTACCTAAAAGGTAAAAAACGGGACCCTCGCGACTATAAACCAACCCGTGTTCCTCATGTACCCGTGTGTCGGAGGGTCGGGTATCGCCGAAGCATTCCTCGCTACCCCCGACGGGTATTGGCCCGCCAGATGGTCAGGCGGGCCCCGAACAAAACCCCCTTGGCGGCGGATGAAGGTGTTGTGCTCCGCCGCCAATGCACCCAGCGGCCGCACAGGATAGGGAGGACGGCAACGCAACACCGCATCTCCTCTTCCTCTGCGGCCCCACCGCGACGCAACAATGGTGCGCCCCATTTGGTCGCGGGAGATAGGGCACGCGGCAACGCAACACCGACACGCCCGCGACCGCGCCCGACTGCGAGGGACAGAAGAACTGTCCCTCGCACCCGCACCATTGGACGCATCCTGCGCAGGCCTCCGTCAAGCCCTCGCGGAGCGTCCACTCCTGGGATCTCGCTTAGCTTCACCGTGGGTGACCTTACCACGGTTACTGAGCCCCCCCACCACGACAAGGTGGAGATCCAACGGGGGAGGGCCTATTACTAAGCCTCCGCTGTGTGTCTGTTTGTCTGTCTGTCTGTCTGTGACTAGGCTGTAATCTTATAAACTATGATAGCTAGAAAGCTGAAATTTTCTCAAATTATGTATTTTTGGTTGCCGCTACAAAATAAAAAAAAATTAAAATATTAAGGTGGTATTTTTCCCATACAATAAACATGGAATTTTTCGTATTTTTTGCTCAAAATTACCAACGGTAACAGGTAGACGCTTAAAATTTTCACAGAATATGTAGTTGTATATTACTTTTCAAAAAAAATCATTAAATAAAAAGAAAGTTAATAATGAAGGGGGGAATAATAAATAAAATCCCATAAAACAAACGTAATTTTTAAGCAATTTGTTACTCTATCTTAATGTTCAAATTCAAATTATTCTGTTAAATAAAAAGGTACAATTTACTTAGAGTACAAAAGCTTAGTTTACGAGTAGGACCTGATATAAGATTATATGCCTGAACTAGGATAAACCTGTGTTTCAGGCGATTAGGGCTAATTAGATACTATAAAATATATAATCACTTACTTCCTACAATATTTTTAGTACGTCATGTTTTAGTACAGTAATACTAGATCTACAATATCTTATCAATAATTACAACTAATAAATTTAGGTAAAGGTGTCTTTTGTTGAGATAATTATTTTAACACAATTAATAATTTTCTATATCTTCGTAGAACATATTCAGAAGAATATTGTTGTCAATTTTGTTGCATTTGAAGTAGGTGCAAGGAATTAGGTTGGTTAATGCGTTTAGTCTTTTGTAAAGTAGCGGCCCCAGGAATATATAAAATTTGGATGCGAATGCGTGTCTTGTTTGTATTTTAGTCGGAAATATTATATTATGTCGCCTTTTATTGGTAGATATAGTACTGTTGGGAAGGGCTGTGTGTTGCTTTAATATGATACTCTTAATAAACAGGTAGAAACTTAAAAAATATTTAAGTATACATACAACAATTGGGATTTTCTTTTATAGATGAATGTACGCCCTTCGTGCGCGAGTTCGAGTCGCACTTGCCCAATTTTTTCATACTGTGGTCAAACGTTTTTCTGCATGTCGATTCTGTAAAATTCAAACAACAACTCGCATGTCACTTTGCTATTCGCTCTCACTTCGCATAAGGTTCTTGATTTTGCATTGTGTAAGCATCACCTTGGCACTTGCGAAGTGAAGTGAGCTCCAAAGCGTAAAAAATACTGTACTAGTGATTACCACACTCAACAAAATGTGGGTCGAGATTTATCCGTTTTTTATTTTACCATTTTTGACACTGAATTTTAGCAACTATGATGTTTAAATTAAAATTTCTTATTTTAAGGAATTTGAGGCAGCTAATAAGTAAAAAAAAATACAGAGAACTCTTAATTCGTGCCGTGAATGTAATCTATGCTTACCTTACGAAAAAAGATACCTACTGACAGACAATGTCAATATTAATCTGTGCGTTGGTTGCTATTGGTTTGTTTGTTTTTTGATTGCTCGGTGCTGATAATCACAGAGTTTTCTTTGTATATAGGAGCTGATAATTATTGTGAAATAATCATGAAGTAAGTTTATATTTCTGGTTGTAAAGTTCAAAAATAATCCTAATTAAATAAGTGTTTATTTTGTTTTCTAATCCAACAATAATGTTTCAGTCCAAATGAGATCCGTTCCTCTCACCCATCGTCGACTCAGGTGGAAACTCTGGTAGAGTGTATGGAAAGAAACCCTGGCATGGCGAAGGGTATCTTAAGAACTCTAAATGCCAGAGAGCGAAGTCGACGCCAGCGGGAGAAACTAGCCGTGCGCCTAAATAGTATAAGTGGCACCATCAAAACATACAAACAGTGGACTAAGGTTAGCTGTCCTTTTATTACGTGTTAAAAACACTTAACATTCCTTATAGCAAACCACTTAAAATGTGGATGAAGTGGAGCTATCAGAGCTTGAAGATAGAATTGTAGCTTCTATGTGGTGGTGAAAGCTTTTCAACAGGAGATGCACATTTAGGCATACAGCCATTTCCAGTAAGAAATTTTGAAATGCAATAGGTAAGTAAGTAGTACTGGTAGCACTCTGCAAGGTTTGCTGTCGTATTTTGTAGCGCTCTTATTTTTTTTTTTTGGTAGATTATACCCTTTTTAATGTAAAGTGAATTTTTATTAGATTTTTTTGCTAAATTCACCTACCTGTTTCAGGAAAATGATACTCCGTCTCCATCACATGAAGTGCAACAAATACAAGATGCTGATACCGACAATGTAAGATATTTAAGTTTAATTCATAGTTGTGGTTCGGCGTTACACCGAAACCGAAGGTAGGTTCTAGGCGACTTGGGAGGGAAATGGACTGTATACAAAGGATAGCGGGTTCTTAGCCGCCTAGGAGATGGATACGGGAAGAGGTGATTGTGAGTGGGTATAGGATATTTCAAGGACGGAGGGCACTTACCTTATACGACAATCTTCTTCTTCTCAGAAGGACAGTCTCCTGGTGTTTTCGTGATGCAGCTGCTCGTTTTCACTTCACTTCACCGTCACTCCCACTTGCGAGCGGTTTATATATGCGGTAATAACTTATACGGCGGTGCGGCGCGGTACGATATAGCGGACACGTTCTCAGCGAGCGGAATGTTCTGGACTGTCACTCGCGTCGACAATAGCGGCGACCAATCAGGCGAAAGGCAGTGCCTCTTCCAGGGAGTGGGATAGAGGGAGACGCAAATATGGTATCGCTCACGTTGATGCGATTAGTTATAGATAGGAAGGTAGATGGCGCTACCATATCCCCCCGGCCCTAAAGGGTTGCCTTTAAAAAAAATAGAATTGAACTTAGCTATGTTGGGTGTACTACCGCATAACCCCTCAATAGGCTAAGACAGCGATATGACAATAAAATTAATCTAAATTAACTTTAGCGTAAACTACAAACGCAATAATAGCGAAAACTACTAACTAAATAGTTTAGAAGCATAGGCATTCGACTCAAAGAACATATAGCTGACATAAAACATAAACGCTCAACAAAGTCTGCTGTGTGTGAACATGTGGAACAAGGACCCAACCACTACCTGCGATTTGATGAACCACAGATACTCGCAAAAGAACACCGTTTTCTTCCAAGGATGATACGAGAGGCTATTGAAATTAAAAAACACCCTAATTTCAATAGGGAAGATGGTTGGAATGTTCCTCCAGCTTGGGACCCTGTCATAAGGCTAATGAAACCCAAGAAGGACAAAGTCACCAGAAGACCTAAGGACACTGTGAGCTCATTCTGCGTAAATAGTAACACCAGTAGATGAAAAATGTTCGGGTACTTTGAGATAACTTATACATTCAGGAAAAAGACAAATATCACCTCAGTCTGCCGTGAACATGAATTCTGTAAAGAATTCAAAACGTTGGCTAGTAATAAATTAAAAATATAGTTCTAAATCATTAGTTTCAAATGTAATAACTTAGTGAAACCAATACATCGCGATAAAATCCGTAAACTGTAGTTTGAGTTCAATACTAACTAAATACTTAAACTAAGAGGTAGGTCCAACTTCAGGCTAGATCTCACTGAGTTGGAAGCGGACGCGAGTTGATCAGTGCCTCGACTTGTGCAAGGACAGTTAAAGGCTCTTCGTAAGAGAGGATCTGTTGACCTATAACTTTGAAGAGATGCGTTTTAATTACTTTGACCATGCTTGCCCAACATCCACCGAAATGTGGTGATGCTGGTGGAATAAACTTCCAGTCAATATGATCTATGGCACGTTCTTCCTGAAGACGAAGAGTACGATAACCCGCGACGTGATTGAAACAAGTAGCGGGAACAAGTTCAATCAATTTACTAACGCGGTTGGCGACAAAAGTCTGCCAGGGGTGAGGAGAAGAATAAATCCAAGCGAGCACTACCTTGGAGTCGGAAATGCCTATATTTATTAATAGAGTAGTGGAGCAACTGAGACAGCAGAAGGGCTGCGCACAACTCCAGTCTCGCAACCGAAATGGTTTTAACAGGCGAGACCTTAGACTTGGCACAAACTAACTGCACCGAGTAGTTAGAACCAATGCGGACTTGCAGATATACGATTCCGCCGTAAGCACGCTCGCTGGCGTCAGTGAAACCTGTTAAGTTGATGGTACATCCATCTACCAACCCAAGATGACGCGAAATAGTAATTTGATTGAGCGCGGTAAGCTCAATACAAACTGGCCCCAAGCGGCGACAATATGGTCAGGGGGTGTTTCATCCCACTCACACTTTGATAGCCAAAGCTCTTTGATCAAGAGTTTGGCGTACAAAATTGTGGGAGCCACAAAACCCATTATGTCCCATAGTCGGGCCACTGTGGACAGCATAGTGCGTTTGGTGCACTTATCATCTGGTGGTGAGACGTTAAACCGAAAACTATCACAGGATTTGTCCCAGCGTAAACCGAGAACCTAATGCGGTACAGACTTCTCAAACTCAATGTCTGGAGAAGCTTTATGAGAATCTGGTATGCGTGCGAGAACCTCCTTAGAGTTGCTTGTCCATTTGACAAGATCAAACTGGCCTCACTTGAAAAGCTGAATAAGCTCTTCACAAAGCGAAATTGCTAGCGGAGCGGGTATGACATTACAGGCAATGTCATCTATATACAATGCGGATGTGTAGTATAGTATAGTGTAGCGTAGCGTAGCGTAGCTTAGCATAGCATAGCGTAGCATAGCATAGCATAGCATAGCGTAGCATAGCATAGCGTAGCATAGCGTAGCATAGCGTAGCATAGCGTAGCATAGCTTAGCATAGCGTAGCATAGCGTAGCATAGCGTAGCATAGCATGGCGTAGCATAGCATAGCATAGCATAGCATAGCATAGCATAGCATAGCATAGCATAGCTAATTAGTGCTTTATCTTACACACAGTTTTAGCACCCACCTTGATCTCTTGAAGAGCAGAACAACAACAAGACGTAATACAATGAGAAGTATGTAACGTAGGTACGGTACCCATAATCACATACCCAAGTACAGTCTCAATAGCGGGCGGTAAATCATATCGCTCACTACGTACTATTTTAGTTAGTAGCAAGTGCGGAAATATTGAAGCTCCGATCAAAAGATCAATGCCTGCCGGATTCGCAAACTCCGCGTCGGCTAGCGGCAATGACTCGAGATGAGTGAGTGATGCTACGTCTACATTAGCGTTCGGCAATGCGTCCGTGATACGCTCCACGATAAGCGAAGAAATGTTAAAATTAAAATTCCTATTAAAACGCGAATGTATTTTAATATCTACAGAACCCCTGCAATGCTTTTCTGATCCGCCTATCCCTTTGACGGTTGAGTTAGTATTTTTAAAGTTATTCCATAATCCGAGGCGTTTGAAGCATTCCGATGTTATTAGATTGGTCTGAGATGCGCTATCTAGCAGACAACGTACCATGTACGGCGACCCATTAACATCATATACGATAACTTGCGCTGTCGCTAACAGTACCGTCTTAGACGCCGTACACTGCGTTTTGGCCCTGCGCGGATCATTATAGATGCGCGAGTGCCGTCCTCGCGTTTGCGTCGCCCGCGCAATGGATGTCATACACAACGATACTTCGCCCTCAGACGCGGAAGGCGCAGCTACCGTGGTCTGCACCTGCGGCGCAAGTGTGTCAAGGTTAGCGGCTTGGCTTGACAACGGGTTATCTTTATCGAAATGTAACAGTGTATGATGTCTTTGATTACATGAGCGACATCTCGTTCTACTAGAACAATTACTCGTTTTATGTTTTATGCTTATGCAATTAATGCAAGCTTTGTTATCTTTTACGCATTTAAAACGAGCAGTTACATGTAAATTATCGAAGGCGGGACACTTGTATAAGTGGTCGTGCACTATATTACTGCACAGACACTTCTGTGAATTATTACTATTAGATTCCGAGCATGTTACGTAAGATTGTGGCTTAGGGACCGAGTTATTATTACTATTTCGCGATTTATTCAACCTTTGTTTGTTGCTGTTAGTGTTAGACGGGCCAGGTGAACCAGACTGCGTATTATGAAATATTCGACACTGATCTTTTATGAACGAAATAAAACTATCTAGTGTAGGTATTTTATTATTGCGTTCCGTCATCTCGAATGCGCGAACTGTATCAGTGTCAAACTTTTTTAAAGCGAGTTGAAGCAACATAAAGTCGGAAAGATCTTCTAATTTTAAATTCCTAAGAGAATTAACCGCGGTTACGAAGTTATCAATAAACAGCTGGAAATTCTTAAGACGTTAAGACTTTTTCTTCTTCTACCACGTCAAAACGGTGCGGAGATAGTTTATAGGGCAATTGCTAAAACAACTAGTTCTATAATAAAGCAACATGGAGCCTACAAACATAGCTAGCAAATCATATGAGCATTTTCTTTAAAATTACTTAAAAGGTAGACTCTCTTCAGAAGCAGATGATTATGAGTCTAAGTTTCTAACTTACATACAAAAGGATTATAAACATTTGAATGCATCGCGTGCCATGATCCAGTTTGTTGTTCGTTATATCTTTAAGAGCCCACTGAACTCCCAAGTTTTCTTGTTAGGGCCCAAGTGCAGAGCGTACTTTTAACAGGACCTCTTCGCATTCATGGTTGCCTAGTAACTCTGCAAACTGATAATGGTGATTTTATATATTTAAAAAAGTTTCGAGTTAAAAAAACTCGAAATTACTTTTGCGTCAAAAGTTGAAAAACAAAGTTAAAATTCGATGTTAATTGATGAATTTGTTAATTATATTTATCTACGCTAAAAGTAATGTTCAATTGCTGTAACAACAATATGCGGTAAGTGTGTTCTATCATATATTACATGTAAAATATATGTAATATAGAAAGAGAGGTACAACATGCTTATTTTTAGAGATAGTGTTATCTTCTAGTAATGTTGTAATAAATACATTAGTATTTAGTACTTCGATCCTAATGATTTTCATTTACTAACCGTTTTTAGGGTTCCGTAAATCCGTACCTAAAAGGTAAAAAACGGGACCCTCGCGACTATAAACCAACCCGTGTTCCTCATGTACCCGTGTGTCGGAGGGTCGGGTATCGCCGAAGCATTCCTCGCTACCCCCGACGGGTATTGGCCCGCCAGATGGTCAGGCGGGCCCCGAACAAAACCCCCTTGGCGGCGGATGAAGGTGTTGTGCTCCGCCGCCAATGCACCCAGCGGCCGCACAGGATAGGGAGGACGGCAACGCAACACCGCATCTCCTCTTCCTCTGCGGCCCCACCGCGACGCAACAATGGTGCGCCCCATTTGGTCGCGGGAGATAGGGCACGCGGCAACGCAACACCGACACGCCCGCGACCGCGCCCGACTGCGAGGGACAGAAGAACTGTCCCTCGCACCCGCACCATTGGACGCATCCTGCGCAGGCCTCCGTCAAGCCCTCGCGGAGCGTCCACTCCTGGGATCTCGCTTAGCTTCACCGTGGGTGACCTTACCACGGTTACTGAGCCCCCCCACCACGACAAGGTGGAGATCCAACGGGGGAGGGCCTATTACTAAGCCTCCGCTGTGTGTCTGTTTGTCTGTCTGTCTGTCTGTGACTAGGCTGTATCTTATAAACTATGATAGCTAGAAAGCTGAAATTTTCTCAAATTATGTATTTTTGGTTGCCGCTACAAAATAAAAAAAAATAAAATATTAAGGTGGTATTTTTCCCATACAATAAACATGGAATTTTTCGTATTTTTTGCTCAAAATTACCAACGGTAACAGGTAGACGCTTAAAATTTTCACAGAATATGTAGTTGTATATTACTTTTCAAAAAAAATCATTAAATAAAAAGAAAGTTAATAATGAAGGGGGGAATAATAAATAAAATCCCATAAAACAAACGTAATTTTTAAGCAATTTGTTACTCTATCTTAATGTTCAAATTCAAATTATTCTGTTAAATAAAAAGGTACAATTTACTTAGAGTACAAAAGCTTAGTTTACGAGTAGGACCTGATATAAGATTATATGCCTGAACTAGGATAAACCTGTGTTTCAGGCGATTAGGGCTAATTAGATACTATAAAATATATAATCACTTACTTCCTACAATATTTTTAGTACGTCATGTTTTAGTACAGTAATACTAGATCTACAATATCTTATCAATAATTACAACTAATAAATTTAGGTAAAGGTGTCTTTTGTTGAGATAATTATTTTAACACAATTAATAATTTTCTATATCTTCGTAGAACATATTCAGAAGAATATTGTTGTCAATTTTGTTGCATTTGAAGTAGGTGCAAGGAATTAGGTTGGTTAATGCGTTTAGTCTTTTGTAAAGTAGCGGCCCCAGGAATATATAAAATTTGGATGCGAATGCGTGTCTTGTTTGTATTTTAGTCGGAAATATTATATTATGTCGCCTTTTATTGGTAGATATAGTACTGTTGGGAAGGGCTGTGTGTTGCTTTAATATGATACTCTTAATAAACAGGTAGAAACTTAAAAAATATTTAAGTATACATACAACAATTGGGATTTTCTTTTATAGATGAATGTACGCCCTTCGTGCGCGAGTTCGAGTCGCACTTGCCCAATTTTTTCATACTGTGGTCAAACGTTTTTCTGCATGTCGATTCTGTAAAATTCAAACAACAACTCGCATGTCACTTTGCTATTCGCTCTCACTTCGCATAAGGTTCTTGATTTTGCATTGTGTAAGCATCACCTTGGCACTTGCGAAGTGAAGTGAGCTCCAAAGCGTAAAAAATACTGTACTAGTGATTACCACACTCAACAAAATGTGGGTCGAGATTTATCCGTTTTTTATTTTACCATTTTTGACACTGAATTTTAGCAACTATGATGTTTAAATTAAAATTTCTTATTTTAAGGAATTTGAGGCAGCTAATAAGTAAAAAAAAATACAGAGAACTCTTAATTCGTGCCGTGAATGTAATCTATGCTTACCTTACGAAAAAAGATACCTACTGACAGACAATGTCAATATTAATCTGTGCGTTGGTTGCTATTGGTTTGTTTGTTTTTTGATTGCTCGGTGCTGATAATCACAGAGTTTTCTTTGTATATAGGAGCTGATAATTATTGTGAAATAATCATGAAGTAAGTTTATATTTCTGGTTGTAAAGTTCAAAAATAATCCTAATTAAATAAGTGTTTATTTTGTTTTCTAATCCAACAATAATGTTTCAGTCCAAATGAGATCCGTTCCTCTCACCCATCGTCGACTCAGGTGGAAACTCTGGTAGAGTGTATGGAAAGAAACCCTGGCATGGCGAAGGGTATCTTAAGAACTCTAAATGCCAGAGAGCGAAGTCGACGCCAGCGGGAGAAACTAGCCGTGCGCCTAAATAGTATAAGTGGCACCATCAAAACATACAAACAGTGGACTAAGGTTAGCTGTCCTTTTATTACGTGTTAAAAACACTTAACATTCCTTATAGCAAACCACTTAAAATGTGGATGAAGTGGAGCTATCAGAGCTTGAAGATAGAATTGTAGCTTCTATGTGGTGGTGAAAGCTTTTCAACAGGAGATGCACATTTAGGCATACAGCCATTTCCAGTAAGAAATTTTGAAATGCAATAGGTAAGTAAGTAGTACTGGTAGCACTCTGCAAGGTTTGCTGTCGTATTTTGTAGCGCTCTTATTTTTTTTTTTTGGTAGATTATACCCTTTTTAATGTAAAGTGAATTTTTATTAGATTTTTTTGCTAAATTCACCTACCTGTTTCAGGAAAATGATACTCCGTCTCCATCACATGAAGTGCAACAAATACAAGATGCTGATACCGACAATGTAAGATATTTAAGTTTAATTCATAGTTGTGGTTCGGCGTTACACCGAAACCGAAGGTAGGTTCTAGGCGACTTGGGAGGGAAATGGACTGTATACAAAGGATAGCGGGTTCTTAGCCGCCTAGGAGATGGATACGGGAAGAGGTGATTGTGAGTGGGTATAGGATATTTCAAGGACGGAGGGCACTTACCTTATACGACAATCTTCTTCTTCTCAGAAGGACAGTCTCCTGGTGTTTTCGTGATGCAGCTGCTCGTTTTCACTTCACTTCACCGTCACTCCCACTTGCGAGCGGTTTATATATGCGGTAATAACTTATACGGCGGTGCGGCGCGGTACGATATAGCGGACACGTTCTCAGCGAGCGGAATGTTCTGGACTGTCACTCGCGTCGACAATAGCGGCGACCAATCAGGCGAAAGGCAGTGCCTCTTCCAGGGAGTGGGATAGAGGGAGACGCAAATATGGTATCGCTCACGTTGATGCGATTAGTTATAGATAGGAAGGTAGATGGCGCTACCATATCCCCCCGGCCCTAAAGGGTTGCCTTTAAAAAAAATAGAATTGAACTTAGCTATGTTGGGTGTACTACCGCATAACCCCTCAATAGGCTAAGACAGCGATATGACAATAAAATTAATCTAAATTAACTTTAGCGTAAACTACAAACGCAATAATAGCGAAAACTACTAACTAAATAGTTTAGAAGCATAGGCATTCGACTCAAAGAACATATAGCTGACATAAAACATAAACGCTCAACAAAGTCTGCTGTGTGTGAACATGTGGAACAAGGACCCAACCACTACCTGCGATTTGATGAACCACAGATACTCGCAAAAGAACACCGTTTTCTTCCAAGGATGATACGAGAGGCTATTGAAATTAAAAAACACCCTAATTTCAATAGGGAAGATGGTTGGAATGTTCCTCCAGCTTGGGACCCTGTCATAAGGCTAATGAAACCCAAGAAGGACAAAGTCACCAGAAGACCTAAGGACACTGTGAGCTCATTCTGCGTAAATAGTAACACCAGTAGATGAAAAATGTTCGGGTACTTTGAGATAACTTATACATTCAGGAAAAAGACAAATATCACCTCAGTCTGCCGTGAACATGAATTCTGTAAAGAATTCGAAACGTTGGCTAGTAATAAATTAAAAATATAGTTCTAAATCATTAGTTTCAAATGTAATAACTTAGTGAAACCAATACATCGCGATAAAATCCGTAAACTGTAGTTTGATTTCAATACTAACTAAATACTTAAACTAAGAGGTAGGTCCAACTTCAGGCTAGATCTCACTGAGTTGGAAGCGGACGCGAGTTGATCAGTGCCTCGACTTGTGCAAGGACAGTTAAAGGCTCTTCGTAAGAGAGGATCTGTTGACCTATAACTTTGAAGAGATGCGTTTTAATTACTTTGACCATGCTTGCCCAACATCCACCGAAATGTGGTGATGCTGGTGGAATAAACTTCCAGTCAATATGATCTATGGCACGTTCTTCCTGAAGACGAGTACGATAACCCGCGACGTGATTGAAACAAGTAGCGGGAACAAGTTCAATCAATTTACTAACGCGGTTGGCGACAAAAGTCTGCCAGGGGTGAGGAGAAGAATAAATCCAAGCGAGCACTACCTTGGAGTCGGAAATGCCTATATTTATTAATAGAGTAGTGGAGCAACTGAGACAGCAGAAGGGCTGCGCACAACTCCAGTCTCGCAACCGAAATGGTTTTAACAGGCGAGACCTTAGACTTGGCACAAACTAACTGCACCGAGTAGTTAGAACCAATGCGGACTTGCAGATATACGATTCCGCCGTAAGCACGCTCGCTGGCGTCAGTGAAACCTGTTAAGTTGATGGTACATCCATCTACCAACCCAAGATGACGCGAAATAGTAATTTGATTGAGCGCGGTAAGCTCAATACAAACTGGCCCCAAGCGGCGACAATATGGTCAGGGGGTGTTTCATCCCACTCACACTTTGATAGCCAAAGCTCTTTGATCAAGAGCTTGGCGTACAAAATTGTGGGAGCCACAAAACCCATTATGTCCCATAGTCGGGCCACTGTGGACAGCATAGTGCGTTTGGTGCACTTATCATCTGGTGGTGAGACGTTAAACCGAAAACTATCACAGGATTTGTCCCAGCGTAAACCGAGAACCTAATGCGGTACAGACTTCTCAAACTCAATGTCTGGAGAAGCTTTATGAGAATCTGGTATGCGTGCGAGAACCTCCTTAGAGTTGCTTGTCCATTTGACAAGATCAAACTGGCCTCACTTGAAAAGCTGAATAAGCTCTTCACAAAGCGAAATTGCTAGCGGAGCGGGTATGACATTACAGGCAATGTCATCTATATACAATGCGGATGTGTAGTATAGTATAGTGTAGCGTAGCGTAGCGTAGCTTACCATAGCATAGCGTAGCATAGCATAGCATAGCATAGCGTAGCATAGCGTAGCGTAGCGTAGCATAGCGTAGCATAGCGTAGCATAGCGTAGCATAGCGTAGCATAGCGTAGCATAGCGTAGCATAGCGTAGCATAGCGTAGCATAGCTTAGCATAGCGTAGCATAGCGTAGCATAGCGTAGCATAGCGTAGCATAGCATGGCGTAGCATAGCATAGCATAGCATAGCATAGCATAGCATAGCATAGCTAATTAGTGCTTTATCTTACACACAGTTTTAGCACCCACCTTGATCTCTTGAAGAGCAGAACAACAACAAGACGTAATACAATGAGAAGTATGTAACGTAGGTACGGTACCCATAATCACATACCCAAGTACAGTCTCAATAGCGGGCGGTAAATCATATCGCTCACTACGTACTATTTTAGTTAGTAGCAAGTGCGGAAATATTGAAGCTCCGATCAAAAGATCAATGCCTGCCGGATTCGCAAACTCCGCGTCGGCTAGCGGCAATGACTCGAGATGAGTGAGTGATGCTACGTCTACATTAGCGTTCGGCAATGCGTCCGTGATACGCTCCACGATAAGCGAAGAAATGTTAAAATTAAAATTCCTATTAAAACGCGAATGTATTTTAATATCTACAGAACCCCTGCAATGCTTTTCTGATCCGCCTATCCCTTTGACGGTTGAGTTAGTATTTTAAAGTTATTCCATAATCCGAGGCGTTTGAAGCATTCCGATGTTATTAGATTGGTCTGAGATGCGCTATCTAGCAGACAACGTACCATGTACGGCGACCCATTAACATCATATACGATAACTTGCGCTGTCGCTAACAGTACCGTCTTAGACGCCGTACACTGCGTTTTGGCCCTGCGCGGATCATTATAGATGCGCGAGTGCCGTCCTCGCGTTTGCGTCGCCCGCGCAATGGATGTCATACACAACGATACTTCGCCCTCAGACGCGGAAGGCGCAGCTACCGTGGTCTGCACCTGCGGCGCAAGTGTGTCAAGGTTAGCGGCTTGGCTTGACAACGGGTTATCTTTATCGAAATGTAACAGTGTATGATGTCTTTGATTACATGAGCGACATCTCGTTCTACTAGAACAATTACTCGTTTTATGTTTTATGCTTATGCAATTAATGCAAGCTTTGTTATCTTTTACGCATTTAAAACGAGCAGTTACATGTAAATTATCGAAGGCGGGACACTTGTATAAGTGGTCGTGCACTATATTACTACACAGACACTTCTGTGAATTATTACTATTAGATTCCGAGCATGTTACGTAAGATTGTGGCTTAGGGACCGAGTTATTATTACTATTTCGCGATTTATTCAACCTTTGTTTGTTGCTGTTAGTGTTAGACGGGCCAGGTGAACCAGACTGCGTATTATGAAATATTCGACACTGATCTTTTATGAACGAAATAAAACTATCTAGTGTAGGTATTTTATTATTGCGTTCCGTCATCTCGAATGCGCGAACTGTATCAGTGTCAAACTTTTTTAAAGCGAGTTGAAGCAACATAAAGTCGGAAAGATCTTCTAATTTTAAATTCCTAAGAGAATTAACCGCGGTTACGAAGTTATCAATAAACAGCTGGAAATTCGAGACAGATGCGTTGCCGGACAGTTTGAGATTTAAAGCTTGGTCAAAGTAAGTAGACGCTAGGACGCGCGTGTCCTGATATCTGTCAAGTAGTGACTGAAATATGACCTGATAATTCTCAGCACTGGGTGTGACACCTGCAAATACGGACTGGGCTTTCGGTGACAGTTTACCTATTAAATAGTACAACCTGTCAGCATCTGTCAGAGAACCATTATCGTGCACTGTAGACTTAAAACTCGCATAGAATAACGGCCAATTTCCTATATCTCCGTCAAACGACATAATCTCGATTGGCGGTAATCTCGGTTTGCGGGCAACGGGCTCTGCTGAACATTTGCCCTCCAATTGCGATTGTATACGCTTAATAATACAATAAAGATCTTCGAATGAGGTATACGCCTGATAGTTCGGTTTTTCATCAGGATTGATAGAAAGTAATCTTGCGTTATAATCGTCTAACAACTTATGAAAATCTGTTCGAATACTATCTACTGTCATACAATAACTGAGAAATGCTTCGCTATTACTGTTAGACATAGATGCGGTTTTTGAGCATTCATATATGTTTTGAATGCGCTCAAATAAAATATTGCGTTTCGCTTCTAAGATTGTCATCTCTTTGTCTTCCGACACGCGTGACTTCTTTTGTTGTGACATGCTTACGTAAGTATTAGCTAATGAGAACGAAACAAAATAAGAATATCTAATGTATCTATTATTTTACCAAAGTAGGCTAAGTAGGCAACACTTTAGAGCTGAGGAACTAAAAGTTGCTTGAAATATGAGATTTATAAGACAACTATGATAGTTCCAGAATTAATAATTTAATAAGTAGGTAGCTACATAAAAGTTTACCTACTGATGCGGGCGGAAATAACCATGTGACGGTTATGTGAATATATTAGGAGTATAGCTAGGTGCTATAACTGCCTAGGTATAGCGATATAACGTATAAAAACGTAAATGAATCCGGCTCGAAGGACCAAAAAAATGGTTCGGCGTTACACCGAAACCGAAGGTAGGTTCTAGGCGACTTGGGAGGGAAATGGACTGTATACAAAGGATAGCGGGTTCTTAGCTGCCTAGAAGATGGATACGGGAAGAGGTGATTGTGAGTGGGTATAGGATATTTCAAGGATGGAGGGCACTTACCTTATACGACAATTCTTCTTCTCAGAAGGACAGTCTCCTGGTGTTTTCGTGATGCAGCTGCTCGTTTTCACTTCACTTCACCGTCACTCCCACTTGCGAGCGGTTTATATATGCGGTAATAACTTATACGGCGGTGCGGCGCGGTACGATATAGCGGACACGTTCTCAGCGAGCGGAATGTTCTGGACTGTCACTCGCGTCAACGATAGCGGCGACCAATCAGGCGAAAGGCAGTGCCTCTTCCAGGGAGTGGGATAGAGGGAGACGGAAATATGGTATCGCTCACACTTGTACGTGGAACGATTGATGTTGATGCGATTAGTTATAGATAGGAAGTTAGATGGCGCTACCAAGTTGTATGGGGTTAATTAATCATATACTCTTATCTAGCATTTATCTGTTTATATTTACTTATTATAGATTTACCACAACAACAGCAGAGTCAGGCACCTACAGTGGAATCACCAGTTATTGTATTTTATGTAAGCTGTATTGTACTAAATGCTAGGTAGTACCTATAAATATTCAAGTTCACTACCAATATAATTTAAATAGTATTTTATCTGTAGGGTACTATTGGCAGTCAAAAGATTTTAATCTAATTTTATCCCAAAAGGAAGATATGGAGTAACATTTTATCCAATTTACTTTTCAGGATTCCAACCTGATTGAGGATAGTCAAAAACACACTCGTAATTACAGACCACCAGATCGTGCAATTTCGAGAAAACTGTTTGCTTCCTCATCCAGCTCAACTTTTGGAACTTCATTTTTGATAGAAATGACAACGAAAAGCTGTTATTTATTTAAGAGTTCTTATTAAAGCATGTAGTAATAGGTATTCTCTTTTCAGCATCACGTCACACGTCTTTAGTTGCTGCTTCTCCACTATCACAACGGCGAACGGAATTCTCTACCACCACCGAGAGATTCCTGAGGATGGAAGAACAGCAGCTGGAGATACAAAAATTAAACACACAGATCTTGCAGTCCTTTCTGGAGAGGAGTGCAGAGAAAGATAAAGTTTTTGCTGAAGCTGTGGCTGCAGTTGGGATAGAGCTGCAAGCATTGGCAGAAGCCAAGAATAGAGATAGGGTGTAGCAATATAAGTCGCGTTTTAGTTTTTAAAGTAAGATTTTTCAGTCGGGTTTTATTTATATTTAAATTAAACACTTTTACGAATACTAGCGCAGTTTTATTGAAAGACCCGCCTCACACACTACAGAATACATACAATAAACGACACTACCGATCAATTAATTATGACGTGAACTCCAAATCCTATTTACTACGTTTCGCCTACGTAATTGCCCTAGAGCTAAATCGGCGTTAGATGGCAAATCCCTAGTTTGCCTCCTTTGAACTTCAGCAATTGTTTGGAGCTCTTCTAGTCGAAATTGTGAATGCCGCATTCCTGCGCGATTGCACAATCTATGCAAAACACAACATACAATAACGATTTTTGCAACTACGTTTGGATGATAGTTGAACACTCTGTGTACTAACAAGCACCTAAATCATCCTTGTAGGAAGCCAATTGCTTTCTTTACTAAATTGCGATCAGTTAAATGACGGTCATTGTAAAAAGCCTCTGGGGAATTATCTTCAGCACCACTAATTGGTGTCATAATGTAGGCGCACTGAGCATATCCCGAATCACCTGAAAAAATCATATAATTATGTAGTTTTATACCTAGTAATTAGGCTTATCTTCTGAAGTAGGGGCAGGGAAGAATTACCTAACCGAGCAAAACAACTTCTTCACCAGCATTTGTTAATGCCTCTAAGTGGGCTTTTATAATAATAATAATAATAAACCGCAGGTCAGCTTTGTGGCGAGTTGAATGTGTGTGGCGACACTGCGGTACCGAATGCTTCAGAGATTCGGTCAGGGCCTCGTCTCCGACTTGCCTTTATTGGCTGGTTGGAGTTGCTGCCCAAGAGCGCCCTCCGGACTCTTAACTCTGGCTTGCCTTGGTTGGCCGGCCAGAGGGAAGTCGCAAGAGCTATTTGCTCGGGGATGGAAGTGTCATTTTCAAGGGCGTAATTACGGGGAAACCAGCTCCGGGTCACGACCCGCGATGGCGAAACCGGTGCCGCGCTGCTCTACACCCCTAGCCTAGAACTAGTACTCAATACTTCACTTTAACCAAGTATTTCCTCACCAATAGATCATAGCCAAGTGTGTCATATTGTTCGTAAGTTAGGCTACAAATTTAACACAAACATGACGCCAGAATATTGAAATATTCCTACGTCGCTTATGAATTGTTGGAGCCTACAACGGTGTATGTCGAACTCATAATCGCTGCCGCGAATTCGGTCGTTATAATATCCGAAACTTAACGTGCGGGCGGCACTAGATGTAAGAAGAATCGAAATGGGAATGTGATACTATTTATTTTAGTGGTTAATGTTGTAATATTAGACTACTCTAACTATTCATCTTTTTCTTCATTCGTGTCAACGACGCGCGACGAGTCATTTCGAACAAGCTTCATAATTATGTTGTTCGGATCGGTTTCCTTGCACCGCCCGACTTGGGTTCGAAGTCTGTTTATGGACTTCCATGTAGACCTGAGAAGCCCGTGACCAGGAGGCAGGTTTTCCGAAATTGGCACAAAAGAGAAAGGCAGTGAGCTTTGTGCCGTCCATAGGTTATGTCTGGCTATTGTAACTAATGTTGAACTTATTTTTTACTTATATAATGAAGTGTTATAACTCCTTGATTATTTTTTAATTAAGGTGAATTGAGAATTAAACCATACATTAAAATCGCTACTTACATACATTTCATTTTTGAACTGCATAGATGGCTTAGTAATTTAAACGGCCGCCTTGTCGCTGGATACCGCACCGTCTGTTGTAGGTTCGATCACCACACGTGTCAAAGAACTCCTTAAACGTTTAACATGTATAAAATAGCGATTAGATGATTAATCCACATTAGGGTTTCAAAAAGAGTATAAATAAATTCATTTTTCTTAAAATAATAAAATACAATAAAAAAGAAACGATAAAATTTTAAATGTTCATTCTCGGAGCGAAAATGCAATTAAAATTAAGTAATATGTATATTTGTTTTGTCGTCGAAGCGGTCACACGTTTTCATCAGAGTAGAGTGTCCGATTAATAAATGTCATAAATATATAATACGAGTTTAGAGATAAATATGAATACGAGTTCAATAGTTTCACTTTAATTGACGCGAGGTTGTTAACATTTAAATTTTCGTGGAAAATACATTGTGGAGTAGCATTACCCTCGACTCTGCCTGCGTTGGTAACGTTTAACGCAACAAATGTTAGGTTATGTGTTATTCTGATGTATAAGCTATACCTAGTAGGTATATCTACAAAGTTTCATCCAAAACTGTTCAGTAGCTTTTGCGTGAAAATGAGATAGACATACGTACATCCATCTTCGCAAACTCTAACAGTACAACATAATAGTAAGAAGTAAGAGATTTTGTGATGGATGGTAAAAGCAAGAACAAGATGGCTTGTGTAATATCGTAATATAATAGCAAAGAAAAGAGTATGAATAGAAAGTAACTAAGATGAATCTGCTCTTTCAACGGTTAAATGATTAGTTATTAATAATATCATAATTTTTTAATTATTATAATTTGTTTTCATGGTTAATATATCATTTACAAACTGGACTTGAAGCTTTGTGGACCACTTAAAATGTTGTCTAGGATACAAACCTTCAATAACAGGTCGATCAGACCACTCAGTCTGTATTGCATTGAAATTAAACTACAATTTACGTATTCTATCGCAATACAATAGATTTTCTGAGAAAACACTACAGTACTTCAATAACCATATGTTTATTGAATACCGCATCCGAATTTACATCATCTGGCCCAAGGCAGTAGGCAGTGGCGCCGCCATAGTTCCCCAGCTATCTCGCACCGCATTGTGACATTAGTTTTAGTTTAGTCAGCTCTATTAGGCGCCGAGTTACACCGCCACTTCGCTCTGCCAACGAATAAACATTGTGATATTATACTTGTTTTAAATGTTGCCTTTTACGACTATTACGATAACAAATAAATATCCACTGGACCACCGAGATCCAGTGGATAACGTATGCGTCTGCTGATCGGGCGGTCCCGGGTTCGATTCCCGGGTCGGGCAAAAGTGTTACTGAAATTTAGCGAATTCTCAGTAGCAGCATGGAGTCTGGCATTGTAGCCGGTAAAGGCCAAGGCGCTCTCCCCTTCCCCCAGATTATGTGGGACCGAAATGCATAAGGCGAAATGTATGTATAATATTACACCTCTGCTTACCCCTTCGGGAATGCAGGCGTGACGATATAAGAAAAATTTGGGAGCAAGGCAAGAGGATGAAGAGCTGCGTAAAAACAGTTGTTGCTAATTTTCGCTACAATTAAAAAACAATTTTCACCTCAGCAGCTCAAACATGCCGCTTTTGCTGCGAGACAACAGTAAACAAAACGCGATTTTGATTCTAGCGTGGGTCAAAGTCGCTTTTTAATTTTTCAATCTTCAGTGCCACGAATTGACATTGTTCAGCCATAAATTTGAGAGATTCGAATTTTACTGTGCTCTGTCTCTTTCACATGCATATAAAAAAGCGAGTAAAAAAAAAACAAACACCTTCGAAATTCCATTTTGGAATTCGACCTTAAAGAACACACGTTCGGAAACGCGTAATACCCTAAAATTTAAAGATATTTGTAAGAAATAACGTTTTTTTTAATGTTAGATATTGTTTACAATTATATACTTTTAAAATGTTTGGCATGATTTTGATTCATATTAAATTATAAACGTTATTTCAATCTATTCCTGTTCATTTCTACGTCTCCTAAGTAATAATGTGTTCTCACTGCTGAGGTGAAAAGTTATGTGTGCTACACGAGAGCAAAGTTTCTTGCATCTCGTGCTGTTGAGTCTCTCACTACGCTCAGGATTCTAACTTTGAACTACTTGCTACGCTCGTGAATCAATCATATAATCCTTCGCTTGCTCGGGACTCAAAATCAGCACTCGAAACAAAAAACAACTTTGCTCTCTTGTTGCACAAATAACTATTGTACCACGTGCACAAAACACCATCTAGTCCAGAACAAAGAAGAAAAACATCACATTTACGTGTATGGGAATACCCTTAAATCAAAACACGTTCAAAATTTTATGTTATCTGCGTAACCACTATGTCCTTATAAATCTATTAAATTTCAGCCCTGTAGTGTTTATAATTTTTGCAGACGGACAGATGGGCATAGCGATAAGAGTTCCTTGTAGTTTACTATAATATAAAGTAATATTAAAGTTTTATTGTCCTAGAACAATAAAACTTTTATTGTTCAATTGATAGCGTTGGTTTCAGGAACTACCCTAATCGTATTTGAAAGTTTTATTTTTGCAGTTAATAGTTTATTTAATCCGGCGAGCGATTGGCTGAGAAAAACTTTAAACTGAGAAATAATATACATTTAAGTGTTTATAAAGTGTTTAGTCTGGTTCCCGAAATTCGAAAACCCATCTGTTCGAAAACACTCAAAAGGTTAATCGCTAGGGATTTTAAATTCCCCGTTGAATCCCGCCGTCTACTGATAGAGGATATTCCAATAATAAATTCATCAATTCATTTTAGTATATTACAATATCGCATTATGCGACTACTATTTTTTTACTATGTTGACTGCCTAGCTGTCAGGGATACTAAACTACCCGGGCGGAGTCGCGAGAAAGTATGCTAATCGCGAATCGCGTGACCCCGCCAACACACGGGACCCGTAGGGACACCGCGGTGGGTTTTAGTGGGTATGTCCCGAACGCTTTTAGGGGAGAGCCTCCACATACCTCCTCCGCCAGTCCCAAGCCCAGCCGTTCTAATGGCTGGGTTGGCGGAGTTGAGATGACTCATAAGTAGAGTTTCCCACCGTAGTGAACAAAAAAAAAAAAGGATACTAAACTATGGCGGGTTTGATTTCAAACTGGACAAATCTTTGTGTAATGAGAATGATGACGTCATTGTGTGTGGGTGTAAATAATCGCTTGCTAAAAAGTAAAGGAAATATAATTACGTCTGACGTTTCCAGTGTTGACAAGGATGGCAACACTGGAAACGTCAGACGTAAAATTACGTAGCGCCGTAATTTTAAAAGTTTTATTTAATTTTAAATGAATATTTAATGCTTATATCTCATTATTGTTGTTAAATAGAAAGTAAATAGTAAAGTAAAGTGTGAAAGACATTCAGTTTTGTGTTTGAAACCTCGATACATAGAAAGTATAATAGGCATAGAAAGTATAATAAATTAAATAAACATATTAGGAAACTCATTCTTAGTCTAAAGCAATATAGGAAAACTTAGATAACATCTCAGCAATATAAATGTTTAGTTTCTGAGCGTTCAGATTTGTTAATGGAGTTAGACAATTACAATGCAGAGTTGATTAATGGCAAAATGTTATATGACAAACATACTAGGGATCTTAAAAGTCAAATTACTTCCTTACAATCTCAAATAAGTAGAATGAACACGCAATATGAAAATGAGATCCTGTTCCGATCCTGATTTAATGGAGATTGATTCGCCAAATGAAAATTTCAATAATTTATTTAATATAGTTAACAAAGACTTTCAGAATACTTTTAGGACTAAGGAGAAAGTAGTTAAGGAATCTCGAGCTTTTAGTGAGTGGGCTACTGTAGGTATTTACAAAAGCAGAGCAAAGATGTACGAGTTGTATGGTATGAAGATATACAATTCTGATTCGAACTTCACTGAGTATGTTAGGAATTATTCCAAGATATTTAAAAGAGTGTGCAATACAAGGCATTATTCGTTTGGAACAAAATTGAACAATCCTCGAATAAAATTAAGGCAACCTGGCGAGCTATTAATGAAGCAACAGGTAAGACAACACTAAGAGGTTATAGTTTTAGTTTATTTGATAGTGACAAATTAATTTATAATGACAAAGAAGTCGCACACACATTTAATAAAGTCTTTGCTAGCATACCGATTACTAGTACTAGAGAATTAAAATCATCAGCTATAGTCGCAGAAAACCTATTAGAATCTAGTGTAGGAAAATGTGATGTATTATTTAAGTTCGATTGTATTAATTCTACCGACATTATAAGTACTTTTCAATCTCTAGAGTCTAAGAATACAGGTGATCTCTGGGGCATTTCTGTTAAGGTTTTAAAAAGTATAATTGATTTAGTAGCTCCTTATTTAAGCAACTTATTTAATAAGTGTATTGAATCAGGTGTTTTTCCCGATCTTATGAAACACAATAGGATAATACCTCTTTTCAAATCCGGCAGTAAGACTGATCCTAGTAAGTATAGGCCAATATCGATACTACCTGCCTTTAGTAAGATTTTTGAAAAGATCATACTCAAGCAATTACTTAGATATTTTAATCTAAACAGCCTCCTTCATAGTGAGCAATATGGATTTACCAAGGGTCACTCGTCAACAGATGCAGGAGTAGCGTTACTTAAACACATATTCAGTGCATGGGAAAATGCCCAAAATGCTATTGGTGTGTTTTGCGACCTTTCGAAAGCATTCGATTGTGTCTGCCATGAAACGCTCTTATGCAAACTTAGACATTACGGCGTACCGACTAAAGCACTGGAAGTCATTAATCATACTTAAGTGACAGAATCCAATGTGTTGAAATAAACGGCTCAAAATCCAGTGGCTTACCTGTTGATTTAGAAGTGGCGCAAGGCAGCATCTTAGGGCCTTTCCTGTTTCTTGTTTACATAAACGATTTACCTTTTTACTTGAAAAACATTTGTGACGTTGTACTGTTTGCTGACGATACTTCTTTGATGTTCAAAGTAGATAGAAATAAGGAACATTTTAACGAAATAAACAGTGCGCTCATTCAAGTAACTAAATGGTTTAATGTAAACAATCTGGTACTGAACGCCAAAAAAACAAAATGTATTAAGTTTGCTCTGCCTAATGTCAGAAACCTTGGTCCTAGTATAGCTCTAAATGACGATGTTCTCGAAACATCTGAATCTACATTATTTCTAGGAATAACACTTGATTCGAAATTACAGTGGGGTGCGCACGTTACATATCTCTCAGGGAAACTTAGCTCAGCTGCTTATGCCATTAAGAAGGTTCGTAGGTTGACTGATGTCGATACGGCTAGATTGGTTTATTTTAGCTATTTTCATAGTGTTATGTCATATGGCATATTATTATGGGGTAGGGCCGCTGACATCGAAAATATTTTTATATTACAAAAACGAGCATTTAGGGTCATTTACCAGTTAAAGACAAGAGTCTCACTTAAAGAAAAAATTAAAAATATTGGTATTCTTACTGTAGCATCACAATATATTTATGCCAGTGTTATGCATGTACGACTACATATAAATTCTTACAAAATGAATAGTGACATACACAATATTAATACTAGGAACAGGCACAAATTATGTGTACCATATTTCCGTTTACACAAAACGCATAGCTCTTTTATTGGGCTTAGTATAAGAATGTATAATAAAATACCAAGTAATATTTTAGACTTGCCTTTAAGTTCGTTTCAGACAATTGTAAAAAAATTATCTTTTACTAAAGGCATATTATAGTTTAAATGAGTATTTTGACGACAAGTACGCTTGGAAATAAATATTCTTTTATTAGGTCAATTTATTTTTATTATTAGGTCAATAGGCAGTTTTATAGTGTAGTTACATTTGCATTGTTGTTCTACTCTTTTTATTATAATTTATTGGATTTGTAAGGTGAGGGTAACTCGTGGTCATGAACTGCTAACTAATAGATTGTTAATTGCTACTTTTCGGAACATACTGTTCCACCATAGATCAGAACAGTCATGTTCGCGAGTTGCTTACATCAAAAGACGTAAGTGGATGCTCCTGTTTCACCATATTCACTTTGAGAGGCTTACTAAATGAACATAATTTATTGCTTGAGTATGATATCAATAACTATTAACTTTTGCAATAGTAGATAACTCACAATGTGAAACAGTTGCAGCTGCTTACAAATATAACATGTAAAACCATTATACTGGCAGTTAAAAAGAGTGGCCACGAGTTTTATTGCCCGTTCTTTCTCGTGGTTCTACCTATTGCATTGCGAACGTGGCAGTAAATGTAAATGTAGAATCATCTATTATTTAACTTTAACTTTTGACCTTCATAAGCGTCACTTTGTGGCCTAAATGAATACATGTTAATAGTTTAATGAGAATACCTTCATATCTGAGTGTTCTCCATTATGTTTTCGAAAAGTATACGAAGGCGGCCAAAGTGCCAATCCACTGTAAGCGTCGTGGACTGTGGCTATCTCTTCTCACAGTGAGAAGAGACCTGCATCCAGCAGTGGGTTGGGTGGAAGTGTCTTATTTATGTATTCGGCAGCAAACGAGTAGACAGATCACCTAATGGTAAGCGTTTATCGCCCATGGAAACAAGGCACACTAGAGAAGTCACAACTGCGTTGCCATCCTTTGAATGGAAAATATACTCCGTATCAGGACGTAAATGCTCAACCACATTCACGTTTATAATAGGATAAACTATCAATCTCTAAATCACAAATCATCCATAACCTCAGTAACCAAATATAATTATAATTCTCAGTCTATTTATGAATTAAAAGATTATTTTACCAAACCTGTCAATTACTCGTGTAGTAGCACAAAATATTAATCGGTAGGTACGTGACACGCGACAAATTACACTTGTGACCAGACTTATTTATAATTATAATGTGTGGACGAGTAGGTGACTATATTTATAGCATAGATTCGCCATGTAAATATTATAATCGCTTTTATAACCCATAGTTTTAGAGCATAAATATTCAATATTCATGTCAATGTCGGCGTGCTGAAAAATTTCACTAAGAAAATAATTATTTCTGTCTGCTCTGAACGAGATTATAAACCATTCTCTGTGTTATAAACTCAAGATCATTCGTAGTCGAACAAGAGGTTTTGTTTTAAATGTATAAATATGTAAAGCGGATTAAAATCGCAATTCGCTCAAGCTGCCAGCCGTGCCTAGCGACCTAAGCGACCGTATGTTGGTCGCTACCTTGGTCGCACCCAGGTTTCACCAGCAAGCAAGTCACATCTTCTTCACGTGAGTTTTTATGCCACCGCCGAGCAACAAAAGCATCAAAGAAATTGTTTATTAATAATTATCTCTGCCTTCTTGACAGTTCTTGACATAGTGTGACAGTTTGTTTTGTAAATATTTTGTAAATGTGAATTTATTTTTGTGATTTTTTTTGTAAATATTATATATAGGTAGTAATATAACGAATGCAATGTTGTGATGGCACTGGCGATGTGGACGTGAGTGCTAGTCAACCTACCACATCGTTGACTGGTCTGGTGCGCTGTACGGATTGCTTCCAGGACCGCTTTTTCAAAGGTAAGCGGGGCCTGAAAGTGCATTTTGGTAAAGTACATTAATCCCAAAATGCACTTTCTGGCTGCACAATATCTTCACAACCTGTATTAGGAGACACCACACAAATTCCTTTTTGGCAAACGCTATCAAAATTAAAACATTCGATCCCGGTTGTGAAAAGAGTTCCCCGTGGGGCAAGACCATCAGTATCCAAAAAATTAGCGGAATGTATTGGTCTTGTCGTCAGGGAGAACTCGAGAACAGCCTGGGAGCAATTACTGACTTTCCCTTATAGGATTCTACGTGTTGATAAAAATCAGGCAGGCCAAAATTCGTTGACAACCCAAATTAAATATAATTGTCAAGTTTCGGCACACTCTTTAGATTCAAAATTTACGTTTAACAAGCAGAAGTCGCTGTATCAATATGTAGAATCTAAATTAAGGGAGGGCGATATACGTGGCGCTTCTAGACTCCTTTTCAGCAGCGATGTGGTGGCGCCTTGCTTGCGGGTCTGAAGAGAAAGCATCCAGCGCCTATTAATGATCTCTCCTTCCCTGAAGCTCCCGACAGGGAATCAGAACATCTGATCACCACAGCCAAGGACGTGTTAGCAGCGGTTGGCTCCTTCCGGAGTGGCTCGGCTGGGGGCCTCAATGCACTGACGCCCCAGCACCTGAAAGACCTTAAGTGTGCCAGTGCTGGGGTGGCTGGCGATACACTTCTGAGGGAGTTGACTGCGCTAATAAATATGATGCTCTCCGGTAATGTGGACGACGCCATCGTTGACATCTTGTATGGGGCGAACTTGTGCGCCCTTAACAAGAGGGATGGTGGCATACGTCCCATTGCCGTGGGTTGCACATATCGGCGTATAGCAGCCAAGATATGCTGTAAATTTTACAGCAGGGAGCTATCGGAAAAATTCCAACCCCTCCAACTAGGTTTTGGTTCCAAAGGGGGTTGCGAGGCTGCTATACATGCCCTTTCTACGTACCTTGGAAGTGGTGATGGAGAGGTCATTTTGAAGGTTGACTTAAAAAACGCCTTCAATTCAGTGAATAGGGACACTTTGTTGGGACAAGCAAAATTAGAAACCCCTAAAATTTTTAAATTTCTTTGGCAATGTTACAGGTACCCCACAAAGTTATTATATAAGGATAAGCTATTGAAATCAGCAGTTGGGTGTCAACAAGGTGACCCTCTTGGACCAGTCATTTTTAGTTTAGCAATACACCCCATAATGCGGCAAGTAAATTCTAAATTTAATGTATGGTTTTTAGATGACGGGACCCTAGGAGGGGATCCAGATATTTTATTACAAGATTTAGCTTTTCTTAAAAATAAATTCGCATCTATTGGCTTGGAACTAAATTCTAGTAAATGTGAGCTGTTTATAAATACAACAGACTCTTCAAAAAAACATTCGATTATATCTAAATTTAATCATTTGGCTTCAGACATCAAAATTGTTGATAAGAGTTCTCTTTGCCTCCTAGGTTCTCCAGTTTTTGAAGAATCTTTCGATTCTTTCATAGAGGAAAAAATTCAAAATTTTTGTGATATTTCAGATCGCCTATTCAAAATTAATGTACATTCGGCCTATACTATTATTCGATATTGTCTTTTCGTCCCAAAATTCACACATGCTTTAAGATCTTCCCAACTTTGGAAAAAATATGAAAATAAAAATAATAAACAACTTTAAAGAGAATACTAAATGTGAACTTGGACAACCGAGCCTAGCGTCAAGCTACAAGCGTCATTGCCTATATGTCTGGGTGGGCTCGGTATACGCAAAATTTCTAGTGTCAGTTTACCGGTGTTTCTGTCTTCGGTTCACAGCACGGAAGAGTTAACTAGGAAAATTTTATCACCTACACTAGTTAACTCAGAAGTGCTGTGCAAATCCGAAGCTGTAAACGCCTGGAAAATGGCTTGTCCAAGCACTGATTTGCCTACCAACCTATTCTCCCAAAGACAGTGGGATGCGCCGCTTTGGGACATTGTAAGGAAAAGTCTTTTAGATGCATCTTTTAACGTTGCAGAACGTGCTCGCTTGCTGGCTGTGGGAGAATGGGAATCGGGTCTGTGGCTTCAGGCACTACCATCGTCCAACACTGGAACCATGTTGGACGATGAGACGTTCCGTATCGCCACTTGTTTTCGTTTAGGTGCTCCGTGTGTTTCTCCGCATCGATGTCATTGTGGAGAAGACGTCGATAGCCTCGGACACCATGGGCTATCTTGCAGCAGAAGCGCTGGTAGAATTCCCCGTCACGCCCATCTGAATGACATAATTCGTCGTGCTCTTGTCGCGTCTGGCGTACCAGCTGTACTTGAACCAAATGGTTAGGTACGCGACGACGGTAAGAGACCTGATGGTATGTCATTGTTGCCTTGGAAAATGGGTAGGCCCTTGGTGTGGGACGCAACCTGCGTAGACACCCTCGCGCCATCACATGTTCCAAGCACGGGAGGCCATGCTGGCGCTGCTGTTGCAACTGCGGAAACCCTCAAACGGCGCAAATACAGTAATTTAGTGAGTAATTACGTGTTTGAGCCGCTTGGGGTTGAAACGCTAGGCTCATGGGGTCCAAGCGCTCGTTCACTATTCCGGGAAATTTCTAAACGTTTAATCGACGTCTCACGTGACCAGAACGCTGGTTTATTCCTTGCTCAGAGAATCAGCATTGCCATCCAGCGTGTCAATGCTGCCAGCCTTCTGGGCACGTTACCCGATGACATTGATGCGAAGGCATTTTACGACGCCTAAACCTTGTAAATATTTTAAATTTTTTATTTGTTTTTACGGTTTTTTGTACATATACTACTTAGACATTTAGATTAGATTAAGCTACATATAGAATATACAATTAAATACCTTGATAATATTTCTTAAAGTGCAGTAATACATTCAAGGGATGAGTTGCAAGGGATGAGTTGTATTTTGAACTAGTTCTATTTCCTTATTAAATTTAAACGCGATAGTTTTTGAGGATCGATGGATGAGTGTTTGTTACTATTTAACAGAAAACTACTGAACAGATTTTGATGAAATAATACATCGTTGTGGTACATATTATGCTACTTTATTACCGATTATTCCCGGTGTCCACCCCCTGCTTGTCCACCGCGGGTGGACAGAGACACAAATATTTAAAAAAATTCTCGCTGTGCACCCCTGGGGGACAGCGAGAATTTTTTTAAATATTTGATTTTTAATAAACTAAGTTGACGGAGCCCTGCTTCGCAGGGCTCCTATTTTTGGGTTAAGGGTCAAAAGAGAACCTAACATAACCTATCTACCCGAATCAGAAGTGATGAAAAAACTCGTGTCTTTGTCCACCCGGGGTGGCCAGCGAAAATAATTTAAAATTAATTCTCGCTGTCCCCCAGGGGTGCACAGCGAGAATTTTTTTAAATATTTGTGTCTCTGTCCACCCGCGGTGGACAAGCAGGGGGTGGACACCGGGAATAATCACTTTATTACGACACCCACGGCAGCGGCACCGCCGGCAACAACTTGTAGGAAATAAAACTTAGATCGCCTAGAGTTTCAAGTCATAAAATTGCCTCTCAAATTTTGATGCATGTTTTATATGAAATACTAAGAAATTCCAGTTTGCGTTCAAACTTGTTCTTACTTACAATATCTCGAATCTAGTATAGTTTAAATTGCAGGTACCAGGTCGTCAGTTTCTCAAAGAACTAACACGGCACATTGCTTGCATTATGAACGCTTTCAAGCCAAGTTCTACACTTAACTCCACTTAGTTTCATGGGTGCGCAAACAAGTGCTTTCCATAATTGAACACACCTGCTCTGTTGGTATATGCGCCTAGTACATTGATGTATGGCACTCTGATGATTTTTATATGAGCCACGCTTTTAAAACTTTAAATAATACAATGACAGGTTTTATAGTGCAGTGATTTAAGACACCTTTTCAACACCAATGCATTTAAGTACCGTTATAAATTTGACCTATATGGAAACGATGTCGTTTGAACATGGCAATTATTAATTACTATTTATTCAAATGGTGATTCTTCGAGCAAGGCATTATTTGGTGATTTGCGTGGTAATTTTTAAATCTAATATTTTTTTTATTCGTCATATTGTGTTTTAAAATATACGTAAAAGTATTTTTTTTTTATAGAAGAGGCACCTCAGAGAGCTATATACTTTAAGAGATAATCGAGGTTAAGCAATTGGAGGCCACGCAAATCACAAAACATCCCACGAAAATGATATTTTTTTAAATTTAACCTTCTCAAATAACTTTTTAGGTTATCAGGTAAAAGAATAAGTATCTTACACAGAAATTCTTGTTTTATAAGCTTTGATTTATAAAGAGGAAAAAGCTCGCAACAAGACTGCAAAGCTATAGAGGCATTAACCTTCTCAGCATTGTTGGCAAATTGTATGCTTGTATGCAAAGGTACTGATTGAAAGAGTTATGAAAGTAACCGACAAGAAAATATGGGATGTACAAGCGGGATTCCGAAAGGGTATGGGATGTTCAGATCAGGTTTTTTCCTTGCGAAGCATAGCCGAAAAGTTTTTGGCCAAAGTTCAAAAGGTCTATTGCGCATTCGTGGATTTGGAAAAGGCTTACGATAAAGTGGTGAGAAATGAAATGTGGTTGGTGCTGTCAATGAAGGGAGTGGACAGCAGCCTCATTCAAGCTTTGAAATCCCTTTATGATGATTCTAGAGCTTGTGTGAGGATAAACGGGGCATACACCGACTGGTTTACCATCAAAACAGGTTTAAGACAGGGATGTGTAGCGTCGCCTTGGCTGTTTAACCTCTTCATAGACAGTTGTTTGCAAGATCTAAAACATAGCTACTGCGGATTAAGGATGAATGGGTTACTTGTCAAATGCCTCCTTTATGGTAACACTTGCGTCTTCAGCGGAGGAGTTGCAGGAGATGGCAACAATCATGTATGGTGCGTTAGAGAGGATAGGAATGAAAGTGAATGTAAGTAAAACGAAAGCTATGGTATTCGAAAAGGAGAAATGCGTTACGGCTTGTAATGTTTTGATCGATGGACAACGAGTGGAGCAAATGAATGATTTTGTATACTTAGGTTCGTTGTTTACAAGAGATGGTAAGAATGAAGAAGATATTGATAGAAAAGTTAATGCAGGTAATAGAGTGAATGGAGGTCTGAAGGCGTTTATGAACAGCCAAAACGTGTCCAAAAAGGTGCGTTTGGCTGTGCATAGAGGGGTATTAGTGCCTCCCTTATGTATGGTAGTGAACGTTGGGTATGGCAGAAGAGTCATGAAAGTAGAATAAATACTGTAGAAATGAGAGCACTGAGAAGTATGTGTGGTGTATCTTTGACCGACAGAGTAAAGAATTGTGTGATAAGAGAGTGTTGTGGGGTAAAAGAAGATGTAGTGACAAGCATCGAGAAAGGCATGTTAGGATGGTTTGGGCACATGGAGAGGATGGATGACAGAAGACTGACAAAGAAGATATATAAGGCAAGTGTGAATGGGACAGGGCGAAGGCGAAGACCTAGGCGGACGTTCTCTGACCAGATTGGAGACATCCTAAAAAAAAGACAGGTCAGAAGTACTCTAAACAAAAGAGCATGCTTACGAAACTTGATGGGAGTGAATGAAGCAAGAGAGATATGTCAGAATCGTTGCAAATGGCGTCCCGAAGTCTTTGCCTACCCCTCCGAAAAACAGGCGTGAGTCTATGTATGTATTTTATTTATAGTAGAATCAGTCAACATTATTTATTTTTAATTTTCGGTACTTCTAGAAGTTTTCCATGAAGACAGCGTTTAGCTTGTTTTTTTTTCTTCAAGTTATATTTCTGGGAACTTATTCGACTTTTCTCTCGTCTAGGTTATTGTTCGCGGTGGTTTAAGTCAAGAATACTAAGTATTTTTCCTTCAGCTTTTCTTTTATAATATCTTGAGCGGTTTTAGGCCTTGAACTCTTCATGATTTTTAAGCCTCTATCTTTTTCTTCTTTCAGATTACTTTTTTCTTTATAATTTTTTCTCTCTTCTTAATGGCATTTTGGTCTAAAAAATAGTTCATTACAATTTTAGCTAATCTGACACAATTTTTATTATTATTATTTGGCACTTACAAAATCATTTTAAGTTTGATTTAAACGAATTTACATTTAACGAAAGTAATAAAAAATATTATCTTACAATACTATTACAAAACTCAAAGTTATTTCATTTGCATGGTCAATAATTGATTTGCGTGGGTCAAAACTACCACGTAAACCACGCAAATCACGACCACGGAAATCAAAATAAATCCTTTATTCTAAAAATATATAAAAACCCTTTAAGCAAATATATAATACTGTGTTTTGAATATAGAATTGCGTTACCTTATATTTGTCCGCTACAAAATTTTATTCAATAAACAAATTCACAGTCACCGGAGAAAATTGTACCATGCAAATCAAAGTTTTGAGAAACCATACCCACGAAACGAAGTTCTTACACACACTATACCCCTCATCCACTACTCCCAGAGTAGCGAGAACACAATCACAATCATCATCGCCTTTAGCGATGGCACTCTATACCAGTCATCCACTACTCCCAGAGTAGCAGGAACACAATCACAATCATCATCGCCTTTAGCGATGGCACACTCAGTCATCCACTACTCTCAGAGTAGCGGGAACACATCACAATCATCATCGCCTTTAGCGATGGCACACTATACCAGTCATCCACTACTCACAGAGTAGCAGGAACACAATCACAATCATCATCGCCTTTAGCGATGGCACACTCAGTCATCCACTACTCTCAGAGTAGCGGGAACACATCACAATCATCATCGCCTTTAGCGATGGCACACTATACCAGTCATCCACTACTCACAGAGTAGCAGGAACACAATCACAATCATCATCGCCCTTGGCGATGGCACACTCAGACATCCACTACTCACAGAGTAGCAGGAACACAATCACAATCATCATCACCCTTGGCACACTCAGTCATCCACTACTCACAGAGTAGCAGGAACACAATCGCAATCATCATCGCCCTTGGCGATGGCACACTCAGTCATCCACTACTCACAGAGTAGCAGGAACACAATCACAATCATCATCGCCCTTGGCGATGGCACACTCAGTCATCCACTACTCTCAGAGTAGCGGGAACACATACCAATCATCATCGCCTTTAGCGATGGCACACTATACCAGTCATCCACTACTCACAGAGTAGCAGGAACACAATCACAATCATCATTGCCCTTGGCGATGGCACACTCATTCATCCACTACTCACAGAGTAGCAGGAACACAATCACAATCATCATCGCCCTTGGCGATGGCACACTCAGTCATCCACTACTCACAGAGTAGCAGGAACACAATTACAATCATCATCGCCCTTGGCGATGGCACACTCAGACATCCACTACTCACAGAGTAGCAGGAACACAATCACAATCATCATCGCCCTTGGCACACTCAGTCATCCACTACTCACAGAGTAGCAGGAACACAATCACAATCATCATCGCCCTTGGCGATGGCACACTCAGTCATCCACTACTCACAGAGTAGCAGGAACACAATCACAATCATCATCGCCCTTGGCGATGGCACACTCAGACATCCACTAATCAAAGAGTAGCAGGAACACAATCACAATCATCATCGCCCTTGGCGATGGCACATTCAGTCATCCACTACTCACAGAGTAGCAGGAACACAATCACAATCATCATCGCCCTTGGCACACTCAGTCATCCACTACTCACAGAGTAGCAGGAACACAATCACAATCATCATCGCCCTTGGCGATGGCACACTCAGTCATCCACTACTCTCAGAGTAGCGGGAATACATCACAATCATCATCGCCTTTAGCGATGGCACACTATACCAGTCATCCACTACTCACAGAGTAGCAGGAACACAATCACAATCATCATCGCCCTTGGCGATGGCACACTCATTCATCCACTACTCACAGAGTAGCAGGAACACAATCATAATCATCATCGCCCTTGGCGATGGCACACTCAGTTATCCACTACTCACAGAGTAGCAGGAACACAATCACAATCATCATCGCCCTTGGCGATGGCACACTCAGTCATCCACTACTCACAGAGTAGCAGGAACACAATCACAATCATCATCGCCCTTGGCGATGGCACACTCAGACATCCACTACTCACAAAGTAGCAGGAACACAATCACAATCATCATCGCCCTTGGCGATGGCACACTCAGTCATCCACTACTCACAGAGTAGCAGGAACACAATCACAATCATCATCGCCCTTGGCGATGGCACACTCAGACATCCACTACTCAGAGAGTAGCAGGAACACAATCACAATCATCATCGCCCTTGGCGATGGCACATTCAGTCATCCACTACTCACAGAGTAGCAGGAACACAATCATAATCATCATCGCCCTTGGCGATGGCACACTCAGTCGTCATTTTCGGCTGATAATGGAACATAAATACCGATACGGCCTTTCTAACAGATAGAGAATACTTTTTAAATGATTATTACAAACATCAATGCTGTAAGCACTCTTCATTATCACCGAAACATGACGGAACACAATATTGTAGAAATACATCTTACTATATACTCACATAACACGCGCAGTCACGCGCCACACACAGGCCGTGCGCCACCACAGATAATACAATACCCTAGGCGCCACACACAGGCCGCGCGCCACACATCAAGCCACGCTGGCCACCAGGCCGCATCGGCCACACAGCCATACTGCGAAGTACATGTCCTCGTGTGTCAACCTGAAAGTAGCAAAAAAGCATCAAACAGATTTCCGCTCGTCCAATCCTGACTCATGAAATATGACAGTGACCACACATCTCCATTTGTTACGGTCCAGTCATGCTTTATTCCATAGTAACCGTAAACCATTTTATATCTCTCATACTATTTCAAACCAAGTAAACCAAAACATTTAAGCTCTACATGTGATCATGGCTACGCATAGCCCAGTAACCTCCAGTTACTCATCTTTACTTTCTGCGAACCTCACATGGGAACGCCGAGTCTCTCCAGGACTCTATGGTTTCCACTGAAACCCAACCTCCGCAAAGCTGACAGCCTACCACGTACTCACGAACTACTGTTAGTAGACGCCGATTTCTACCGAGCTACGGCTACACAACAGCCTCTGGTACGGTCCGATCATAATGTAAACTTAAACACTTTCTTCAATATCAGAACTACTTTGTTCTACCTCAATTTCGTCAGTTATTCTTTGACTTTCAGGCATTTTTCACAACCTTTCGGGTACTTATACGTACGCTTAGAATTAATTTCTTTGAGGTTATAACGATCACCGTCAAGAACTTCCGTGACCTGAAATGGGTCTTTATCAAAGTAATCTTAAACTAGGTTTGTTCAACGCATTGCTTTGATTTACCTTATTACGTAGTAGACTATAAAAAAATCTTACTAGGCTGATACTCTAGGATTTAATGTTAAGTTTACTACCAAGTATTCAACCAGTACTTTCAGCGTTATAATTTTGTCATGGATAGTCTAAATACGCAGCTCATCCTAAACTAATCATTAGCGATCAGCATAGGACTTTTCGTGTTCAAAGCAATGGACAATGCCCTTGACACTGACACCGCACCACGGGAAACTATGCCTAACAAAGCTTGACGACGCACCGACAGCTATTCAGTTCCTGCCACTCTGCACCAATGGAAACGAGGGTACCAAAAGATTATTACTACAACCACTAACAAAGTACCCATCTTAATAGGAATAAGGTTAGGTATACAATCATCACTTACGATCACTAACCTGGTTCTACCTGCAATGAAAACCACAGAGTACTTTTATATTACAATGAAAACTAAAATCGCAGAAAATGATTATCATAACGCACTACGATGATCACTCAATCACTTGATAAATCAAGTTTAACATCTACCAGCAACCTTGTACTGAAGGTATCTTCCGTTTACTGTATCACTCCTAAACTTCCTAATATAACATGAAATTGGCTAGAGCAATTGGGGGCACTTGGGCACCAATCCCCGCGTATCACATGAATTTTAAAAACACACAGCAGGTAATTTTTACTCGTAAAATCTTAAAATCGAAATTCAATTTTACAAGTGGTGCCATGTAATAATCACGAGTAAGAAACATTTTTAATAGTGCCATCATCGTGTTAAATATTTACGCACAATAATAAGCAGGTACAATTGCAACACCGACATCGTCTGTAAATCAGAATTATACCGAGTAAAAGTGCCGCTTTTTACTTAGGCTATGATCACGTTTTAACGAAAACCGTTAGGTATTATCAATGCGACGAGTAGGTAAAATAATGGCGCTAGCAATATCTTTCGACTATGGACAAGTTACACTAACCAACTAACCGCACAAGTCTAAACAATACTGCAGTTCACACGTCTATTTAAGAAATAAAAGCTACAAGCTATGCCACACAAACTCAGCACGGTCAGCCGCAATAAATCCGCACAGTCTCATACTATGAACATAGTTATTGGTCTAGGTTTAGCAGAAAACCCAACAAAGCTGAGTGTTGGTTCTAAAACCAATATTACAACAGCACTAAAACAATAACTAGCAGGTTAACTCAAACACACTTGCATTGAATCGTTCAGTACTACCCATATGTTTTTTTGTCTTTCTTTCTTCTTCAAGCTATTAAAAAGGTTATTCATAAGATCATGTCTTGGGAAACATGACACCATAAAAGTCAAACGGTTCTACAACTCAAATGTCTCGTGTAGGAATCGAACCCACAACACTCGGTACAATGTGATGGCGATATGACAACTACGATTATGATTATGACATTTCCAAGTTTAAACACGTAGTAGTATTCTGCTAACCAAGAATGTTTTACAACTGCCGTTACTAAATAAAAGCAGTACCAATAAACAAACAAACAGACAAAATACGCTCACCACGGTTTAGTTGAAGGCTCAGCTGATGCACCAACATAGCGGCGTTAGCAGTCGCCTTCTCTCGCGCCTTGTGTGCACACTTCATTTCACAATGTCATCCCAGGAGACGACACGGTAGACAGCCTGGTCGAAGCTCCCCCCTTCAAGGCCCGGCTTAGTGCGACCATAAGCGGGGCGCAAGCGGGTTTTGATTGTTCAATCACATGTATGCAGTCGTTACCCAAACACGTGCATCCACATCTTGTTGCTCAGTATCGCAGTCCGGTAAACAAAGGCCTTGTGACGATGTAGTAGGTATTTTCATGGCTTGAATCAGCGTCAGAAAATTTCGATTCTGTAGTTCCAACAGGCCCAGCAATTTTTCGTCACTAGCGTCTTCATTTTGAACACGTGGGTCGTTGTGGTCCTATCCCAATTCTGATGACGGCGGGTCCTCATGCCTTTTTCCAGAATCGTGGTCGTCTTCCATTTTGTGTGGCCGCAGACGTGGAAATAATAACTCGACACGGTAGTTGATACACCTCTTTATTGATTTTAAGCAAAAGTTAAACGAATACACCATTGATTAACCCGATGTAGATGGATAGAAAACGCGGTGATCCCCTAGAATGGCGTGACCTACCGTTCACTTCGGCGCTTCGTTCCAAAGTGCCTCCACGGTCCGTCCTCACACTTTACGTCATAACCGCTCGCTTGCTGTCAACCGTCTGTGTTGCCAATTTAAAATAATACTTACACACTATTACGTCTTAGTCACGCCATCTTGGATTTCACCCAGGTACTAAACCTAGTGTTTCCTCACTAACAATTAACCATAGGTAGAGATATAAAGGATAGAGTGGCAGAATAGTACCTAACTCAATACTGTGTCGTATCCGCCGGTGGGAGAGAAAACGCTGTTGCGTTTTCTGTACTGTTAGAGAGAGATGCAGGGGGCCTTTAACTGTTATTAAAGGCCCCCTGCATCTCTCTCTAACAGTACATCCACAACATCAACATAACGCAATGTCGTGCCACCTGTAACTATTATATATAAAAAAGTTTATATATTTTTAAACTATTGATTACTGATAAACTGATATAAATAATAGTTACAGGTGGCACGCCATTGCGTTATGTTAATGTTGTGCATGTAGATAGATAGATATACTCTTTATTGTACACCAAATAATATTGAAAAGTACACATTTTTTTAATTGGCTTATACTACAGCATGTACAAATGGCGGCCTTATCGCTAAAAGCGATCTCTTCCAGGCAACCTTTGGATGGACCGAAATGGTGTGTAAGCAATCAAGTGTGGCGATGGTGTAGTTAATTAATTAAATAATATCAACTAATATACATACTGAATATACATAAATGTATCATAATGTATGTATCATACATATTCTACAAAAAGACCATATACATATGTACATACATTATTATATATAAATATATACCTATAAACTATACGAGATAGAATGTCATATATTTCATAATATCATTGTTAGAGAGAGATGCAGGGGGGCTTTAACTGTTGCGTTCTCTCTCCCACCTGCGGACACGAATTGACCCCACTCTGCCACTCTATTCTTATATCTCTATGCAATTAACCAAATCAACTTCCGTAAACGTATATTATCTGTCCAACTGACACTTGGCTCCGACATATAGATAATTGAATAATAATCAATAACCGAAATAAGAGAGCATTAAAGGTTTGCCCGAAAAAAAAGTGGCTTGCTAACTTTTCGATTTCTTTTTTTTTTAAGGTGATGCCGCTTAGAAATCGTCTCTAGAAGAATGACCCTAAACACAATGTTCCAACTAAGACTATCGATCAACGCCAATAGCACTAGTGTGTATGTAAGACTTATCAAAAATCTATTCGCCCTAGATCGACTGTCACAAAACTACTTCAAACTTGTTTAGTCGCTCTAAATAGATTGTTTCACTTTCCTCGGCTTTATACAATTGTTTGAGATATTTTTAATCTTCTAAAATTAAACAATTGTATATAAAAGTGCATCCAAAAGTTATTAAGGAACACAGCTGCACAAGTAAACACAATACAGTATCCAATGCAATCTACCAGGAATCGTATTATCCAATAGGAAACACCCGACAAAATACATTAGACCGCAAAGATGCTTGTGTCGAACTAAAAATGGCACAATTTAATCACCCAGCCTTACCAGCTCATAAAGTTTACTGGAAATTGTAAGTAATCTCTCTTTGTTACCGCTATATCCGTGTATACCCGGACCTGATAGGATATCGAATAAATGCGCACTCGCTTTACGGACAAATTGCCGAGCTTACCCGGGCACGGAGTAGATCCATTATGTGACGTTTCGCTGTGACGTAAATCATCTTCATATTACATACAATCATTATTTTGTTAGCTGCTAGAATATTATAGAAATAATAGGAAGGAGATGAAGGATAACCCATCATTTTTGGACATACTTGTCAGTTATGAGCGAAAAATCCTTTTTAAGCAGCTTTCAATAAGGAAAATTAACACTATTTTTGTGGACCACTTTTAATTTAGTTTTTGTTGAATAGTTAATTAAATCAATATGCCTCAAACATACTTTTAATACAAATCTATTTTGATGCTTCCGTTCCATCAAGGGCATCCATGGTGGCTACAAGGCAAATACAAATGTATACAGACGTCAGTAAGCCGAGAACAGGCACCTACCCCTACCTATGCTAGGCTTGAATCAAGGAAAGCGGATACTAATGCTTCCGTGTTTCATTTACCAGGATAGCAGGAGATAGCAGGATTTAAAGTAATCTCGCTATTACAGAGAGCTTCTAACTTGCTAATGCAAAGCTGTTGAACGAATAACTTATAAGTTATAATATAGTCTGATCTGTTTTGTGTTTCGCATATATACATATATTCGATAGGATGACATTTTGATAATGTTGTCGGACTCAGTATAAGGAGGCCAATTAATTTCTAATATTTTATGGTTATGGATTACACAATAAAAGTGATAGCTACGCCTTTTGCGTCGCGGGTTCGAAGGTACGGCTTTCGTCTTTTAACCCTTGAGGTGCGATCAAACTAAAGGCAAAGTGCCACAAGTGCAAAGGGTCACGTTGCTGCAAATTTTCATTAGCATAGGTTACCGGAAAAAAATAATTAAGACATCTTAATATAATTATATCACATAAATTGCATATCATTGTGTTGGTTATAAAATCAGCTATGATAATAATAACATAAATTACTACTTAATACTCACCTTTCCGGCAAAACAAGCTTACAAACTTAGAAGTTTGTTATTTTTCACTGGTTCGCACAAACATTTCATCACATATTAATGAAATTCATTACTTGTTTGGTTCATAAACACAAAAACATTATCACATATACCTTAAGGATTTCACACAATACATTATTTATTTGTAACAAATGAATCTAACGCCACTAAAAAAATTATAATCCGAACGCGTAACAAAAAGTTCGCCGTGCCGGGCCGCCATGTTACTGTAGCGAACACTGTGGCTGTGAATTATTTACCATTTGAAACACGATAACAGTGAAAACATACAACAATACTAGTATTTAATTGCTAAAATATGTTTTCAGATAAATAATCTGGGTACTTTTATGTCTTTCATAACCATTAAAAGAGTATTTATCATAAAACTATTACGAAAATAGCAAGTTTCAAGAGTAGAAATAGCCGTTCTTAAAAGTTTTTGCCTTTTATCACTGTATTTCTTGTCTCTGTCTCGAATAATGACACTTCACAATTAATATTTATTTATTTCTGAGTAAATCTATATAAGTATCTTTATAAAATATTCACCGGTTTCTTCCACAAGACAACTTTTATTATAAAGATCGCGGAACAAAACACAAAATGGCGGACGCTTTCGCAACTGAGACACAGATAATTATATTTCAATATTTTTTGGCACGTTTCGTTTCCCTCACCCTTCTAAAACGATTTAGTTGCATAGAATATGAACTATTCTAATAGTAACTACTTTCGTTTCTTGGTTTAAGTAAAACAAAACGTAAAAATCCGCGACCAATAGGACGACTTTTGCGTGCTGTAAACACATGGGACCACTTGAATTAGAGCACGACCGTGCGTGCTGTAATCACGTGGAGGGTTAATGACTTTTCGACTTCAAGTGCGTATTAAGTTATAGGAATTTAAACTTTCGTCTGCCTCCGTGGTCCAGTGGATAGCGTATGCGACTGCTGATCGGAGATCCCGGGTTCGATTCCCGGGTCAGGCAAAAGTGTTGCTGGGTTTTTCCGCATTCTCAGTAGCAGCACGGAGTCTGGTGATGTGCCCGGTAACGGCAATAGGCTCGCCCATATTACGTGGGACCTAAAAACTTATAGCGAAATGTGGGTGTAATATTACGCCTCTGCCTACCCCTTCGGAGTTACAGGCGTGAGTCTATAAAAAAAAATCTTTCGTGGTCACTATAATTACTTTTTACTGGTACAATTTTATTAAAACGGGTCTTATTCGCGATATTTAATTAATTTAAGGTATAAATAGCTCTGTTTTACCGATGTTTCGGACGTCTTACAACAGCCATGGTCGCGGCAGGACTGATGTCATCTCAGCGTCGTCACGGTAATAATATCTAACAGTATTGTAACTCCATACAAACGCACGAAACTCGAGTTATACCTACGCGCCGCGAGCAGAGTACCCATTAGACTGGGCGGACTGTACCTACAGTACCCGCAGCCGCTATCGTGCCGCAGCTCGCATGCGGCGCGTCTGGTAGGTATATAACTCACGAAGACGGCCGAGTTACAATACTGTTAGATTATATTACCGTGGCGTCGTCCTTGTGAAGCGCGGGTTTCGGCAGCTACCCTCACTTGTTTTTATTTTTTTGTTTTTTATCCGAACTGTCGGTACGTCCACACACAACACTTATAACGTATCTAATCGCAGCAGACGTGATAATAGTAGGCTCTGTGTTCACTATGCCAAAACGTCTTTATTGAGCAAGAGTGTATTCTGCATGGGTCCTAAAATATATAATAAACTGCCTAAGACATCTAAAGATTTAAATATGATAAACTTTGGTAAAGCCATAAAGAATATGCTGACATCAAAATGTTATTATACTATTGCAGACTTTTAAAATGACTCATTTGAATATTAATTATCGGCAGATTATTATATAATTTTCTGACATAGTAACTTTTGACATTTGACATTTGATTTTTGACATTATTTATTTGTACTTCATTTTGCGACATTGTTGATGACGATGACTTTATAATTGTATCTTTAATAAGATTTTATTTATGACATTGGTTTATATTATAACTCTGAGATGATCTATACTAAATGCTATTATTATCTAATTACTCAACATGATGCAAACTGACTTTTAAAATGACTCATTTGAATATTAATTATCGGCAGATTATTATATAATTTTCTGACATAGTAACTTTTGACATTTGACTTTTGACATTTGATTTTTGACATTATTTATTTGTACTTCATTTTGCGACATTGTTGATGACGATGACTTTATAATTGTATCTTTAATAAGATTTTATTTATGACATTGGTTTATATTATAACTCTGAGATGATCTATACTAAATGCTATTATTATCTAATTACTCAACATGATGCAAAGTTGATATTTTTTTATAACAAATGACTTTTTTTTGTTATTAACATTAATATTTGTATGTCTATTAAGGCAAAACATGCTGATTCTCTTTAACTCAGAACACCTGTACACAACACATGTTTGAACAAATAATAATTATTATTATTATTATTATTCTCTTTATTTATCTTATTTCTCATAGTTCATTTTATATTAATAAACTACATTTAAAAAATAAAAAAACGTTTAAAAATATAAAAGGGACCACGGAGACCCACCGGTGTCGGGTACAGGGACCAAGCCACCGGTGGTTAGGGCCTCAGAGACAGGAACTTCCTCACGATGCGTGCCGTGTCGAGAAGAACTGCCTTCTGAATCAAAGACTTGATCCAGCTGCCTAGTGCGAGCCTCTTTAGGTGTTGATCGAGGCTCTTGGCGATTAGCCCATTTACCGACACGACTATCGGCACAATGATCGCCGAATCCACATCCCACATGTCAACAATCTCGTGAGCTAGGTCCAAATATTTAATCTCCTTCTCTTTTTCTGCCTTCACGAGATTGCCGTCATGCGGTATGGTGATATCGATTATCATTGCGAGTCGCTCTGCTCGGTCTATCACTACAATATCAGGCTTATTGGCTACAATAGTCCTGTCTGTAATGATAGACCGATCCCAGTACAACAATGCACGACCACTCTCGAGAACTGGGTCGGGCACATATCTGTAGTACGGTACCTCTGAACCAACGAGATTGTATTTAAGGGCTAGTTGCTGATGGATTATCCTGGCCACTTGGTTGTGTCTGTGCAAATACTGACCGTTGGCAAGACTCGAACAACCGGACACTATATGCCTGAGAGATTCCCCGGGTTGGTGACATGCCCGACATATGTCAATTGTCCCATCCCTCAGAATATATTTCCGGTAGTTGTTCGTCATGACAACTTCGTCCATAATTGCAAAGACATTATTATTATTATTATTATTCCGTTTATTAAACATTTTTCTCATTGTCACATTTTATATACTTAATAAATATTACAATTAAAAATAAATTTAATTATATAAAATGGGACCACGGAGACCCACCGGCATCGGGCACAGGGACCAAGCTACCGGTGGTTAGGGCTCCAGAGAAAGGAACCTCCGTACGATGCGTGTCGTGTCCAGCAATTCTGCCTTCTGTATAGAGGACTTGATCCAGCCGTCTAACGAGAGCCTCTTGAGGTGGTGGTCGAGGCTCTTGGCAATAAGGCCATTTACGGTCACGACTATCGGTACAATGATCGCCGAGTCTACATCCCACATGTCGACAATCTCGTGAGCCAGGTCCAAATACTTCATTTGTTTATCTTTTTCGGCTTTCACGAGATTCTCGTCATGGGGTATGGTGACGTCGATGATCATTGCAAGGCGCTCTAATCGGTCTATCACCACTATGTCCGGCTTGTTAGCCACAATAGTTCTGTCAGTAATGATAGACCGATCCCAATACAGAGTAGCACGACCATTTTCAAGAACTGGGTCGGGCACATACCTGTAGTACGGTATTTCAGAGTCGACAAGTTGGTACTTTAAGGCAAGTTGCTGGTGGATAATCCTGGCTACTTGGTTGTGTCTATGCAAATATTCGCCATTGGCAAGACGAGAACAACCGGATACTATATGTCTAAGCGATTCACCAGGCTGGTGACATGCCCGACATATGTCAACCGTCCCATCCCTCAGAATATACTTCCGGTAGTTGTTCGTCATGACAACTTCGTCCATAATTGCAAATACAAAACCTTCTGTTTCGGCGAAAAGATCGCCAAAACGCAGCCAGGATACCGACGCTGGGAAATCTACGTCGGGTCCATGTAAGGCCCGGTAAAACCGTCCATGCAGCTCTTTACCTTTCCATACTTCCCTGCGCTCCTCTACACCAAGTACGGCAGGTTTGCGCCAGTTCTCTTTGGCCAGACCCAGCGGGGTAAGCCCTCTGTCCACAGCGACCACATCTCGGTGCACACCCGCGTCGGTATGGAGAAAGTATTCTCTGAGATTGCACACCTCGCGATTGTGGAGGGTCTTGGCACTTAAGAAGCCTCGACCCCCACACTTCCGCGGGATGTACAATCTCATCACCGACGAACGCGGGTGATGTATCCGGTATGTCGTAAGTAGACAGCGAACTTTCCTATCCAAGGCGTCCAATTCTGTTTGAGTCCATCTGAGTATGCCGAAGGAGTACATTAAGACCGGCATGGCCCAACCGTTACAGGCACGCACCTTATTTCCGCCTGATAAAAAGCTTTTTAAGACTTTCTTCAGGCGGCCAAAGAAACGTGCCTGCAACGCCTGTTTCATGCCAGCGTCATCAATGCCTAATGCCTGCGCCATACCCAGATATTTGTAGGTTTCCGTTGCAGAGAGAGATCTAAGTTGTGTGAAATCTGAAAGCTCTATACCATCAGATTCCACACTCCTGCCTCGCTTTACATGCATGACCGCACATTTATCCACACCGAACTCCATTTTAATTGAATTACTAAAGCTTTCAGTTATCTTTAGTAACTCAGTTAATTGGAGGTTAGTGGGGGCAAATAATTTTAGGTCATCCATGAAAAGGAGGTGAGAAATAACCTGACCTCTAGTCTGCAACCGATAGCCTAGCCCTGAACTTTCGAGCAAAGTGCTCAGCGGGTTCAGTGCTAGGCAAAACCATAGTGGACTCAAACTGTCGCCTTGGAAAATACCCCGCTTGATCGTTATAGGTACGCCATACCCGCAAGGCTGTCGACACCCTGGATAGTGAAGAACCGTACTCCACTGCCCCATGCATGCCCTCAAGAGGGTGCATAGAGTTGCATCTACTTTGTACAACTCCAGCACCCTCAAAAGCCACGTATGAGGCACAGAGTCATAGGCCTTCTTATAGTCTATCCAGCATGTCGCCAGATTCTTTCGACTACGGCGCACCTGTTGGCTAATGGCCATGTCGATAAGGAGTAGCTCCTTAGTACCACGTGCCCGGCTTCTACATCCATTTTGAGATACAGATAAGATCTTATTTCCAAATATGTGTGATTCCAATTTTGTTCTCAAAATGGATGTAAAAACTTTATACACTGTAGGCAGGCAAGTTATTGGCCTATAGTTCGTAGGCTCCGTGGTACTACCAGACTTAAAGAGCAGGTGAGTTACGCCAGTTGTCATAAAACTTGGCAGCGATCCGGAGTCCAGAGAGAGTTATTATTATTATTATTATTATTATTATTATTATTATTATTATTATTATTATTATTATTATTATTATTATTATTATTATGTTTCTCTTTTTCACGGCTATTCTTCTAACATTTGGTGTTAGAAGAATAACCGGTCCTTTGGGAGGCTTACACGGGGATATGGATCCAACGTGTAGAGGCCCGTAGAGAGTTTTAATCTAAAATGGGATGGGACACATGCCGCGGAGCCTCCACAACTGCACTACTGAGTACAGCTATGGACTAGCCGCATCACGTGTAGGGCTATTGTTTTTAGTGGATCTAGTGAATACGGGTTATGGGGATGGGTGTTTAGTGAACTGGTAATTAATGCTATGGATGAAAAACGGCACCTGCCAGTGATACTCCTATAGCATCCGTCCGCGTGGCAGGTGGTGACTCGCCAACTCACTAGATGGGCCCTCTCTAAACAGCCGCCCAAAGCAAACAAACTCTGCCATAAAGGCAGCCAGAGGGCAACACCGGTGCGAGTGGCTAGGGGTGTCGAGCGGTGCGGCACCGGTTTCGCCATCGCGGGCCTCGTGACAACGGAGGCCCGGAGCGGGTTTCCCCGTAGTTACGCCCTTGAGAATGACACTTCCACCCCCGAGCTAATAGCTCTTGCGGCTTCCCTCTGGCCGGCCGACCAAGGCAAGCCAGAGTTGAGAGTCCTGCGGGCACTCTTGCAAATCTACTCCGGCCAGCCAACAAAGGCAAGCCGGAGACGAGGCCCTGACCGACTCTCTGAAGCATTCGGGACCGCAGTGTCGCCACACACATTCAGCTCGCCACAAAGCTGCCCTGCGGTTGTAAGCTTTCTTTTCACCTTGTAATACATTTTTTGTTTATATTACACGATGAAGGTGATGTTTGAAAGCTGTTACTCTGCCCTCTGAGATTGCGTTAGTCTCATGATGAGATAACGGCTGCCCCAGAGGGGTTTTATTATTATTATTATTATTATTATTATTATTATCGGTTTTCTTTTTTTTTCTCAGCTCTTGGCTGGTATTAACTACATTTACGGGTAGACACCAAGTAAATGCAGTGTGTGTGTGTGTGTTACGTTATGGATGTGGCTTGAGGTGTTTCGTTTTCGTCTAGAGACATGAATTTTCGGACTATTCTGCATGTGTTTAATATGGCAGCTTTCTGCAGGCTTATGTAAAGGCTTTCTTTGAGACCTATTAACTTAAGGCTATGATGAAGATGCTTAGGGATGACACCTGTTGTGGAGATGACTATAGGTACAACATAAACTTTACTCTGACGCCAGATTCTCGTTACTTCTTCTTGTAGTTCAGAATATTTGCTTATTTTTTCGGAAATGGTTTTTTGTAGATTGTGTGTATTGGGAACAGCAATGTCTATAAGATACGTAGTTTTATTATATTTATCAAGTAAAGTTATATCTGGTCTATTGAAATGGATTGTTCTGTCTGTTAAGATGGCGCGGTCGAAGTAAAGTTTATGAGTGCTATTTTCGAGAATCGTTTCAGGTGTGTACTTATAATATGGTGTATTAATGTCTTCGATAAGGTTATGTTTATGTGCTAAATTTTGATGAATGATATTTGCTAGTTGATTATGTCGGTGTGTATAATCTGTCTGTGTGAGGGTAATACAAGCTCCGGTTATGTGTTGGATGGTTTCAGGTTGAGTATGGCACTTCCGACACTTGTCGTTCTCAATAGTAGGGTCCTTAATAATAAATTTCCTATAGTTTTTGGTGTTTATGATTTGGTCTTGTATGGCTATTAAAAATCCTTCTGTTTCTGGGAATAAGTAACCGATTTTCAACCATTTATTTGATGCTACTGAGTCTATGTGTATCTTCTCTAAATCATGTGGGTGACGTCCATGAAGTGTCTTCTTTTTCCAATTTTCTATTTTCTTTGTGTGTACATCATCATTGCTGACAGTTTGAGTATTAGTTGGATCGTGTAGATTGAGTGGGGTATAATTAAGATCGTTTTGAACTACAGCTTTGTGAATGTTGCTTGAGTGTGCCTTTGCGAGAAAAAATGTTTTTAGGCTATGTACTTGTTTCTGCCAAAGGTGGTGAATATCGATGAAACCTCTGCCTCCATTCTGTCGTTTTATGGTTAATCTCTCTATTGCAGATTTTGGATGCAAATGATTGTGTTTTGTTAAAGTGGTTCGAGTCTTTCGTTCTATTTGTTCTAAGTCTGTTTTACTCCACTTTATTACTCCAAATGAGTAAGTCAGTATAGGGACGGCGTAAGTGTTAAGAGCTTTAATAAGGTGTTTTCCGGTAAGATGTGTTTTACAGATGGCGTTTGTTCTAATATTATATTCTGTAGTAAGTGTTTTTTTTATTGTGGTATGGTCTAAACCTTTTAGTTGTTTATAGCCTAAATATTTGTAAAGGTCAGTAGGTTCCATCGCTGTAATGGCATTAGTATCATCAATTGCATAGTCACCGGATCGAATCTTGCCTCTTATTATGTGTAGTGTCTTACATTTATCTAATCCAAACTCCATATTAATATCTTGACTAAATTTTGATGTGTTTTCTAAGAGCCTTTTCATGTCTTTTTCAGATTTTGCGTATAATTTAATATCGTCCATGTATATGAGATGGGAAATCACTGTTTCTTCTGTACTATGTTTAAGACTGTATCCAACTCGGCAACGATGCAATAAATGTGATAGTGGATTCAGGGCAAGGCAGAACCATAGGGGACTCAAGGAATCACCTTGAAAGATGCCTGTCTTAATCGAAATTTCGCGAGTTTTAATTATTGTATTGTGACCATTTAATCGTAATGTTGTCTTCCACTGAGGCATAATACTGCGCATAAAATTTGTTATATTTGTATTTATTTTATATATTTGCAAAATTTTTAATAACCAAGAATGGGGTATACTGTCAAACGCTTTTTTATAATCTATATATGTACAATGTAAGTTCCTGTTTTTTGCTGTGGCATGTTTGTGAATAATAGAATCTATAATAAGTTGTTCCTTGCATCCCATATGACCCTGTCTGCATCCCTTTTGCTCTTCTGCTATTATGTGGTTAAGTTCAAGGTGTGTTTTTATTTTATGAGCTATTGTTGATGTTAGGATTTTATAAATTGTAGGCAAACATGTAATAGGCCTATACTGAGACGGTTGTGGTGAGTTCTTGCCTTTCGGTAGCATATAAGTTACACCAGTAGTCACGAAATCAGGTAATTTCTGTTTGTCTAATATTATGAGAGTTAAATTTTTGGCAATGGATTTGTGTAATGATGTTAGCTTTTTGTACCAGTAATTATGAATTTTATCTATTCCAGGTGATTTCCAGTTATGTAATTTAGCTGTGATTGAACTTATGTCAGTTTCTGTGATTTCATCAAATTCCATTTCATCTATTGTATTCCATCTATATTCTTCTTCAATGATCCAATCTGCTCTATTGTTATGGTGTACCTGCTTTTCCCAAATTCCAGCCCAAAATTCTTCAAGTTGTGACTTTGACGGTAATATTGTATTATTTGTTGTTGATTCATCAGCTTGTGGACTACTTAATTTCCGATAGAACATTTTCTCGTTTGAAGCAAATAAAATATTGTTATTACGTCGTTGTTGAGCTTTCGTGTATCGCTTAAGTCTATGTACTTTTAATGCTAGTTTTTGTTTTAGAGTGTCTAAATATTCTTCAGCTTTTTTATTGTAATGTTCGTGTCTAGTGTGAATATTGCTTACTTTAAATATTTGTTGCACTCTTTTAACTACCTTTCTCGATCTGTTGTTATTAATATATTGCGTGAGTCTTCCACAGTCAGCTCTAAGTTTATCAATGTCCTTTTCCAGTCTTAATTGCCATGCAGGTTTATTTTGGTCCTTCGGTTTGACATTTCTAGAAAAATCTGTAATTTTGTATTTAAGCTCTTCAGATATGACTAACGCTGTACAATATATTAAGGTGTGTAAGTCTATTAATTCTGTGTCTTCTGATATAAACTGATTTAATATACTATTATTGAATAAGTTAGTTAACACGGTGAGTTTATGACTATATCTTAATTTTGGTAGTTTTGGTCGAAGGCATGGATCCATTCCAGAATACTTCGTTAGTGCTGTTCTAAACTGATCACATATGTTTTGATTGCTCGTTTCGGAAATGGTGTTTCGGTCTACCAGTGTTTCTATGTCGTTTTCTAGTGTTAACGTAAATGTTTCAGTCTGGGTTGATGTATGAGATGTCTGTGTGTAATGTAGTAACTGGTGTGAGATTGACTGAGAGCCGTATGTTAATTGAGAATGAGTTTGTGATTCTGGCTGCTGAGCGTTACAAGTAACGGTGTCATCGTCTGTATTATTATCTATATTCTGTTGTAATTGTACCCTAACTTCTTCTTTCAACTGTTTTAAGGTGCTTTCTGTCAATAATTTGTTTCTTATTATTGTCCTTCTCTGGTCGGATACTCGTTGTTCGGAAACTTTAACTTCGGGATAGCGATTTGTAAAGAGGTCGTGGAGTTGTTTTCTATATGTAGTCATATCTGTTTCTAATTTGGTGATGAAGTAGTAGGTTCGCATGATAAAAATATTTACATCTTTGCTCCATGTCATGCGTTTCCTAGGTTTCCCAGCCTTAGTGGACGCAGGTAAGAAAGCATTAGCCTCCTGCGCAACAGCTAAGGTTGGTGTAGGTGTTCCGCGCGAATTATTATCCACGGAAGACACCGGAGATGGTATGTATGAGATTGTAGATGGGCTATAGGGTTCCATTACTGAGACTGATGAGTTGAAACTAGTGTTATTGTGTGTGTTGTGGTTGGCTGTAATATCTTCGGGTGACCCGGAGGGAGCCCGCCTAATCAACTCCTCTCCGCTGACGGTTCGTAAGCTGAGACACCCAGCGTCAGCTCCAGGTGTGCCCCGGCGATTGCCCCCGGGAAGCGATCCTAAACGATTACTTCTTAATCTCATCTCCATAACTATGGGTTCCCAGAGCCATGTTAGCCGCGCCAGTAACATAAAATCGCGTGTCCGCCCCCCACGTGAGTCAGATGGTCGACTCGGACGTATGGTTGGATTATAGGGGGCCCTATTATTATTATTATTATTATTATTATTATGTGTACTTTAATCCATTTGGAATCTCAGCTTTCGCTGGGTATTTTGACGAACCTATCACGGGTTTACACCAAGTGGGTTGGTTCGTTATCTATAGAAGTTGGTGTTTGTGTTGTTGATGTTAGGAATCGCCGGACTATGGAACATGTATCGATGATGACTGATTTTTGTAGACCTATGTATGTTGATTTATGTATATCTAATTCTTTTAAAGAGGTATGTAGTGTTTTAGGTATGAGTCCTATGGAAGAGATTATTATTGGTATTATTTTGACGGTGTTTTGTTGCCACATTTGGCGAATTTCGTCTGCTAAGGGTATGTATTTCTGTATTTTCTCAGTGTATTTCTTCTTAATATTTTCTGAATTGGGTATGGATATGTCTATTAGGTATGTTACTTTTTGTTCTTTGATAGTTAGTGTGATATCTGGTCTATTGTTTTGTGTTGTTTTATCAGTGATAATATCCCGATCCCAGTATAGTTTGGCTATTTCATTATTTAATACTGGTTTTGGTTTATATTTATAGTATGGGTCTATTTTATCTATTAACTTGTATTTTTGTGCCAATTGTAGGTGAATTTGTTTAGCTACGTTATTATGCCTATCTGTGTACTGCTTGTTTGCTAAAAATGGGCAACCGCCTGTTATGTGGTCTATTGTCTCCTGCTGCGTGTTACATAATCTACAACGATCTGATGTAATACTAGGATCTTTCATAATATATTTCTGATAATTTTTGGTCTTTATTATTTGGTCCTGGATTGCGACCATAAATCCCTCCGTCTCTTTATAGATATTACCTCTATACAGCCAGGCGTTAGATGCTTCACAGTCTATATGATCTTGTTGCAGTAAATTAGGGTATATTATTATTATTATTATTATTATTATTATTATTATTATTATTATTATTATTATTATTATTATTATTTGGTGAACATTAACTGTTTCTTAGCTCTTGAGCTAGTTTAAACTACATAAACGGGCCAAAGCCAAGTTAATGTAGTGTGTGGTGAATTTTATATAGGGGGAATTGAGTTTTGTGATATGTTTTCATGTTCTTCGCATTGCATGAATTTTCTGACTATCCTACAGGTATTCAGGATTGCGGCTTTTTGAAGTGTGATAAATATTGAGTCCCTCAAGTTAATCAGTTTGAGGCTATGGTGTAGATGGTTCGGTATTACGCCTGTAGTGGAAACAACTATGGGTACAACATAAACTTTATCTTGTCTCCAAATTCTCGTAACTTCTTCTTTTAATTCGGCATATTTACTTATTTTCTCAGCTATAGTTTTTTGCAAATTATGTGTGTTAGGGATTGCGATATCTATAAGGTATGTGACTTTGTTTAGTTTATCCTGTAGAGTTATGTCTGGTCTATTATAGTGAATGGTCCTATCAGTGAGTATGGCGCGATCGTAGTAAAGTTTGTGTGTGGAATTTTCTAAAACGGTTTGTGGTGTGTATTTGTAATAAGGAGTATTTGTGTCTTGTATGAGTTTATGTTTGAGTGCTAATTGTTGATGAATGATGTTTGCCACCTGGTTATGTCTGTGAGTGTAGTCTGTCTGTGTGAGTGCGGTGCATGCTCCGGTTATATGCTGAATGGTCTCTGATTGGTTACGGCATTTACGGCATTTGTCATCAGTGACAGTGGTATCTTTGATGATATACTTTCTATAATTTCGCGTGTTAATTTATTATTATTATTATTATTATTATTATTATTATTATTATTATTATTATTATTATTATTATTATTATTATAACGTCTACACACTGATGAGCCGGTTACTGCGGCGGGGTTTACATTTGTTGATAACTGAATTCCAAGCTGTAGACAGTGTATATCCATCCTCCCGGTTGAAATTTTTATGCTTTTTTGTTTCAACCGCTTCACGTACTATCCTGGAGTAATAGTGACGATCGGTAGCTAAGGCCTTTGGTTGATGTTATTCGATCCAGTGGTTTGGTCCAGACTCCAACAAATGCTCAGCTATGGCAGACCTATTTATTTGCCGTTTTTTTACAGCTGCGATATGTTCCTTGACCCCTTCAGCGATGGTTCGTTTGGTCTGTCCGATATAGGAACTACCACAACTGCAGTCGACCTTGTAGACGCCAGGTGTTTGTAGAGGAATGACATCATTTGGGGTGCGCAGATTGTGTGCTACCTTGGAGAGCGGACGATACACAGTCTTTATGGAGTATTTCTGTACTACTGTTCCAACTTTGTCCGTCACTCCCTTTATGTAAGGCATGTAAGCCGGTACTCTGCTTACTTCCGGTTTACGGTCCTTCCTCTTTAGACGTTGTATCTTCTTGTTGAATCCGTTGAACCTAAGTACCTCCTGAACATGTTACAGCTCACTGTTCAAATGTTCAGGGTCAGAGAGGTCATACGCTCTGTTTACTAATGAAGTCACTACAGATTCCAAGTGTCGCGGGTGATGATGCGAGTATGCGTTGAGATACTTATCTATGTGTGTCGGTTTTCTATAAACATATCTCCAAGGTAGCACACAATCTGCGCACCCCGAAAGATGTCATTCCTCTACAAACACCTGGCGTCTACAAGGTCGACTGCAGTTGTGGTAGTTCCTATATCGGACCGACCAAACGAACCATCGCTGAAAGGGTCGCAGCTGTAAAAAACCGGCAAATAAACAAGTTTGCCATAGCTTAGCATTTGTTGGAGTCTGGACCAAACCACTGGATCGAATAACATCAACCAAAGGTCTTATCTACCGATCGTCACTATTACTCCAGGATAGTACGTGAAGCGGTTGAAATCAAAAAGCATAAAAATTTCAACCGGGAGGATGGATACAGATTGTCTACAACTTGAAATCCAGTTATCAACAAATGTAAACCCCGCCGCAGTAACACAGCTTATCAGTGTGTAGACGTCATAAGTGTTGTGTGTGGACGTACCGACAGTTCGGATAAAATAAAAATAAAAAACAAGTGAGGGTAGCTGCCAAAACCCGCGCTTCACAAGGACGACGCTGAGATGACATCAGTTCTGCCGCAACCTTGGCTGTTGTAAGACGACCGAAACGTCGGTAAAACAGAGGTATTTATACCTTAAATTAATTAAATATCGCGAATAAGACCCGTTTTAATAAAATTGTACGATGTATACAAATCGCGAAAGTTTAAAATCGATTCCTACGTGATATATACCACGTACCTTTGTTTTGAGTAACCGATATTTCGGCACTGTTGCAAGCGCCATGTTCATGGATGTACTGAAGTATTGCGGGTGTATCATAACATTCATCCACCCGCAATACTTCAGCATACATTCGTGAACATAACATATATCCCGTAGGAACAGTAAAAAGGAATGCGTATTACATTGTTGATCATCGCTGACTTAAAGGCGAAAGGAAGAAGATGAACATCGTGAGGAAACCTGCAAGTTTGGGAGTTCTCCATAATGTTCTCGAAGGACCCGTGAAGTCAGCCAACTCGCACTTGGCCAGCGTGGTGGACTATAACCTTAGCCTTCTCATATGCCCGTGCCCAATAGTGGGAAATATACGGAGCTGATGATTATGACGGACTAAACGATGACAGGTACATTCAAATAAAATAAATTCCAAGATCTCGATTACCATTACTTAAGCCGCAAAAGATGCAGTTAAATGCTTCCAGCCATTGAATAAATCGTGTTGGTTAACCCCGGCGTTTCGCTTTAAGTCCGTACGTGCAATCGGGCCTACAACTGATGCGGCTTCGAACGCATCGAACAGATGTAAACGTGCCACGGACAGCTCGGTATAATAGTTTGTGTTGAAAGAATTGTGAAATGAAGGGAAGAATGAAAATACCTTTATTGAACACATAATGAATGACACTAATACTGCCCTCCCGAACCTAAAGTGCAGTAACTGCAAAAACACGAATTCGAGAAAAACGTGTTTAAAGTTTAGAACCCCTAAAATTGTATCCAAAATATATTTTTCGATAAAACCTTCAACGCAAGATGAAAGGATAGGCACAAAACAAAATTATGAAACGTTTTTAAAAAAAAACTACAATATTTTAGTATTTTTTAACCCCTGATACTACAAATAGTTTTTTGCAAAATCATTTTAAAACTCTTTAAAATGCAGTTAATCCTGCTATTACAGGATTTTATGCTGAATGCTGAATTTCAGCTGAAGCTTACAAAATTTACTACATATAAAAAGTGAAAGTGTGTTAAGATGGATGGATAAATATAAATACTTCTGAACGAGTATCAATGAAAATTTGCAATAATATAGCGTATACTGATGAATTTTACCATTTAACAACAACAAGTTACTGAATCGTTTGTCTCCAGTCTACTATACCAAGTACCAAAATAACAACATGCTATCCGATTACACGCCAGAAGCAATATCATTCAAGTCTTTAAACCTTATGTATCTTCATCCCAAAACCACGCGAACCATAAAAAACAAAGCACCATGTTTTACAGCGATATAAAACCTTAACTAACGATTGATCACCAAAGTCCTCGTCTGCAGTAAAGCAATACGAGGCCATCATCAGGTATTCATACCCTCGTTCCGTTGGTTCCAAACTAAATTGCTCATGAATAGCTCATAAAATGACAAGTACAAACAGTAAAACTAGCCTCACTCTAACGGATATCTAAGGACATAGGCTTAAAGCGTACTTCTGTTACACCGTACCGTAATTTAGTCTACAAAAACTTGTATCGAATCTTAACTTTACCAGCCCTGAGCGGCTCGGATCTGAGTCAACTTGTACATCTAGATATTTGTTTACAAGATTCACGTTTATTGTTGGGGCTTGAGTGGTTCAGGGGATTTATAAGCGAGCTTCTTGCTGATAGATGTAAAGTAGCAATCCCTTGCAATCGTTGGCGATGCGGAAGTTGCTGCGACGATACGCATATGAAAAATTTAAGTTACCAGTGACTAAAGTGGTCCGGCAAGCAGTCGCTCTGTGGAAAAGCTGTACTTTATAGCGATTAAAGACGTTGTGGGGAGTTTTGTTGAGTGAAAACATCGGATGTTCAACCACCTCTCGAATAACAATTTTGCTTCCAAAATCGTTTTAGTTTTTTAGGAAGCTAAAAGCTCTCCTGGTAATCTGCGATTTGTGTGTATTTCCTTGGCATTACTTGGTTTCGCAACACTAAAATAACATAGTCATATCCATGGAACCATGGTTACTGTTTGCAATCACGTAAGTTAAGATACGTCTATAAATAGTAGCAAATATTGCATGTCCTTTGTATCTCAATTTTATTTCAATAGAAGTTTAAAATATTAAAAAAAAATACGTCTCACTCTAGAATACAATTGTGCTACAGAGAATATGTCATATAGTAGTAGCAAATATTTAATATCCAACACTTTAATATAGATAGATAGATAAATCTTAATTGTATAAATACAGTTGGTACAATAGCTTAAAATGTAGGTAATAGATATACAAATAGTAAATGCACAAAGGCGGCCTTATCGCAAAGTGCGATCTCTTCCAGGCAACCTTAGGATGGAAAGACTGAGAAGGACAAATTTGATGGTGTAGTGATCAGATATATATGGACACTAATAGTTATTTAAATAGAATATACATAATATAATTTGAAGACAGATGGAAAAACTTTTTAAATAAAAATAATTCTTGTATATAGTTACACTATGGTGTGAGATGCAGCCAGCTTTAAAGTAATCTTCTATTTGAGGGAGCGATTTGTCTGCTAAACGAAGTAGCAGGCTCTCCGAGTCTACACTCACTGCTGCTTATAAATGATAACTTTTTCTTGTTTCTAATGAGTCAATATTGTTACAAATCCCTTTAATTCGTTTAGCTTTCGTCCGGTCAACGCTATATTTGATGGAGGTTTTTAGGAACTTGCATTGCAACGTGGTTTAATGGTTTTTTTCTTTTGACTAAAATGGAGACGGATGTTTTTCGTATCTTTCGAATGTGATGGAGAGAATGACTGACTTGTTGATAATCTTTCTTAGTGTATCAGTAATTTGCATTTTAGTTTGAGTGTACGCACATTTGTCAGTCGATATGGTGATTCGATTATATAAAAAATGGGAATATGATTATATGGGAAAACGCATTACCAGTTATTATAGATTTATTTTCAATAAGAACGACTACAACAAGGAAAGCATTGGAACATATTATTTTTGTTTAGTTTCACTTTGCCATTACTCTATTGTTTTGTTTGTAATTTTAGAGCATAATATACAATAATTAGAAAAATAAACTATATTTTGCGATAAAACAAATTAAGCACTTTCTTTAAAACACATTATTAATAGCTGACGTCAAATAACTAAACTAGTTTTATTCAGTTTAAACCAATCTCTCCCAGACAGACGATTTATGGCGTCTTTGATATCTTCTTTTACAATTTAATTAAAAAGCTTTCTTTTATTCGACTCTTTAAAACATCATAAGGTTTGCATTGGGAAACTTAGGTAACATTAATATGTGTTTAAGACCCTGCTATACGCTGACAATCAGGTTCTTTTTGCGTCGTCAGCGTCTGATTTACAGCAGATGGTCACCGTAATGCATGAGGCGTATAAGAAGAAGGGCATAAAAGTGAATATAAGCAAGACTAAAGTCATGGTCATAGAGTGGGAAGATAGTATAACTGAATATAACATAATGATAGGATTGAAATTAAACTACAGTTTACGGATTTTATCGCGTTGTATTGGTTTCACTAAGTTATTACATTTGAACCTAAAGATCTAAAAACTATATTTTTAATTTATTACTAGCCGACGTTTCGAATTCTTTACAGAATTCATGTTCACGGCAGACTGATGAACATGAATTCTGTGAAAGTGTGTGAGTGAAACCAATACAACGCGATAAAATCCGTAAACTGTAGTTTAATTTCAATGTGTAACATTCGCGTAAACCCAAGAATATACTATAATGATAGGAGATGAAAAAGTGGAAAAAGTGAATGAGTTTGTCTATTTAGGGTCATTGTTTACGAGAGATGGAAAATGCGAGGGAGATATTGAAAGGAAAGTGAAAGCAGGAAATTGTGTTAATGGCGCCTTACAGACCATTTTTAGCAGTAAAATTGTACCGAGTAAGGCTCGTCTTGCAGGGAGTTTTGGCGCCAACACTGATGTATGGAAGTGAATCGTGGATATGGCAGAAGAAGCATGAAAGTAGAATTAATGCTGTGGAGATGAGAGCTTTGAGGAGTATGTGCGCAGTAACAATGACAGATAAGGTGAGAAATAGTATTATTCGAGAAAGGTGTGGTTTGAAAGAAGATGTAGTGACAAAGATTGAGAAAGGTATGTTGCGATGGATTGGACATTTGGAACGGATGGATGCAAGAAGAGTAACGAAAGAAGTGTATCGCGTAAGAATGAATGGAGAGGACGCCCAAGACGGACTTACGCCGACCAAATTCGTGACGTACTGCGGAAGCGACAAATCAAACGTACCCATAACTGACGAGCATGCATGATGAGGTTAATGAATGTCGAGGAAGCGAAAGAGGTATGTTTGAACTGGAGCATCAGCCGAAACTACTGTGCGCAAGTACGTGAAATTTGGCATATGTGTGGAAATTCCTCCCCTAAGGGGGTAAAACAGGTTGTCAGAGTTTGTATGCAACTTTTTATTCTTTTGATGGATTAACTCCAAACCTTGCATATTGGTTGCTCAAATGATGTTAGTGAACACTAAGAAAATCGTTTCGGAAGTTCTAACCTTAAGGAGATAAAAAGGGGAGTCAGAATTTGTATGAAACCTTATGAATACTTCAAGGGATTAACTTCATACTGTGTATATTGCATTCTCAAATAACGTTAACGAACACAAAGACATTGAATTTGGACATTCTTCCTCTGAGAGATTAGCAAAGCGAGTCAGAGTTTGCATAAAACCCTTTATGTTTCAATGGAATTATTTTAATCTGTTTATATAAAATCCTTGCGTTATTGACTGACTGACAAACAACTGGGCGCAAGTAGGTGAAATTTGGCATGTATGTCTTTTGAGGAGCATAGAGGAGTTGGTAGAAAACATTTTATCTAAGCGAAATTGCCGCGAGCGAAGCAGCGGGCAAAAGCTAGTACAAAAATAGAAGAGACCACAGACATTCATAAACTTAGGGATATATTTCTACCTTCTTAATTAAGCATCTAAAATATTGTGCACCAATATAACAAGCCTATGTAAAAATCTACCTTTCATTATCAAACCAATAAAGCTAAAAAAGTACTTGACCATCATATTAACAGGGTATAAAAAAGTATGAACTTTCGATAGTATAGGTACCTAAAAGGTAGAAAAGCTCTACATCAAAGACCTATACAGATATGATAATCCATTATTCATATAAATCAGTGTAACAAAAACATATGTCCAGCCAACTACAGTGCCTTAAAAACTAATAAAAACAATAAAATCTCATACATACCTCAACCAAAACTGATGCAAACATTAAAAATATGCAGATCTGCGAAAGACAAGGTCCGATTACAGAGAATGAGAGAATTTATGCGTCATAAAAAAAGAATAATAAATGAGGACCAACCCTTGATGTTACGTCACATTCTGGTACAGGGATGCTTCGTCAACTGGAACTTTACTGAACACATGAACGAATGTTACGGTGAATGGGTGAACAGTAATTTAAGTCCGAGATGTTTTGGGATTTCAATCAGTGTGCAGTTAAGAGAGTTTTCGAATTCTATGCCAGCTATGTGAATACGGAAAGTATAATATCGGTCGCGTGGGTATTGTGTCGAAACAAAGTATATTCTGCTTAACAAGCTATGTTACTGTAAAGTTGTATCACAATCCTTTAAGAAGTTTTTGAGTGGAAGAATAACAAACATCCATACGTTCTAACTGGTGTCTATACTAAGTTTGTCGCGTTCATACAAACAGACGGGACGCAGCGGACACTTCATTTTATAATATGCATACCGTGAGTCAGTTGTCCTCGAATAGGATAGTTACATAAGTATCCGTTTACATACATACATACATAACTCCTTTATAGATTTGCAATAAGAATTTTTGCGTTCGCATCTGCAGATAAAATTGTATTCAATATATAAAATTGAAATATTTTCTATCAATCATCAACAGCCCTATGTACTGTCCCACTGCTGGGCACGGGCCTCTTTTCACTATGAGAAGGGTAAGGCCATAGTCCACCACGCTGCCTAAGTGCGGGTTGGCAGACTTCACATGTCTTTCGAGAACATTATGGAGAACTCTCATGCAGGTTTCCTCACGATGTTTTCTTTCACCGATAAGCAAGCGATAATTAACAATTTAATACGCACTTAACTCCAAAAAAGTCATTGGTGCGTGCCGTGGATTCGAACACGAGACCCGATGCGTAGCAGTCTGTCGGTCTCTCCACTCAGCTATCGCTGCTTTTTTCTATCAAGTTCCCGGTTTATTTTTCATTCTTGAATTTTATAGCAATCTTGGTCGACTTCTAAGGTTTAAGCCTATTTTTATGTTATTTTACAACTTCATGTTTTTATTTTTAGTATGCTGGAAATATAAAAAAGTATTCAGCAACTCATAACAAAGCATAAGAGACGTCAGAACAGGCCCAAAATTAGAAATTTAAATTAATTCAAAGGTCCTCCGTTCCGGAATGAAATTCGACCACTTAAATAAACAAAAATCCAACATGTAAATATTATGCTAACACGACAAAAAAAATGCAAAAAAATATATCAAAAAAAGTTTTCTAATATGCAGATAGCCCATCAATTCATGTTCCGGTGAAAAAAATGCAAATCGCGGTAAGTACGGTGACCTAAAACTCACTTTTATGGGAACTCATAAATTACGGGATGCGGGCGAAGCCGGGGCACATAAACATTGCTATTACATATGGTGTTTGGAAAAATTCACAATGCAGGACATGTTTTGACCTGACAGCAGATGCTTATTCATAAGAAGGGTTGATTCAAGAACCCAAGAGTAATAGGAGTTGGGTTTGCTTGTTATTGTCAAATTTAATAAAAAGAAAATACATGTGAACAGTGACATAGTAGCATAACAATAATATTTTCTATTATATTCTAGAACAACACAGTCAAGTCAAACCTGAAACGATGATGACAGAATCAGTGCTAGATATACATTCTTAATTATAGATACATTACACAGACGAATTACACCCAGTCATAAAACAAACACATCACACAAAAATATATGTATATCATATATATCAAATCTCTTCTGGATGGAAATCAAACCCTGTTTAGTAATAAAGTTCATCTACTCTAAAAGACCTGCCAAATATTTAAGAAGACGTGTATGCTGCATTTTTTTATTTAAGTTAAGGGTTACCAACTAAAAACATACAGAGCATTGGCTTAAGATAACACAAAATAAGTACATATCATTCCTATTGTATGCTTTTAAATTAAAGGTAGGCACAACATTAAAATCAAAAGTGACTCTCACAATATTCACTTCATACACTTTCTTAAATTATCTAAATATAAACAAAGTAGTAAACAAACATAACAAAAACAATGTCAAAACTACCTAATTAAAAGCTGTGAACTGGAGTACAAATCAGAGCAAAAACTAAGAGTCTTATAATATTTTTTTTTTTTACAAATATTTTTTCTATAACATTTTATTAAATATACGTAAAAGAAAAGAATTGTCAGCACTTGTATAAACTTCAGTTTTAAATTGAAAAATTATTTCAAATTCTAAAATAGAGCATCTATATGCTAGAATTCAAAAGTCAATAAATGTATTAACAGTGTCAGCAGTCATACTAGCACAATATAATCAGTTAGTCTGAGACGTTATTTGTATTTTGAGTTTCTTTGGTCGTATCAAAAAAGGATTTATAGTAAACATTTTTATTCAGGTAAAGCCTGACTTAAGCTTATCTTGTTTGATAATAACAAATGTAAATTTCGGCAGTACCCCAATTAATATGTTTTCACCACAACATACACATCTGCCCACACCAAAACAAACTATTTTTAACAAATAAATGAATGATTCAATAAATTCTTCAAACGCGAAGCTTTAAAAACAATCGGGGCAACTTAAGCCCAGCTGTTCACATAAATCTAACGGACTAAGACAAATGTTGGCGGACTTCATACCACGCTCTGTCAAATACACGTTTTTTTCTCATTAAGTCCGAAGAGGAAATAAATTGATCAAACTTGGTAACTTAGATTAAGTTCCCTTAAGTTAGTAAAGGTCAATAATGTGGGTTCAGTGTTGTGGTTACTTGAAATGTAGCTTAGTTATGTCACTTCGCACACATTACTTACTACTAGTCCTTTGAAGACCATATGATCTTTGTGTCGAACCTAAATGAAAACAGTACTGAGTATTCAATTTCCAAACAGGAGAACACTTCTTGTTGTCCACGCATTGTTTTTCCAAGTCTGGATGATTGTATGAATTTTCAAAAAGCCATCGTTATATGATTAAATAGCAGCAGTCAGCTTTTTAAGCTATTCGAATATTAGGTATGTATAAAAAAGGAATTCTTGCATTATATATTGACCCTTTCTCTGCTAGAATCGAATTTTAGAAAAGAATTTTATCAGTCTTGACTTGAATCTAAGATAATCAATGTTCTTCCTGAGAATCGAATCTCTTCTGCAAATCAAGACACAGATTTTTTTTTCATTACGACCTAGATACTGATAGTTCAACAATAAGAAAATTAAACATCACTATCCGAATGAAAAGATGTAACGCGTTTAAAATAACTTCACCAAAATGTAAATGAACAATTTTGATAGAAAAGTGAAGAATTTCTATTAAAGGCAAATAATAACAGAAGACGCTTAGTGCACCCATTTTCACGTTCACGTATCTATTAATTAAATATCCAACAAATAACAATTCACTGACAATCTAATCAAGACGTCTTACATAATAAACGTCGAATTTACTAGCCTGAACACCTTACTGAAACAAAACTTATTCTCAACTTTCTTACTCAAAAGATAAGGTTGAATTTTCCTCTGTAGGTAATAGGCAATGAATTGTGCCACCTACAGTAATAAAGACTGCGTAACGAGGTACCTAAAGAGTCCACTTCGATCGATCGTCGATCGAAATCGAAAGTAATAGATGATCTAGTAAGTTCCGATTAGGGTTTTAAAACGTCATGTTACGTTTGGAACGTTATTGGATGGGAGAGACCGCGTTTATCGACGATATTTTTACGTTTGAAGACAAGTTTGTAGGTGTAATATAACTTTGTTTGTAATTCAATGTACAAATGTAGTGGTGGCTACTGAAACTTATGAACTGTCATCTGTCGTATGATTTCGACCACTAATGACATCTAACGGATACTGACAAAACTACGAGAAGAGGCGTTTCAAGATTCTGAATCGCGCTTTTAAAAGTTTCACGTGATTACTATTTAGACAAATTTTCATCCAAATGACTGTTGAATGACTATTCTGACTATAGTGGGTTGCAATCAAAAAACTATAAATTATTATGCTACGCTAAATCTTTCAGCTCTTACAATAAGCTTCATATGATCATTGACGTTCCAGAGTTTAACTCCAAGTTTTCCGCCTAGACTTGAAAAATAACTCATCAGAATAGAATATACCAAAAGAATTGACCAAATACCACACGATGTAAGCATTTATTTGGACACTGATACACGTTACACATATACGAGTATGTATACAATTATACAGCACAGCGCCGGAATCCGTCCATCCAAATGTTGACATATTATTATCTACCCCTAAATCTTTGGGTATCTGTTAATAACAGTATCCACGATACGTGACAACAGATACCTACTTCCCCAACACGTAGGTTGCGCTTTTTCCCATCAAATTTATTAGCGACACACAGGAAACAACAACAAAAGTCCGACCCCATGTTTCATGAGAGAATCCTACACAAACACTGCAACACATGACAAACTATAAATTATTATGTACAATAACGCTTTACAAACCTAGAACTACCCTCATTTTTATAACCGTTGATCGTTGCATTCAAACGTCAAGCAAACAGGGTGGCAATAAAACAAAGTATTTTGATTCTTTTTACTTTTTTTTTCATCTCGACGTAGCCATATTTCGTTGGAGTTGGTCCATTGATTAGCTGTCAAGTCCAAAACACAATACATTGCAGCCAATAACCAGAGGAAAGTCCTTTATTGTCTCGAGACGTAAAAAGTTGTACGTTGACATTTTAGGATGAGAACAAGCTATGAGAGAGTGAGCGTCTCTATTTGGAGCTTAAGCTCTATTACCTATTCTATGAATATTTGATTTGATTTCCTCTTATCAAGATAGCAAACAAATAGTTATTTTGGGACAAACGGACACACAATCATTTATCACAAACTAGCCAGAGCCAGTAATCTTAATATATAAAATCCTTGCGTTACTGACTGACTGACATACACGCTACAGCCGAAACTATTGGGCGCAGGAAGCTGAAATTCGGCATGTATGTTTCTTGGGGACCGTAGGGGTGCACTAAGAAGGGATTTCCCGAAATTCCCACGGGATTGGCCAAAACGGGTAAATTAAAAAAAAATACAGGCGTGACTGCTGGCGTTCTCTAGTATTATTTAAAGTAGAATTTGGTAGTTATCAAGTAACATTTGAAAGTTCGAATATATAATTAATCAAAGATTTTTCATTATAGCAAACACCGCACCGTTCCATATCGCTTGCACTAAGATTCCAAACTTATTTTTAAACATTACCTACGCAAGGATAAAAACATTGACATATATGCCCTAACGATAAAAATGATTACCTATGACTATTTGAAAGTGTTTTCTCAAATTATCTAAATTAGTGATAATATTTCTTATCCAAGATAAATAATAATATGTACATCAAACATAAACATCGCCATTAAAAATAATCTGTATGTATCATTCTCACAGTGTGAAGTCAAAGTTCATGATTTCTAACCATTCCTTAGAAAAATGTAAAAATAGATTTAGTTCTAAATGTATAAAGTTTCGAATAAATCACAACGAGTCCACAGTTCCGATAGTCAATGGTTCGAAAGTTTGAAACTTGAGTACTAGGACCGCAACACTATTAAGGTGGCTTTTAAACTACAATACAAAGTATTTCAAGAAGATATACCCATTTGCGGGTCATCCAGTCACTCAATACTAAGCCAGTATTACATAATAGTTTAGTTGTTAATGCTATTTATATATTTATGGATAGGCCATGTCTATTGCTACGGAAGAATTTAAAAAGTCAATTAGCGAAGTTTCCCAATAGGCTTACTAGGAAATCTTTATAATATTTTGATGGATATGGATTATTATAAATAATTGTAACACTTATGTCTAGCAACACTTCTAAAAGCGAAAAAAGTAACAGTATCTAAGCCAGTCACCTCAAACTGTAACCCTAAATATTCAGTCAGGATAATTTAAGAACTCTCCGCTTTAATCTGGCTCCAATGCTTAGATCTTACTTAAGGGGACTACATGGGCTAAACGCGAGTTTTATAATGCTTTAAAGTATATGATTCAATGCAGTTAACACAACCAGAAAAACATATGATATTCTTCAGGATATAATCTAGTTAAGTAATGTGTTCAAAACATAATACAACTAACTTTAATCGATAGAAAAAAATCACAAAGATACCTCTAAAAAAATATTAAAAAAAGAAAACCATATTAAAATACATACAATCATTCTGATTTTTTGACAAATTATTCAACAAGCATCATACTTACGAAATACTGTTTTATTTTATTAATCCAATCAATACATTTTCTGTAATTAATTTATTTTATGGTTTGTAAAAAGATCTGGACGTCCCGTCGTCGTCGCGTTTCTCTTTCTTATGTATATAACCCGACAGTGATAGCAACAGCTTAAGTCAATATCGGTTGTAAACGCCTTAATATAAATAATAAAATCTGTGACGAGAAAACAAAAATATTTTTTTACAACAGCCAAATCATCATCCTGTTAGCACCCGGGGTCCGCTGTCTAGTCTAACCGGATTTGACTGAATATTAACTTTTACTACGAGCGACTGCCTGTCTGACCTCCGCAACCCAAAGGGTTAGCTTTACTTCATGAGTTAGACTTACATTCAGTCAAAAAAGTATCGGGAATGGATTATTTCTTTATGGTTCCATATTCGAATTTTTGTTTTGTTTTGTTGTTGTTAGCACAACTGTTTTCCATTTCGGCGTTTAAGTTGCATATGTTATTTATATTAATTACAGTCCTGTTTTTAGTTATATCATTATTATCTAGTGACTAGTGTGTATTGCGATTTACATAATGGACAAAAACATCCAACAAAGAGTTTGTCTTAAATTTTGCATCAACAAAATGTTACAAAAGGCTCACGGTGAATCGACTTTATCAAAAATTCGTGCTTATGAGTGGTACAAAGCATTCAAAAGCGGTCGAGATGTGATGGAAAATTTGCCTCGCTCTGATAGGCCATCTACGTCTGCAACTGAAGTTAACATCGCAAAAGTGAAGAAAACAGTGACTGGCAATCCTCATTCAACTTTAGAGAGATAGCCGCCAAACTTTCTGTATCTCACGAGTCGATCCGTACCATTTTAATTAACTAATAATTTTGAAAAAACAATTTTGCACCACAATAATGCGCCTTCGCACAAGGCCATCATAGTGAACGAATTTTTGACCAAATACTCAACAAGTACCATCGAGCAACCACTATATTCACCAGATATGGTGCCAGCAGACTTCTTTCTTTTTCCTTAACTAAAATTACCACTTTGTGGCTCCCGTTTTCAATCGGTAGAAGACATAAAGGCGAATTCGCGGCGAGAACTGAACTCAATTCCGGAAACAACGTTTAAAAAATGTTTTTATGATTGGATTATTCGTTGGCTTAAGGAGCATACTTAAAAGGTGATAAAATAAATTTGGATGAATAACAAATAGTTTGTGTATTATTGATCTTTTCCCGGTACTATCTTGACAGAGTAGTATGTCAGTTTTATTCATAAGTACTAACTCCATTTAACGACTATCAAAGATCTTCATGACAACCGGGACTGACGGCTTAACGTGCTCTCTGAGGCACGGGCCAAGCAATAATTTAAAATTCAAATCGCACGTAACTCCAAAAATTCATCGATGCGCGTCGTGGATTCGAATGCGATACCCTCTGCATAGCAGTCTGTTAGTATTGTTACGAGCTGGGGTTCGGTGATAAATTATAACTCACTATGCCAGAAAAACTGCACTTTATTCACTAACACAATAACACTAGATACACACACTTAATTTTCACTCCACTAATAAAACACACTATTCACACCACTAGAACAACACTAAACACTTCCGACTTATTTCTCCTTCGCTTGATGTTGATCGCTTCGATATTCAATTGTTACTGTCCGTTCCGTTCGCTCGTGCTCTATTTATACTGGCCGGATAACATCACTAGCGCATTCTAGATGCTTCTACAAAACTGTCGAAATAATCTCGAACAGTCGATTACTCGATACAGCAACGCCATCTAATACAGAATAGCTGAATTACCTTTAAACCACCGATACATTCAATATCTTCTAGTACCCCCATTCACCGATAGATGGCGTAACAGTATCTCCACGAAGCTGTCATTGCCTACAACACTCAAATACTATATGAAAGTGCAATGTATAGCCTCAAGTTAGTTTATGTGAGGCTACAATAAGTCTCTCTCAACAATTCGTAGTATCAAACACGAAATAATAACGATGTCCTAAATATAAATCCAGAACTAAATCTAACGCTACATTTGATTTCTATTTTGTAATAAAACACTTGTTCAAACCTTTTAGCTTCTTGATATGCAAAATAACAAGAACCTTACTCATTACAGTCTAATACTGAGTTTCACCCATGTCTTTTACTCCCCTGTCCTAGACAGACATTTGACCTTTGTGACTTATGCGATGTTGCTAACTTTGTAGAATGCTTTATATAAATTCTGTATACACTCATATTATTTGAAACCTTTTAATATAGTGTTAGGAACCAGAAGTGGACTTTATTAAAAAAAAACACAAAGATAATTATCACCGAGCTATCTTCACTTTTAATTATCAAATTACGATTCACTTTTTACACAGCCTTTTCACAATTAAATGGAAGAAAATAACAATCACCAATGTAAATAGATTTGCATTAAATTATAGCGAACAATTATAGCAAATATAAAACAAAGTTAAATGTAAAAGATCTCACAGCCCTTGACAGATGTTACCGCTTCGATGACAGCCGACAAAATGAGCGCGGCAACCGTTTGCGCTCGCTTATATAGTCGTTTTGAAAGTGACTGGCCGGCTATCTTACAATAGTATATTGACTTGTTTACTGTCTGTGTTACGGACTTTGACAAAATATTTTTTTTTATAGTCTCACGCCTGTACCCCCGAAGGGTAGGCAAAGGTGTAAATATTACACCCACATTTCGCCATGAGCTTTTAGGTCCCACGAACTTGGGGGCGAGCGTATTGCCCTTACCGGGCACATCACCAGACTCCGGGCTGCTACTAAGTATTCGGAAAAACCCAGTAACACTTTTGCGCGACCCGGGAATCGAACCCGGGACCTCCGATCAGCAGTCGCATACGCTATCCACTGGACCACGGAGGCAGTCAAAATAATTAAGTAAGTCAAAGGTCATTCAAACAGTTAAATTAATATGGATTAGGATTTAAACATGGCCTCATATGTCCCATTAAGAATTTTAAAATTATGTTTTGTTTATTTATTTTACGGCACCTGGAATCCTGGTTATTTGCACATTTGGTGCTATTGTCCCCATACTAAGTTTTGATTTCATCATGCCTTCATATTCACGCGTCACATGGGGTTGATTGATGATTCATCATGATTCATATTACAACATAGTATTATGCTGACGAGAATTCTCGCTATCCCAGCTACTACGCGCCTAAAATATGTTTCACATAGACGACAGTATGATGAGTTTGCGTTGTGGTTTAAGCTGCCGCATTCTTGTTTACATTGCACTGAGTGCTGTGGTTTCGATCCGCACTTGGAAAACACTTTGTAAATTCACTAATTTTTATTCCGAGTCTAAAGGTAGAATGTTTGCAATTTGTCAGTGAGCCTGGCAGTATGTAGTTCTTAAGGTATGCGCTTATGTATTAGCATGGAGAGTCGTAAGTCTAGCCATCTCCAGTACCTTTTATGAAGTCCGGGTCCTGTGTAACTTATTAGATGTACACAAACACAACATTTCCCGTTGAACTCGAACAGTTTTGCTAGTAACTAAGACGACATCATTATCATCTACAAGACATAGTCTACGATACCAAGATAATACCAACGCCTGAATAGCCTTACAACCTTGAATTTTAAACGAAAACCGATCGTATAAAATCGCTACAAATGCCCTTCTTTTCATTTACCGCTTACCCGGGTCATCACCAAGTCCAGTCACAAAATCAACATCACCGGTCACGGTTAAAAGCACATTAATACATCGATGCGAATTATCAAACAGTATCCATGTTGTACGTTGGCTTATTAAAGTTAAGCGGGGGTTAATATTTAATCCGAGTTGCGCACAAACGCCGCGGCGCTAATGTATGCGCCGTCACGGCTCGCTCACAGTATGGCTCGGGATAAACGCGCTGTCTGTCAAACCGAGCCGTAATGTCGGTGAAAGTATCGATCGGTTCTGGTTAGATATGCTAGTTTTTTAAGTATGTTTGCAGCAAATTAGGTTCATTTCAAAGTCTACGTAAAAGTTTTGCTAATTTATGTTTTTTTTTACCTTTGAGTAACCTATGCAGTAATTATAAGACTGTGCGCGATAGAGAACAATTAACCTACTTCTATCCCGTCGCATCGTCTCTTCCCGCAATCTTAACCATCATTGATCGTCGGTCCACCTTGTGGGAGGCCCTGCTGCGTCGTCCGGTATGTGGTCGCCACTCAAGAACCCTCCTGTCTAACGGCCATTAGTTCTTCTTGCTATGTGCCCTGCCCTTTGCCACTGACCTGGTTGCTGTCTAGCTATTCGGAGAGCTCGGCTGTGCTACGGAAAAACAAAGCAACTAACTAACTTTTTCAAAATCAGTTTTTTTACATATTTGGAACATTTTGCCTATAACGGACACTGCTACATTCACAGAATCATCGAAAAGGCTTTATTTTTCGAGATAAAACTTTGTAAAATAAAGTAACTGGAGGCCCTTGTCCAACATATCTACGGTAAAACAAAGTAAACCATTATGTCTAAGCAAAAACAAAGTAATTGCACGTCGATTACATTGTTTTTACGTTGTGAAATGATTTAATTGGCTTTTTATATGATATAAATGTATGCCCCTTTATCTAGCTATAAGAAAATCAAACAACTTTACTTTGTTTCTGGATTGTTAAAAATGGTCAAAGTGGCAAATTTGTTAACGTAAAAATAAAGCAAGTAAAATGACAAATGTAAAATAAATCAACTGGATAACAGTTGCTTTGTTTCTTTATTGTAAATAAATTCAAGCTATTACTATATTCCATTTACTTGGTTTTTAATATGCTGTCGTTTATTTGTAAATTTCAAATGTCTAAATTATTTGACATTACTCGGTTTTATCACCTTTAAAATGTCAGTTTTCCCACAATTAAACTTGTCAGTTACAACACTTACAACTTCGTGTCATAAGTTTGCCGAGGCTTGTGATTCTTGTGTGTTTTGTTTAGAAAATGTTTAAAATGCAAAATAGCCAAAGTATACGTTCGAGAACTATGGTACAGCTAGCACAAAATTTGTAAGTGCAACTGTCCAATTATTTGTATTGTGTGTTTACATTTCGTAAATACCTATTTACGAAATATATCGTAGGCATACATGAAGTAGTACCTATTATTCTGTTTTGATTTGGCTGTCTATAAGAAATACTAATCAATTTGTTAGTAAACTGTTCGTTTAGTGACGGATAAAGAATACAAGTGTCACTACCCCATTTCATTCCGTGGGTGTCGTAAAAGGCGACTAAGAAAATTGCAAAAAGCGAATAATATCTTTGCAAAGTGATGGAAAACTTGAAACCAAACCCCCTATACCAACTCGTCTGGCCAGCGCGGTATAGTAGGCCAAAATACCACCCAATGAGCGCACCAACGAATAAAAGGCCCCAGTTCCCGGTAGTCCCGGTGTCCACAACTACAGTAGCGGGAACAGCGGGGCAGGGGGTGCTAAGAATCTCCGGGCTACGGCACTACACAAGAAACTGGCCCTGGCTACGTACAATGGACGCTCTTTACGGCTGGACCAACACATCACCGAACTCGAAGTAGAACTAGGTCATATAAACTGGCATATATTGGGGTTGTCTGAAGTCCGAAGACAGGGGGAGGACACGATAACCCTTGATTCAGGCGGGTTTCGGAACACGCACTTCTTGGAGGCAGCGCTGACGGACATCAGTCATCCCGTGACCACGACTGGTGTAACCCATGCCGAAACGTCGGGGCAAATAGAAATGTATTTCATCTTTCTTTTCGTTCAGTTAACACGATTCAGACCCGTTACAAAATCTTTAGTATGTGTACAAACCGGTTTATGTCGACGGATCGATGCTCGAAGTTGTTCAAGAGTATGTCTACCTTGGTCAAGTAGTCCAGCTTGGTTGAAACAACTTCAAGAAAGAAATCGACCGCAGGATCCAACTGGATCCTACTGAGACGTATCTTGCCAAACGCTGCCTAACCCAAGTGGGTTGGGCTGCGTTTGGCAAGCTACGTCGAGTTTTCTCTTCGCCCCTACCACAATGCCAGAAGACCAAAAACATCAACCAATGCGTCCTACCTGTTATGACGTACGGTGCCAAGACATGGACACTCACAGTGGGACTAGTCCACAAACCAAAAGTCACGCAGCGAGCTATGGAACGGGCTATGCTTGGCGTCTCTTTGAAGGATAAAATTCGAAACGTAGTTATCCGACAAAGAACCAAAATTACCGACATAGCTCACAGAATCAGTAAGCTCAAGTGGCAGTGGGCTGACCATATCTGTAGAAGGATGCCGATGGCCGATGGAGCAAGCGTGTCCTAGAGTGGAGACCACGCCTCGGCAAGCGTAAGGTAGGGCAGCCCCGGCTAGGTGGACCGACGACCTGAAAAAGGTGACTGGGACAGACTGAATGCGGAATATACTTTAGGTAACCGTTATGTACATGCCCTATTCCTTGAGTGACGCTTATCTTAGTAGATCCAAAAAGGAACTAGTTTTTACAATTCTTACAATTTATGTGATTCATAAAAAGCAAAAGCCAACAAATCTTATAGTAGATATATTAATTTTTAAATGCTTTCATTGTCTTTGTTAAAAACAATTAAATGCATTTGCTTTGTTATTAAAACTAAAACCTAACATGTCCATCACTTTTTAAATTATTTAAAAAACAAAGTGACTGTAGTTACTTTGTAACTGAATTGTTCTTTTTATTTAAAATTAATTTTATGTCTATAGAAAAATATTTTTTTCAATTTAAAGGAAAGTTACCAATAATTACTCAAAAAATTGCTTTGAAACATATAGAACTAATTATTTTACAAATTATGAAATAACAAAAGTACTTAAGCTGTCGGCAGTACGTTTTAAATTTGTGATTTTCGGTTTTTTGCTCCTCCTGATAATTTTGCTTGAATGCAATTACTTTGTTTTTCCGTAGAGTAGCCGAGCTGTGTCGGTGACTTTGGTTGTCCTGCAGATCCGATTTCTGATTCAATCTCGCAGAGAAACTCCTAGCATAGCTCTCTCCATCGCCCTCTGAGTTTCCTTAAGCTTTCGGATAAGGCATATAGTTGTCGACCACATCTTCATACAACCAGATAAATGAGCTCACAACGTATAATATACAGGCGTTAGTCGTAGCATCCAACAGATTGCTATTATTGATTTTTGCTAAATATTTCTCAAACGGATCGCTCAATAGGAAAATGATTAAAACAAAACCCTAATGTTCTCGAAATACCTACATATCTAACGATAACCCACATAATTTCATGGACAGATCAAAACATATCACCTTCCCATTTCGATATATAGGAACATTTATGGTTATCAGCGTGATCACAATGTTCAACTATGACAAATTTCAGCTCAGATATGGTTACTGCGTAAAACAGCGGACGGACAGACCGACGGGCGGACATGGCAAAACTATAAAAGGTCCTTGTAGATTACTACAGAGCCGTGTCCTCTTTGGTTAAATTAAAAAAAAAACGGATTTAATTATTTCATTATTAAATAAATAGCGAAATCATCTATCTCACCCACGAGTGTATACGTTTGGCTTGGAATAATGCGTGAGTGAGTGCCAAGGGTTAATAATTTTCGGTAAGAAGTTTCAAATACCTAGAATTCCATCATTCTCATTACGCGATGGTGTTATTGGCGTCTACGCGACGTACAAGTCAATGAGTTACTTACTACTTAACGCGTATCATGCGTTCAAAGTTAAGGTGAGTGCTCGAGGAAAGTTTTTGAATGTGTTCAGCCTTTATTATACACGCCCACACTAAAACCTCTCGCACAAACTTGGACTTCGTATACTTCAACGGCTGTTAAAATATATGGGTTTGATACGCTTTAAATATAACGCATGTTCTAGTGAATAACTGGTAGGTACAATTTTGAACAAAACTTCCTGCTAAGATTGGTATAGGATAGGAGTGTGCTGTGACTAAGACAAAGTTTTCTTCCAAAGTCCATGTGAAAAATTGCTCAGTGTGCCTAGTGAAGGGCGTCCCTAAAATTAGCGCAAGATTCGAGCTGAACGAGCTGAACATAAATCGGTCTTGTTCATCATTGTAAGGGCTGTTTATAGAATAACATATCCTTCAAAAGAGCTTATCGGCTTCGCATAAAAATCACCAAAGTTCAAGTGTGCTGCATCGCTTAGAATGAGTTTGCTCGAAATTATGTAGCTTTGGATATATCGATGTACAAACAATGTATTTAGTAACTCTAACGTAAGATCAATCATACTCCAGATCTTTTATCTTTTGTGTTATTGGTATGTAGCCAATTTGGTTTTATATGGTTTAAGTACAATGCAAATGTCATTTGTAATAAGGATTTACGGGATTTGACCTAATAGTTTCCTGAATTTGATAAAGCATCAACTTCCTCTGATCTCTTTCCAAATTTTCTAGATTACTGTGAGGTACATACAAGTCGTCCAAATATTAAGTAATAAAAGTTAGACACGTTGCCGAAAAAGAGAGACGAGGATAAGCATGCAGAATATATGTAGCAGAGCCACAAAAGAATAGTAGCAACATATTTATTGCTGATATGCTGAGTACAATATACAATGCATAAAATAATCAGTTAGCATTACAATAAAAGTAACAGTAGATAACTTATACTTGCATAATTAAATATCCGTCGATGACTTTTCATCCAATACCACATGATTTGCCTATCTAGTCTGTTCGATGCGGCATTTGCCGGGCTGTTGGAGCTTTCACGTACCCATCTCATTAAGGATACTGCCCTATTTAGCAAAATTGCTTTAAAATAAGGCTCGCTTGCTTCAGCAAACAACGCACATGCACAACGAACCCTTAGGAAATTAAGCAAGAAAAATAGAGTCATTTCAGTTACTCGCTAGTTTCTCTAAGTTTAAAGTAAGTTACATTTTATTTATTAATACAAGTTACGACCACACCTTACAGCGACACTGAATAAAAAACTCAACACACAACTATTTAAAATGCATGGTACCAGGGCAGCATAAAAACAAAGTAGTAGAAGTGTGCTATTATTAATATTTTCTAGTTGACGCGCTCCCATCGACTATTCTGTTGACTATTCTTTCAGAGAAACTTGTTAAATACTTGATGGTATGGACCCGACAAGTTGGATCTTGCTACGAGTGTCAACTACCAACGTACTAGCTATTTACTGGTGGACCGAACATCAAGTTTATTTAAAGTACGTGAGAAAATTGTATAGTGGAGTTCTTAAGTAGGACGAGGAATAAATTATTTTGTTTTGATATCTACTTGACCGGTGATGTTGGTGTTTGAATTAGAGATTGACTATTTTTAAATGTAAACCGATTTGAAATTTCATAATGTATTATAGTTTTAGTGTGCGAGTTGGGATAGTAACAGCCTAGTCGAGATACCAACAGACCATAACATGCAGAGAGCTTCGGATTCAAACGCCCCTATTAGAATTTATGAGGCATTAGATTGTAAATAATAGTTTGTTACGTACCCAGGAGAAGTCCTGTCTTGGCTTTTTTAACCTTTTTGTCAGTTGTTTCGGGGAGTCAGTACGCTCATATACGCTGATACTGGTGTAAACCATGGAATATCGCTATTCCTTTGGGCTGCAAAGGTCAGGCGACGGCATTCGCTCTGTGAAAAGCAGATTTTCTGTCATATGTGATTAGACTAGTAAGTGGAGCCTGGGCTCCAAGTATCGGATGTTATATACACCACAGTGCAGCATTTACGTAAACAGTAAAAAGATATTACATAGTTTTTTTTAAGAATCGACCTTTAAAAGGGCGCCCTTATATAATTTTTTCTATGTGATACTTTACTACTATCCGCCATAATTGTATAAGAAAAGTGTAAAGAAAAATTAATGCATAGGTATTATATAATTACATGGATAGTTGCCTGCAGGTGCTTTATCTCTGATTATGAATAACTTTGCGTTATGTTACATTACAACGTTTATTAATTAAGAAAATATTTGGAACATGAACATGGAACATGATTTCACCACTCGTAAGTCGAATGCAAAGCAAGCAGGCTGGCGAAAATTGTATTTTTCAGTTAACGATTTTGATAATCGAAATAAGAGTAACAAACCAAACTTCGTGATTTAATTAGGCCATAATGATGTTTTCTTCCAATATTCTCAATATTTGATAGTAATTGTGTATGTATATACTTTGTAGCCGTTCCTGAAAATGCACATTGCTGCCACTCATCGTTAAAATAATAAAACCTTTCCATACGATAATTAGCGTCTCCAACGATACTCCTCAACCTACTTGTGCTCCTAAATTTACGGCAGAAGATCGTCCGGTAATAAACTCTCAGTTCTTCCGTTCGCCCTACACTGGCGTATGAAAAAAGTAATTACGAGCGACACTTAAAATTTTAATTGCTAATTGCGTTACCATAAAGCTATCGTATTTTTCTTCACATTAACCGTGGCCAACAGTCACAGGTGACTAAGCTTTTAAGCGAAATAAATGATTTTCAGTTTCGCAACGACCATAATGGCGGGTATCTTTGCTAAAGTGCGTAATAGACTTATTTAATCTATGGTAATAGTCTTTGAATGGTACATTTCAGTAACGGGCCACTGATAAGGTGTTCTATTTTTAAATTATTTGTTTTTGCTCTTGAATCTGTATTGAACAATGTGTAGGCAAAAAAAATAATTATTAATTCCTACGACTGAAGGCAGTAGGATAATGTACATATAGCTTTAAGTAAAAAGCTGACGACTGGTGATCATTTTTTGGGATCTGAACAAGGCGTGTGCTCGGTTTATCATGGATATGCCTCCGGACTTTGTATGTATAAATACTGATTGTATTGACACAGCTCTACTCATTTATGCTCTTTATACTCTCCAGTGGATAGGCAACCTTATAGCCTTGTAGCGACATGTCACTGGAGCCATCTATCGGACGAAGATGACAACCATCACGACGCCATCTAACCAATGACGATGGTAATACCTCGACACTACGCAACCTAACAACGCGCAAAATATTCAAACGATCCTGAACCGCGCAAGCAACTTTCGCAAGCCAAGCGGCATATTATTATATACAACTTCCCAAGTATGTCCGTCGGCCTGCATACCACCAAGCACGACCACCCAGTTTGTTTAGAGGCTCCTGCCTCTAGTTGGAGGAACACCACACCTATACCATCATAGATTGTTTTGCTGCTTGGTTTAATATCTCGATATGCGTAAGGCAATCAGTCTGGAAATGCGACTACTTGCTGAAAGTAAAAAATCTTAATTCTTGTATGAATTTAATAATTAAACATTATTTACTACGAACTGCACTTAATTGTTATAAATTAATGGCAATTTAAAACTTCTTGCCAGTCGTCATAAGTTATAGCACGTAAAATATTAACTCAAATGAATATTAAGTAGTTAACTAGACGTCAAAGTCTCGAGGCAATAAACGTGAGTCTGTAACGTTTCTATCCGCCATTATTGCGTTATTATGTGATTTACGAGCGTGTGTCAGATTAAAGTAAACGTAAACGCGTGCGTTAAAACTCGTTCATGCGAGAGTTTTAACTTGTTGTTTGGATGAGATCGAAGTTACTTAAGAAGAGGAAACTTACTGATTGGGGTCTAAGTAGACCCTTATCAGTGAGTTTCTTTCACTCATCTTAACTTGCATAAGTAATAGAGATAATTATGGCTTGTTCCTTTTATTTCAGGAACTTGAAAGTGTTGTAAGGGTTTTTGTTCGTAAATTTTAGTGGGTAACTGGGTAGGTTATGTGAAAATTTAGGTATATGTTTTACGATCTATCCAAAGCTTAGAGTAATAGACTTATATTCTAATATGCGAAACGTCACTATAACACGCGGTGGGTCCAAACCTGAAACCCTCTACGTTGTAGTTTATATAGGTATTTTCATGAAATATATGTAACCCACCTCTCCTAAGGAGGTAGAGTTTCTGTATATATCGCACATTGCACATGTTCACAGTTTACATAATACAAATAAAAAAATCTTTAAAAAAATTACCATATATTTGTCAGGAAAATAAAGCTAGCCATAAAGGCAGCGGCACGTCGCAAGACGACGGCACTCTTCCATTTGGACGGCAAATTGCGACTTTACGTGACCTACGACAAACTGAACGCGTGACGGACGCGCGGTCGTGACGTGGATGGGAGGCTTTATAACCTCAGATGTGTACTGTGTTGCGACATAATAAGTTTGTATGCGAAACTTTATTTATGCGATATATTGTTAACTGTCTTGGTTGCTACTTTTTACTGTTCCTTCGAGATATATACCACGTACCTTTGATTTGAGTAACCGATATTTCTATATGGCATCCAGTAACTGTCGATCATCTGGCATCACCTAACATCATCACGGGTAGACCGTTTCACTTGTTCACGAAGGTACATGGTATAATATCCCGTAGGAACAGTAAAAAGTAGTGATAGTGACCACGAAAGTTTAAATTCCTATATTGTCTTGGTTGCTGCTTACCCAGTAGCTTCTATTTTACAACTTTAATGCAATTTTCTTTCTTTTTATGGACCTAATAATTGTCATCAATATCATACACAACGTTTTGTAGTCCACTGCTGGACATACGCCTCTTCTATCTTTCTCCACAATAGATCGTGAGTCTAGCCTACTATACCGTACCATACAGTTTTTGGAATAGGAATAACGCGAGGGAGCTTAATCGATGAATCATCAGCCAATTTTCTAGTAGGGGCAATAGCTAATTCTATTGCCATTTTCTTGCTCTTAGGTTTTAATTTTTTGATATGCCTTTTTGCTTTTGTAATAACAGATTTTAATTTACTTTTTAACCCTTTTCCAGGTGTAATTTTTGGCGAATGCTTTTTGTACAAACCAGAACCAGTTTTAATTTTTGCTGACATAGCCTTACTTACTAAGCGTGCCGCGAGTTTTTCAGCTATATTGGCATCGGAAGCAACCGCTCGCTCTTTCGCCATTTTTAACAAAATTAAGTCAGCCTTATGTCGATCCTTTAAGTTTGATGACTTGTGATATGCAATATCGTGATCTTTGCAGTATTCGTCCAACTTATTTACGCCGTTATCTCCTTTTGTTAGTTTTTTTATTAATTTAGTACCTGGGCCACAGTAATTATATCCTGGTAAGTGTAATTCAAATGGTAAATTATTAATAAGCCAATTGAGAAGACTACTCTCTCCAAAACACATTATAAGACTGATGATTCCGGTTTGAATACTTTAATAAATAGTTATGTGATTCGAGTTTGTTAACGTAATTTTATTTATAATATTACATTCGATTTATCAATCCAACTGCTTTCAGCTGAAGACAAACCTAACCATTTTACTAAAAATCCTGTTACCTTTTCTTCTAAGAACTTTCTCGACTAGATATATATTGGGATGTTTTGTTTTTTGAAGTTCTTGTGTTCTCCTAAAATAGGCAGACCTCTGATAGTGTCTTCAATTAAGTAAGTTATAGGAGTTGTATTTTGTATTTTACGAATTTTAAATATTTCTGTTGACCAGTTGGGAGTATAACCTTTTTCAAATGTACCTTTGTATTTACTGATACGCACATAATCACCGACTTTGTACTTGCTTTTTAAATTATCATTTTTTGGCAACTTTTAATACCTTTCTAATATCAGTTTTTTATTCATATTGTTCACATTAGCAGGGATTTCTTTAATAGTGCGATGGTGAGTGTGATTGTATTTGTAAATAACATCATTGAGGGTATTATTTACCCAATTGCAATTGCATTTTAAACTAAATTCCTTATAGATTTTAGATTTCAATGTTCTGATAAATCGTTCGACTATTGAAGCTTTTTTTGTTGAGAAGGTTGAATAATGGTTAATATGATACGATTTCATAAGCTTTTGAAATTTGTTATTATAAAATTCTGTTCCATTATCGGTTTGCAGATTTTTAGGAACACGCCCTTTATCCAACAAAGTTTTGAAAGAGTTATACACATCTTCTTTGCTTTTACTACTCATAGGAAAGGCCCAATCATATTTCGAAAATGAATCAATAACGGTAAGAATATATCTATAATTTTTATTTTCTTTTGAAATTGATTGCAAATCAATTAAGTCTGCTTGCCACAAGTCATCTATATCTCTCATGACAACATGTCTTCGCGGATAGTTCACTCTCGGATTTTTATGAATTTCGTTTACCACGTCAGCTTTGCTCATGTTCACAACTCAGTAGGTATATTTGTCTCGAATTCAGCTATAATACTGAATAAAAAGCATATTATTAGGACTATTTATTATTTAATTATGTCAGCTTCTTTTAACTCTTCGATTATTGATAAAATTTCATTATCATGATTTGTATTACCGGCATCTCGGGAAGCAATTAATAGTTTCAATCTGTCAACCAGTTCGTTAGGATCGTCCCAATATACCAAGTCAGTGCTATTTTTGTATTTCTTTAACGTTGGTAAGCTTCCTCCAAATTTAGTGACAATATTATTGTTTGACGATTCAGAAAACAATGGTTTGATTATTTCACGATATTTTATACCTTTATCTCCTCTAATTTGCCCATTAGGATTGAAACCTCTCTTATGTGCATTTGTATAATGCAACATATCTTTATAGACAAGTTTATCTTTGCTCGATATTTGTTTCAAATCAGGTTTTCTTCGAAGTAAACGTGCTTTTAAACCAGGGGTTAAATTGAAGCTTTTGTCACCAACTTTAATTAAAATGGTATTATTATTATGTGCACTATCTATTTTAGAAAACGAAACTATTGAATTACCCATTAATATTTTTTTGTTTTCACTCCTTATTCCAAATGGTATGTTTAGGTCATAAATATCATGGATATCACGACCCTCTAATGATATTTCTAAATCATCCGGTAATTCCGTCTGGGGAGGCTTTTTAACGTTCAGTACAGAATTCAGTTCTGGGTCATAGCATTCTTCAAACTTAGTAGATGAGCTAGTATTAATGTCACCTAATTCCACGTCTTCAAAATTAGAGTGTGTATTTTCAAAATTTTGTATTTTTTCTAATGTTTTATTTGAATCAACTAGAGTTTTAAGGGGATCTGTGACAGGTTTTAACATTTTTTCAAGTGATAAGTTCGTAGAGTGTTCCTGGTTTTTCATTTGTTTTATTTTATTCTTTATGGAGTCTACAGACTTCATTAATTCTATTTTAATATTTTTCTCCATGTTATACTTATTAACAACTGTATTCAGCTAAAGAACAAATTATACTGAATTTGATTTGCCATGTTAATTACTTATATATATATATATATATATATATATATATATATATATATATATAAATGTACATATAAACAGTCAGTCAAATTTAAAAAACATATCAAAGTTCTGTCTGTACTAAATTATAACTCACTATGCCACTTAAACTGAACTTTATTCACTAACACAATAACACTAGATACACACACTTAATTCTTCAACACTAATAACACACTATTCACACCACTAGAACAACACTAAACACTTCCGACTTACTTCCTTCGCTTCTTGTATTTCGCTTCGATATTCAATTGTTACTGTGTGAACTCGCTCGCCCGCCGTATATTTATACCGGCCGGACAGGCGACGAGATCTTTCTAGCATATTCCCGAACATTCCCGCTAGGCCGCTACAGACGAAACATTCTAGTAAGTCGGGAACAGTCGACATAGTCCAACGCCATCTAGTACAGAATAGCTGAATTACCTTTAAACCACCGATACATTCAATCTCTTCTAGTACCCCCATTCACTGATAGATGGCGTAACAATAAGTAGAAAATTATAAGGTTTACTCCAAACAGTTTGACAAATATTTCTAAACTCTTTCCACTGTAAATCAGAAGTAACATGCTCTTCATAAATATGTTTTAAATTCATATCATCTTGTTTGAATATAATAAGAAAATTCACATTGTCACGCAACAGTTGTTTTGGAATTTTGGAATAGGTTTGAGATAAATAGAAACAATCTATTTGTTTATGTCTACCCATACAAAAATAATTGCGAATATTTACTTGATTTTCACACGCAACATCATCAAAAATAAACACAGAATTTGTTAAAGCTTCACTCGGAGAAATGACCTCTTTATCATCGCTAAACTTGTAGAAGTTAATCTGCGAGACTCTTCCTAATACTTCACTCAAGAAACGATACTTTGGTTGAAATGAAGTTTTGGAATAAAGATAAAGATTTTTAAATTTTAGACCATTTTCATGTAACAACAAACTAATCATAACGTTTGTTTTACCACAGTTCGATGGACCGCACATTATACATCGAATCGTATTCGGTAATAAAGGACTATGCCTGATCTGGTGAGAAGATAACTAACGTGGAAACCACATATAGAAAAAGTAAAAACAAAAATTTCGCAAATAACGGGCGCTTTGCGTAGAATGGCTTCTTGTATACCACATAAAACAAAGCCAATGTTATATAATGCGCTTATAAAATCCAACTTAAGTTACCTCATAGAAATTTGGGGGACTGCTGCAAAAACAAATTTAATGCCCTTACAGCGCACACAAAATAAAGCAGTTAAAGCTATATTTCATTACCACAAACTAACACGCACATCTACACTGTATAAAACGACTAAAATATTTAACCTTAACCAAATATATACCGAAAACATATGTACATTAATAAAAAAAATCATATCTGGCCGAATTCATACTGAGACATCTCTAACTAAAAGAAAATATACACACAATTTACGAAATACAAATATATTAAAGCTTCTGACACCTAGAACAGAATACGGTAAAAGGAATTTGTTGTATAATGGAGTAAAGCTGTATAATAAACTGCGCAATGATATAAAGGAAAGTGAAAGTATGCGCATATTTAAAGTAAGAATTAAAAAACATATCAGTGATAACATATATTAGAAGCAAAGAAAACTAAAAATAAAATATAATAAAAAAAATATATATATTTCTACTTTACATAGTTCATTCATTTTATTACTACCTAACCTATATAAAATATCACGCCCTAATAACAAATAAATTATAACAATCGTTTAAATATTAAATTAATACAAAAATTAAAACCCGCTAAATAAAAATAATAATATTACGGTAAAATGTCTCGAGTTCGAAGTCTGCGTTATCATTACTACACAAATGCAAACAATTTCACTTGAAGGTGTTTGTATATTTTAGTTCGATGATCATGTTTTAGCTTGAATATTTCAACTACCTGACTTTTTAATTAATGATACTTACAAAAATTGAGTAGCTAAAAGGCACGTAACTACATTATAATATATCAACATTATGTGTATAATTATGTATAACTTGGTACTTTGTTTTGGTGTATATGAGGTGAAATGTAATATTTACTGCAGTGACCAAACGTAACGGAATGCCTACAACGATTTATTTAAAATATTATTTCATGTAACTATTACAGCAACGAGTTGTTTACCATTGCTTTTTCGAGTCATTGATTTGTAGACCTACGATCCCTGTTTCTTGGAATTACTTAGTTTATATTTTATATTATGCTCACTAAGTGGACTGTAATGTTCTTTGAGTAATAATAAAGATCTTTAAACCTAAACCTAGATTCATTTAAATCTATATTATTAACTTTCAAAGATATGGGTTGCTTGATCAACTTCATTTTGACAATTACTGTAATGAATGTCTAACACACATATTTATCTACACACATATTTTTTAGGTAGCTATACCTTTAACACTAAATTAGATATATCATAAAGTATAAATAACAGCATTTAACATGTTTGTTCAGGTCTAGAAAGTTAGGAATTTTGTATTCTCGTATTACAATATTATATCTTTAATAATTGATTTCATTTGGTATTGAATATCATACAGATTTAAAATTGCATTCCTTATTTCATTATGCTGTCATAGTCAGCCGAAATAGGACCTGTTGCTAGCAGAGAAATCAAGTTTTATTGGTAAGTACGTTTTTAGTGTTATAAGTTATTACAATATTATACATACATACATACATAGACTCACGCCTGTTTCCCCGAAGGGGTAGGCAGAGGCATATTAAACGCCCACTTTTCGCCAGTGTTTTGATCCCACGTAATAGGTGGCGAGCCTATTGCCGCTTAGCGGGATTATTTTATAAAAACATTTTTAACTTAATTCATAACAAATAAAAACAAAAAAAAATACACAGTATACATTTATTGATTATTACAATACTTAGTTACATTCCTTTATTACACATATTTTTATTTGATTATATTAATATACTAATTTATTTTTATTTTTATTTTTAAACTTCCTGCAATACAATTTGCACAAGGCGGACTTAATGCCAAAGGCATTTTCTACATACATAGGTACATAATAATATGAATAAATATAAATTTTTAATTATATATATATATATATATATATATATATATATATATATATATATATATATGACATATATAAATATATATTATATATAAACATATAATTAATATTGCAAAAGTGTAATCTGCTAATACATCGATAATAAGTGAGTGCTGCTACTGAGAAGTTTCCGATTGTCCAAAATATAACTGACGAACCTTGAACTTGAACGTGTCACGTGTATCATCATATCAGCCAAACGACGTCCACTGCTGGACATAGGCCTCCCCCAAGGTTCTCCACACAGACCGGTCTTGAGCCGCCCGCATCCAACCGCCTCCCGCGATCTTCACGAGATCGTCGGTCCATCTTGCGGGGGGCCTACCTCTGCTGCGTCGTCCGGTACGTGGCCGCCACTCCAGAACCTTTCTGCCCCAACGGCCATCGGTTCTTCGAGCTATGTGCCCTGCCCACTGCCACTTCAGCTTGAATATCCGGAGAGCTATGTCGGCGACTTTGGTTCTACTGCGGATCTCCTCATTTCTGATTCGATCTCGCAGGGAAACTCCAAGCATAGCTCTCTCCATCGCCCTCTGAGTGACCTTGAGCCTTCTGATAAGGCCCATAGTGAGCGACCACGTCTCTGATCCGTAAGTCATCACTGGCAACACACACTGGTCAAAGACTTTCGTCTTGAGACACTGCGGGATATCGGACGAGAAGATATGTCGTAGCTTCCCGAACGCTGCCCAACCGAGTTGGATTCGACGATTGACCTCCTTCTCGAAGTTGGACCTACCTAATTGGACTACTTGTCCCAGGTAGATATACTTGTCGACAACTTCGAGCGTAGAGTTCCCAACCTGAATAGGAGCAGGTACAACATGGACGTTCGACATGATTTTCGTCTTGTCCATGTTCATCTTAAGACCTACTTGTTGGGAGACTCTACAGAGGCCATCGAGCATTGTGCCTAGGTCTTCCATGGTCTCAGCCATGACTACGATATCGTCTGCGAATCGAAGGTGAGTGATGTACTCGCCGTTGATGTTGATGCCGAGTCCATTCCAGTCCAGAAGCTTGAAAACATCCTCCAGCGCAGTGGTAAACAGTTTCGGCGATATGACATCCCCCTGTCTCACTCCTCGCTGGAGTTGAATAGGTTTCGAACTCTGGTCCTGGAGGCGGACTGACATAGTGGCGTTTTCATACAAACACTTCAGCACTTCGATATATCGGTAGTCAATCCGGCACCGTTGGAGAGACTGTAGCACCGCCCAGGTTTCGATCGAATCGAAGGCTTTCTCATAGTCCACAAACGCCAAGCATAGGGGCTGGTTATACTCCTCGGACTTCTGTATAACCTGCCGCAGCGTATGTATGTGGTCTATGGTACTATAGCCTTTACGGAAACCGGCTTGTTCGGGAGGCTGGAAGTCGTCTAGCTTGCTCTCGAGACGATTCGTGATGACCCTCGAAAACAGCTTGTAGACGTGGCTCAGAAGTGTGATGGGTCTGTAGTTCTTTAAGAGGGTTTTATCTCCTTTCTTAAAGAAAAGCACCACCACACCTCTGTGCCACGCCTGTGGCGTTTTACCCTCGAGAATGACGGAATTAAATAGCTTCCGAAGGGCTTCTCTAGCGGGTGCACCGCCAGCCATCAGAAGCTCGCTCGTAATTCCGTCATCACCCGGCGCCTTGTTGTTTTTGAGCTGTTTGAGAGCCACACTAATCTCGTGCATGCTGACGTCCGGGATATCTTCGGTATAGTGTCGGGTCAATCCAGCTCTAGGGTCTGACGCTGTAGTACTTGCGGGTTGTTGCGTTGTCGTGTACAGCTGTCCATAGAACCTTTCGATCTCCTCCAAGAGCTCAGGCTTGGACGATACGATTCTGCCATCTTCCGTCTTCAGCTTTGTCAGCTGACTCTGCCCAACAGACAGATCCCTCTGGAACACTTTGGATCCCTTATTCTGCTCGATCGCCTCACGAACACATTTTGTGTTGTATTGGCGGAGATCGCGAGTCAGAGACTTAGAGATCTGTCTGTTGAGGTGCCGATATTTCGGCATGTCGTTGGAGGATAGCAGAACCATCTTGCGCCTTTCCTCTAACAGCTCGAGGGTCGGACCCGAGATCTTGCTGGTTCTCTTGCTTTTCTGGGGCTTAAAGAATTTAGCCCCTGTTGTATGGACAGCATCCACGAACCCGTTACTGTACTCGTCCACATCTACGCATTCGCCCAGGCATTCGAAACGGTTCTTGAGTTCGAGCTGAAAGCTCTCGGGGTTTTGGATATGAACCGGTGCCGGTCGGAGCGTGGACTTTATCAACCTCGACCGTTCGAGGCTTGTACAGATATTCAATGTGCCTCTTACCATTCGGTGATCGCTCCCCACTTTAAGTGAATTGATCACGGAGACATCATTGAATATCTGCCTCTTCGTCGACATGATAAAGTCGATCTCATTTTTGGTGGCACCGTCTGGACTTACCCAGGTCCACTTGCGGCATTCTCGCTTCTTGAAGAAGGAATTCATCATATAGAGGCCTTCCTTCTCCATAAAGCTAGCCAGCAAGTGACCCCGGGAATTCCGATGCCCATAACCAAATTGCCCCACTCTCAGCTCATCACCGTCGCGTTTGCCCAGTTTCGCGTTAAAATCTCCCATGACCACGGTGTAATGGGTTTTGAAGCCATGTATAGCCCGAGATATGTCCTCGTACATGGCTTCCACCTCCTCATCGGGGTGCGTCGAGGTCGGAGCGTATACCGTATGACCTTCAGCGAATACCGCTTGGATATTCTGAGTATAAGGTACGCTACCCTGCTCGACACACTCCCAATATTTACCACGTTGGTCACGAGAGATTTGTGGACGATGAACCCGACACCACCTTGGGACTGTTGGTCGCCCTCCCGGTAGAAGAGCAAGTTGCCGGAATTGAGAACTATCGAGTCCTCCCCCTGTCTTCGGACTTCAGATAGGCCTATGATATCCCATCGCAACTTGCTCAATTCTTCTTCCAGCTCGACAATCTTCTCGTCGGTCCGCAGTGTGCGCGTGTTCAGTGTTGCCAGGGCCAATTGTCGTTGGTCAATTGTGGTTGTCACGTGTATTGGCCATCCTAATTTCAGGAGGGAGAGCGTTCCAAAGTAAGATAGATTGAATGTAAAAAGAAGAATGAACTAGATTAGAAGTGTGGGATGGACAAAGAAGTAGAAGGTTATTAGATGATCGTAAGTTCTTAACAAGAAAAACAAGGCATTAGATAAGACGGGGCATTAGCGGAGTGGAGAAGCGAGTATAATGTAGTCAACGTATGCAAATTTCGTCGCTGACGAATTGGTAACCATTTCAATTCACTACGGAATTTCGAGACATGATCGAACTTACGAAGATTGAAAACGAACCGAATGCAATAATTGAGAAGTTATTGAATACTAGTAAACAATGGATGGAGCCAAATACTGATATTATACATAGTATTAAAACTACAGTTTTGCGATGAAGTTATACGAAGAAATAGGTACGCTGTTATTGCCTCAATTCTTACGAGAAAAGTTCTTTTCTGATACACCTGTAGAACTGGCACTCCCGGCACCGGTTGTGGTCGCAGACGAAGACGAAGATCCTTCTACACGTTTTGGATACTTGGCCATCAAGGGATTCAACTCGTCCATACTGGTGATTTTAGAACGGCTGCCATCCGGAGCTTTTACGACTATGATGCCGTCTTGAGTCCAACAGGACTGCATGCCAAAATGCTGACGAGCTTGGCCGAACACATATTGTCGAGACTTAGTCAGGAACTCCTTCACGGAAACTGATGAGCCCCTGAAAGCCTTCTTTGCCCTCCAGACAGCCAACTTGTCCTCTACACTCTTGAAGCGCACCAAAATGGGACGGGTATGGTCCTTACTCAGGCTGCCAAGCCTATGACAAGTCTTGATGGAATCAACTGAGAAGTCTTTCAGACCTAATGTACCCTGTAGGCTCCCAACAATAAGAGCAGTGCAGTCCTCTCCAGCAGCCTCGTTGAAACCAGAGAAGACAAGTGCTTTTCTTCGATGCCTCATCTCCATCGTGTCACACATCTTGGCACACTCGCAGATTTGTTTTCTCAGTCTGCCAAGCATACTGAAAGCAAGCTCTCTGAAGGTCCTGAATTCTTCAGCCACCTTAGCAACGGTGTCCTTAGCTGGCCCGCTACTTTGTATTTGGGCCTCCAACTCATCCATTCGCTTGGCAAAGCAGTCTTCAAGGCTCTTCTGTGCTGCTTGAATCGCCAATAATTGAGACATGGTGATTTTAAGTGTGTTATAGTTGTGAATTGCAAGTACTAATGTGCAGTGATCAGCTGGCAGGTGGTTATGAAGCTCAAACTAATTTGTTACATGTACAAACGTGAGTACAGGTTATTTATAATGTTGTGCACTCAAATAAACAATAATATTAAGATATACTTGCAAAAAACTAATTAAATAAAAAATTTCAAAATTTGAAAGCTGTTAATCTTTATTACACCTACCGCCCAAAAAAAAAATTATTATTACACATTTAATTAAATTGTAATTAGCTTTTATAAGTAGGTATATTACAATGTTATTTTAGTTCAGTAGAACAAATAGAGTAAATCGTCGGTCGAATCACGAAAAGGCGTATCTGTGTTTTGGTAAATTTTACAGCAGAGCCATTTTCATGAAATCGTCACGTTATGTACTGTCATTACTTTATGTCTTAAGATTTAATGTGCTTGGTATGATATTTATGTTAATTTGTAGCTAAGACTGATCATATTTTTAACTATGGTTTCAGTGTTCTGTAGTTAATTAGAACGATATTTAATTTTTTTTGAAAAAAGTTTCACTTACGCCTTTTCGTGATGTACCTACCCCTAATATCAGTCATTTGAATTACGTCCAGGTAGGTATTGCTTTAAGTAAAATTGAAAACATCGGTATGCATTAATGATTAATTTGATTCTGTGGCGGTAGTTTTCCGAGCTACCGGCTTTCTTTCAGCAAATCGAGTGATGTATTCTCTGTGCAAATTTAGATCACCTAACGAATCAATCAATCAGCCTATCGCAGTCCAGTGCTGGACATAGGCATCTCCCAACACGCGCCACAGTACACGGTAATCAGCCTTCCGCATCCAGTCTGTCCCAGCCAACTTTTTCGGGTCGTCGGTCCACCTAGCCCGGGGCCGCCCTACCTTACGCTTGCCGAGGCGTGGTCTCCACTCTAGGACACGCTTGCTCCATTGGCCATCAGTCCTTCTACAGATATGGCCACAAGCCCACTGCCACTTGAGCTTACTGATTTTTTGAGCTATGTCGGTAATTTTGGTTCTTTGTCGGATAACTTCGTTTCAGATTTTATCCTTCAAAGAGTCGCCAAGCATAACCCGTTCCATAGCTCGCTGCGTGACTTTTAGTTTGTGGACTAGTCCCACTGTGAGTGTCCACGCCTCGGCACCGTACATCATAACAGGTAGGACGCATTGGTTGAAGACTTTGGTCTTCAGACATTGCGGTAGGGGCGAAGAGAAAACTCTGCGTAGCTTGCCAAACGCTGCCCAACCCAACTGGATCCTGCGGTCGATTTCTTTCTCGAAGTTGTTTCTACCAAGCTGGACTACTTGCCCAAGGTAGAAATACTCTTGAACAATTTCGAGCGTTGATCCGTCGACATAAACCGGTTGCCGGGACCGGTTTATGTGTTCGTTAAATAATCTTGGTTTTATCCTAGTTCATGCCGAGACCGACCCGTCGAGAGGCTCCATTTAGGCTGTGCAGCATCTCGCTCAGCTCTTCCAGGCTCTCTGCTACGATGACGATATCGTCGGCAAACTGTAGGTGGGATATGTACTCGCCATTAATGTTTATGCCGCTTCCAGTTCAGTCCAGCGTCTTAAATACGTCTTCGAGTGCGTTGGTGAAGAACTTAGGGGATTAATATTGCCTCACACCTCTTCGCAACTCAATGGGACTAGTTTTACTATCCTGGAGCTGGACAGTCATAGTGGCCGTGTCGTACAAACATCTCAACACCTCGATGTAGCGCCAATCGATGCGACACCCTTGCAGAGCATCCAGAACCACCCAGGTTTCGATAGAGTCGAAGGCTTTCTCGTAGTCCACGAAAGCCATACATAGCGGCTGATTGTACTCGGTGGTCTTCTGTACAATCTGCCGAATAGTATGAATGTGGTCTACGGTGCTGTAGCCTTTTCGAAACCCGGCTTGTTTCGGTGACTGGAAATCGTCGAGTTTTCTGGCGAGGCGGTTAGTTAGGACCCTCGAGAGAACAACTGGTAGACGTGGCTCAGGAGTGAAATGGGTCTATAGTTTTTCAGCAGGGTTTTGTAACCTTTTATGAAAAACAGAACCACCGCACTCCCACTCTGCGCCTTAGGTGTTAGGTCTTGGTGGATAACGGAATTAAACAGGCTCGCCAGCTATTTCAGAACTGTTGTCCCACCTGCTTTTAAGAGCTCTGTGATGATTCCGTCATCCCCTGGAAACTTGTTGTTCCTAAGCTGCTCGAGAGCCATTATTACCTCGCCCTGGTTGACATCAGGGATGTCCTCCGTGTAATGGCGCGTGAGTTGGGCTCTGTGGTCATCATCGCTGGGTCTCGTGGGTTTAGGCATCCGTGATGCGTACAAGTCCTTGTAGAAACTCTCAATTTCAGCGAGAATCTCGAACTTGGAGGTTACGGTTTTGCCATCCGCAGTATTGAGTTTCGGTAGATGAATTCTACCAAGCTGGCGAGCGAAGACTTTGGTGCCTCGATTCTGTTCAATCACAGCCGTAATAGCGCGGGTATTGAAACAACGGAGATCACGTCGCACCAGCTTCTGGTTCTTCCGGCTAAGGTTTCTTCCATCTGTCGAATACGTCTGCGCAAATGACAGTCCCCTTCTTTGCCTCATAAGTTCGAGTGTCTCGAGCGAGAGTTTACTTTGCTTGTTAAAACTTTTCCGGGAAACACCCTTCGAGACACATCCTGTACCGTTTTGACCACAGCGTCGGTTTTCTCGTAACAGTGCCATGGGTTTCCAGCAGTTACAACAGAAACAAGTCTCGACAGGTCTTGGTTTCACTCGCGCTAAATTATGTTATGCCTCTTCGTGAAAAAACATTATTATGCATGAACAGGCGTAACTACCGGTATGTCCCTTCGTGATATTTTGAATTACAAGGAAAAGTAGATAGGGCTTTTCGCAATGGTTTATAAATGCGGTTTTATTGCAGTTTTGGTTACGCCTTTGCGTGACATACTGAAACTTGACCTATAAATGTCAATGGTGCTAATATCTCAAAATCTAAAATTTTGTTGGATACGCCTTTTCGTGATTTGACCGACGAAATCTTACACGTACTAAAAGTATTGAACTATAATGCCCAAAGGTAAGTATTGAAATTTCATCATTGTTGTGCTCAGGTGCATTTCACTAAACTGTGAATTTAAATCTGTTTGTGGTGGCGTACAAAATTGTCATTGTTGCGTATATTCAAACATGACTTAGTGTTTTTTAAAACCGCAGGCAATTCTAAGTATATTCCAGCTCTAACAGGACTTGTACTTGTTTATGTTTATTTCCAAATTACTTATACTATTAATAGTCCAACCAGATTCGGCAAGTTCAAACTCTAAACATGTAGATATTAATTTTTCAGAGCATTTAAAATACATGTTATAAATATCTGTATTCGGAACTGCTATCATATATTTGGTGTTGAAAGATTCTATAGTCTTAATTAAAAATAATAAAACGTGAGAGTATTTAAAAAATAGAAAAATAATGCGACTTCTACATTGTCTCATCTACGTTACCATTAATTATAGATAGTTATGGCATATGTACGTTACCATAATTACCTATAGATAATTATAGCAATGCTATTAGAAAAATCTATTTAAACTCTTATGTCGTCAAATAAGTATAATTTGATGGAGAAAATCATACACTGAAAATTAATGTTTTAAATGAAATTAAAATTTAACATATTGTTTGAAAAAATCTTACCTCAGACTCTGAAACGACGGTATTCCGTTTTCACTCTGTTTGTTGTCAGCCCGTCACTATCAGACTCTGATTCTGAAGCGATGGGGTTTTTGGAAAGCAAAGCCTTCTTCTTCTGAGACACTTGTTATCTCTCTTCACATCACAGCCTTGTTTTTTGAGATGCCGCCAGTTTTTTGTTTTGTTGCTCGAGATGTTGAAGGCACGGAGTCTTCTTCTTCAACCCAAAAAGCGTTATTTACCAAATGAGCCCTGAAAACATTATTAAAATGCAATAAGTATTTTTTCTTGCCAACATCGCTAGCAGTATGAAAAAACAGGACTCATATTCTTCAAAGGGCTTGGTGTGTTGTTAGCTGTTACTTTTCACAGAAATGTTTAGAAATCTCATCAAATAGAATAACCGTATCAGAAGAAAAACTTTAAACGACATAGCAATTGAATGCGGCGGGCCCCCGAACGAAACCCCTTGGCGGCAGATGAAGCTGTTAGGCTTAAAATAATATCTTATCGAAACTTAATTGAGTATTTTCAGTTGTAAAACAATTAACTATTACAGTCTGAATAAAATTGATTAAAATATAATACTCACATACTTTTTCTGCAACACTTGTAAACCACCACAAACAAATTTAAACTCACAGTTCAGTGAAATGCACTTCAGCACAACAATGATGAAAATAGGGACTAATATCTCAGATGTTTATTTTATAGACCTCAATTCTAAAGCCTTAGTGTTAGTTTCCAACAATAATTACTTCGAAGATTTAATTGAAACAATATTTGTTATTAGAATTTCATCTCTATCATCTGAGCACATAAAGTCGATTTTATTTTATTAATTTCTCATACTGAACTCGTAATGTGAATGCTTTCGAATACTCTAGATATGGAAAGTGTTTTCACAGCACTTTATCCATATTAGAGTTTTGGAGACAACTTGAGACGAAAGTCGTCAAAGAATTAACTCTGGTGGAATACATACAAATATATAAGAAACCAGTAAAAATAAGATCTCTGGTAGTTATTTGCCATGTTGAGAAATCTTGCCTTATTCTTTAAACTCTCAAGTCGCAAACGCTGTGTTAGATTTAGCTATCCTGCTTATTTTAATGTTAATTTAAAGATATGACAGTGGATTTCAAAGTGATTTTTGTTATAGAACTCGTTCTACAATTTTACAGATTTAGGCCGGGTGAATATTGAACGTTGGGAAATGAAACAAACAGTTTTTTTATATATAATTATTATTATTAAAAGAGTAATTAAATAATCTTATAAGAAATAAGTGATTCCTAATCTAACATTTATTGAATTTTAAAGTGCTATTTGTTTTAAGACTAAGATATATAAATCATCCATCAAGAATCCTAATTGTCTACTACTTAAATATATTATATATTATAAGATTTTATTATCGTAATTATAAAAAATAAACGTTTGTACTGAGTTATTGATTATCTTGGATAATTCTATACACGTCATGTTAGGACAAAGTGGTCCAATATTTTATCACATCTTTGACGACACGTTTGGCGCATTCGCTAAGAGTATGATTCGCATTACAATGTAAATAGTAGGTTTAATAGACGCAGCAACTAAGGCACCAACGTGTTGAGGGTTCGATTCCCGCACGGAACAAATGAGTATTGTTCCAGTTTGGATTTTGTTTTAATGTTTTTTTTACTTTATTTTTTTGTATTATAATCAATTATTATGTCTCCATAATACTGTTGGCTACTTACTAAGAAAGAAAGAAAGAGAAAAACTATTTATTTGTCACAGACACAGAAAAAGTATTACATATAAAAGAAAACATTGCAAGGCATAACATTAGTCTGTGACAAATATGTGCACACTCAGCTATATTGTTGCATTGTGGTAGTGTCCACAACTCTATTATTGAGTTATAGTTGCTAGTAAAAGCTAACCTCTCATTATACGGAAGGCCTATGCATTCATTAGTACAAGATGTGCACCAAATCGTTTCGATGCAACGATGTGCCGTGATCGAACATGATATTGTTGTTTATTGTACTTATTTAAGTGCGCGCGATAATTTTTGCTTGGCTATGTCAGTTCGACACCATACCAGATTATGATACCTACACACAACAACCGATCGGACTGATCGCGTCGACCGAACATAGCAGTCGAACTTGAGAATGTTGTTTATACATTAGCATCTCAAACTAGAAACGACAGTAAGTTGTCCCATTGCATTGGTACCTACTACAATGATATGACGGTGAATGAAATACAATGTTATATCGTGAATCAGACGGATCGCAGATAACAACGGTATCATTGGGAGCGTCTGCGTCAGCTCACTTTGTTCTGAGTGATACAGATCACATTTATATTAATCGATTAATCATATTAGTAGTGTGATTTTGGGGCGCTCTGCATTGCGAACGGAGCGAAGCGAGGTGAGTGATGCAGAAGCCCCAATATTACTATACTATATACTATTACTACTCTCAGTCTCCCGCTCAAAGATACACACGTACCGTGAGGAGTGGGAAATTGGGAATAATAAGACACCTGTATATGAACAGAACACGAACAAACGAAAGAAATCAAATAAACACAATCACATGCAACTATCAAATATTCAAAAGAAACGACAAAGACACCAATCCAAGTAATCTCATCTCAACGCCATCTATGTTTACATATACAAACCGACCGAGATAGAAAATAATATGGACTAATCGACAATTTATTGAAAAAAGGATCTACAGTCATTATTTTTATCATTTAAAATATATATAATAAATGATCATATAACTATTATATAAACATAATAATTTGAAATAAATGAGATTGACCGTTTAAATTAAGTGGATTTTGACACAGAGACTTTTTGTTTATGAAAGTGCCGAATATTATACTCTATTATTTTTTTAATAACAGAAAGGTACCTGACACATAATTATTGTCTTTTTTGCAAGAAATATTTATTTTGCTAGAAAATTATTTGAAAATAGTGACATTTATGGGTCTGAAGGATAACTATAATTATGCTTGGTTCCAGTAATTTATTTATCGAAAATACCGATAAATATACTGACGAAATTAAGAATCGCCTCCTTTTTTAAAGTCGGGTAAATAGCCATAAAAATCTTTAAAGGTACCTATTTAGACTAACTATACTTTTACTAACAAACTTATAATGATCATAAATGGCACCACATATATAACCAGGTTTGGATGATCCCTGTTTTGTTTGGGACTACGTACAAAGAAGTGGTCAAGCTGTACACCGACAACCACTCAACCGATTGTGATGTAACATATACTATTTTATAGGTTTGAGTATCCTTTGTACATGAGTGTAAGTTTTATTGAAATCAATTTCGCCATTTTAGAGATCTTTAGCAACATAGGGCAAGACAGACAGACATAAATTCTAAAAAATATCAAGTATTGCTTTTTAGCATTTTCCTAGATTTGTTACTAATTTTCGTCAAAATATCTTTAATGTACAGACTTTTTAACCTCTACAGTTTTATTATAGTATATAGATTTGAATCTAGTCGTCGGTAGTCAGTGTAAACCAGGGTAGGAAATATTTTAAAAGAATTTTCATATAAATTTTGACATTATGTCAATAAAGTGTAAATACAAAAGTTGTAGATCTTTTTATTACCTACTAGCCGTTTCCCGTGGTTTCACCCGCGTCCTGAGGGAACTACTTCGCGTACCCGAAAAACCAAAATATCTTACGGATTCCTATTTTTCTAAAATAAAATATAGCATAAGTTACTCACAGGTAATGTAGCTTTCTAATGGTGTAAGAATTTTTAAAATCGGTCCAGGAGTTTTTGAGTTTATCCATTACAAACAAACAAAAATACAAATTTTTCCTTTTTAAATATATCTAATATTGGTGTAGACAACTTTGCCATTTAGGTTTTTTCCGTAGGACTTGTAGTTTTGCCGGCAACTACCCAGCAATTACCCTTAAAATCGCGCCCCCATCTACTTCCCATCCTCAGATCGCCCGTAATTTATTTTTCCTTTTATTTTGTTATATTCTCTTCCTTCTCCAATGGGTTTCATCCTTCTTTAATTTTATTTCACTCTTGACCGTTGTCTAACGTATTAGCACTGGTCTAGTGGATCAACAAGTAAAGTGGAGTTGGGAAACTCAAAAATTGATGTCATATAAGCTTTTTGTATATTTATTACCTACCTAGTTCGTTGATTATGTAGATCTCTAGGTAGTTACATAGTTGGTTTTGTGTAGGTCAGCCATCGCCAAAGTGTACTTGGCGGAGCCCTAGGGTTATTCGAAATTTTTCTAGAGGTTCCACGAAAATGTTGCTCAAATTCAAATAAAATTATTAAATTATAACTAATCACTAGATAGCAGACTACAGCAAAATAAATCTATAATTTTGATCAACTTACATTCTGAACTGTATGTTACTTTTAGGCAGCATTAGCTTAGTGTAGAGACCATCAGACTGCCACGTAGAGGCTTCGTATTCTTACTTCTTAGGAACATTTCGAAGTAATGTGCTTTTTTTATTGTAATAGGCGGCAAACGAGCAGACGGATCGCATGATGGTAAGCAATTACCGCCGCCCATGGACACAAGCAACATCATAGGAGTCACAAGTGCGTTGCCGCCCCTTGGGGTTAGGAAAAGGGATTGGATAAGGAGTGGGATGAGTGAGAAGGAATAGGGGATATGGCCTCCGGCACTCTCACTCACCGAACGAAATGCAACAGTTAAGGTACTGTTACTTTACGTTGATTTTCTGTGAGAGGGTAGTACTTCCCCGGGCGAGCCGGCCCATTCATGCTGAAATCAGCAAGGCTCTACTACCTAAGCGTATTTCATTGTGGATTTTCGCTTGCCTCGTCCTTTTTAGAGCAGATGTTTGAGGCAGGAACATGTGGATATGCACTGCTGTTTTAACCCAAAGCTGGTATCGCTATAAAAGGCAACGTAAGTGGTATAGGGGGTCAAATTGGACCCCAGATTATTGTGCAAAGTTATAAAAATGATACAACTGTTCATTATACTTGTTTATAGGGCAATTAAATGCGCATGCAGAAAGTTAGACACAAAGTAGCCAATTGAGATGACAGCAACATAACAAACTAGTATATAAATAAATATACTAGTTTGTTATGTTGCTGTCATTTAAACTTTCGTGGTCATTGAATCTTGTTTTAAATTTTCTTTCGGGATATATACCCAAACAAAGGTACCACGTACTTTTGTTTGGGGTATATATCCCGAAAGACAATTTAAAATAAATAAATGTGGTTGTATTCTGTAACAATGTCGTCAGAACACAACGAGGACCCTATTTTTGCCGAACCGACAGATTAATGTACTCGCCGAGGTACGGGGCAAGCGATAATAAAATTAAGGGCGCCTTCAAATTTGCCGCAACGTGACGCGCAACAGCAGCGCGGCTGCAGCGCTGCGACCGCGCTGCAGCCGCACTGCTATCGCTAGATTTGAGATTCGTAGTGTTGTACATTTAGTTTCACGATGGACTCCGACGAAAAAACACTTTTCTTAGTGTTACTATTAAAACGAAACGGCAGCGATAGCCGAGTGGATATACCAACAGACTGCCATGCAGAGGGTATCGGGTTCGAATCCACGGCGCGCACCAATGACTTTCCGGAGTTATGTGCGTATTGAATTGTTAATTATCGCTTGTCGCGTGCCTCGGAGAGCACGTTAAGTCGTCGGTCCCGGTTGTCATGAAGATCTTTGACAGTCGTTACAGGGCGTCAGTACCTTTTAAATAAACTGACACTAGTCTAAACCATGGAATATCGCTATCCCTTCGGGTTGCGGAGGTCAGACAGGCAGTCGCTCCGTGGAAAAGCTAATGTTCAGCCAAATCTGGGGGGCGATTCAGAATCGTTCGATATCTCATTTGACATTCGATTCCGTTAATTGTCGGACGGGCTACCTCATTTTTTGTCAAAACTATCGCATTTCCTATCAATTTTATGCATTCAGTATGAAGTAAATTAATAAATAAACCAAATTCAATAAATATTTGTTCAAAATATCTCTGATAGGCGGCTAACAGACGAGGACAATAATTTGACATATCGTACGATTACTTGTCGTGACATTCTGAATCGGCCTGCTGGTTAGACTAGAAAGCGGACCCCGGGTTAAAACTGGGATGAGGCTAAGTGGATGATGATACTATTAAAACGAAACTGGTTTTTTTAGTTTATATTCCTAAATGATAATTTATTTTTGTCGGTTTACTAGATGAAGACAATATTTATAATGGTGCATCAGCAGAAATATTAAATTACGTACAGTTATTCTGATGAAGCGCTGAAAAAGTCTATTTTTCCATTTTTGACCGAATAATTGATTGATTGATTGACCGGGGACTGTGGGTGTAAGGGGTGAGACTTCCACCTGTATCAAACCCAATTGTCAACCTCACCTGCTCGCGGTGCACCCTGCAGACCAACGAACGAGGCCCTGGCGACCGACATTCTGGCGGGATAACCAGACATCACTTCACGCAGGCAGAAATACCTGTACATGAATTGCACACCTTAAATTCACGGGTTTCCCTATCTAAGCGGATAGGTTTTTGTACGTCAGATGGCAATCGGTACACAACGGTAATAAACCCAAAAATAAAGCCGAATTTTTAGATAGAAGTATGGACAAGTTACAAAATGTATTGCGGATAAGAAATAGGGCGTCGCCACAAAACGACGCGCAGACACATCGCCCTACATCTGTGAATAGTTTGCTAGGGCTACCGAGTCATGGACGGGCTCGGCTAACGACGCGAGACCCAAATTGTAACTTGAAGATACGCTTCGCTACTTTGAATGTGGGAACACTTACAGGGAAGACAAAGGAGCTGGCTTCACTATTCAAACGTAGAAACATAGATTTTGTCTGCCTACAAGAAACTCGATGGACTGGATCGAAAGCTCGTAACATCGGAGAGGGCTACAAGCTTATGTACGTCGGTGAAAAGCACAGAAGAAATGGCGTAGCAATTGCTGTCAAAGATGAACACCTTAATAACATCCTAGAAATAAACCGCACCAATGATAGACTAATGGCTATAAAAGTGATCATAGAGGGCCAAACTATAAATTTAATATCTGCATACGCTCCCCAAGCAGGTTGCAGTCAAGTGGAAAAGGACAACTTTTGGACAACTCTTGAAGGTACCCTCCAGCAAGTCCCCCAAACGGAAACTGTAATAACTAGGAGGAGATCTAAACGGTCACATAGGAGCATCGAACGATGCGTTCAAAAGAGTGCACGGAGGTCACGCCTATGGCACACTGAATGACGTTGGGAAAGTCATACTCTCTACGGCGGCAGCATTCGATCTAGCTATCGTCAATTCGTTCTTTTCGAAAAAGCTAGAGCACAAGATCACGTACAAGAGCGGGGCAACATCATCGCAAATTGACTACATCTTAATCAACCGAGCTTATATCGGGCGCGTCACAAACTGTAAGGTAATCCCGGGAGAACCAGTTAGTACCCAACATCGGCCTGTTGTGATGGACATGACGTTTAAGATAACAGCCAAGGAGAAACCGATACAAACCCCGGATCTCACGAAATGGTGGCACTTAAAAGGTGCCAAAATCCCCGAATTCTGCGAGTACCTTGCGCACTTCGAGATTGACGAGAATGCAGACATTGATACTATATGGGAACACTTGCGCAAGTCCATCATTACGGCTGCAAATAATGTTCTTGGTCGCACAAAAGGAGGTCGAAGAACAGAAAAGGAAACATGGTGGTGGACAGATTCAGTTCAGACTGCTATACATAAAAGAAAACCGCCTTTAAGACCTGGCAATCCACTCAAACACCAGAGGACCGAGAAGCTTACAAAATAGTGAAAAAACAAGCCAAAAAGGTAATAGCCAAAGAACAGGCTAACTCCCACAAAAACCTCTACAAAACTCTAGACAGCAAAGAAGGCCAGAAACACATTTACAAGCTCGCGAAACAGCGTTGCCGGGACGCAAAAGATCCTGCTAGGTGTAGAGCCATCAAATCTCCAAACGGCGACTTGTTGTACTAAGACAGAGATGTAATAAAAGCTTTGCATGAGCATTACAAAAAAACTACTGAACCCAAATAGACCTTCAACCGAACTTCCAGAGGAATAAAAAAATCTGGGTCTCATACCACCAATACACCCGAGTGAAATAAAGAAAGTTTTACAAAAGATGTCCAACAAGAAAGCTATAGGACCTGATGGCATCCCAATAGAAGCTTGGAAATGTTTACGCAAGCGAGGCGTTGCACTGCTGACTCTTTTCTTTAACAGCCTGATGCGATCTTCTAAGATGCCTGATGCATGGAGACTGAGCACTATAGTTCCAATTTATAAGGGAAGAGGCAGTAAGTACGAGTGCTACAACTACCGCGGTATCAAGCTCTTAAGCCATACGATGAAGCTTTACGAGAGAGTGATTGATAGTCGCCTAAGATCCGAGTGCGAACTTTCAAAAAATCACTATGGCTTCGTACCCGGCTTATCGACCACCGACCCGATGTTTGCTCTTAATACGATCGCAGAGGAGTATCGTGCCAAAAACCGACCATTGTACGTTGCATTCCTGGACATGGAAAAGGCATTTGATCGAGTTCCAAGGGAAACGATCTGGTGGATTCTACGTAAAAAGAACGTCCCTGAACAGTACATCAGCATTATCGCCGACATGTACGGGTGTGCGAGGTCGATGGTTCGGACAGTAGTAGGGGTAACAAAGCCAATAGCGGTCACAGAGGATGTTCATCAAGGTTCGGTACTGAGCCCCCTTTTGTTTTGCTTGGCGTTAGACTCTCTCACTGAGGCAGCACAACACTCAGCGACATGGACATTTATATACGCAGATGATGTAGCCATATGCACCGAGAGCCGGGCCGAGTTGCATCAGGCTCTTTTGTCATGGAAACACCAGTTACAGACTGGTGGCCTAAGTTTGAGTGTTACTAAAACTCAATTTATGTCCCTTAACGAACCAGATGCCAGCAATAACAGCCCAATTTTGATCGATGGACAGTTAGTCACAATGTGCGATCAATATAAGTATCTGGGCAATATGATGCACGTTTCGGGGAGCATAGAGGCTAACATTCAACATCGGATAGCCGCAGCGTGGCTAAAATGGCGAGAAGTGACTGGCGTCATCTGTGACAACAGAATGCCTGTCAAACTCAAGGGCTTGGTTTACAAATCAATAATTAGACCAGTTCTTACGTACGGTAGTGAAACATGGGCCGTTACCAAAAAGAACGTGCATACCATTCAAGTTGCCGAAATGAAGATGCTGAGATGGATGTGCGGCGTAACCAAGCTCGACAAAATCCGCAACGAGTTCGTGCGACGTAGCTTGGGAGTACGCGACATTGCAGACAAAATGCAGGAGATTAGGCTGCGATGGTATGGCCACGTAAAAAGGAGGCCACCGGAATACGTAGGAAACTTGGCATTACAACTCTCGATCCCCGGTCAAAGATCCAGAGGCCGACCTAAAACGAGATGGAGAGATGTAGTGTCAAGAGATATGAAGGAGTGCCAGATATCCGAGGAACATGTCGAGGACCGAGCGAAGTGGAGGAGATTGACAGGGAAGGCTGACCCCACCACCATATGGGATTAATAGCCAGGAAGAGAGAGAGAGAGATTGACCGGGGACTCTTAACAATATATTTACATGCTTTTTTTTCCACTTGCGGTTTTGTTTGTTAAATTCTCAATAAATTTATTACATATTTCTTTCCATGCCTTTTTCTTTTCAATTTTATTACTGTACTTGTCGGACCTCGAATCCTATATCGCTGGACGACTTTCAACCTCATCGATAAATTCTTCAATCTGATTTTCGTTCGTACAAAAAAAATACGTGCGCGCAGTCACTAGTCGATCGATGAACTTAAGCGTGGCCGCAGCGCGGGTGTAGCGCTGCAATCGCGCGTTTTTTATTTACATAGATTTACAAAGCAGCGCGGCCGCAGCGCTGCAGACGCGCTGCCGCCGCGCGGCTCTTTGCGGCTAATTTGAAGGCGCCCTAACAGTTTAATACGCCAGTTTAATAACAGTGAAAAGTCAGATGTGCGCCGTGGATTCGAATCCGATACCCTCTACATAGCAGTATGTGGTTATCTACCCAGAGCTACAGCTGCTTAATAAATGGAATGTATCAATAACTATTTAAACCTTATTTAACTGTTCAAAGGATACCAAACTACTTACATCAGAATAATCTCATTCTCAATTTGACAATTTACATTCGAACATTCCCTGCAAAGTAATCACAAAGTTCGAACGAGGTTCTAGACCCAAACACCGCTGCTATGAAAAAGCTGAACTAAACATAGTACGGTGACATACCAGGACAACAGAGAATATGAGGTGGCGGTATGTGGAGAACAAATTAGACAACTGCGTCAGCTATTGTTGCAGTTGTATAACTACAACGCTGGTATTCTCGCAGGCCTATATGCAATTATAATTTTACTAGATTAAATTTACCTATAAATAAATAAAATAAAAATAAAATAACGAAAAATTATTATATATATACACACAATTATATATACAAATAATTAGATACCTATATAGTGTTCAAATTATTAATAGGTTTTATGTATAAGTTATTATAATTATACAATACACAATGCATGCCTCAGTTACATTCAAATAAAAATTAAAAATATAGTGGGGTATATATGGTGTATATAATTAATAAAGTGGGGTAAAATTATAATTATGTGATCGCAACGCCGCGGAAAAAAGTAATGTCAGATGTCATGGGTTCGATTCTACACCCAATAAAACTTGTACGCCTTATTTCTATCAAGAAAAACAGAAACTTGATATTCAATTACGACAGACTTGATAAAACTAATTATAATGCACGGGTTACGACACATGATTTTCAAAAATAGGGCCAGTCGGGCATAAGCTACTCCTATAGAAGAACGACGTGAAGTAGGCTTGATCGGGAAGGTCCAACCCCCTCACGGAAAATCGACGTAGAGTAACAGATTTCATGCTGTTACGGTTCGTTTTCGGTGAGCATAAGTGCTGGAGGCCCCATTCCCTTCTCCTTCTTACTCATCCTGATCCTTCTCCTATTCCTTTTCCCATACCAAAGTAACTACGCTATGCGCTTATGGCTAGTCTGGTGTTGCAAGTCCCCATGGGTGGCGGTAATCGCTTACCATCATGAGAGATCCATTCATGCATTAAAAAGAAATAGCAGATTTTTCTACTTTTGCGTTTCGGTCAGAGGTCACCGGAGGCAAATAACTCTCTGCCCATAATATTTTACTAAAATAATTTAAATCATTATTTTACGTACCTAATAATATTTTATGATCTTCTCAACAGAATACATACCCAGATGTCTTTTTGGTGAAATCATTTAAAGTGACCATTTTGATTGCAAAATTTGTCCACACCCGATATTTTATGCTACAGTTATTTTTACTATGTAAAAGCTACCTATTAGTACTCTGATGTATATTATCTAACTATATAACAAACACATCTATATCTGTTGCGCATAATTAACTCATTATATTCCTTCGTTCTCATCAAAGTCGGATAATATCCGTACAAAATAAGGTGTCCTCTTCACGAGCTGCGTGACAAAAGTTATCTGAATAAATTTATTAGCTACAATATTTACTTATTGATAAACTTTTTGTGAAAACGTTGTTGATAGCCCTTGACTACGGTATAAAATTCTTTATATTTATTATTTTAAATATTTAAATTTTGGACTGAAAAAAATGTCTATTATTTTGTTCATTTTTGTTATTAATTTTTGTAACGTCCAATTTGGTATTATTTAGAATTTGTAAAATGGCATCACTCAAACTATAACGAGCCAATCACATGCCGGAATCTAATATGAGTCGGGCATTTTGTCCTCGAGTGAAAATAGCGAATGACGCGTGTCTTTTTGTCAGCGAGCAAAATTCCAATTTTAATTTGTCAGTTTTGTTTCGTTTCCAACAACGTGAATGAGTGAATCCTTATTTTATTAAATTAATTAACTAAGTACTTTATTGTTGACATTTATTGAAATGCAAAGTGGTTGTAACTCAGTGCAATTTCTGTTTGGCTTAACGTATTTGAAATTACTTTTCAACTAGAGCGGTTTTTCATTTTTGTCATGATTTTAGTTACGTTACAAAAGTGAAATAACAAAACTGAAATAAAGTCGCAATCACATTGGTGATATTTTTTTTTTTCATAGAGCGTGATTCTAATGTTGTTTAAAATATGTGAGTTTATTTTTGTTGTATATAATATGGATCCGTATGTCTTTCTGTTTGTTCATATTTACCATAATTATACTAAATCAATAAAATAAATAACATTCAGATAATAACGTGTGTTGTAACCGAGCCCTAATATTTCATTTTTGTTATTTTTGTTGCGCGTTTCATCTTTGTTACATTTTCATTTTTGATTCATTTTTGTCACAATGGTCATTTTAAATGATTTTCACCCAGATATACCAAACGAAATTGAAATCGATTGTTTCATTTTAAGCAAAATTACCTGAAAGTTGATAAGCAGTACAGAGTAAAAGCTCTTACGAAGTAATGCAATTTAGATTCATCAACAGCGGACACATTAGCAAAAACGTATATACCTACAACTTCCTCGTCCGTATGTGACACTGTTAAAGGTAGAACGTCATATTTCTTACACACTATACAGCATTGGCTAAAAGCCTTTGCATACGAAAGTTGTGCGGCTCCTGTACGGCTCCTGTGCGCCTGGTACCTAGTACGTACTTAATGGGATTCTTAGCAAGCTCCACTTTGTTTAGCAGATGAACCATCTTAGGCAATTATGACTCGCATGAGTTTATTATCTCCTGGGAAGATTATCGTGAGACGTTGTGTGCTTGGGCACTTTTCATTTCTCATTCATGAAGGCAGAAATGATGTCGCAATGTCAGTTACGGAAATTACCAGAAGATTTGTATTTTCATGGGTAAGTAAGAAACTAAGACAAGCAAGCGCAAAATGTTTGTATGTTACATACACTGGAATGCGCGTTTGGCGCTGCGGTTTATACGATCGTCTCACCATGTATTAAAATATGTGGTCACTATCGACAGTGTTATAAGTGGCTACAGTGTTTCTATGAAAGTACAAAGTGTATAATGTTTACATTATACACTTTGTACTTTCATAGAAGGTTCACATAGCTCCCCGTAACTAGTCACATAGTTTTCAATAACCCCGTAATAAGCGCAAGAAAAAAACACAAAGTTCATCAAACAGCAAAAAGTCTTCGATTCTGTGAATAATTAATCGAATTCTTCGCTGGCATTCGTTCAAATCGTTCCAATAGAATTATTCAACAAGAATAGCATTCTACGCTGAAGGATCGGGAGCTAAAATAATTACGTCTATATCAAATAAGACTTTTGCAGGACATACATGTCCCAAGAATTTGCTACCAAGAACTGTCATGAAGTTTAATCTTTCATTCCACACCATTGGGAACTAATGGAGAAAACTACGGATCATCCGACCATTCAACTCAGAGCTCTTTAATTATCCCATCATAGTCGGCGTGGTCGAAAATTGCTAAGATTAAAAAGGCGATAAGGGGTCTTGTGGGATTGGCCTCGTAGTTGTATAGGATTTGCGGTTATATGTGCGTAGATAATCTGTGTGATTCATGTGTATTTATAAGCGGGGAATAAAATTTCTGCGGTTTGCTTCCTTTGTGGGAATGTGATCTTGAGTCTGATTTTTTCAACCTGGAAAGGAACAAAATATTCGGTACCTATAATAATAATATCATCATACAACTACTACTTTCGTATTACAATAGCTTTATGTCCCGAATTAGGAGAGACATAGAAGACCAAATCCTTCCCATTGGTTCACAATAGCATTGTAACCTTTTGATATTCCATGGTTTAGACTAGTGTCAGTTTATTTAGAAGATACTGACGCCCTATAACGACTGTCAAAGATCTTCGTGACAACCGGTACCGACGGCTTAACGTGCTCTCCGAGGCACGGGGCAAGCGATAATTAACCAATCTAACAACAACAAAATAAAAATAAATGTTTTAATTTGGAACCATAAACAAATAATCCATTCCCGATACTTTTTTGACTGAATGTCATGATCAGCAAAGGCTGATCGTGACATTCAATCAAGTACTGTTAAAGAACAGTCCACTGCTGGACTAGGCCTCTCCTTTGAAAGGAGGAATTGGCCTACAATACCACGCTGGCCAAACGGGTTGGTATAGGGTTTATATCAAGTTTTCCTTCTCTTACAGTACTGTTCTCTGCATAATATGCTCCCTCTGTCGGCTCTTACGACACCCATGGGATGATATGGGGTGGTGACAATCCGTATTCTTAATCCGTCACCACACGGACAAATGGCTAAAGCTAAATCTGTTAATTCAAATATTGGTGATAAATACGATACCCGTCTGTCCTTCTATAAATATAAGGCGCAAGATATAAGCTCGTTAAGTCGCTGAGAAAGGATTACCATTATATCAATCCATAAACCTGTCAAGTAAGCTGAGCTTCTTTTTGGGACATTCATTTATTACACGGAGGTCTTTTTATACTGGTAATTATTTTCAGGCGGCTTTTGAGCGGCATAGCCGAGTATCACCAGAATGTCGCGCAGAGTCTCGGGTTCCTCAATAACCTTCCTCGGGAATCACACTATCTATCACTATCATCAGCCCTGTATATAATATACTGTCGCACTCCAGTAGTGGGACAGTATATTATACGGCACGGGTCTCTTCTCACTGTGAGAGGGGTAAAGCCATAGTCCACCACGCTGGGGGTACACTACCAAATGCGTGTTGGCAGACTTCGCACGTCCGGACGTCTTCCGAGAACATTATGGAGATGTATCAGACATGCAGGTTTCCTCGCGATGTTTTCCTTCACCGTCAAGCAGGCGATAATTAATCATTTCATTCGCACTTAATTTCGAAAAATCATTGGTGCGTGCCTTGGACTCGAACCCGAGACTCTTTGCGTATGTATCAGTCGGCGATACGCCAGGGTTATCGTGTCCAGACTCCATTATAATAAAAACACTCACGTAATATTTCTAAGTTTATTTTCAGACGATTTCTAGCACAGAATTGAAATAAAATGTGACCTACAGTCCTTTTTATACACTAACCGTCATTACATTTAATGTTTAACAACTGCCACTTTCTTTACAACATATAATTGAAATTACTATACAATTAGTTATAAACTAATCAAAAATCGACATTAATATTGTAATTAATTTTGCACAGCACCAAATGATTTATTTTACACGAATAACAAATTTATTTTGTTAACCAAACGCTGCTTTACAACATTGTCAACAGATGGCGCTATCAACAGGATGCAAATATAAACGCATGTTATTTATGACCTTAAAAATAAGTGTCAGAATAATGTTATTTAATACTAATTGATTTTAATTTAATTGTTTCTGGAGTTATCTTAATAACTAAGCGATAAATTAAATACCCAATCTTTATAAAACAGGTAAGCAGCCAATACAGTGTCTAATATTGTAAAGTAGTGAAGTTCTCAGTCCTGTGTTCACAAATATTTATTTAAATATCAATCTTAAATATTATTAATATTTTCGTAACAATATAATCATTATATATTAATTTGCGCCCATACGCCCATTCTGATCCAGCGCGTCCCCAGCGCTGATTATTTAACGGTTACAGAATAAACAGCATAACAAACAAAAATAATGAATATTAAAATTACATAAATAAGCGTTTATCATACAGAATTAACTAAAAGTTCTTTACAAGGCTTCATCTAGTCATAGCATCTTAGCCTGTGGCATGCGTCACCCATCACGGGATCTAACAAACAATGCTTCACCCATGGCTAAGCCAACTCGTGGCATCACCGATTACTGGATCTAGCAAACAATGCTTCACCCATGGCTAAGCCAACTCGTGGCATCACCGATTACGGGATCTAGCGCACACAGGCATCACCCACATAGGGATCTAGCCCACAAACGGCATCACCCACATAGGGTCGATTTAGCCCACGCGGCATCACCCACATAGGGTCGATTTAGCCCACGCGGCATCACCCATCACGGGATCTAGCCAACACACGGCATCACCCATCACGGGATCTAGCCAACAAGACCAGGATCAAGGATACGCATGGTGGCCAGCCAGCGTTTTGGGAAGGATGTTGGATAGGAAAAATAAAATTTTACTCAAACACATAAATGCAAAATTTGCCTCATAAACACATCAATGCATATACATAAAATAATCATCATCGTTCGTCATGATCAGTTATATCAATATAATGTTATTACATAGGTCCAACAACGACAGTGGAGGAGGTAGAGGACCCTCCACGTAAATCGATATCCGACGAATCCTCCGCCCATACGGTCAAGCTGCTCATACAGTTGTTGATGTTAATCAGCAACAAAGGTTAGCAAACAATGCTTGACTCCAGCTCAGTACAGCACTCATGCGGCATGTGTGCGCGTAGCCCACACACAAAACCACTGACGTCAAAAGGGCGGGCCACCGTCATCCATACATACCAATCAGTAAAGGACCGCTCGTCCATCCTCTCTTCACACCAAGGTCAGGTCATCTGCCAGGATGTCATCACTAACCTGCAACACTCAAAAGACAGGGGGTGGGCAACATTTCCCACCCAAATATTAGGTCCATGAACCTTCGTAACTGTAGATGTAATAAAATTCTACTCTTACAAAGTGGTGCGGTCTATTAAGCTATATCTATATATCAGGCATGTTCAACCTGTGCATTGGTCTATAATTATCTTTGCTACAACAGTGTTGGAGCCCATATTTTACGCATAAGGTAAAATACAAAAGACACTCTGAATTATCTCAGGTTCTGTCTGACAGTGCCATTTTAGATTATCAAATATAAAGTTATCAGGATACCCATATCTTGCAGTCCTGATAAAACAGTTAAAACCCAATATATTCAAAATAAGTTTTATCCACATCAAACAAGAAAACAAAATGGCAAGAACAAAGTGAGGCCTATGTTCAGCCGTGAACAGTCGGACCGTTGGTGATAAATATGAAATGATTTCAAACCATGCAGATCCAAGGATTTCGAAAATACTAGTGCTATAATTATTATTCATGTACGAACATGTTTCATCCAGTATTGAATATTTTTTAGGCATAGTGCATGCTGTGAAATTGTTTAATTGTTTGCCAACTGAGCCATAAAAGAGAAATTTACAAGCTGTATGTATGTATGTATCTTCCTTGACCGATTTCGGCCACGGCGACCTCTTCAACTCCTTGGCAGTAGTCGTTCGTGTGCTCGTTTGTGGCTTACATAGCCGATCTTATTGATGAAAACCCGTGCGCAATGCGGACAGGTTAGCACACCGTTAATGTAGTTGTATACTATGGCACTACGTGGGCGTGCCTTTAGCTCGTCGCGCTTAGCATCGAGCTCTCTGCAGCGGCTACTTTCAAATTCCTTGATCTTTGCCTTTATTAAGGATCTCCATTCAGCTCGTGATGAGGCCATTTTCTCCCAATCAGAAGGCTCTATACTGCACTTTTTCATATGACGCTTTAGCACATCCTTGTACCTGAGGAGTTGTCCGCCATGCTTTCGCTTGCCTTCCTCAAGTTCTGAGAAAAATATGCTTTTTGCCACACGGTCATTCGACATTCTGGAGATATGGCCGCACCAACGAAGCTGTCGCCGGATAATATAGGCTTCAATTCCCTCCACACTAGCTCTTCGTAACACTTCCGTATTCCGAACATAATCAGACCACCGGATGTTTAAAATTTTGCGTAGACATTTTAGGTGAAAGCGGTCCAACGTACGGATATGGTGGCGGTAAACGGTCCATGTCTCAGCAGAGTATAGAAGAGTCGGGAGTACAACAGCAAGGTAGATGCTTAATTTCGTGTTCAGTCTTAAATCGTACGAGCTGAAAACCTTGCGATTCAACCTTCCAAAGACCGCCGCCGCGGCCCCAATACGATTGTTGACTTCAGCATCAAGGCTGCACTTAGATGTCAATGTGCTTCCCAAATATCGAAATTTATCGACTTGTCTCAACTGAGTATCTCCGAGATTGATGGCCAGCGTCTCACGACCGTGAATATCTACAGACATAACCTCCGTCTTTTTGACGCTGATCTTCAAGCCATATCTTCGGCAGGACTCGCAAAGGGCTGAGTATGAGTATGAGCTGCTATAAGCCGTCTGGGGATTCAGCCACAAAGCACAGGTCATCCGCATAGATAATGTCACTAATTAGTGCGTGGGACACTTTTGTGCGGGCTTTAAGTCTGGCTAGGTTAAACAGACTGCCTTCATTTCGGAAACGGATGCGTATTCCTTCGGGAGTCGCTTCTAAGACTTCGCGGACAACGACTGCAAAATACAACGCGAACAATATGGGTGCAAGAACACAGCCTTGCTTCACTCCACAGGTGACAGGGAAGAAATCCGACCGTTCATCGTCCATAGCGACGCAGCTCTGCATGTCGTCGTGCAGTAGTCTCACGAGTCTCACAAACTTCGCCGTGCATCCTAATTTCTCCAGTATTATCCAGAGGGCTTCTCGCGGTATGCTGTCGAAAGCTTTCTCAAGGTCAACAAAGCAGATATACATGTTACGACCTTGTTCTCTACTTTTTTCCTGTAGTTGACGGACTGAGAAGATTGCCTCACAGGTACCACGGTCGGGTCGGAAGCCAAACTGAGATTCCGGCAGAATCTTTTCCGATAGTTCCATTAGGCGGTTTAACAGAACTCTGGCGAAGACTTTCCCAGGTACTGACAAGAGGGAAATGCCACGATAAGAGCTGCAATCGGCCCGGTCACCCTTGCCCTTATATAGCGCCCGAATGAGGGATACTTTAAAAGTCTTTGGGACTTGCTCTTTTTCCCACATGTCAGCGAGGAGTGCCCACATAGCCGAGAACAACTTCTCACCGCCATATTTCAACAGTTCTCCTGGTAAATCGTCAACACCCACCGCACGCTTATTTTGTTGTTGCTTAATTGCTAACACAACTTCTCTCAATGACAATGGCTCGTCCAGCTTGGTAGTGCTAGGGGCTTGAGGAAGGGAGCGAATATGCTGTAGGTCGACTGAACGATCTATGTTCAGCAGGTTGTTAAAATGCTCCGTCCACCGCTTAAGTATTTCCTCTTTGTTTTTAAGAAGTCCATCACCACTAGCTGGCTTAAGTGGGACTTTAGCATTGTAGGATTTACCGAGAAGGTTTCGTACTTCCGTGTAAAATTCACCAAGCTGGTTTGTGTCAGCAAGCCACTGCATGTGACGAGATTTCTCCTGCCACCACTTGTCTTTAACTTGACGTGCAAGTTTTCTTAGTTCTTGGTCACTTTGGCGTATTGCCGCAGATATATCACATCGACGTGTTCGGCCTGGTTGTCGCAGGAGACGACGGTGTTTATTGATTGCCTCTGTCAAGATCTTATTGTTTTCGTCAAACCAGTCCTGATGTTTCCGCAACTTTTGACCCAAAGTTACAGCGGCGGTGTCTAAAATACAAGAAGACAATAACTCCCAGTCAGTATTAACATCACCCGTTTTTATTTGCAAAGGCATTAAGACAGTGCTCAGGGTTTCAGCAAACTTCGTCCTCGTCTCGCTGTCTTCAAGTGATTCAACATTCAGACGCTGAAGTTTTGGTCTATCTAATCTACGCAATCGACGAAAACGAATATTTAGCTTTATGAGTACAAGGCGATGGTCAGTCCAGCAGTGAGCACCGCGCATTACACGGGTAATCTGGACCTGAGATAAGTGTTCTTGCCGCACGATAGCATAATCAATGAGATGCCAGTGCTTAGACCGGGGGTGCATCCACGTCGTCTTGTGCTTGGCGGCTAGTCTAAACATAATGTTTGTGATTGCCAGGTTGAATTGAGCACAGAGACTAAGCAACAGATGGCCGTTACTATTCATATTGCCGACACCGTGTCTGCCCAGAACTCGTGGCCAAGCATCGTAATCCCGACCTACTCTAGCATTAAAGTCCCACAGTAGAAGGATCTGCTCTCAGGGAGGTATACAGTCTAAGCACCGTGTCAATTCGTCATAGAATTTCTCTTTCACTTCATCAGAATTGTCTAGCGTAGGAGTATAGACACTGATGAATATTGTGGTAGTTGTCATGTTCCAAGTGGAGGCGCAGGGTGGTAACGCGATCGGAGATATGTACGGGATACTCCTTTAGTTGTTTCACAAACTGGTTCTTAACAGCAAAGCCCACACCTGACCTTCGCGAATCGGAGGCAGCGAGCCCTTTCCAGTAGAAAGTGTACCCACCACCGTGTTCCACCAGCTCCCCTTCTTCTGCTAGATGTGTTTCGCTGAGAGCAGCCACATCCACCTTATAGCGAAGAAGTTCCCGGGCCACAATAGCAGTCTTTCGCTCTGGACAGATATTTGCCTCACGGTCAATAAGTGTTCTAACGTTCCACGCGCCGAATGTCATCAGTTTTGATATTTTATTATTATTCCTGTAGCGTCGACCGCGAGTTAGAGATGCGGAGGCAGCCGCCGTTACTACTCTCCTTAAGTGTTGGGGTGAGCATTTGTTTAGGGCACCTTTTCTAGCCCCCTCCCAGGCTGAGCAGGGAAAGCAGTGCCTCCCTAAATAGGGCTGCTTTGTCACTCCGGGTGCTGCCGAGATCACTTTGTCCCCCCCGTGCAAAGCAATAACGACCACGGTGTGACACCCCCAGAGCCGCCCATGTGCAGATTTCAGACAAAGCCCAGCCTGCATCAAGCTGGACCTCTCTACCTCAACCTATCGCCACGGGCCTTTGAGTAAGTCGGGAGTCCATATATACGGAAGCGGTCAAATGCGCAGGATATATTAAGGTGCACAAGCATACGCGCTAATACAGGTGCACTCACTCGTCTTCACCTCCTTTAGTCCAACGGAGTGGAAGACCACTACAGCCAGAAAGAGGATCAGATGATGTGTCTGGCCAGCAGTAACTACGCCTTCTACTGCTGCCCTTGGCCATCCACCTTGCCTTGCTGGCCCACCGGATACACCAAGCCCTTTTGCATATCTGCGTTGGGTTGCTTTCTCCACCGGGCCAGACTTTGAAAACAAGCGGGAAAGTTCCGCTGTCCCAGAATTACTAAAGGATAGAGGGAAGGGAAATTAGGAAGTTTGATAGGAATAAGGTTATAGGATACTGCTGCCTTTAGGAGTAGGGAGTGAAGTAGACAGACAGTAGCTGAGCAGCTCGGGGTTGCGTACCCGTGTCCACTGTTGCTGTTACGGGACACATAACAGGCAGTAGGACCTCTGAGCGCATATTACAAAGCAAGATTAGTGCTGTCTTATTTCTAAAAATGATTCCACTACAATAAACCATAAAAGTTAATAAAGACATTCAGATATTGGTATTTTATAATTAATTTAACATTTTATTTATTTATATAAATAGACCTTTCTTTTCTGAAATGAATGTTTTTATTTATCATTTGTATACTTTTTCATTATGTAATTCATTTTTAATTTAATGTATTGTTTTATTATTAATGTGTCTAGTAAATATGGTAGTGAGTTTATATCAATAGTTTTATTTGAGACTAGCTTTTGCCCGCGGCTTCGCTCACGTTAAATTCGGGGTAACACAAAACTCCTTCATCGTCTGATAGTCATTTTCGTTTTAATTCTAGTCATAGGGACTGATAAGAAATATAACCGCAAGAAGTATTTAAAACATTTCTGTAAACAGTATTTTCAGAGTTGTGTGTGAGTTGTGTCCTAGTCAAAAATGGCTAAACACGGAATCCTTATAGACACGCTTTGTCCGTCAGTCCGTATGTCACAGCCACTTTATGCCGAAACTATTCAGTTTACACATTTGAAAATTGTTAGATAGACGTATTCTGTGAACCACCAAAACCAAAAAATATTGAATATTAAGGATTTATAAGATAATTTCTTCATACATGGATCTGGTGTGGAAAATGGGTCGTTAAAAATTACTTTGAGGTTCCTAAAACCATTGTTTCTCAAAGTCAATCGTTTGAAAGATATACGGTTCCAAAGTTGTAATATGGGTGTGACGGTCCCTCTAACTTATAAAGTAAGAGAGAGACAAATCTATAAAAAATATATGCTGTAGATCGTTATAAAAACTTCCAACGAAAATTGATTTGAACGATATGTAGTCAGCAGTTTTTGAAATAAAGCACATCTTAAAAACTACAAATATAGCATTGTCGTTTATACAAATACTATACTACTATAATAATTAGTCGAAGGCTATGGTAAGTGGATACCTGCACTACGTAACCCTTCATGAGCGAGTCTGACTCGCAATAGCGAATAGCTTTTATAATGTTTCATCCTTGGTGCTACTTGCATCCGTTTGCCATTACAAAGCTTTAGTGCATTAAGATTCCGCATTAACAGGACTGGAACACCAACGTTCGGTCTCAAGTTGCGTGAAGGTACTCCTCATAATTGTAAGGAGTTCAGAAACTCTATAGGGTACCTTGAATTAACTTGGTCAGAATTCATGACATTATCTACCAAAAGGTGCTCAACAACATCACTTTGCATACAGTCAAATGTCAAAGCCATGGTCTGCTATATCTCTAGACACACTTTCGCATCTATGAGTAGAGAATATAGGTTCAGCCGCTTTAGCGTGAAATCGGTATTATTCGCATTTATAGCTGATATTAGTAGGGATTAGCCAAAGCTGTTACAATAATTATCTTAATATATAAAATCCTTGCGTTACTGACTGACTGACAGACACGCTACAGCCGAAACTATTGGGCGCAGGAAGCTGAAATTTGGCATGTATGTTCCTTGGGGACCGTAAGGGTGCACTAAGGAGGGATTTCCCGAAATTCCCACGGGATCAGCCAAAACGGGTAAATTTAAAAAAAATGCAGGCGTAGCTGCTGGCGTCCTCTAGTTAGTTTATATATGTAAGCGAACGAAGTAATGACAGTGCACCATAGGACATTGTACGAGTATAATGTGACAGTACTGACAGATATACGATAGCCCATATAGCGCAAGCGTTCTTACTGTCAATAGGTAGTAGGTTTGTCCCTACAAACTTCGACCCTCTCTAAAATCCCTCCCAGATTATTTTTTGCAGTTTATTTTATCCTATGTGTTTTTCCTGGTTCTGAGCTACCTCCCCACCAATTTTCAGCTAAATCGGTTATGCCGTTCTTGAGGTATAAACAGTGTAACTAACACGACTTTTTTATATATATAGATTATATAATACATATCATTAGAGAATTTCTTAATTCTTTTTTATAGACTCACGCCTGTATCCCCGAAGGGGTAGGCAGAGGTGTAATATTACACCCACATTTCGCCTTGAATTTTTAGGTCCCACGTAATAGGGGGCGAGCCTATTGCCTTAATTCTTTATACACAACATTATCTGTTTTACCACCTTCACATAGTATATGTAAATTATTTTTACCGCTTACTTGTGAACATGCCACATATAACTGACCATGTGAAAACAACATGTTCGGGAGTTGATTCCAGCTGTTTCAAGTCTGTCCTTGCGATTTATTTAGAAAATACACACAGGACTACGAATATCTAGCCCTGCCGAAAGTAAGATAGCCCCGTTGAGTTACTCAAGAGGTATCTGAATTCAGGCCTCAGTCTCCCGCCCACGGATTCCCACGTACGTGAGGTGTGGGAATTTGGGTATAATGACACGATCGAACGAAAGAAACAGACAGAGAGACAGACATAAATTCTAAAACTGATCAAGTATTGCTTTTTAGCATTTTCCTAGATTTTTTAGCTAATTTTCGTCAAAATATCTTTAATGTACAGACTTTTTCAACTCTACCGTTTTATTATAGTATAGATAGTTGTAATAAATTTTGACACAGAGACTTATTGTTTATGAAAGTGCCAAATATTATACTCTATTATTTTTTTAATAACAGAAAGATACCCGACACTTAATTATTGTCTTTTTTGCAAGAAACATTAATTTTGCTAGAAAATTATTTGAAAATAGTGACATCTATCTATCGGTCGGTAAATAGCCATAAAACACTTTGAAGGTTCCTATTTAGACTAACTATACTTTTACTAACAAACTTATAATGATCATAGATGGCACCACATAATTATATAACCAGTTTTGGATGATCCCTGTTTTGTTTGGGACTACGTACAAAGGAGAGGTCAAGCTGTACACCGAAAACTACTCAACCGATTGTGATGTAACATATACTATTTTATAGGTTTGAGTATCCTTTGTACATGAGTGTAAGTTTTATTGAAATCAATTTCGCCATTTTAGAGATCTTTAGCAACATAGGGAAAGACGTCGGACAGACAGACAGACATAAATTCTAAAAATGATCAAGTATTGCTTTTTAGCATTTTCCTAGATTTTTAGCTAATTTTCGTCAAAATATCTTTAATGTACAGACTTTTTCACCTCTACAGTTTTATTATAGTATAGATTATATTTAGGGGATTTTCTAAATAATGTTAATATTTATTTTAAACTGTTAGCATGTGGTGTTAATGTAATTTTTATTAATTCATACACAATTAATAATTGTTTATCTGAATAAATAAATTTAAACTGACCAATCACAACTGACAGAAACAAAGCATGAGTAGTCCATACATTTACTTTTATTTGCCAAGAATAAATACTGCTAAATGGGAAAAGAGATAATATGGATTTTCACAACACGTTCTTTAAACCCACTTACCATTATCCTAATAATCATATTCCTAACCGTCTTGTATCCCACAAGAGCTAAGCAATAAGGTTGGAACTAAATTTTATTGGTTTATCACTGGTAGTTATCTTGAATAAAGATGCAACTAACTTAGCAAATGAACTCAACTAAAATAAATTGTATTTACCGAGTATAACACTAAGGCTTGTTATTTATAAAAGATTAGCAGTCACCTGCCTTAAGACTTTCAACCTAAAATGCTTAGAGATGGACTTTTATAAAACCTAAGTGAGTGCATATGTCCATAAAAAAATCTTCTGTCCAGATCTCATGTTTCTAGCTTCAGTAGTTTGGATTAAGCAAGGACGTATCATGGTCGGAACCAATCATTCTATACAGGTATAAAATTAAGCGACAAATATTAAGATATGTCGGGTTCCCTTGTCTTATTATATAACCTTAATTTGAGCTGCAAGTTGACAGTAACAATTTCAACATAATGTTAAAATGAAATCATGTAGGCACCTACAGAGTCCACAAATATATATAGTTAGCCTTATGTAATGTGTAACCAAGGGCTTTAAATAAAGTTTCGATTTCTTTAATGTTTTACTATTGAGATAACCTATTGACTACCAATTGAATTCATTTTCAGCACATCAATAAACATAACTAAACAGACAGCAACTCAGGTAATTTATACAATGGATCAATATCAGAGCTTCAACTTGAAAAGGGCAGTTATACCGTTCTTTACTAATAATTACATTACGTTAGTAGAACCACATAACAAAGCTATTATCTCTTTCTTGTGTAGATAAGTAAGTTTTACAGAAAGTTTCCGACATGGCCTACTATTAATAAACAGACAAGAGCCCCAGCCGACGGCATAACATGACTATAAGCACAGTAGCACTTGACTGCTATGTACCAAACGTGGATAAACAACAGTTACCTATAAGTTCTATTTGGGGTGTAACGTTCGTAATTTTGACTGTATAATGTTTATCTGGTAATCCTTACGGGGACAGTAGGTAATCGTGTAAGCATCATAATTTATAAAATTATGGATGTTTCTCAAAAACTCTAATCAAATCAGCTCTGGATAAATACCGAACTCTGGTAGAACTCAGAGCAGAACAGCGTTCACGCAACAGCACACCCCGGTGCGTGCACCCCGTTGTAGTCGCTCTGTCACTCTCGCTCGCACGTGGCCTCACGTGAAGTGTAGACGTGCTCGCCATAACTCCGACACACCGTGTGGTCTCCGATCAGGGTTGACGAGGGCCAAACACGGCTTCCAAGCGCTTGTCGCATCAGTCTTCAGGTCATCATTGGTAATGGCGGCCAAGCCAAGAGATCCATCACTCTCGCGCCAACCGTAGATCCCGAAGTCACTTAGGGGGCGTTTATCCCACCGCTGCTGTCGGCGATACGCCTGGTTTATCGTGTCCAGGCTCCATTATAATAAAAACACTCACGTAATATTTCTTAGTTTATTTTCAGACGATTTCTAGCACAGAATTGAAATAAAATGTGAGCTACTGTCCTTTTTATACACTAACCGTCATTACATTTAATGTTTAACAACTGCCACTTCCTTTACAACATATAATTGAAATTACTATACAATTAGTTATAAACTAATCAAAAATCGACATTAATATTGTAATGAATTTTGCACAACACCAAATGATTTATTTTACACGAATAACAAATTTATTTTATTAACCAAACGCTGCTTTACAACATTGTCAACAGATGGCGCTATCAACAGGATGCAAATATAAACGCATATTATTTATTACCGTAAAAATAAGTGTCAGAATAATGTTATTTAATACTAATTGATTTTAATTTGAAAGTTTCTGGAGTTATCTTAATAACTAAGCGATAAATTAAATACCCAATCTTTATAAAACAGGTAAGCAGCCAATACAGTGTCTAATATTGTAAAGTAGTGAAGTTCTCAGTTCTGTGTTCACAAATAGTTATTTAAATATCAATCTTAAATATTATCAATATTTTCGTAACAATATAATCATTATATATTAATTTGCCGAATTTTACCGAATTTATTTTCGTACGGTATAGACGGATATATGGGCATATCCGTCTATACCGTACGAAAATCAATCCGGTCGTTTTGACTTTAAAGCGTCCATAAAAACAGACAGACGACACCGTGGGACTAAATTTTACTATATGTATAGATACAAAAGGTACCACTAAATACAGGTACACAATAATATCAAGTTTCCCACCGCCGGCGCCGGTTGTTGATCGACGTCGCTACAAGCGATATTGATTCCGTATTTGTTTACGTGAGCTTTTAGTCCGTCTGTCGGCTCTGTGAGCTACAAACACTCTCATTCAAAATATTTGCGACCTGAGCTGTACGTGTGATCCGAATGATCTGTTTGTTTCTACTGCGCCTTTGTCCTGTTTGAATTGTGTGTTAAATCGTGTATAGTATTTTGCTGATATTGGATCAATATTTATTTCTGTATGGAGGGATTTTCTGACCTCCATATTACAAAGGGATAGATGTATTCCATGATATATTCACTGTCGTTTCTTTTCTATCACTTACACAATTAAATGAACTTAATTTAGTAACAATTTTGATTATTTAAGTATGATGTCTGTAATTAATTAATATTTACAAGTAATTAAGTACAGTGTGAAACAGTTACAGCGCCTCACAAAATAAAATATTAAATTATCTATTAAACAAACTGGAGTTAGAAAACAGTGGCCATGAGTTTTGTTGTCCGTAAATAAAATTTCTCGTGATTCTTCGCCCTTGCTTTGCGAACTCATTGCAAGGCGGCAATTTGAATTGCAGGAAGTTTGTCTTCAAAGCGCCCATATGAAATGAGCCGCTATGTAAATATCTGAGCTTTTTGCCTAAATGCATAAATAATTTTGACTTTGTTCGTTATATTTAAAGTACCTTTACTGCTTAAGAAACGACAAACAACAAATTAAAACGTCCTTAACTTCGAAAAGTGGGTAATGCGCGCTGTAGGTTGAACCCTAGGCATGCAGCAGTCTGTTGGTATTCCCTCAACGGTTTAAAACGTGCTCTTCGAGGCACAGAGCAGGCTATAATCAACATTTTATGTCCACATACCTTCTGAAACGTCATTGGTGCGCGCCGTGGATTCGAACCTGATATAGTTATCAGGTAGTACTGCATGACAGTCTGCTGGACTGTCTACTAGACTACCACTGCCTACTATAGTTAATATACGAGAGATATAAATAAATAGGTGAAGCAATATTGTTCGGATTGTGCACACACTGACAAGGGTCGTTACCCGTGTCCGGTTGCTGTTAATTTCGCTTGTCGACTGTACTGCCGCTTTAAGCGAACGGCTTAAGGCGCTGTTATACCTCAGAAGCCGTGAAACACCTAATTTTTCGTCGCGCATCTAGCCATAACGGTACATATTACAAACTAGCAAAAATTAGAGCTTAAAGTCAAAGGTCTGAACAAAAGACTTTTGAAAGAATTTATCATGTACGTAAAATAGAATCACGGTAAAAAAATCACAAAATCGAGGCAGAAAATAATCTTTCGTCTCACTGTTTGCAATATTTTGATCGTAAGCTATCATATTTTTTTTGATAATATTGTAGGAAATCTAATGAACTAAAGAATTACTCTATTTATTTTCATATTATACGTGTATATTTTGTAAAATTAAATAAAATCTGCCAAACGTCTATGATTTTGACGCTCGGTAGATCCCATCAATATCAAACGCTTCAGCAATTTAAACCTTATTAGCATAAGCGGTGTACTGAGTGTCAGTTGCTAGTTTACGCCCCGCCCAGACCTCATCATTCGGCTATGAGCCCTGTGAGAGGTAGGTCATGTCGCTTGCGTCTCCGCTGCACGAAATTTTACGTAAACCTGTTTGTTATTATAATACGCTGATTTGAGTTCGTAATTTCATGTTTTATGTTATAGACTGAATACTTTGAATCAGGCTTTTCATGTAACTATGGGCACATATAATTAGGACCTAAGTTTATACTCTTGTTGCGTTTAATGTGTTATTGTTTCTGTGCTTATAAATATATAATTAGAAGAATAAAATATGGACAATTAGAGAAATGAAGTTCTACGAAGGATTTGTACAAGAAAGCGTCGTAATAAAATAGAAATTCATCCATGGCCAAATGATTATGAAATATGTAACATTTTTACACAAAAATTATTTTCATAAGAGTCTTTTATGACCAACTATGTTACTTATATATTATCGATTATGCATAATATAATTATATAAATTATTCTCACACTACATAGCTGCCACAGTTTTCAATTTTTGAAAGAGTAATAACATAAAATCGAATCATTTTATGTACCTATATTTCAAATTCATTAGCTTGTCAGAGCGCCTGGAGCGCTAAGATGCCGCCACGGCGAACAATAATGATGACAGCGCTAATATGGCGCTCCGCAATCCGCACACAAGCGGAAACGAATGTTGTATTATTGTGTTTTGAACGTAAACCTTTTTAGGTACATCGGGTAAAACTTTGATTATTCATAAACTATTAGGTATGTCTCAGTACATCTAATATCTTTTTAATTTCTAAAATCAATCATTTATAAGTAAGAAGGTGACTTCTCTGTTTGCTATAACACAAGATATAGTATTTTTTTAATAATAAAGTACGTAACTAATTATCATTATTGTAATTACAGTGAAGATAAAGATAACAGTTCTGCAACGTCTTACACACATTTGACTTCAGTCATTCCTAACACGATCTGTTCAAGAGCTAGCCAAGAAATGCCAAACAATTTTTTTAACAAATTTGACTCAAATTCCGTAGTGATAAGCAAAAATTACAAGAGGGATAGCAGTGACTGGTTCGAATTGCGTAAGAATATGTTGACAGATTGAAATTTTTGTATAGTGGTAAAAAGATGAGATAACAGCAGTAAAGCCAACTTAGTAAAAAATATTTTGTACAAATAAAATATTTGCAATGTAAAATCAGTTGCGCATGGAATCTAAAATGAACAACTGGCTTTGCAACAACTGGCGAAGCAAGAAAATGTAACAATCGAGCCTTGTGGATTATTCGATTATTGGTGCCACGCCAGATGGATTAATAGGTCCAAACACGATTGTGGAAATTTAATGTTCTAAAGTTGCCTATAAGAATGGCCTGGAGAATAGTATAAGAGCAAATAAAATACAAATATGGAAACATGATAAAAAAGTGAACTGACTAGTCTAAACAAATATTGTAATTGTGATTGCCAAATTCAGGGGCAACGCCACGTTACACGCAAACAAAAGTGTTTATTTGCTGTGTGGAGCGGCGAAAGTATACCACTAAAAATTGAAATTATAGAAAGAGATGATGTTTTCTGGGAGAAGCTTGTGGCGTTTTATATGAATTGGCAGTTGCCTGAAATTGTTGATTCTCGTCAAGCTCAAGGGATGGCATTGCGAGATCACGGAGAGGATAATGTTTCATCAGTGCTTGAAATTTCTACAATACCAAGCCGTAAAAGGAAAGTAAATGAAACTGTGCCTCGTGAACAACAGCAAATAATAAGTCTTATCACCTCACACACTGCCTTTAACATTCGATGAGAATAAAGAAAACCTGCCGGGTTGTAGCAGACAGCTATCTTTTGATGAGCTGTAAACTCTGTATTTCGTTAATAAATTATAAATGAATGTAAATAAATATCTTTTAATATTTATTTTCTTTGAAACAATACATATTTGAAGCGAAAGAATTTTTTTATATTTTTCCATACAAACATGTATGACGAGAGCTAACGAAAAAGCAGTAACTCAAATTCTAATTCTATAATTTTCTATGCGACATAGCAGTATCTCATGAATAAGGTATATCCACATATATTTTTGATGTTTCATCTATTTTGAAAAATAATAATGGGTTGGGTTTCGAAACGAATCGCCTGAATTTAAGGGTATTGGTAGTGTAGGGGGCTTAAGGTAGTTCGTTTTAATCCCCTAAAAGTAATTTTGGCTGCCGGAGTTGCGTCTGAATATTTTTAAACAATTTCCAAAATTTCATAAATACTTCGGCAATTGTGCAAAACGGAACATAGTTTTTATACTTTAGTACAGTTTTACAAATGTAATTTTTAGGTTTTATGTGAAAAATGTGAAACGAAACGCAAAACTGCCAACTTGGAATGATCATATTGACAGCTAATGTCAAATTTGTGCGTCATTGCTTTCGAGTGCCTTGGGTTAGGTGCGACTGTAATAACAATAAGTAAATAAATAGGTTATGTTAGGTTCTCTTTTGACCCTTAATCCGAAAATAGGAGCCCTTCGCAGGGCTCCGACAACCTTAGTTTATTAAACTTGTGTGATGAATGTGGAAGTTGGCAGTGCCATACACACCGATGTTTGGAGATTTTTTATTTAGAGGAAACCAAGTATTTCCGGCAAGTGAAAATGGTGAGGAGGGTTTCAAGACCTCCCCTGCTCCCTCTCCAATCACTCACAACCCCTAAAAACGTCGACGTATTTCGAAACCTTTGCCATAATAATTATACCTATAATAACAATAAACATCCATATATAAATAAAAGAAATCAACTTTTACTAAACTTCAATTATCTCGTAACTCGCTTTAGTTGAGATACGGCTTTTGCGCTTAGTAGAGCAGTATTGTGTTTTTAGGGTACCGTAGCCAAAAATTGTAAAAACAGAACCCTTATAGATTCGCAATATCTGTCTGTCTGTCCGCCCGTATGTCACAGCCAATTTATTGCAAAACAGATTTGAAAACTGGCAGTAATGGAATTAGATGTAGGTATTCTACGAACTGCTTCACTATTTTTATACAAAAACAAAACAAACATAATAATGGCCTCTCCATACATGGAACTGACTTAGTTATTTTTATCATCTCACGGCACGTAGGTATTTACCTACTTTCGTCAACATTTAATACCTAAAACGTCTAATGTAAGCCAGTTTTGCTCATGGCTGCACTGAGAACAAAAATTGCGCTATGCCTATATTGTACAAACAGATTGATGTATGTAATATAAATTTTAATATCAGTATCTCAATTCAATATGCTAAAACGTTTTGCTTGCGATTTTGAAATATTGGAATACGGATGTCGCCAGAATACGGCCGCACGCGACGAGAATGAAGGGGGGCGCCCCGCAGTAGACGGAGCTAAGCTCTCTTCACCTCCCCTGCTTCACCCCCTCATTTACCAAAACAGTCGCTTAGGACAGCGCCTTAAGCGATAAGCGGTGATTATGAGCTACAGTTCAGAAGAATTACTTTTGTAAAGCCAGCTCAGTGACAGCCTGAACTTGGTTATTTAATCAGAGTTGTTTATTGCCAAAGGTATTTTTTTTTTTTTTTTTTTTTTTTTTTTTTTTTTTTTTTAAAAAGACAACTCCCGCACTAGGACTGAATCCTGTGTCGCGGGGGACTTTACAAACATACATCTAACGGACACAATGAACACCCAGACTCGAAACAACAATTTATGAATCACACAAAGTGTTGTCTCGTGTGGGGATCGAACCCACAACACTGCGCGCAGCGTCAAGCAGCGAGGCGACCACTTAAACCACTACGCTAACCGTGCATTTCTATTTTTATTTTTATTTATGAGTTGGATGTATTCGAATACTATGTTCATATAATGAATATCAGCGGCGATAGCCCAGTGGTGTACGTAGGTAACAGACTGCCGAGTCGATGGTCTCGGGTTCGATCCCCAGGTACCCTGGCCGCACACCTCTGACTTTTCTAAATGATGTGTGTATTACAACTGTTAATTATCATTCGCTTAATAATGTGCCCGGAAGATGGCAATAGGCTCGCCCCCTATTACATTGGGACTGAAACATAACTCGCGAAAAGTGGGTGTGTAATACACCTCTGCCTACCCCTGCTGGGATAATAGGCGTGAAGTTATGTTATGTTATGTTGCGTTTATATATTTATTTTGGTAAATAAACTGTTGTTCTGGATCTGCCCGTTTTTTATGTTATATGATTCAGTGTTCCCTCAACGATACGGGATGTATTCCACAAGGCGAAAAATATCTCCCACGGGACAGGATTTATTCCTAATACGGGAGATGACTTTCCAAAAAAGTCGGCATAAAAACTGTCCACTATTTCCCGTTGTTTTTAAACCGTGCAGAAACTCCAATGTTTACTATATCGGTTAGGTGCCACTATAAATTGAATCTCGGCCCTCGCTCCAACTAAATTGAAATAATAAAAAGGCCTGTTGTCCGTGCGTGGACATATGAGACTCAGTGATATATTCTAAAACTAGCCATGAACTGTATGACGCTGATGTTTTAAATAAGTTTATTGTTTAAAACTGTTGCTGAATTTTTATAAGCTAGTTTCAAAATGGTGCATGAAAATAAGTTTCAACCCAATTATTATTGTTAAGGGGTGGAATATCAAAAAAATGTCCTTAGTGAGTGCTTACTTCACAAAAGCACTCACTGTTTAAGTTTCATGCTACTTACTTCAGTAGTGAAGGCTATCCTATGATATATAAATCAAGACACGTGTTAATATATACATATGACGGCGGGTTGCTTGATTTTTGGCCGGTATCAAAACTTCACAGTTTGTTATAAGTTCACACCAAATCAAATTAAAAAAACTGACTAGGTATAATCATTTTGGATTACTGAACACGAAACGAGTTACAGTTTCTAGGTACTTGTTGTCCGCCCGGAGATTCCGAGAGAAATGTGAGTTGTGCTGCTCCGTTGAACGTCAACTGTCACCCCCCTCTTCAACTGTAGCGAACGTCACACCAGACTCTGTCGAAGCGCGCTATCTTCACACTTCCGTTTCGTAGTCAGTTGACGTCCCGTACTCATGACCATTCCGATACATAGATTACATACCACGTTTTTTTTTACAAGACAATGTAACGTATGTCCGGTACTTACCGCGTTGCGTCACAGTACCGCCCATACGCTCGGCCAATCAGAGAAAGCCATCGTCCGCACTCGCAAAGCCTGACCAAATATGGTCATAAACGGACTCTCAGCCTGATGGAGGGCTCGGTATATAAAGGGGCCGACAGAGAGGCCGGCACCGCTACTCTACACTAACCTACTACCGCTACTAAATTCTATACCGCTATATCTATAATTATACTACTTCATACGTGTATCCTGTTCCCAGCTGTGGGTAAGTTACTACATTTACTGCGTTAGCGTACTGCCCATCTCTCTACCTGCTAGCTGAGGCCGGCTGACGCCGCCTGCCTGACTCTATTGGTTGTGGCTCTCCTAATGCTGCTTTCCTTCAGGTTCCAGGTTCACCCTAAGACTCCGGCTACGCTCCTAGACCGCTACACTTTCCTGCATCGCCTTCGGCTTCACCTCTGGCAAAGAGTCTGGCCTGCCCTGCTCATCGTACACACACCGCCGGCGTCTGCCAGCTGAGCCAACGTCAGCGAGGACCTGTACCGCTACGCGCAGCCTTCGAGCAGCCTGCCTACACACTACCGGAGGGAACAGCGTGGGAGACTGCAGCCCTTAGTGTTCAGGCCAGTGTCGTGTTGTTGGTCGGTCATACTCGTGGCAAGGGAAGTGAGGCAATACTCGGCAAATAAACGCATCTAGATCCTCTACTGCGTTTTACTACTACCAGAACCCGTTACAACAACTCCCGCTCTAGGAATAAATCCTGTGTCGCGGGGGACTTACAAACATACAACCAACGGACACAATGGACATCCAGACTCGAAACAACAATTTATGAATCACACAAAGTGTTGTCTCGTGTGGGAATCGAACCCGCAACACTCGGCGCAGTGTCAAGCGGCGAGGCGACCACTTAAACCACTACGCTAACCGTGCAGTCAAAGTTATTGTTCGATTACCCCACATACAATGGAAGCGTTACAATCAATTACTCTAAATTAGAACAAAAATATGCAGCTAAGACCATGGCTGGCCAAATGCGAGCTGGCAGACTCATCACGTCTTTCGAGAATATTATGCAGAACTCTCCACACGCAGGTTTCCTTATGATGATTTCCTGAACCGTTCAGCTTTTCATAGCAGTAGCTACTACTTCGAAAAGTCATTGGTCTGCACCGTGGATTTGAACCCAGGGTATTGGAGCTCTATTGTTACTTTAAAATGAATTACTCCCGAGCACAACAGAAATATTGACACAAAAGAACGCATAATCAGTGTCCTCCTTCATCACCATCCCATCAAACTCACAAAGTCTTCGCTCACTGTCTTTCAAACTATCAGAAGCGCTCTCGGCACATTGCTCCCGAATAAAACCTTCCCACCATTATACTCCGCAATGGACATTATCAATATCTGTAATAGCCAAGTTTTTCCCTTTATTGCTACTTCGAATATAAAAGCCGCAGGTGTTGTGTTAGATAAGAAATTAGGCCAAATTAAATTATCAATTAGACTCGATGGGTGTTCGTCACGTTTTCGGGTATTAGAAGTTTTGGTGACCAATTTAGTAAGGTGGAACTCTTACTCTTCGAGTTTTCAGTATACAAAACCGGTCAGTAGAAGGAAAAACCCAGTGAACTCCTCAGTACTTATAAACAAAAGATGCTTATAATCAATAAGCTGGCGATGAGTAAGCTAAAGTAATTACCCGTATAAAGGACCATGAGTCAAATTGGGCTCAGTGTCCAACAGAGTTATGGCATATGCCATTGTAAAGGATTTTGTTCGTACTAAAATTGTTACTACCAGAACCACCTTCAATTCCATTGCAGAAAAAAAGATATGCACTTAAATAGATTTTGTAGAAAAATACAATTGTTAGTCATAAAACTCAACAATATATTCATAATTTAAAATCAGTGGCGTAGGTAGCTTGGGTGGCATCCGGGGCGAAAGTGGGCGCTCGAACTTTTTCTTTTTTTTTTGTCGATTCCCAACAATTACGGGCTAACTGCCCCCGAATCGTAATGCTGAGCTAGTGCCTATGTTTTTTATATGTTTGTACATTGTTCTTAAAACCGAGTTTGGGGTGGCACCCCAAAAAGAATGACATCCGGGGCGGACCGCCCCTGCCGCCCCCTCTCCCTTCCTACGCCACTGTTGAAAATAATGGTAAACAATAGATGCGCTTGCGCCCGTGTAATTTACAACACTCGCCTTCCCTCTCACACCTCTCGGACTGTCTGCTCTCAGTCAGTCGACTCGTGATTCTCACGGTGTTATCTGTGTGTACTAAAAACAGGACGGGTTAGAAGTACCCTGAACCGAAGAGCATGCATGAGGAATCTGATGAGAGTGAATGAAGCAAGAGAGATATGTCAGGATCGTTGCAAATGGCATTCCGGAGTCTCTGCCTACCCCTCCGGGAAACAGGCGTGAGTCTATGTATGTATGTATTTTATCTGTGTGTTTTCGTGTATCCTCTCGGCACATACAATATAATCCACCGGCAGGTCACCTAAACGATATTATTATTGATATTGATTGAAAGGTTAATAAAAATATTTTTAACTATTAGCAGCTGTTTTATTTTTATGCATTCTTTGCCCATGGAATTAAAACTAGTTAAAGATGTGAAACAACAAAAACTACAATGCCATAACAGCATTACTTTGCAGGATTTTAGTTTATTTATGGTAGGAGAAAAATATTTATAGCAAAATAACCCCATGGATTCTTCGCAAAAATGAGTTTACATCTTTATATTTAGTGCTTTACAAGTATATTCAAAGTGGTCTCATCTCTGTTGGTGGGTGAGCCCAGGCTTCATATATTTTTGCCCATGGTCCTTTCAAGTACATATTTTGCCTAGAGTATGTCAAGTCAAAATAATGACGGCCGGTTGGCGTAGCGGGAGTGTAAGCGACTGCTACGTCGAAGGCCGCGGGTTCGATGCCCGCTCAAGTCAAACATTTGTGTGCATGAACATGGATGTTTGTCTTGGTTTCTATGTATAATATGTATATGTATTTACAAAAAAGGATATATGTATGTTTATCCATTATCTAGTAGGTATCCATAGTACAAGCTCTGCTTAATTTGGGACTAGATGGTGTTGTGTGAATGTGGTAGAATATTATTATTATTTTAATGGGTCGATCTGAATATATTCGCAAGTCATATTCAAGATCTCACAATTTCCAACCTCTGAGCAACAAGCTTGCAAGCTTTACAAGCCTCTTGTAAACATTCTAACATATTAGGGAAAAGTAAACACACTTTATAAACAAATCACAACAATGTCTCAAAACATAAATAAGTTTGTCAAATTCAATGGTTAATAAACAACAAAAACACCATGTTTTTCCGTCTAAGCACCATAAACAAAACATTGTATTGTGAAAATTCCCCGCTTTGAAGCATACGAAACAATTTACAGGGTGCAACACAATTTATAAAGTGCGTACCAAAATGTAGAGCGAAACTTGGCAAATTATCACCCAAGTTCGCAGCATAAAGTTTCTACAACGAATTAAGCAGAAATGGGTGGGCCCTGAAAAATATACATCCCACTTGAGTTTTGGGATCTCCGCAGAATGGTTTTGTTATCTCAGTTATTATTAAATATGGCTCTAAGCCGGTAAAGTTTATTAAACTAGAATATGGAACGGTTGGAATAACGTTACGTTTAAGGACGTTCGCACATATCTTGGTGAACATGAGGGCCTGGTACCTTCATGAAGGTAAGGTGATCCGGTTTGGGTTTATAATATCTTCCTTATTCAACCAATTAGCACCTTAATGTAAAAGTTATTTTTCAAAACGTATAATACAAAGCTTTTCATTGGTTTTCTTCTTCTGATGCCATTTATCTTCAATCAATCAAAGCACATACAGAAAACAACCAGCAATTGTCAGGACCAATAAAAGAATTACCCCGTATGACATTCGAATTTACGTCGAGATCCCAGTTGATTGCCGTAATTTATGTTATCATTGCATAGCTTTGTGATTTTACTTACAATTACTATCACAAAGCTATGCAATTATAACATAACAGTTTAGTGACTAAATATAGTTACTGAAGTTGATCATTACACGGTCTATAGTTATATATTACAATTTCTATAGATTGGAAGCAGTATCCAATTTAAATGACTACAGTAAAATGCTTGCCGCACTTTTTAATCAACAATAATTTATAATATCGTGTCCAAACAACACTGGCATCACACACAGCCTGCTGTATTTCCACAAGTCTATACAACCGACGCCGCACCCGAAAATGTTAATATTGTACACAGTTAACGCTATGTAATTATTCGACACAATTTACGGCTCGCTCAAATTGCGCTAATGTAACAAAAAAGGCTGACCTTAAAAATATTGCCTACGCCGGAGGAATATTTCACCAAGAAAAATATAATAACAAAAACAATATCTGAGGAATCCTTCAAACTGTGCCATAAAGTACAGAGCTGATTATAGCTAAGCGTCAAGTGACGTCATATTTCATTTTTTTCTCAGCAGCCGCTCGTTAATTCTCTTTCGCAACAAAATGAGGCTATTTGAGCCTCTCTGAGGAACATAACAAGCTAATTCTATAGAAGTAACTGACTTGCAAGAAACATAGAGGGTTTTTATTAACCGTCGAGTTAATAAATAACGAGAGACTCGCGACGGAGGCTTTGTGTGAACGTAATCCCGCTCAATATCGGCGATATGATGCCTCAATTAGCGTTTGATGTTATATTTAATGGAAGTAAATACAGATATTAATAAGCTGATTACGCGTAGAACGATAGCTACTATTGTTATATTTTATATCCAGAGTATGTTTGTAGGTATATTATTACTAAACACACATCATCTGTATCATAGCGCTATCCCGGTTGCATGTAAGGATTGCATATTGGAGCCCAGGAAACACTTTCTAGTCAAACAATATTTGGCAGAATATTAGCTTTACCACAGAATGACTGCCGTCTGACTTCCGCAAGCAGAAGGCGTAATTATATTTCATGATTTAGAACAGTGTCTGTAAATTCAAGGGTGCTGACTCGTCATGCCAACTTATAAAGATATTTATTAACGTGCTCTCCGAATTACGAGCACCCTAAACTTGGCAATTTAATACGCAAGTACCCGATGCCATCGGCATGACAGTCTGTTAGTATTTCCACTAGCCTTTTACTGCCTGTATCCTCATCACTAGCTTGCTTGAATTGCTCTTAATTACTATGTATAACATGGTTAGGTATAATCTAAGATAACATTTGTTTATGTAAAATATTTTTTATAGACTCACGCCTGTATCCCCGAAGGGGTAGGCAGAGGTTGTAATATTACAACCACATTTTGCCATGAATTTTTAGGTCCCACGTAATAGCGGGCGAGCCTATTGCCGCACCGGGCACATTACCAGACTCCGTGCTATTGAGAATTTCCTAACGGAAAAACCCAATCCCACGTGCACATTTATGCCGCGAGACTAACGAGGCACGTGTAAAATAATAACTTCTTAGAAATCATGTTACCCTATTTATGTTTAACCTACTGTTAACTTGTGTCGGTCTTTTTCCTTGTTTTATTCATAAGGCTACAATGACGCTAAGAAACCTTTGTGTTTAGAGAGACATTATGATATGGAAATGCTTTACATTTGGCCGTTGTAGACCGAACTCACAGCACTTATCCAAGCAGTAAGTAGCAAGGCATAATCTAAACCACTTCAGCGTTCAAACGAAAAATAACTAATCTATCAACCATTATCTCATTTTAACTTCCATTCAAATAATCTCATCTTTCACAAAACCCACTTCAAAAATCTATTTGTCTCACTCACCCCAGAAGAAAGTCATCAAAAAGTCGAAGTTCAATCGAAAGTCACCATCTCCCAAATTAACGACTTCCGACGTCAATGTGACGTCACCTGACGTGGCTGTCCAATCAGAAACCGGTATGAATAATGACTTAGAACCATACATAAAAGGCTCTTGATAAATTAATGTGAATAAAAATGAAATTAGATTTGGATTGGAGAAAAATTATAATTGATGTTAGAAGTGAATTGATTGAGTTTGGCAGAGTATTTGATAGCGAAGAGTTTTGATCTGCAGTAAAAATATGGATTGATTTCTAAACTATCAGGATCTAAATGACAAATAAATGTTTTGTTCATTTACTCATTTGCAATATTCACTGTGTTGCAGATCATTTATAAGAAATCATCTTAGCATAGCCCCTTTTTTAAATTTGTACTGGTCACCACAGAATTACGTAAGGTTTACGTAAGGGTAAGGGTTTTAAGGACATCTGCAAACATCATACTTCTTTAGTCGGTACGAAACGGTAATCCAAAATTCCAAACAATACTAACATTCTACTGAGTCCTAATAATCAAATCATTCATTTCACGAATTAATCTTAATATATAAAATCCTTGCGTTACTGACTGACTGACAGACACGCTACAGCCGAAACTATTGGGCGCAGGAAGCTAAAATTTGGCATGTATATTCCTTGGGGACCGTAGGGGTGCACTAAGAAGGGATTTCCCGAAATTCCCACGGGATAGGCCAAAACGGGTAAATTTAAAAAAAATGCAGGCGTAGCTGCTGGCGTCCTCTAGTTTTTTTAATAAAGTGCAAATAAATGTATCTATTATTTTTGTGCAAGAAATAAAAACCAAAGCTTCATCAAATTGCTTTTCGGCTGTGAAATATCAAAACCTAGTATCTGCATAAAACAAAATTTTACAGGAGAGCCGAAAAACGATTTTTATCTTTGACAGCGTGCCGTTTCAATAATATTTGTCGGAGCTTCTTGGGAGTTATTGCAAAATTTGAGGTACATAACAGGCTTTATAAAAAAGTAGTTTTAATGCGTATATACAAAAAGATGTGCTTAGAGAAGCAGTAACTAATTAAAAAACTGTTTTCTCCGGCCAAACTTCTGGAGTGTGACAACTTCAAAACCTAGTAAGATCACATGCTTTGTTTTCATTTAGTTCTGAATTCATTGAAATTGGACTAAATTTCAATGTAGAAACCTAGTAAGAAACAGCAAAATAAAATAAAAAAACTATAAAAATCAGTATAAAAGCAATTTATTAAAAAAAAATTGGGCAAGTGCGAGTCGGACTCGCGCACGAAGGGTTCCGCACCATCATCTATAAAAGAAAATCAAGTTCGTTGTATGTATACTTAAATACTTTTTAAGTTTCTACCTGTTTATTAAGATCGAGTAACAAATTGATTAAAAATTACGTTTGTTGTATGGGAGCCCCCCTTTATTATTTACTTTTTTAAATTAATTTATTTATTTTGAAAGGTATACAACTACATATTCTGTGAAAATTTAAAGCGTCTACCTGTAACAGATAGTAAATTTGAGCAAAAAGTACGAAAAAAACACGTTTTTTGTATGGGACTCCCCCTTAATATTTTTTATTTTTTTTATTTTTAGTATTTGTTGTTATAGCGGCAACCGAAATACATAATTTGTGAAAATTTCAGCTTTCTAGCTATCACAGTTTATGAGATACAGCCTGGTGACAGACTGACGGACAGACAGACAGACAGCGGAGGCTTAGTAATAGGGTCCCGTTTTTTACCTTTTAGGTACGGAACCCTAAAACAAGAAATCAGGAAGCAAACGTTACTTTTGTTCGCATTGAAAAATCAAATAAATTCGGAACATCTCAATGTAATATAACATAGTTAACATAATATAGTTTTTTTATTTCATCCACAGTAAATAAATTACAATCCCTTTTACTTTTTTCCCCACAACCATTTTGTATAAAATAGTATTTAGCTTTATTTAGGGTTATTCTTTTTTGTTCAATACTTGTACGATCGGGATTTACAAATATGCTTCTTGTTACATTCGCTATCATTATTTGTAATTAGTGAGACCGAAAATGGTGGACTAAATTTCAGCTAAATCTTTAATTGTTTCTAACGACGCTATCTTTAAATCTTTAATATTAGTGTAAAAATCACACTAAAAGATAAATACACTATTAACCTATTAAACAAAACTCTCGACCACCAAGGGCAAGATGATTATTGTACCAATCATATCAGATCGTTATACAAATCATTGATCAGCGTACAAATATCAAACAGGCGGGGTAGCGAAAGTTTTTAATTTGCCTTTTCGAATAAACGTAACACTCTCATGTAACTTAATCATTCTCGACTTCCCCTATGTAATGTGTCGTTTGAAAAGTAGTATAAAACGCAGGTAGGTAGGAATAAAAACTGTAATTGTAGATTAAATCATCACTTTAGTGCTGTTAAAAATGTATAGCACCGTTAATTGAGCCAGTTAGGTATTTTAATTATTTTACAAAGGTAGATCTGGTACCATAGCTATCACAGACGTGTTTTGTGTAAATTAAAATTATATATAAAGCATCTTTGTGCATAAGCAAGTTATAATAAAAGGTAGTAGGTACAAGCAAACTCTAAACATTAAACATTCGCTATGTGAAACGATCGAAACATGTACCTACATGTTATTTTCTACAATTATTAACTTTGAATAATCAAATAAAAAGTGCAAATAAAGTCTTATCTATACCACAAAGAAAAATAATCGTCGAAACAAAGCAATACATAAAACAAAATCTCGCCAGTTACCAACAAAACTCTCATACTAGTGTTATTATTTCAAGGTTCGAACTCTCATTCATAAAAAACTGACGAAAAACAAAAAACCTTTACAATATTATGAACTGAATCGTACGTATCTTTGACAATGTTAGTCTTTTTAAAGCACCCATGAGCAATTTCGAACGATAAAATTGGTATTTACGCATTTTCACAAACAATTACGTGCCCGTGCCACGATGTCTTGTCAGTTACTAAAATTGCGCGGAGGTTTTGATGCACATTTCAACCATTTTATTGGCCTTGTATCTACATGAACCATTTTAAAACCTAGTAACTGCCAGGACTTACTTGGTTTATAAAATGGTTGATGTTAGATACTATGTTTTAATCTTGTATTTTTATCATTTTTTAAACTTTTTCGGTAGATACTAGGTTTGCGCCTTTGTGTAATTTCGTTTTTGATTAATTCATGGGAGTTTTTGCTATTCTACTATGTGGCGGGTAGTCTATAAGGTCTAAAACCGCAAAAACATTCATTTCCAAAAAAGGTCAGATACTAAGTTTTGAAATTGGACAGCCGTTTTGTCTGTTATTGCAAGTAACAAACTATGGCAAGTCTAACAAAATTCTTGTACCATAAGGACGTCGTTCAGTTACTCGTCTCACCAACTGTCCTATCGAACACATAGCACGTATCAACTAAAATAATCTTGTTTCTTTGTACAAAGGCCCTTTTGAACAAAACAGACACTACTCTAAGTGCATTTTATTTCGTCAGACACTTTGAAGGCTGTGACGAACGTCCAAACTCATAGAGCTTTCGTAGACGCTCCACAAAGCCTGCGTCGTCATATTTTCCAAATGCGTAGAGAGGGTTGAGGATTCTTAATATACTGGATGGTCTTCAGTAGACAGTCGTCCGCGAGAAATGGTTAAAATTCAATTATTCGTTCCCATTATTCGTGTACTCAAAGTTTGGAGTAGGGCCGAACCACTTAGGGCGTTTCGCTTATGTCGAGTGCTTTGCTCTGATTCGCTTTAATCTAACTTTAATACAAGCTTTTATGCTACAAGTTGTATAACGGAATTGGTGAACGGAAATTTAGGTTTGGACTAAGGGACAGTGAAAAATAGTTTAAGTTTATACCTAATATGAGACAATATTCAAAATATGGTGTGTATCTCTGTAACTCATCAGCATTATCGTCCAACAGTTACTTTGATTGCATTCGATTCAAACTGAGTCAGTTGAGGACCTAGTTGAAAATCGTTTTTTGACTACACTCAACCGATCTTGAAACAACTTCTTTCTTCTCCTGTCTGTATATACACTGACGGACTCATGAACTGCATCAAAGTAATAGACAACTTTGAAATAAATAATTTAACCAAGTATGCAATCTTTCTACATTCTTTTACAGATTTAAATTGAAACCTCTAGATTGGTTCGTGAACTTTAAAACAGCGTAGGGTCATATCCTTAAGTTTAATTTTGTGTACTGGAAAGGACCTTAAGACTTTTTTGAAGAAAAAGCAGAAATTTAAGGAAAATTAAGGTTTAATAAAAAAATTGGTTTTAACAATAGACACAAACTTTATGCAAGGGTTTATTTATGTTTTAATAAGGTGTATCACCTCCACGTGCCCTTATAATGGATTCTAATCGGTTCCGCATAGATTTTATTAGGGTTATTAAAAGATCTTGCGGAATATTGTCCCATTCTTCTGAAAGTGCTGTTCTTAGAGCTGCCACTGTCGTGGGCACAGGATTTCTCGCATATACAGCTCTTTTTAAATTGTCCCAAATATGCTCAATGCGATTAAGGTCCGGGCTGCGTGCTGGCCAATTCATTGTACGTATCCCAACCTCTTCACAATATTGTCGAACTTGTGCAGCAGCGTGCGGCCGGGCATTATCCTGCATTAAAGTAAAATTTTCGCCTATGAATCCCATGTAAGGCACCACGTGATCTTCTTAGATCTCTGTTATGTAGCGATGTGCAGCCAAAACCCCTCTATTACCGTTTTGATGGAACATGTCTATGAACACAAGTTCTGTTCGCCCGATCATCGATATGCCACCCCAGACCATACACGAACCGCCTTTGAGCCGAACTTTGAGCATATCGCTCTCCGCGTCGACGATTTACTCTACTGCGACCATCTGCACCATATAAACATGTCCTGCACTCGTCCGTGAGCAATACGTAGGCCCATTGCTCTTCTGTCCAATTTAGGTGATCACGCGCAAATCTTAAGCGAGCTTGTATGTGAGCTACAGACAACTTTGGACCATTTGCTGGTCTAAAAGGGGTGATATCCGCTTCCTTTAACCTTCTTCTTATTGTTTGTGCATTCACATTTACTCCACGCACTTCATTAAGCTCTGTTTTGATGTTAACTGACGTGAGGAAACGATTTCGCAGGGAAGTTGTAACAATAAATCGGTCATCACGACCGGTGGTTGCTCGAGTGCTGCCTGTACCACGTCTCCTTCTGTAAGAAACTGCTCTGTCTCCACAAACCTTCTGTATATTCTAGAAACCTTAGACTGGTTTAAATTTAAATTTCTACCAATCGTTCGTTGATCCAAGACCTCCCGCACCAGTGCAACAATTTGAACCGCTTGTTCGGACGAAGTATCCATATTATGGTTCAAAAACTCTCGATGAGTTAAAAAAACTAACCCAACAATTCTGCTGGTAACAATAACTCAATTGACAAAAGATTAAAAAATCAATGCGAATCAATTTAAAACTGCTTTAAATAACACGTAAATCTGATACTACGAGTAAATATTTTTCCCGGCTATATTCATTTGTTTTACTGCAGTTCTATTTTGAAATTATGCTTTTTTTAAGATTAAGAGCCAGTCTCTCCATATTTATGCAATTTAATCTAAAAAGATTGCATACTTATTTAAAAAAAACATTTCAAAGTAATCCTGAACTTTGATGCAGTTTATGAGTCCGTCAGTTTATTATTATTATTTTTTTATTACTTTTAGCTCTGTTCTAATTTTTATTATGTTAATTTTCTTTTTTTGTACTTATGATTTTTCTTGCATATTTTTTAATATAAATGTAACTTGGGTTGTGTGGAGTCAGAATCATTTTTCTTTCATTTCATTTCATCACGGGGTCCGCTTACTAGTCTACCTAGATTTGACATAAAATTATTTTTTGAACAGACTGATCGCTGCCAGACCTTTGCGACCCAAAAGATACAAAGTGACTCTCCAAAAGAACTATCAAAGATCTTTATGTCAGGCAGGACCCACAGCTTCGCGTGCTCTTCGAAGCACGGGGTAATCGATAAGTAAGAATTTATTACGCACATTGCTTTGAAAAGTCAGTGGTGCGCGCCGTGCCATTGAACCCGATGGCTTCTGCATCGTTGTCTGTTGGAATCTCACCTAGGCTATCGCTCTTTCAATCCTATATCAAAGATCACGGAAGTTTTTACCCTGCTCAGACTATCCTCTCTTTTTTTAAACCGCTTATAGCAAACTGCATTTTCCATGCAAAAATGTTCACTGACTGATGGATAGACAAATGGGTGTTAAAGGTGGATTAATACATTTTAAGCCTTTTGGACATTTTATCCTACATGATTCGACATACGAGTACATAATACTGATTGACCTATACTACTGACCAACACAACTGAAGTGCTGAAACATTTCTTTATATATTCACTATATTTACAAGTAACGCGATTGTCTTATGTATCCTTGTTATTGTTGGTAAATACTGGATATCCCCAATTCTTATTATATCAATTTATCTCCTCTCTTTTATATTTTTCACGCTGGTTTTTCCTTAAGGGTCTGTGACACGTTCTCACGCATGGCTTGACCGCACTATTTTCCCTTACTAAAACTATAACGTGGCGTTCTTGTCTTGTCGAAATACAATTGTTGGACGAAAATATTGGTGGAAACTATTGTTTTTCGTCAGTTTTCGTTAGGTATATAAATTTTAAGAAAGTTAGATCCAATAATGTTAGCATATAATCCAATATCATCATCTAAAAATATTAACTTTTAAACACTCGCGTTCCATGTTTATAAGAATATATTATTATATACGGGAATTACGGTTAGTGTGTTTTGCGCCGGTACTTCGAAAATCAACAACCCGGGGGTAGAAATAGAATCTTCTACCTCTCACTCGGAGACGTGACATCGCAACACCAGTCAGCTTGCGACCGCGGGACGTGCAACCGTCTCGAAACGTCAAGCAAAATAAGGTACTGTGTAATACCAAATACATGTTCGCGTTAATTCCCGTATATAATATAGGTATATTATTCTTATAAAAATATTAAATAGAGAGCTTTCATTATTTTTATATGACGATATTTCGATGCAGAACTGAAAACATTTACTTCAATCGGGCACCATTCACTGGATTGAATTTCATCGTCCCAAAGTCCTCTCCACGGAACGCCACTTTTACCCAAGAGTTGTGCGTGAAGCGATCGAAATCAGAAAACATAAAAATTTCAATCGGGAAGAGGGCTTCAAATTGTCATCGGCGTGGAATCCAGTGATACGGCCACCAACACCCCACTTTAATACGCAGTCGGCGAATGTTCCATATTCAGATACGGGTAGACATAGAATCTTCTACCTTGCACTCGGAGACGTGACATCGCTACACCAGTCAGCTTGCGACCATGGGACGTGCAACCGTCTCGAAACGGCAAGCAAAATAAGGTATGTAAATACCTAATGCATGTTCGCGTTAAGTCCCGTCTATAAATATATTCTTAAACATGCAACGCGAGTGTTTAAAAGTTTTTTGATTTATTTAGCTTACTACCACTCGTATTATAAACACGAAATCTTTTGAGGGTCGATGTTTCTACGGGTATCTGCTACCCTCACTAGTCACCTAGCTTTGTCAGAGAACTTTTACTTTAGATAGAATAACACTTCGTCTAGTTTCCCGACAGGGATTTCGATTTCTAAGCAGGATAAAGATTTATATTCTGTTTAAAAACATTACCCTTCCTTTTGGCTTCGCCGTAGTCGGGTAAAAAGAAAACTAATGCACTAGAAGTCACGTGCATAATTTTGAGCCGGGCTGTTCCAATAATATTCATTGTTTAGTGTCTTGTTTAAAACAAAAGCAGGCACAGACCTCAAATATTTTAATTATATACGCGGCATTATAAACATCGAGTAAGGAGACGTCTGAAGACGCGACCTAACACAAAAGACGTCAAGTTTTTACTCAGATCCAAAGTTGGAAGTCTTAACGTCGGACGCAGCTTGAAATCCGTAGTTTTGTCGCGATAAACCCCCACCCTGGAGCAGGGATTGCAAACTTGTGGCACGCAGTAGATTACTGTCAGCTGTGACGTTTCTTTTTTTTATACGGTTTATTGGCTGTCTTCATCATATCTAGAAATATTACCTACGGTAAGTCTACTTTAGCGTATTAAATATACAATTTATTAATTATAATACAATGTCATGGACAGTAATCCTAAAAGCCAAACTCAGAAATTTGGGCAGACATAAAATGTACACGTAAATAATAACATTATGTTTAAACCTGTTATCTAAAGTCATCCTGTTCCTCTGTGGAAAAGTCCTGGATGCACCCGGGACAACGCCTGAACGATGATGTCAAAAGTCAACTGTGTCAACCCGTTAAATAGGAAATTCATTGTAATACTAGATTTGTGGACTTTGATGATAATCTGACGATATACCACGTTTAGAAAAGATTCGCTGTTGTTGCCATAACAACTTGGTCACGAAATGTTTTAAAGAGAACACGAGAACACAAAATGTTGGGCGCCGCTGTCCCAGTTACTCTTGTCATATTAATATTTGATGTGCTAATATAGATCCTTGTTTGAGGAAATGTGGTTCTCAATGACGATGCGTAAACCGTAGGACGTGCGTCTTGGATGAATAATTAAATTATACTTGAATTACGGGTCTGTATTTCATCTTGTATGTCATATATTTAAGAGAGTGATACTTCAGAATTTGTAACTTAACATTGTTCTGTGTGGTGACAGATTAAGAACAAGGAGTAATTTCCCCATTGCGTTCCCTAGTACAAGGCTACTAAGGAAAATATGCGAGAAAATATTATCTTTGGAAAGAGATACTACAAACCAACCCAGCCAGCGTGGTACGGCAAATCAAGATTTGACTCACTGATTGTATTACACAATGTAGAAGAGGCGCTTGTCTAACAGTGGACTGCTGAAGACAGCACGATTGTGGCTATTATTACCATAACAGTTTATACCTGCGCAACGGAAGAAATGATGCGTCAGATACAGGGCAAATACTTAAACAAGGCATTAAATACAACTACGCTATGTACCATTTGTGTTGTGGTTACAGAAATTAGGTTACGTTAGCGCTGACAGGTACAAATGTATAAAAGTCCCTTTAAATTTAAGGGAAAAATACTACCCTATAGCTAAGCTATAATTTTCTTAGAAGTTCGTCCACAAGTTTTATAATGCACAGTGAGAAAAAACATATTTACACAGTGAGAAAGAATATTATAATTAAAAATGTTTATATACTAGAAGTAATTTATTATCGTATCTGTATTAACTAACACTTTATCAAACAACCTCCTAGAGTAATAAATTACAAGGCTGAAAACGATTACACAATAAATTACGAAGAGCCTTATCCCTTTGTAATTACTATTACTGTTTAAATTGTGAGACGTCAAGACACAATCACTCGTCCTATCTCCCCCGTGTCTGACCTCTGCATACACATTATTATATACATACATCTTGTGTCCCAAATTTCCGGGACCCAGTAACCCGCCAAGTGACAGACTAATCGAGTCTCTAAAATACCGTTTTTTTCTTTCCAGCATTTACAATTCATCTTTTATGTTTAAAGAAGGGACCGGATCTCGGATTAGATTAGTTTCGTTTGTATTTTAGATGACATAAATATTTAGTTTGGTACGCCTTATATTTTATGCTAGCCTGGCCTCTTTGTGAAAATTGGGGATAAAGAAGGTTTAGTGGAATGACGTGAATACCTATACCACTTTGTAGTTTAACAAGACTTTATAGCTATTCCTACATATGTATATTATAAGATTTTCTAACTTTGCCCAGAGTGACTTTCGTCTGACATCCGCAACCCAAAAGTATTGTAGTATTCGATGACTAACCGCTGAATTCAATATCTGATCTACCCTTTTTTTCTAATTTAAATTCCTTTTTGACATAATGTTCATACAAAATATGTCAAACATATATGTAGAATCTCTAAATCCCAGAATGGATGGAATATTAAAACCGGCCGTAAGACACCAGTGTCAGTATATTTAACACTCTACCACACAGATATAGATCTACATAGATAACGCAACTATCACGATTTGTATTGAAACCAAGCGTGCCGACTTTTTAATACCTACGTTGCCTGTATCACGAAGTCGAAGCGATGCGCGACAGTATCGCTTGTGCGATATTCATCGTCTCCTAATACACAACGTCAGATCAAACGTCCGAAGCAAACGCGGCAACGTAATGTGAACAAAGTTTACTTAACGGTAAAACAGACGCGCGGGGACTGAAGTTAGTAGCGACTAAGCTCGACGCTTGGTCGGAGTTCAGACACGCGAAGTGCATGCATTTGCGTTATCTATGTAGATCTATGTCTGTGCTCTACCAGCTACCACGTAATCTTGTTACTCGACGACCTACCATATGTCTCACAGACGGGCGAGTCAAAAGATTTCATATGTAAGATCTAAAGGTAAAAGATCTGTTTTTTTATTAAAATCAATGAAAATACATATCAAAGTATTTATTAAGGCAAACAAGGCACATAAAAATTAACATATTTTCTTGTAATCTTTTAAATTGATTGAAACAACTCTCAATTCTAACCGAAAAAGATTCTTATTCAAGAAACGAGATCTACAAAAATAATCACATGACTTAGGAAATTATTTTTTTCTGTTTATAAAAATATAATAATCAACAAGTTACACAAAATCAAAACTTTCTCATTACAATCATAAATTTTGCCAAATTGCAGGGCATCGATCTTTTAGATTTTCCTGACAGTAAATACACATTTTTGGGAGCTTTCGATACAAATGAGGTTTTTACACTGAAAACTCATGTATTGTGTCCTGCGTTTCTTTTAAGAGTCGCAGGTTGAGCAGTGTTTTTGAGAAGCCAATCTGTCTTTGGAACTGCTTCCACCTGGTAGAGCTGGTGGGTCAAGTCATTGCCGCAGTGAAGTATGCGCCGAAGTGCGATTCGAATATCCCTTTGAATCTTCACATTGCTTTGTCGACGCTTCATATGCGGTCTGGTGAGCTGCACAGCTAGTCTCTTCATACATTTGAACCTGATAATTTTCTTCAACTATAGTATGTTGCAATGTTCTCGATCGTAATGTAGACGGAACAGAAGACTACCGATCGCGATTCATACAAAAACAGTTATTTTTTCGAGGTCTGGAACGCTTTTGTATCAAAGGGTCTTCATCATCAAACGAAAATTCTTGCTCTGCAGGTAAAACCGGGGGAGATTGAGACCCCATAATGTCAAAATATTCCTCAACATTTGATTCTTTACCTTCAGGATTCGAACAGCACACACCCCACAGCTATCCTGAAATACGTGTTGTATGCCAATATCTAAATCGATATCGCTGCCATCATCATTAGGTAGGTTTTCGTCGTCAGATGGATCTTGTTCTAACCAACGCTCAAAAACAGTATCATTACAAGCCATTTTAAACCGAAACACAAAAAACACAATTTCAATTAAGTCACACAACCACCTACCATACGTCTCACAGACGGCATACGAAAGTTTTTACTTACCAGTGACAAACGTTCGCACCTCCAACCACGACGAGCATGAGGCGTGCGGCACTGAGGAACGCGGCGGGAAGGTACAGGGACGCACAAGTTGATACGTGGTTTGCGCGCCAAAACATTAACGATTTAAATTTCCTTGCATCTGAGAGACGTATTCTGGTGGTTATGAATTAAGGGTACTCACTCAAAGATTGTCAAATATCTTCATGATAGCTAGGACGGATAGCCTTACGTGCTCTCCGAGGCACGGGTCAAGCAATCAGCCATTTAATACGCACATAACTTCAAAACGTTTGTGTTGCGCAGCTGTTGGTATCTCCATTAGCATAAGTCAAAATGTAGCTATTTGCTTGAAATGTGTGCGTATTGTATGCAGATACTACATATGCGACTATTTGTCGGTCAAGTAAATTTTGTATTGTGAAAGTTTTAAGGGGTTCTTAAGAAGTTTTGTGATGATTTGCAGACAGCCCAGTGGAATACAATCATGCTGGTAGCGTTACTCAGCTTCTTTTTTTCATGAGAAACACGTTTGATTTTATGATAAACTATGATTTACTCTCTCAAAGTAGGTAGAAACACAATAAAAATTAATAGAGAAGGAAAAAAAAGTTGCATCTTTTATTTGGTAAACTAACTAACCTCAACCCAGCAAAATAGTTGCTCATAAAAATAATTAACAACTCCAAAATACCATCAACTAACTACTTTATAATGCACCACGCAACCTAAACTTTAAACTCGAACGAACTCGAAATTAAATCATTTATTTAAAACAGAAGTGACGTCATCAAAATTCATGAGGCTGCGTTAGGTTCAGCAGATTAACAAGGTAAACAAAAAGTTATTTAAAAGAGGCTTGGAGACTGAATGCTTAAGAACAGGAATACAATTAAACATTGTTTTAAGGGTTAGGACGATGTTGAACAAAACAGACGACTGAGACAAACTGGAGTATTTTTTTTCGGACATATGACACGGACCACCATTACCAATGATGACCTGAAGACTGATGCGACAAGCGCTTGGAAGCCGTGTTTGGCGCTAGTCGACCCTGATCGGAAACCGCACGGTGTGTCGGAGTTATGGCGAGCACGTCTACACTTCACGTGAGGCCACGAGTGAGCGAGAGCGACTACGACGGGGTGCACGCAACGGGGTGTGCTGTGAACGCTGTTCTGCTCTGAGTTCTACCAGGGGTTGCAGATGCGGATTGTTGATGCACTGACCAGAGGTATTTATCCAGAGCTGATTTGATTAGAGTTTTTGAGAAACATCCCAATTTTATAAATTATGGTGCTTACGCGATTACCTACTGTCCCCGTAAGGATTACCAGATAAACATTATACAGTCAAAATTACGAACGTTACACCCCAAATAGAACTTATAGGTAACTGTTGTTTATCCACGTTTGGTACATAGCAGTGCTACTGTGCTTATAGTCATGTTATGCCGTCGGCTGGGGCTCTTGTCTGTTTATTAATCGTTAGGCCATGTCGGAAACTTTCTGTAAAACTTACTTATCTACAGAAGATAGAGAAAATAGCTTTGTTGTTATTTGGTTCTACTAATGTAATTATTAGTAAAGAACGGTATAACTGCCTTTTTCAAGTTGAAGCTCTGATATAGATCCATTGTATAAATTACCTGATTTGCTTTCAGTTTAAATAAGCTAATTGATGTGCTAAATATGAATTCAATTGGTAGTCAATAGGTTATCTCAATAGTAAAAAATTAAAGAAATCAAAACATTATTTATAGCCCTTGGTTACACATTACATAAGGCTAACTAACTGCTTTACTTATGGCTAGTGCTCACAGCGCGATTATATGAAGCCTCTCTTGATAAATGACTATCCACCACAAAAATAATTATTTGCATAAAACCAGTAGTTTCACAGATAAGTGCATTCAACAAAACAAACTTCAGTTTTATTATATTAGTACAGATATATATTCAGAAGGTAGATTAAAATAAATCTGTGACACACATTTTTAAAGCTAATATTTGTAAAGTTACAAAATAGGTTTTATTATGTATTTGTGGAATCTGTAGGTGCCTACATGATTTCATTTTAACATTATGTTGAAATCGTTACTGTCAACTTGCAGCTCAAGTTAAGGTTATAATAAAACAAGGGAACCCGACATATCATAATATTTGTCGCTTAATTTTATACCTGTATAGAATGATTTGTTCCGACCATGATAAGTCCTTGCTTAACCCGAACTATGGAAGCTAGAAACATATAATCTGGACAGTAGATTCCTTTATGGACATAGGCACTCACTTAGGTTCTATAATAGTCCACCTCTAAGCATTTTAGGTTGAAGGTCTTAAGGCAGGTGACTGCTAATCTTTTTATTTGTGATTTCATTTGCAAAGTTAGTTGCATCTATATTCAAGATGACAACCAGTGATAAACCAATAAAATTTAGTGCCAACCTTATTGCTTAGCTCTTGTGGGATACAAGACGGTTAGGAATATGATTATTAGGATAATGATAAGTGGGTTTAAAGAACATGATGTGAAAATCCATATTATCTTTTTCCCATTTAGCAGTATTTATTCTTAGCAAATAAAAGTAATTGTATGGACTACTCATGCTTTATTTCTAAGTCAGTTGTGATTAGTCAGTTTAAGTTTGTTTATTCAGATAAACAAACAACAATACATTATTATAACACCACATGTTAACAGTTTAAAATAAATATTAACATTATTTAGAAAATTACCTTAAATATAACGTCAAATAAAACTATTGGTATAAACCATATTTACTATACACGTTAATAATAAACAATACATAAAATTAAAGTTGAATTACATAATGAAAGACTAGACAAATGATAAATAAAAACATTCATTTCAGAAAGAAAGGTCTATTTATATAAATAAATAAAATGTTGAATTAATTATAAAATACCAATATCTGAAAACCTTTGTTAACTTTTATGGTTTATTGTAGTAAATTTCTTAACTGAGTGGAATCATTTTTAGAAATAAGACGGCACTAATCTTGTTTTGTAATATTGGTAGCTTGTAAAGAACAATGCCCATTTCTGGCCCAGTTTGGAACTCATGAACAGCACAATAAAGTTTCAATTAGTTGTTGAATAATCCTTTTTATTTATAACTTAATTTATAGGCATTACTAAAGGTGTGCCGAGAAACTTATTCAATAAATAGGTTTAAAAAGATGTGTTAATGTCTAAATAGCCAACACGTAATAGATTTGAAATTGCCAGTAAAGAAATCATAATATTAAATCGATTATCACTTCTTCTTTATCGATTTTACGTTTTACGGTCCTTAAACATTTAAAATGTGTGTATTGCGATTAACTATTTTTAATTATTTAAATTATATGCAATTAACTACAAATAAGTTCGTTTTTGAACCAAATATATAGATAACCTATGTCCGAAATCCATATCGATTAATCGATATCCTTCAAAACTGTAAAATGGCAACACTTTTTTGACTCTTAAGTAAATGTCAATAATGTCAAATTCAGTTTATTTTGTTTGTTACCTATTTGTTTTGCTCGTGCACATTGTGAATGCTTTTTATGTTTTTGGATCTTTTACGACTTCTGGCTTTTTCTTTCGGATTTCTACCCTTACCAAATGATTAACTCATTCCTTACTACTACTTACTACCTTAAAACTACGAAATACTTTAACTATCCTAATAAAAGTGGATACACACCTAATGTTTTGTGAGCATATAAAAGTACTTCTTGTAATAAATCTATGAATGTGATGGACCTCTAATCAATTTCAAAACTCTAGTTTAACACTCTTTTATCGAATGCAATAACAACTACTACGATTTTTGACTGTCCACATCTGGGCCGGCGTCTCTAAAAAAATGGGCATTGTTCTTTCTCTTTTATGGCACAGTTGGCAAACAGTTAAACAATTTCACAGCTTGCACTATGCCTAAAAATATTCAATATTGGATTAAACATGTTCTTATATGAATAATAATTATAGCACAAGTATTTTCGAAATCTTTGTATTTGCATGGTTTGAAATCATTTCATATTTATCACCAACAGTCCGACTGTTCACGGCTGAAAATAGGCTTCTCTTTGTTCTTGCCATTTTGTTTTCCTGTTTGATGTGGATAAAACTTATTTTGAATATATTAAGTTTTAACTGTTTTGTCAAAGCTGTAAAATATGGGTATCCTGATAACTTTATATTTGATTATCTAAAATGGCACTGTCAGAAAGAACCTGAGAAAATTCAGTGTCTTTTGTATTTTACCTTATGCGTAAAATATGGGCTCCAACACTGTTGTAGCAAAGATAACTATAGACCAATGCACAGGTTGAACATGCCTGATATATAGATATAGCTTAATAGACCGGACCACTTTGTAAGAGTAGAATTTTATTTCATCTACAGTTAAGAAGGTTTATGGAACTAATATTTGGGTGGGCAATGTTGCCCACCACCTGTCTTTTGAGTGTTGCAAGCTGATGATGACATCCTAGCAGATGACCTGACCTTAGTGTGAAGAGAGGATGGACGAGCGGTCCTTTACTGATTAATATGTATGGATGACGGTGGCCCACCCTTTTGACGTCAGTGGTTTTGTGTGTGGGCTACGCGCACACATGCCGCATGAGTGCTGTACTGAGCTGGAGTCAAGCATTGTTTGCTAACCTTTGTTGCTGATCAACATCAACAACTGTATGAGCAGCTTGACCGTATGGGCGGAGGATTCGTCAGATACCGATTTACGTGGGGGGTCTTCTACCTCCTCCACTGTCGTTGTTGGAACTATGTAATTGCATTGTATTGATATAACTGATCATGACGAACGATGATGATTATTTTATGTATATGCATTGATGTGTTTAAGAGGCAAATTTTGCATTTATGTGTTTGAGTAAAATTTTATTTTTCCTATCCAACATTCTTCCCAAAACGCTGGCTGGCCACCATGCGTATCCTAGCCAACAAGACCAGGATGGTCTTGTTGGCTAGATCCCGTGATGGGTGATGCCGTGTGTTGGCTAGATCCCGTGATGGGTGATGCCGTGTGTTGGCTAGATCCCGTGATGGGTGATGCTGTGTGTTGGCTAGATCCCATGATGGGTGATGCCGTGTGTTGGCTAGATCCCGTGATGGGTGATCCCGCGTGGGCTAGATCGACCCTATGTGGGTGATGCCGTTTGTGGGCTAGAACCCTATGTGGTGATGCCTGTGTGCGCTAGATCCCTATGTCAGTGATGCCACGAGTTGGCTTAGCCATGGGTGAAGCCTTGTTTGTTAGATCCCGTGATGAGTGACGCATGCCACAGGCTAAGATCCTATGACTAGGTGAAGCCTTGTAAATAACTTTTAGTTCATTCTGTATGATAAACTCTTATTTATGTAATTTTTATATTCATTCTTTTTGTTTGTTATACTGTTTATTCTGTAACCGTTAAATAATCAGCGCGAGGAGCGCGCTGGATCAGAATGGCCGTATGAGCGCAAATTAATATATAATGATTATATTGTTACGAAAATGTTAATAATATTTAAGATTGATATTTAAATAACTATTTGTGAACACAGAACTGAGAACTTCACTACTTTAGAATATTAGACACTGTATTGACTGCTTCACTGTTTTATAAAGATTGGGTATTTAATTTATCGCTTAATTATTAAGATAACTCCAGAAACTTTCAAAGTAAAATCAATTAGTATTAAATAACATCATTCTGACACTTATTTTTATGTTTACGGTAATAAATAACATGCGCTTATATTTACATCCTGTTGCTAGCGCCATCTGTTGACCGAATGTTGTAAAGCAGCGTTTTGTTATTAAAATAAATTTGTTATTCGTGTAAAATAAATCATTTGGTGTTGTGAAAAATTCATTACAATATTAATGTTGATTTTTGATTTATATTTTATAATTAATTGTACAGTAATTTCAATTATATGTTGAAAAGGAAGTTGCAGTTGTTAAACATTAAGTGTAATGACGGTTAGTTTATAAAAATAGTCCAGTCAAGTTAGACTTAAAAAGGGGGTCGTGCTTGCAAAAGATCGGACAATCAAGAATTTTTTATATGTTGTTAAGACCTACACCAGTGTTAAAAAAACAGATTTGCAATTTTCAAAGTGCTGAGCGAGAGGTAGGGTGTCCAAAAAACCATGAAATTTTCAGACTTTTTTCAGTTTTTCCTCTATATCTTATTAAACGGAGGGTTTGATTGGTAAAGTCGCTATAAACAATTTAAAGAAGATTAAATTTGCTATTATTTGAGACTAATAAGAGCTCTATACAACCATTGGTTTTCAAGATACAGTTCTGCGAACATAGACATCTTTTTCAAAAAGTGTTTTTTTCGAAATGTTCACTTTCTTGTTGTTGTTATCTTTTAAAATAAGCGTCCGACGTCAAAAATATTGTAGAAAAAGTTGTAGTAAATTTTATTACCTTTGATTTGAGACTAAATTGAAATCTATGTGCTGTGTGGTTCTCTTAAAAAAGGTAGATTGCCAAAACTAGTTATAAAACTTGATTTTGAGGGGTACTGCAAAAAACTGTTCTTACTTCTTGTTATTATCTGATTGACCAGTTAAAACTCAAAAATTACATTTACTCAAAAACAGCACAGCACAACTAGAGCATGGAGGTTGCCCTCCATGCTCTAGTTGGAAGAGCGTCAGGCTTATGAGCTGGAGGTCGCGGGTTCAATGCCCGCATGGCACATGTCATGAATTTACTTTTTGATATTTGATGAAACACACTTCTTTTTCCATGATTCAAGGACGCCACTCTTGTTTTTGAGAACAACAGTCTCAAACAACAGCATAACTGACTCAGGGATAACATTAAACATCAACATTATTAAAGAAATCGTCCGAAGGAGGATACTGACTGGTGTCATATGCTTGTGAAGGATATCTGCCAAGATTATTTCTGCTGCTCCCTTCACAACCCTCAAACGCTCTTGCTGCGCATCGACCTTTTGTTGCTTGTACCAGTGGTCATACAAAATTTTATGGCCGGTGTTTTTAAATCGGACGAGTGTTTCTTTGTTTGAGCCCATCTCCGCTATGATTATATCATCGCCAAAACGTTTCTTAAGGTGCGATTTCACTGTTCTGGCATCAGGAATGCATTCACCTTTAACTTGCTGCAAAAGGTGTGACAAAGAAAACTGGCATTCATCACTGTTTTCCAATAAGTAATCGTACAAATACTCCATCGCTTCTTCGATATTACTTGCAGGACGATACCCTCTCTATATCCCAGTTACAGATAGTAAACGAAACAAGTTTTTGTAGCACAATCTGTGGTACTTTGCGTCTGCAGCAACCAGGTCGTCAATGGTAAGGGGGCGCTCCTGAAGAGCTCTTCCCCAATCGTCATCTCGGCGCTGAGCTGCATCCAAAACCGTTTGCCTTATACCTAACTTCTCAACTGTATGGATAACATTCCTTCTTGAAAAGGGTAGTTTGCTTTGTTGCCGAAGAAATTCTTTAGTGATAGCATCACCACACAAAAAGCAAATCCCTCTAAAGGTAGGAGCCAGTTTACTTGACGATCTTGTCAAAGTTCGCTGGGAAGCAGTATCCTCTCCCCGACGAACTGAGGCTTCAACAATAGACAAAGCTGTGTATCTTTTCCTGCATGCGTCATGAACGCTGACTTGGTTGCATGTTTGTAGAAAGTTTTTATTTTCATCAAGTCTACGTTTTTCTCACTTCAATTAGTTTTCAAATTCCTCGTTCTTTAATGATCACAATAGTACCTGTGTCGAGGTCCTCACGACACACGAAACACATGCCCGGACGGATAGACATGTCGAAACTCATATTTTTTCTCTTAAATAAAAACACACTTTTAATGGTGGCTGCTCCCCTGCGTTACCGGATACACAACCACACATCAACCGCATCAATTCAAAAACTTACAACAAAAGCCAGAAGGCATTTACATTAATAAATATATTTATTATTAAATTTGGGAGTTATAGCTAATATAAATATTGTTACCGCCTTCACCGCGTGGAGGTACTCCCAGCTTATATTACTTAAGGTACTTATTGTTTGAGAATCGCTAAGCCTACAAGCATTAATTTGGTCTAAAATGAAAGGTAATAAAATTTACTACAACTTTTTCTTCATGATTTTGGACGTCGGGCGCTTATTTTTAAAGATATTACAAAAAAAAAGTGAACATTCTGAAAAAAATACACTTTTGAAAAAAGGTGTCTATGTTCGCAGAACTGTATCATGAAAACCAATAGTTGCATAGAGCTCGTTTTAGTCTCAAATAATAACAAATTTAATCTACTTTAAATTGTTTTAGCAACTATACCAGTCAGACCCTCCGTTTAATAAGATATTGAGGAAAAACTGAAAAAAAATCCGAAAATAACATGGTTTTTTGGATACCCTACTGCTCGCACAGCATTTTGAAAATTGTAAATCTGGATTTTTACCACAATTGTAGTTCATAAGAACATATAAAAAAATCGTGGTTGTCCGACCTTTTGCAAGCACGAATCTGGATCTTGACTGGACTAAAAGGACTGTAGCTCACATTTTAATGCAGTTCTGTGCTAGAAATCGTCTGAAAATAAACTAAGTAATATTACGTGAGTGTTTTTATTATAATGGAGTCTGGACACGATAACCCTGGCGTATCGCCGACATGGGCGCGATAACCTATAACACGGGCGCATTCACAGTCAAGAACTAGTACTCAATACTTCACTTTAACCAAGTATCTCCTCACCAATAGATCATAGCCAAGTATGTCATATTGGTCGTAAGTTAGGCGACAAATTAATCACAAACATGATGCCAGAGTATTGAAATATTTAGACGTCGCTTATGAATTGTAGGAGCTAACAACGGTGTACGTCGAACTCATAATCGCTGCCGCGTATTCGGTCGTTATAATATCCGAAACTTAACGTGCGGGCGGTACTAGATGTAACAAGAATGGTAATGGGAATGTGATACTATTTATTTTGGTAATAAATTGAAATTAAAGTACTTTATCGCGATATGCTTTGACTGAGATTACATTTTAACCGTCGAAACGTCGGATAGTAATCAATAATGTAGTTTCTAGATCATTCGGCTTGAATTTAATCACAGTCAAACCAATTGTGGACAAATTTTTACTCGCGGCTCTGCCAGAGTGTGTTTTAACGCATCAAAAGTGTGTTATGTGTTATTCTGGTCTACTTCAAAGTTTCATCAAAACCTGTTCAGTAATTTTTGCATGAAAGTGAAATAGACATACATACATCCATCCCCAAAAACTGTCACACTCGTAAGTAAGAAGTAGGATTAATATTTTATGATAGCAATATATGATGGCAATAAATTATACTTTAACGGAATAAATGATAATGTAAAAGAGTATGAATAAAGTCTACTCTTTGAACGAACAAATGTTAAACGACTAAACTCGCAGGAATAGTCAATCTTCACCAACTTAACTTGAAACAACAACAAGTTGACCACTTAAAATATGGTCTTGGAAACAATCCTTCAACAACGGGACGGTCTTTCAAACCGACCTCACATTAGCCATGTGCGCTTGGCTTTCGTTCGGCGTGCGTCCGGCGTTCATTTTGTACTACAGAGTGAACGCCGAGCGCATGCCGGGCACACGCCGAATGTGAGGTCTCCCTACACCCCTACGCCATAAGTACAATCAAAATAATGTCTACAGTATTAATTGAAACTATACTACAGTTTACGCAGCATGCTACCCCTGCCTCCCACAAGGAGACCGACGATCTGGTTAAGATTGCAGGAAGCGGTTGAATGCGGGCGGCTCAAAATCGGTTTGTGTGGAAAACCTTGGGGAGGCCTATGTCCAGCAGTGGACGTCTCTAGGCTGACACGATGAAACTAAAGTTTACATATTCTATCGCTATATATATAATGGTCTTACAGATAAACCACTACAGTATTTCAATAACCATATGTTTATTGTATACCGCATCCAAATATCTAACATCTGGCCCAAGACGGTAGGCAGCCGCGCCGCCATAGTTCCCCAGCTATCTCGCACCGCATCGTGACATTAGTTTTAGTTTAGTCAGCTCTATTAGGCGCCCGAGTTACATCGCCACTTCGCTCTGCCAACGTATAAACAGAATGATATTGTACTCGTTTTGTAGCCTTATATCCAGCAGTGGACTATGGCAGGCTTATGACATTTTAGTAAAACCATCATCACTAAAATTCGTTGCAACAAAATATGTTGTATTAAAATGAATATCAATCTTTAAGTTTTCTTTTAATAGTTAAGTAAGGATTAAAACTCAGTTAGCAGTTGATAGCTTAACTTATGAATAATGATGAAACTATGTAGCATTAGGCGCCGAGTAAAATGATAAAGAATACAGTGGAAAGAATCGGTAGACCGAAGCGCGAATGCAACTAAACATAATTATAGAAAAATATTGCTATTTTTGTGTACATACATACATACATACATACATACATACATAGACTCACGCCTGTTTCCCCGAAGGGGTAGGCAGAGGCATATTAAACGCCCACTTTTCGCCAGTGTTTTGATCCCACGTAATAGGTGGCGAGCCTATTGCCGCTTATTGGGAGATTTTGTTTGCCAGAGCCTCGTCCGTTGATCGGCAGGTGCACCACTTGCAGGTGAGGTTGGCTTGGGACCTTAAGTTCTTGGTGGGAACCCTATGCACCCATTTTTGTGTACATACATGCTATAACAAAATCGTGACGTTTTAAAGTATACGTATCAATTTTTCACGTCAATATAAAATACTAGCACGTCAGAAAATGGCGTAGATACTAATACAGTAAGAAAGATGCAGTGGAGTATAAGATGAATGCTTCTGTCCACCCACACAACGGAGTGGCGCGACTCCCAGCGGGAATGTTCACGCCAACGCGAATGAAGCTAGTCCTCTAAAGAAGTCAATGACATCTAGTAGCTTCTATAGTAGGTAATGATAATGATTATAACAAAGAAGAATACACAAACAATAAATTTAACATTTTACAACTATTTTTACAAGAGCTCAAAACAAAAGTATGTATATCTTGTCGTGACAATTGACTTATTGGTATTTATTAAATTAATGTATCATCACTGGGATAACCCCCAAATCATATCCTGGATCCTCTATTGGTCGAGTAAAAGTGAAAATCCCAAACTAAAATACTCTTAAATTGTATCTCCTCGAAGACTTGAATGACTGCTTACCAAATTTTGACGGGTAGCGCATTATAAGGGCTATTCTAACTTTCTCCATAAGGCTGTTGACAATTTTCTGACAACAAAACTTAGAAATTGTAAACACATAATCTGTTTCAAACAAATATTTATTTATTTCATAAATATTTACTTTGTATATTGCTTTTTAAAAAGAGCTCAGGCAAGTACGAGACCGAATAGCGTATGGTTCGGTTCTAAGTAAAAATAATTTAACATATTTCAACAATAAAGACACAAAACATTATCTAAGTACAAAAATAAGTTATCATTATCATCATAATTATAAGGACATCCAAATCTAGATATAGGTTTCCTTGAAAGCTCTCCACTTAGACCGACCTTGAGCTGCCTGCACCTAACCTCTACCTAATCCACGCGTTACTGATAAAAGAGGACATATAGACAAACAATCAGACATACATACATACATAATCTCACGCCTTTTTCCCGTCGGGGTAGGCAGAGACAACGGAATGCCACTTACATCTATTCTAACAAACCTCACGCGCTTCCTCTACATTCATTATTTTTTTCATACATGCTCGCCGGTTCCGGGTGCTTCGGATCTTTCCGTTTTTCAGAACGTCACCAATTTGGTCGACGAATGTCCTACGAGATCGGCCACGATCAGCTAGCTTTCGTACGCAGCTTCCCCGCGTTGTAAATTTATTGAAAGTGTGTATTCAGATGATTGATGATGATTGACGCAGGCGAACCAAAGTCACCGACATAGCTCTAAAAGGTTCTGGGGTGGCGGCCACGCACAGGACGTCTTAGCAGAGGTAGGCCTCCCACAAGGTGGACGGACGGTCTTGTTGGGGTCGCGGGCAGCGGATGGATGTGGGTGGCTTAGGATCGGTCTGTGTGGAGAGCCTTATGGGAGACCTATGTCCATCAGTGGTCGTCTTTCGGCTGATACGATGACGATGATTCAGATGATTAGATATTTGACATATTTTGTATGAAGCTTATGTCAAATATGCATCTCTGATCGCCAAATTCACAGATCGGATATAGGTATTTTAATTTCTTAACTAAGTCGATTTTAGACTAGCCAGTAGTAGAGAATTCGGCAAAACCCCGTAACACTTTTGCCCAACCCGGGAATCGAACCCGGGAACTCCGATCAGCAGTCGCATACGCTATCCACTGGACCACAGAGGCAGTATAATTGTATGAATATGAAAGTGCAATGTTCAAGTGATCTTATTAATTTGACCTTTCATCATCATCGTCCTTGCGTTATACCAGTTACATCTGAAGTCCGCTTACTAGTCTAACCTGATCTAAATAAGACTGTTTACAAACTGTTGTTTTATCCAAATGTGAATATCCCAATCAATTCAAGCTTAACTAATGCCTTAAAGTCTAAAAGAAATCTCTTGGCAGTCCAATCAGTTGCTTTCAGCCCTCTGATAAATTAAAAAGTAAGCAATACGAGCAAGAACGATAACTCAATTGAAAATAAACTCAGTGAACTTTACCCGTCCACTTTTGCCGGGGATTATCCCTAGGGATTTTAAATTCCCCGTTGAATCCCGCCGCCCTCTGACACCCTATCGACGACATTCCAATAAGAAATTCATCAATTCATTTTAACATAACAATATTGCATTATGCGACTACTATGTTTTCAGTGTGACTGACTAGCTGCGTAACTACTCGACCAAGAAGGCAGAGGTCGCCGGTTTGATTCGCCAGACTGGACAAAAGTCGTGTGATGAGAATGATGATGTGTTCAGTTTTTGGGTGTAATTTATCTTAAATATGAATGACAAGCGCGTTTTAAATTGTTAAAGGAATAAGTACTACCGGCTTATTCCAGCACGAGAATTTAATGCAGAACCGTATGATAATCACTGATCCAATTATCTTCAGACCCGGACTTCGAACGCTTCGGAGGTATATCATCACAATCATTCGCGTTTGTCATAGTAATTATCTATGAATCTTTGCTCCACGCATCATCAATAACCTCAGTAACCAAATATTATTATAATTCCCAGTCTATTTATGAATAAAATTAAAGGATTATTTTACCAAACCTGACAATTACTCATGTAGTAGCACAAAATATTAAAACGTGACACGCGACAAATTACAGTTGTGACCAGACTGATTTATAATTATAATGTGTGGATGAGTAGGTGACTTTATTTAAATCATAGATTCGCTATATTAATCTTTTAATCGCTTTTATAACTATAACTTTAGAGCATAAATATTCAACATTCAAGGGAGGAGTTGTATTTTGAACTAGTTCTATTTTCTTATTAAATTTAAACGCGATAGTTTTTGAAGATCGATGGATGAGTGTTTGTTACCATTTAACAGACAACTACTGAACAAGGAGTACATCGAAACCGTACCTGAATAAGAAAATATAAAAAAATGAAGATTTCGAGTCTATAACATATATCCGCAAAATTCGGATTGTCGAGTATTTTATTAAATTCGAATGGTTCTGACAGACAAATCACACTCGCCATATTGGCCACTCTAGCGAAACGTCACAGATGCCGGATAACATTTTGAGTTCTACTAAGTCTTAGTACTGAGTAGTTTGTACGTGTAAATACTTTTTGCAGTTATATTTCAACGACAATTGGAGAAGTATCCGCCCAACAAAGGAGATTTGTGTTTGGTGTTATCCCGAACATAGATGATGCTAGAGCACCTCGAATTTACGCGAGCGAAGCTGCGGGCAAAAGCTAGTAGATATATAAGACTACATGGTACTTAAATGTCAAAAATCAATTCGCCCTAGATCGACTGTCACAAAACTACTTTAAACTTGCCGGAGTGAAATCGTTTCACTCTTGTTTAGTCGTTCTAAATAGATTGTTTCACTTTCCTCGGCTTTATAAACAATTGTTTTTAAAAATGCATCCAAAAGTGATTAAAGAGCACATCTACACAAGTAAACACAATACAGTGACCAACGCAATCTATCAGGAATCATATTAACCAATGGAAACATCCGGCAAAATACAAAAGACCGCAAAGATGCTCGTGTCGAAGTAAAAATGGCACAATTTAATCACACAGCCTGAGCAGCTCGTAGAGTTTACTGGAAATTGTAAGTAATGTCTCTTTGTTACCGTTATATCCGTGTATACCCGGACCTGATAGGATATCGAATAAATGCGCACTCACTTTACGGACAAATTGCCGAGCTTACCCGGGCACGGAGTAGATCCATTATGTGACGTTTCGCTGTGACGTATATCACGTTGAACATATTATTTTGTTAGCTGCTAGACTTTATAGAAATAGGCAGGAGATGAAGGATAACCCCATCATTTTTGGACATACCTATCAGTTATGAGTGAAAAATCTTTTTTCAGCAGCTTTGAATAAGGAAAATTATCACTATTTATGTGGACCACTTTTTGTTTTGTTCTTGACGAAGAGTTAATTACATCAATATGCCTTAAAAATACTTTTAACACAAATCTATTTATTTTGATGCTTCCGTTCCATCAAGGGCATGATCCATGGCTACAAGGCCAATACGAATGGTCCTACAGACGACAGTAAGCTGAGAACAGGCACCTATGCGGATAGCGGATACTAATGCTTCCGTGTTTCATTTACCAAGATAGCAGGAGATAGCAGGATTTAAACTAATCTCGCTATTACAGAGCTTCCAACTTGCAAATGCAAGGCTGTTTAACGACTAACTTATAATATAGTCTAATCTGTTTTGATTTGAATCGTGTTTCGCATATAGGTATATTTCGTCAGGATGACATTTTGATAATGTTGTCGGACTCATTATAAGGAGGCCAGTTAATTTCTATTATTTTATGGTTATGGATTACACAAAAAAAAGTGATAGCCTAGTAGAGAGACTGACAGACTGCTCCACCTTTGCGTCTCGGGTTCGAAGGTACGGCTTTCGTCTTTTAACCGCTGCCTCGCTTGAGCGATCTAAATAATTTGCTAAGGTGCTTCGATCGCGCAAGGTGTCAAATGGCGAGCTGACGCGCCCACTTGACACCGCCCGGGGTCGATAAATTAGTTTTTGTGCGCTCCTTGTTCACCTGTGTGGCCTCAACTAATGTTTTTGTTCAACTTAATGAACGATTCTTTAATATGATTCCAAATACACTAGGTTTGAATGAAGTATTTACTTTATGCGAGGGGCCGAACCGGATGCTATGTAAACAATTACGACTTTTAACGACTTAGACGAAACAATTGCTTATCGTGATAACAATACGAGTTGAACCTTGGTTCCTTTTCTTTTGTTATATATCTGGTGATATTATCTTAGCAAATATATAAAATTATAGCAATACTTGCTTGAAAAGTTATTTAGATATTAGCATGTGAAAAAAAATATTATTTCGCTGACTTTGCATTATGCGCGCGGGGCGTAATTATGGATTTAAAACATCATTGTAAACAAATATTATAACTATATATGATACTTTTATGTTTTTATTGTGAATAAACTAATTAATTATGAAGTTACAGCAAAAAAGTAATAAATATTGTGTATTACTTTAATTTCAGAGATTTTGACAAACAATTATCGAAAAAACGGCATTTCTTTTTTATTGAATGTAAATACATATCTACATATCCCTTTCAGGCCCAAGATTAGTTTTATTAAATTATTATTATTAAGCTATATGTATGTGTTAGGAATGTTAAAACATAAATGTAAAAAATGTCAAAAAAAATTTTTGCCACCCTCATTGGCTGTAACTACCCCTGCACGATCGTGATGTTTGGGCTTTAACGTTACTAGTGCACGATCGTGACGGTTTTGGGTTTTTAACTTTTAATCTTCGATAAATTTAGCTTTTAATGTATTTATTATAAATGAAACAAGAAAAATATTCACTAGTGTAGATTTATTAAAATAATCATACTGATGACATTTACAACTACTTAATGAACTTAATGAAATTCAGTAAAAAAACAATTGAGATCAACATTTTTAAATTTAACAACTTCTGAATAAAAGAATTTCTTCTTTTGATTAAAAGTCTTTAGTTTTGTTTTTTGAAAGTAATGTCATCTGCTGCAGTGCAATTTGATGCGACTAGCACAGACTTGTTGTCCATCTATTTATCAACATGACATCATCACAACAGACTGTTGTGATTCGCCGCTTTTCATTCGGCGATCAGGCTTAAACTCAATGTGTTTGCGCTCCGGAATCCGGTTCATCATAACTGTCACGGTACCATGCATTCCAATGGTATTTAACTTTTCTAGCAATGGTATTGATGAGAAGTAGCGGTCAAAGTAAATGCAACTTCCTCTAGTAATCGACTTTGAGAGATGTAAAATTACCGACGCTCCAACCCCCAAGGTTCTGTCACCAAACGGAGTATTAGCACCTCTGTAGACCTCGAAGTCTATCATCAGACCTTCTTAAGTGGTAGCTGCAAAAATTTTTAATCCTTGGGGTTGAGGCTTACTTTTAATTACCTGTTTGTGACTACGTGGGCAAACACTGCTAAAAGGAAGATATTTTTTGTCGATAGAATAATAGCCCGGTTGTCTTTCCAGTCAATCATAAGTTCTTTTAAAGTCGGTCAAGTATTCGTTGGACTTGCCAGAGTGTATTGATAGTACTGCCTGGAGGAGCTGTGTCGCTATCGACGACGTGTAAAGCTGATAGCAGTGTCTTGAACCTCTCTCTAGCAATAATGTTTGCCACCATGTCCATTCGCATCCCATCACGCCAATACGATTGTACATAATCGTGGGTATGGAATCACACCCATGATCATATGAATGCCAACAAGTATTTTCAGCTCTGTGGGATTTGTATTAAGGATGTTACCTGTACGACGCATGTGGTGGTTATGAGTAGAGTAAATAATCTTTAAGTACTCCATTGGCTTTCTAATTTTTTTTGGACAAGCCCGTGGCAAATAATTGTGTTCCTTTTCGTTAAACGATACCTGTTTCCAAATTCTTCTTCTTACCTCCGTGCGTCTATGGGCTGTAGGACGTGAAAGGGGCGGCGTGGGGTTTGACTTAGGAGGGTTCGGGTCCGACGTCCTTGCGAGAGGCAGTTCTACGTCACCTTCTAGACCTTCCACCTCCGAATCGTTGCCATCTCCAAGTAAATGAAGCACCAGATCACTAGTTAGCTCAACGCTTGTCAAATACAAAAATAATAATAGATAGTTTCAGGAAATAACTCTTACTGCCTAAGAACGTTTTAAGTGAAGTTAGACCCAAACGTCGCGATCGTGACTTTATGATTTGAAAGCGTAATTTTTATCAATAAATCAAACATTTCTAGAGTAAAATCATGTTAAATGAGTAAATAAAGGTTTTACCTATGAAATAACAACACCACTACAATGTTTACATTAAAATATACACAAAAAATTATTACTTACGGTTGTCACTGCCACCGTCGGAAAAAGCTGTCACCTTTGACACGTCACTATGGCTAACTGACCGGCAACCCGCGCGAAAACTATTATTTATTAGTACGCGTGATTTAAGCACTTTCGTGTGGCGCGGGTTTCGCTCAGTAAAGTCAATTCGGCATAACGTGGGAATTTTTAAAAGAATTGTGCACGATCATGTTTTACGGGCCTGAAAAATATGTTGATAAGGTTACATTTATGCTCTGTGTTATTTTTTATTATGAGATATTGACTATCGGAAAATTTTGTGGATATTCAGGTTATTTTTAGCGGGAAAAAGAAAGCAACTGTTTACTTTTACCCGCTAAAAATTCCAGTAAGAGTAATTCTTATCGGATTCTTATCGGAAATGGTTCATTTGCTTGGAAATCTAATTGGTAAGAAACTTATGTAGGTTTGAATCAGATATATAACATAAAAAGGTATTTAAAAGAATAAAATATGGAAATTGGTGGCAATTAACAATCAATTCTTTGTTTTATTTTTTTATGTTTAAAATTAAAATGTTTCTTTTAATTATATTTATTTCTTCTAAAAGTAAATTAAATAACCTTTCTAACCGTGTATAATTCTTATATACCTCCCTTAATAAAAAACGACGAGAAAAAGGAATATGTCAGAAATATTAAAGCACGCTCAAAAATGGCGCGAAAATATTTCTAATTTTCACTTTATACTGCCCTTGCGTGGACTACGTGTAAATTATTTAGTTTTATTTGGTATCATTCGAAAGCTCATTTCATTACGCGTCTATTTATATATAATATAGCGCAATCCGTTAAGTTTTAATAAAAAGGACATTAGTTACTGGTGCGCAGTATACGGCTTCAGAAAAAAGGGACTTTTGTCCCTAGGAACAAGCAATCAACGGATTTGGAAAAAAAGGAGTTTTGTCCCTTGAAACAACTTTTTGTTTTGTTCTTGACGAAGAGTTAATTACACATCAATATGCCTTAAAAATACTTTTAATACAAATCTATTTATTTGGATGCTTCCGTTCCATCAAGGGCATGATCCATGGCTACAAGGCCAATACGAATGGTTCTACAGACGTAAGTAAGCCTAGAACAGGCACCTACCTACCCCCTACCTGTGCTAGGCTTGAATCAAGGAAAGTGGATATTAATGCTTCCGTGTTTCATTTACTAGGATAACAGGAGATAGCAGGATTTGTACTAATCTCACTACTACAGAGCTTCTACCTTGCTAATGCAAGGCTGTTTAAATGAATAATTTGTAATATAGTCTGATCTGTTTGGATTTGATTCGTGTTTCGCATATATACATAATTATATTCGTCAGGATGACATTTTGATAATGTTGTTGGACTCAGTATAAGGAGGCCAGTTAATTTCTATTATTTTATGGTTATGGATGACACAAAAAAGTGATAGCCTAGTAGAGAGACTGACAGACTGCTACGCCCTTTGCGTCTCGGGTTCGAAGGTACGGCTTTCGTCTTTTAATGACTTTTCAAAGTCAAGTGCGTATTAAATTGTTGATCATCGCTTACTTAAGGGCGAAACGAAGAAGATGGTCATCGTGAGGAAACCTGCAAGTTTGGGAGTTCTCCATAATGTTCTCGAAGGATACGTGAAGTCAGCAAACTCGCACTTGGCCAGCGTGGTGGACCTTATGGCCTTAGCCTTCTCATATGCCCGTGCCCAATAGTGGGCATATACGGAGCTGATGATGATGATGGACTAAACGATGACAGGTACATTTAAATAAGACAACTTCCAAGATCTCCAGTACCATTAATTAGCCGCAAAAGATGCAGTTAAATGCTTCCAGCCATTGAATAAATCGTGTTGTACGTGCAATCGTGCATACAACTGATGCGGTTTCGAAGCGGATTGAAATCGACTAGATGTTAACGTGCCACGGACAGCTTGGTATAATAGTTAGTGTTGTTGAATTGTGAAATGAAGGGAAGAATGAAAATACCTTTATTGAACACATAATGAATGACACTAATAGGTTCTAACGATCAATTTTCTCGATAGGTTTATAGCGCAAGTATATTATGTCACTAAAATATGCCCAAAATATTAAATTTCAGCATATTATTATGCCACTTCTCACTAGTGATTTTGACGCATTTCAGCTGAAGCTTACAAAATTTACTACTTATAAAAAGTGAAAGTGTGTCAAGATGATATTAATTTTGACTCATTTGCTAGTTTCCGAAAGGGAATTGGCTAAAGAATACCTATAATGGATTTGTTTATAAATTATTGTTATTCTCTTGTCTTTTATCTATATTATTTTAAATAGTGCTTGACCATGTTCAATATGTGCAATCTGTTTTTATTTTAGGTAACTTCTTATGTGTCCATCTCCTTTAGGCTTTAACCCTTAAGTATTTGATGTTGTTCACCTTTACATTGGCTGTTATAACTTTAATATTGATTACGACATAATTTAATAACAATACAATTAATTAGATGATGTTAAGACCTTTACTGATTTGTTCCTTGAATGTGCTCTTTTAGTTTTGACATATTTTTCCAATATTTTTTCATAAAAATTGACATTTAGAATATAAGTTCTGTTGATCTATATTGTAGCGGGAGGCGGTTGGATGCGGGCGGCTCAAGACCGGTCTGTGGGATGGTCCTTGGGGGATTACATTTATTTTATTTTCTTAGCTCATTATTGTGCATGCAGTAGCCAACTTAAAACGTTATGCAACCAACAAAAACCTTGTTAATGCTAATATTGTATCACTGTTGGCCCTTAATAAATAAAGAAAGACGGGTGGATAAATATAAAAACTTCTGTACGAATATCAATGAAAATGCAATAATATAGCGTATACTGATGAATTTTAACATTTAACAACAACCAGTTACTGAATCGTTTGTCTCCAGTCTACTATACCAAGTACCAAAATAACAACGTGCTATCCAATCACACACCGGAAGCAATAACATTCAAGTCTTTAAACCTTGTGCACCGTCGTCGCAAAGCCACGCGAAACATAAAAAACAAAGCACCATGTTTTACAGCGATATAAAACTTAACTAACGATTGATCACCAAACTCCTCGTCTGCAGTAAAGCAATACGAGGCCATCATCAGGTATTCGTACCCTCGTTTCGTTGGTTCCAAACTAAATTGCTCATGAATAGCTCATAAAATGAGAAGTACAAACAGTAAAACTAGCCTCACTCTAACGGAGGATATCTAAGGACGTAAGCTTAAAGCGTAGTTTTGTTACACCGTACCGTAACTTACTCTACAATTTTTTTTATCGAATCTTAACTTTACCAGCCCTGAGTGGCTTGGATCTGAGTCAACTTGTACGTATTTGTAAATAAGATTCACGTTTATTGTTGGGGCTTGAGTGGTTCAGTGGATTTATAAGCGAGCTTCTTGCTCATAGATGTAAAGTAGCAATCCCTTGCAATCGTTGGCAATGCGGAAGTTGCTGTGACGATACGCATATGAAAAATTAAAGCTACCAGTGACTAAAGTGGTCCGGCAAGCAGTCGCTCTATAGAAAAGCTGTACTCTTCAGCGATTAAAGACGTTGTGGGGAGTTTTGTTGAGTGAAAACATCGGATGCTCAACCACCTCTCGAATAACAATTTTGCTTCCACAATCGTTTCAGTTTTTAGGAAGCCCAAAGCTCTCCTGGTAATCTGCGATTTGGGTGTATTTCCTTGGCATTACTTGGTTTCGCAACACTAAAATAACATAGTCATATCCATGGTACCATGGTAACTGTTTGCAATCACTTAAGTTAAGATACGTCTGATAATGGTAGTAAATATTGCATGTTCTTTGTATCTCCATTTTATTTCAAAAGTTTAAAATATTATTAATAATAAAATCAACTCACTCTAGAATACAATTGACCTACAGAGAATATGTCATATAATGGCTACAAATATTTAATGTCCACTTTAATGTAATTTGAAGACAGATGGAAAAACTTTTTAAATAAAAATAATTCTAATAAGTATATAGTTACACTACGGTGTGAGATGCAGCCAGCTTTACAGTAATCTTCCATTTGAGGGAGCGATTTGTCTGCTAGACGAAGTAGCAGGCTCTCCGAGTCTACACTCACTGCTGCTTATAAATGATAACTTTTGCTTGTTTCTAATGAGATAATACTGTTACAAATCCCTTTAATTCATTTAGCTTTCGTCTGGTCAACGCTAAATTTGATGGAGGTTTTCATTGCAACGTGGTTTAATGGCTTTTTTTTATTTATAGTCTCACGCCTGTATCCCCGAAGTGGTAGGCAGAGGTGTAAATATTACACCGACATTTGGTCAGGAATTTTCAGGTCCCACGTAATAAGGGGCGAGCCTATTGCCGTTACCGGGCACATCACCAGACTCCGGGCTGCTACTGAGTATTCGGAAAAACCCAGTAACACTTTTGTCCGACCCGGGAATCGAACCCGGGACCTCCGATCAACAGTCGCATACGCTATCCACTGGACCACGGAGGCAGTCTGGCAATGGCTATTTTCTTTTGACTAAAATGGAGACGGATGTTTTTCGTATCTTTCGAATGTGATGGAGAGAATGACTGACTTGTTGATAATCTTTCTTAGTGTATCAGTATTTTGCATTTTAATTTGAGTGTACATGCGTAGATTTGTCAGTCGAAATGGTGGTTGAATTATAGAAACCCATGCATGTAAGTGATAGACACTGCCAAATACTCTTGATGCGTAAAGAAAACGGATGCAGAAATGGCTTTTGCGATATCCGTGGTCCAGCGGTAGGGGATGCGACTGCAAACCTGAAAACTCTCTAGTTCACCTTCGTTAAACAGTATTCTGTGTGATTTCTTGATAGATTTTCCAGTTAAAGCCTGCAGTTATCTTTGTTTTCCTTGTATTATTTAATAAAGAGTCAATTATAGAAAAGGAAAACGCATTACCAGTTGACATAGATTTATTTTCAATAAGAACGACGACAACAAGGAAAGCATTGGAACATTATTTTTGTTTAGTTTCGCTTTGCCATTACTCTATTGTTTTGTTTGTAATTATAGAGCATAATATATAAAATATTATAGGTGAAATGGTTAATACCTAATAAGGTATTAACCATTTCACCATTTAATTATCTAGAGTTGTTAAGACATAGGTACTTATGGCGATATTGCCGTAAGATTTTTTTAAGATATTAGATTACAAACTTTCAAGATTAAAAAAAAAATACTTGCCAGGGGTAGCCTTATAGGAAAAGTGTATAAAAAATAAAGCCCTAGTAAGTATAGGCATTAATTTGAAAAAACTATATTATATTGCAATAAAAAAAATTAAGCAGTATATTTAAACCACATTATTAATAGCTGGCGTCAAATAACTAAACTAATTTTATTCAGTTTAAACCCGTCTCTCCCAGACAGACGATTTATTGCGTCTTTGATATCCTCTTTTACATTGTAATACAAAAAGCCTTATTTTATTCGACTCTTTAAAACATCTTAAGGTTTGTATTGGTAAACTTTACATTATGCACAAATAATATGCAAAAATAGTAGAGACCAAAGCCATTCATACACTTAGGGATATATTTCTACCTTAATTAAGTATCTAAAATATTGTGCGGAAATATAACAACCCTATGTATAACTCTTTTCATTATAAAACCAATAAGGCTAAAAATTATTCGCTTTGCCATTACTCTATTATTTTGTTTGTAATTATAGTGCTTAATATAAAATATTAGGTACTTACCATTTCACCACTTAATTATCTGGAATTGCTAAGACACACTTATGGCGAAGTTTGATTGGCTCTGCTATAAATTTTTTTGAAAGATAATAGTTAGTTAACAGTTATAAACTTACAAGATATAAAAAAATATTAACTTGCCAGAATCAGAATCAGTCATTTATTCACATGAGATGGTATTACAAGTTGTTACATACAGAGTAATACAAAGTACAAGACATCTCGCCTGCAATAGGCATGTGAAAATTTAAATATTTAAATTATACAATTAATACTAAATTTTTATTATAACAAATGGACCACAATAAGCATAAAAAAGCATAGAATCTTTAATTAATTTATATTTATTTATAATTTAGGTACTTATTCATTGATGGTGTAAAAACAGTTTTCAATTAACCATGCCTTTAATTTTCGTTTGAATTGGGTAATGGGAAGTTCTCTGAAAGCACGTGGAATATGATTATATACTTTTATGCACATCATGAAACAATTATTTTTATGATACATGCTACTACATGCTATCATTTTCAATTTAGTGGGGTCCCTTGATTGGAACATACAATCTTCCCTGCCAGTATAGGGATATCCTTATAGGAAAAGTGTATATAAAATAAAGCCCTAGTAAGTATAGCCATGAATAAGAAGAATAAACTATATTTTGCAATAAAACAAATTAAGTACTATCTTTAAACCACATTATTAATAGCTGGCGTAAAATAAATAAACTAGTTTTATTCAGTTTAAACCCGTCTCTCCCAGACAGACGATTTATGGCGTCTTTGATATCTTCTTTTACAATTTAATTAAAAAGCTTTCTTTTATTCAACTCTTTGAAACATCATAAGGTTTGCATTGGGAAACTTAACATTAATCTGTGTTTAAGACCCTGCTATATGCTGACGATCAGGTTCTTTTTGCGTCCTCAGCGTTTGATTTACAACAGACGGTCACCGTAATGAATGAGGCGTATAAGAAGAAGGGCATGAAAGTGAATGTAAGCAAGACTAAAGTCATGATCATAGAGAGGGAAGATAGTATAACTGAATGTAACATAATGATACGAGATGAAAAATTGGAACGAATTAATGAGTTTGTCTATTTAGGGTCAGTTTACAAGAGATGGAAAATGTGAGAGAGATATTGAAAGGACAGTAAAAGCAGGGAATGACGCCTTACAGACCATTTTCAGCAGTAAAATTATACCGAGAGGCTCGCATTGCTATACTGCAGGGAGTTTTGGCGCCAACACTGATGTATTGAAGTGACTTGTGGATATGGCAGAAGAGGCATGAAAGTAGAATTAATACTGTGGAGACGAGAGCTTTGAAGAGTATGTGCGGAGTAAGTATGGTATAAGGTATGTTACGATGGTTTGGACATTTGAATGCAAAAAGATTTACAAAAGAAGTGTATCGAGAAAGAATCAATCAATCAATCAATCATTTATTTATTTGTAAACATAGGTAGGTATACAAAGTTGGTAATATTTGTTTAGGTTTCACTATGTTTGCCAATGCTTGGCGTACAAAATTAAAGAAATTAAATACAATCATCAATTAATTAATGCATGCAAATTGAACATAAATAAATTATCATACAATGTCAAACATGTTCCAGATTGAAGTCAGATGCTTATTACAGGTCGATACACTAATTCCAATATCAATTCAAATCAAATAAATATAGCTTAGCTTATTATAATTTAATTAATACAATGTGATTCAAAATAGTTACCATAATACATTACAAATCATTGCGAAATTGTTATAAATATATATCACTTTTTGTGTAAATACCATCGACATAGACGAGGAATTTTTGAAACGGACTCAATTAGTTTGAATTCGATCCGCCAGTCGGAGATACGAGTGTCCTATACTGTGGTCCTACTAACTAAGTTTATCATCCAAATATTCCATACATACATAGACTCACGCCTGTTTCCGCGAAGGGGTAGGCAGAGGCATATTAAACGCCCACTTTTCGCCAGTGTTTTGATCCCACGTAATAGAGCGAGCCTATTGCCGCTTATTGGGACATTTTGTTTGCCAGAGCCTCGTCCGTTGATCGGCCGTTGGTGCACCACTTGCAGGTGAGGTTGGCTTGGGACCCTAAGTTCTTGGTGGGAACCCTATGCACCAAATATTCCGAGACAGAATAATAGCACTTTGCCGTAATAAAATCGTATAGGTGTTTTTTAAATGTTTGTAGGTTTGGTGCGTTGCGTATCCTAGTCGGTATATTATTAAATATTTTGGGAGCCATTCCCATCAGGCTCTTACCAAACAGTACTATGTGGTGTGACGCAAATATAATTTGCTCTGCGTTTAGATTTAAAGGTCTCGAACAAGGTGAAGTTGCCTTTTACAAATACTGATACTACATAAATGTACAAGGATGGTAAAGTTAGTAATTTTAATTGTTTAAAAAATGGCTTACAACTATCCGTTGGCAGTAGTTTACAAAACCATCTCAAACACTTTTTTTGAGCTCTGAACGCGAAATCCTTATCCGTGGAATTACCCCAATAAATAATGCCATATCTTATATTTGAGGCAGCGATAGCCTAGTGGAGATACCAACAGACTGCCATGCAGAGGGTATCGGGTTCGAATCCACGGCGCGCACCAATGACTTTTCGGAGTTATGTGCGTATTGAATTGTTAATTATCGCTTGTCCCGTGCCTCGGAGAGCACGTTAAGCCGTCGGTCCCGGTTGTCATGAAGATCTTAGACAATCGTTACAGGGCGTCAGAACCTTCTAAAATAAACTGACACTAGTCTAAACCATGGAATATCGCTATCCCTTCGGGTTGCGGAGGTCAGACAGGCAGTCGCTCCGTGGAAAAGCTAATATTCAGCCAAATCCGGTTAGACTAGCAAGCGGACCCCAGATTGAAACTGGGATAACGCTAAGAGAAAGAGGATGATCTTATATTTGAGGCAACAAACGCATTGTAAGCAGCTAGAACAGTAGACCTATTGGATATCTTTGCTAACTTAAATAAAATATGCAAATTGATTTAATTTGTTACATAACATATCAATGTGATGTTTCCATTTTAATTTTGAATCTAGATATAGTCCAAGAAACTTAGCCTTGTCTGTTTCAGCTACTCTACTATTATTATAACGAATTTCTATGTCAAGATGATTAGATTTATTATAGAATTTCATGATTTTTGTTTTGTCCAGATTTATCCGTAAGTTATTCTTGGTCAGCCATTGTATTATGTCATTGAGAGCACGGTTTATGTCACTTTCACAGGAATCGATATTTTCTCCTGTGTAGATAAGAGTGTCTGCAAATAAAAGCATTTGGTGTTTGGTGCTTTTTGGCATATCATTTATATATATTATAAACAATATATACATACTATTTTTTGCAAGAATTTTATTATTTTCGAAGAAGGAGTATAGGTTATTGTGTATTACTTTTTCTATTATCTTTGCAAAAATCGGAATTAGTGCTATAGGCCTATAATTAGCTAATGATTTTTTGTCGCCTTTTTTTATGTATAATAAGATTTAATTATTGTAGTTTTCAATACGTTTGGGTATTTATATTTATATTCAAAATATAAATTTACAACATGAGTCAGGACTGGGGCCATTAAAGGTGAGACTAATTTGACTATTTTTGTAGTAATGCCATCATAGCCGCAACTATTGGTATTTTTTAATGAATTTATAATATTACTAATGTCAAGACTAGATGTCGGAGTCATAAATAAAGATTTAGAATTCATGTCAATTTTCAGGTTTTTATAGTTAAAATTTGTATCTTGATCCATAGGAGTAACTTCGTCAATAAAATAATCATTAAATCATTGTGCTATGAGTTGCGCATCGCTTATCTCTATATCGTTATAAACGATGCTCGGTGTGTCCCCTTTAGGTAGGTTAAAGCAATTTTTATTTATTAGGTTCCACGTGGCTTTTGACTTATTTCTAGCAGTGTTAACTTTATATGAATTTTGCGCTTTTTGAGTCAAATGTATAATTTTTCTTAATCGTTTAGAATATTTTATTAGAGCTTCTTTATTTTAATTGTTGGGGTAGCGTCTAAATTGCCATAACATTTCTCTTTTTTTGTGACAGTACTTTCTTATTCCTCGTGAAATCCAATTAGGTTTCTGACGGATCGATATTTTCACCTTGTTATATGGAAAACAGAGGTCATAAAACATTTTAAACAATTCATGAAATTTATGGAATGCTATTTCAGGGTGGGAGCTATGAAAAACATCATTAAAAGTAAGGTTTTGGAGGCAATCAACAAATTTGGTTTTATTTTCTAAAGAATAGTTTCGTTTTAATAGGTACCAATGTTTAATGGTATAAAATTTTTTGACTGGGCATTTCATGAGTTGAGCAGTGCGGTCAGAAAGAGCTTAATCGTGTACTTCACTCTTTGCACCTCTTATATTGTGTATAATATTGTCGATGCAAGTACCACTGATTAGACATGTTGGTTGTTTTAGGCTTAATTTGAGGTTATAACCAAGTAATAAGTCCTTAAAATTCTTGGATGATTTCGTATTACGCAAAACATCAATATTAAAATCACCGCATATAATTATCTTTTTATTGTTTCTTTTTATGTATTTTGATAATATTTTATCTAGTGCATTAAAGAAAACATTTAAGCTGTCCTTTGTTACATTAGGTGGTCTATATATGCAAATTATAATTATATGATGTACTGTTAACTCAATTCCACAAGCCTCTATTGTGTTTGGTATAACATATTCTTTTAAGTTAATGATGGTATATTTATGTGATTTGTTTATTAGGATACACGTTCCCCCACTTCTGGTGTTTCTTGTAGAATACGTAGCGATGTCATAATTGGGTAAACGTAGCCGTAATTGATCCCCATCCTTTATATTATGTTCTGTTATGCATAGTACGTGTATATTCTGTCCCTTACAAGAACATTCGTTTAAATATACGCTCAGTAGATCCGACTTGCCGATCAAACCATTAATGTTTTGATGAAATATTGTTATATAGTTGTTTGAAATAGAATTAGTTTTTATTATAAGTCAAATCGATTAGATCGATTGAGTAACATTTTGTTTAGTCTATTGAAAATTTCTGACAATATCACACTGAACTGTCACTTCCGTTGGCGCCTTGAAAAATTAACACGCCGTTTTGCACTCTCGCGTGCCTTGTACCTAATTAATAAATTGATCGTCCCTTTAATTAACGCGAATTGAATTAACTTGCAAATACGTAATTGCCGCTTTTGACTTCCGGCAAAGTTTGTTGTAAATTGATGACATATTGAACATTTGTGAAAAGTTTTGTGAACCGCAAACGTGCATCGTGGTCTGGAGAAGGACTTCGCCGAATTGTACACTGGTATCTATTCGATTCTCTTGTTATTTTGGCCAAAATTATGAGTTAATCCTATAGGTCCACTTCAAGAACATCACCAGGAGATATAAGGTAAAATTTTCATGTATCTACTCAATACTTTACTCACTGTGCAACGCAGTGCCTTGTGTCTGGATATATTGTCTATCGTGGTCAGGTAGATGTATTACACCTTCCACTGCAACTCTGTCCTGAAAATTCCTGCCTGGCTACGGTAATTCTAGACATATTTTTGATAGCAAGAGCGTGGTTAACTGTGCCTATATTGTAAACTTGTATCTGAGCTAAGCATCTCATTTCTTAACAGGTTTACAGTGTTGTAGTGTTCTCAGGTCAGTATTGTCTAAAATACATAATATTTAATTGTATAAGTTGACCTAGATAATTTGAAACACATTGTCACACATAACCTTAATCAGTAATTGTTGATTTGTATTGTTGAAAAATCTAACTTAAATTTGTTGTTGCATTAATAAGTCACTTTGATTGGATACATATCAGTTATATGTATCAATTGATTTAGTTTATTGCATATATTGATATATTAAGTTTGAACCTTACATTGTTAAACCTTGTTATAATATAAAGATAATATTGTTAGGTAACACATATTCTGTGCTTACTTACTATTGTATATCTCAAATAATACAGCCAGTCTGTCTGTTGCAAGTAATTAGTTAATTTATTTGAATATTTAACTTTAATTAACTTATTCGAAGGTTCAACTTTTGATAACTTTGACTTTGTTTTGTGTCAATATATATCGATTTTGTTGTGTACTATTAATTTTGTTGGACAGTAGATACCTGTCACTTGCTTGTACCAGCAGTAAACAGGCTAATACTTTGTTGGTTTCAAAGAATTAAGAAAAATTAAGTTTTGATTGTTAATATTATTTAACGCTTGTCCGGGCTCTTTTGAATTTTGATTATGTCAGCTATCAAGGACTTGCGTGCGGCTGCTGGTGCTATTGCATCAGATTTGCGCTGGTTTGCCTCGGCCAGTGCTTTAGTGAACCGGCCTGATCGCCAGCAGGCCTTACTTCAAAGATACGAGCGGATCGATGATCGCCTGGCAAGTGTGGAACAGCAGTTCCGCACTTTCAGCGCTTGCTGTCTCGAAGTGTCAGTCACTGATTTCACTGCTGACCAGCGAAATAAGGTCAGCGAAGACTATGCCCAGGTCTTAGACCTGTATGATGCTGTCTTCAATACTGCGAGACAACTAGTTGCCGATAGGGAAGGGCAACCCGGCCTGAAGCAGGAGCTTCCTAGGTCAGCACCGGGGCTGGTGAGTAGGCTCCCTACTTTGGACCTCCCCCATTTTGATGGCTGCCTAGGAAGCTACCTGGGCTTCGTTAATTTGTTCGACAGCCTAGTCAATGATAGGGCTGACCTTTGGCCGGCACAAAAGTTGGCCTATCTAATGTCGGTTCTGGATGGGGAGGCTAAGGGCCTCATCCAGCATCTGCCCGTGTCTGACGAGGCGTACCAGACGGCTCGGGACCTAATTACCCGTAGGTACCATAATAAGCGTGGCCTCGCCGATACGCACATCGAGCAGATTTTGGGTTTGCCGACGCTCACCCGGGTCTCTGGGTTGCGCACCCAACTGTTGAACCCGCTCTTGGTGGCCATCAACGCACTTAAGTGCCTTGACCTGTCCGTAGACCAATGGTCCTATTTATTGGTGCACATTGTGTTAAAGAAGCTGCCTGCCGACCTGAGGTCGCGTTTTGAACAGCGCTTTGGTGGGGATAGCGCGACCCATCTGCCCCCCTTTGCTGACCTGGAGAGGTTCCTGGAGGATGAGTGCCGGGTCTTGGACAACTCCGGTGGTGACACGCCGGCTAAGACGCAGCCGCCCAAGGTCAAGGAGCAGGCTCGCGGTCACACCCGAGCCAATGTTGACCGGCGCCCTCCTCGCTTTGCGGTCACGCAGAGCCCAGCGGAGTGCTCCTACTGCAAGGTCACGGGCCACAGAACGGCCAGTTGTAGGGCATTCTTGGACCTACATGTCGCCTCTCGTAGGCGCATCGCGAATGCCCGCCGCCTTTGCTTTTCTTGTTTGAGGTCCCACTACCAGCGAGACTGCCCAAACTCTCGCCCCTGTCCTCACTGTGGAGGACAGCATTTGGGCATTCTCCGTATGAATGCCAGAGAGGTTGGCCGCTTGTCCAACCAGCCGACGCCGCGCACGGGCGGGTGTTTTGAAGGTGGCAGCCAAGGCTCACCGGCGCGTAGCCGAGAGTCGCCTCGCTCAATTGATCGCCACTCAGCCCGCTTGGAGAACCGTAGCGTGCGCACGCCTCCTCTCTCTCGCGCACCAGAATGTGCGACCGCCCAGCGTCACCAGCACCATGACTGCTGCCCCAGGTATTCCCCTCCTTTGGCGGAGCGTCCCCGCCTTGACTCGCGCCCACCTCGTTTTGGGCGGGTGCGTCACTATGACCCCCCACAGATGGCGCGCGGATCGAGTCATCGCGCCTTTGAGGACTTCAAGCCGCACCCCCATTTTGACTTGCCAGGTCCTGGCCAATGGTCGCCGCCCAGGCAACAATAGGTCATTGACCCCTGCCCTATAACACCAACCTCCCCCATTGAGACCGTTATCCTACCAATGGTTGCTGTTCGGGTCTGGGGACCCACGGGGACCTCTGTTGTTGTCCATGCTATATTGGACACAGGTTCACTAGGTTGCATTGTTTCCACTTATTTGGTAGGGCAGGTTAAATTAAATATGGGTTTATTTCCAAATTGTATACGGGGCATAGGTGACGTAGCCTCTAATGTTGAAGGGCAAGTTAAGGTTTTGTTTGGCCCTGTTGAATCTTTACACCCGAGGATTAAAACCTCGGCTATTGTGTTGAAGAATATTTTGGGTATGCACCCACAGAAACAGCTACCCGCTGCTGTGGTGAATTTGACATCGGGATTGGAACTGGCAGACCCCAAATTTGACACACCGGGACAAATCGACTTGTTGATTGGCTCTGATGTCCTCGGTGGAATTTTGATTGGTGGGAAACGGGTCTTGGTGCCAAATGGTTTGACTGCCATCCCGACCATATTTGGATTTGCTTTGATGGGACCTGTACCTAGGGACCCCCCTCCACCCGAACTTGATAATTTGTTGGCTGTAGGCTCTGCTCTCTCTGATGCAGTTCAGAGGTTTTGGGAGGTAGAGGAGCCCCCTCAAGTTGCCCGTTTGAATCCAGAACATGAGGAGTGTGAGCTGTTCTTCCAGAACAACACTGGTCGACTCCGTTCTGGTCGGATTATTACGAGGCTACCCCTTCTGTCTGTTCGGCCTCCGCTTGGTGAGTCACGACCTTTAGCCGAAAAGAGATTGTTGGCTATGGAGCGTCGCATGGGTCGTGATGCGGAGCTCAGACAGAAGTATATTGAGTTCATGAGAGAATATGAACAATTGGGACACATGTCAGTGTCAAATTTGGATTGGCGTTCGGTGGAGCATTACTTTCTCCCGCATCATGCGGTATTGAAGCCATCGACTGGCAAGCTGCGCACAGTGTTTGATGGTTCTGCGCAGACTTCAACAGGCGTATCCTTGAACCAGTGCTTGCATTCTGGTCCCAAGTTGGTCAAGGACCTTTGTGACGTCATCACCAGCTTCCGACGACATCAGGTTGTCTTTGTGGCCGACATAAAAATGATGTTCAGGCAGACTATTATCCACCCTGATGACCGTCGCTTCCGGCTGATCCTTTGGAGAGAGTCTCCTCGCGATCCCATGGTCGTCTACGAGCTCAATACGAATACGTACGGGTTAAGATCAAGCCCCTACTTGGCAATACGTTCTCTTTGGGAGCTCGCAGACCGAGAAGGCTTACGTTTCCCACGAGCCTCCGCCATCTTGAAAGAAGATATTTACGTCGATGACATTTGCTCGGGCGCCTCCACAGCGGACGAGGCGATCCTCCTGCAGGACGAATTGATAGGTATTTTGGCCTCCGCTGGTTATTAGTTGCGTAAATGGATTTCCAACTCACCAGCGCTTTTGGAAGGCTTGCCAGAGGATCATCAGCAGGATCCACATTTGTTTGAGATTGTTGACAACCCCGCCGTGATGGCTGTTCTCAGCGTTCAGTACAGACCAGTCCAAGACAGCTTTACGTACAACGTAGACTTAAAATTGCCTTGTTCTTGGACTAAACGTCTCGTGTTGTCTACTGTCGCCAGAACCTTTGATCCGAACGGTTGGATCTGTCCTGTCATATTTTGGGCAAAATGCTTCTTGCAGAAGCTTTGGGCAGCAGCATTGACCTGGGACGAACCTCTACACGGCACTCTTGTTGAGGAATGGACCTCTTTTGTATCCTCACTTCCTGCCGTCAACGAGATCTCCTTGCCTCGTCCCATCCTTCCTCCCGGGAAGTACAAGGCCACCCTTCACGGGTTTTGTGATGCCTCGGAGCGTGGGCACGCGGCCGTGGTGTACTTGCGCACAGTTAGTGCCTCAGGTCAGGTGAGGGTTTCCCTGATCATGGCGAAGAGCAAGGTAGCACCCCTTCGGACATCTCTGACCATTCCGAAATTGGAGCACTCGGGAGCAGCTCTACTTGTACGCTTGTTGAACCACGTGTCTAACACTTTGGGTAAAAGCATTTGTATTAATGGGACTTACGCCTGGACAGACAGCCAAATTGTTCTTTGTTGGTTGAAGGCTTCCGTCCACACCTTGGAGGTATTTGTCGCTAATCGCGTTTCCCAAATCCAGAAATCCGAAGTCAAACTTGTTTGGAGACACGTGCCAGGTGAGCTCAACCCCGCTGATTGTGCCTCGCGCGGATGCTTGACGCCTAGTTTGATAGGTCATTCGCTGTGGTGGGGTCCGGAATGGTTGAGTCGACCAGAAATTGATTGGCCTCAAACTCCAGTTTTGAATACTTCTAATTTGCCGGGTCTGCGAACACTCGCTCTTGAAAAGGTGGAATGCGCCTTCGACCCCGATTTTTTGTTGAATCGTTACAGCTCCCTTGACAAGTTGTTAGGTGTTACTGCTTGGATAAAGCGTTTTGTTTTTAATTTTAGGCACCCACAACAAAAACGTCTGACACCGTTTCTCTCACCACAGGACCGACAGGAGTCCCTCACCTTTTGGGTTCGTTCTGTGCAATTGGAGCATTTTGAGAAGGAGATTGCTATCCTTAAATCAGGGAGATCGAAACTATCGGGAGCTGTATCTAAATTGAACCCCTTTTTGGACGATACGGGTCTCTTGCGCGTTGGAGGGCGTCTCAAAAACGCCAACCTCCCTTACGGGGCTCGTCACCCCCTTTTGTTACCTAAGGACGGTCATTTGGTACGCTTGTTGGTAACTGACCGTCACCTTAAAAATTCGCATGCTGGTTGTAATGCTTTGTTGGCCATTTTGCAACGCGAGTTTTGGATCTTGTCTGCCCGAAGAATTATTCGGAGTGTAGTCTTTCGCTGCATCCCTTGCTATAAGCTCAAGGCTTCTACCATGCAGCCCTTGATGGGAGACTTACCGGCAGATCGGTCGGTGTTGGCACGGACTTCGCTGGTCCCTTTTTGGTGAAAACGTCGACACTTCGAAACAGCAAGACTGTTAAGGCCTACTTGTGTGTTTTTGTTTGCCTCTCCACAAAGGCCGTTCATTTGGAACTGGTCTCCTCGCTTACGACCGAGGCGTTTGTAGCCACATTTGACAGATTTGTATCCCGCAGAGGGCTGCCTTCCTTGATCCGTTCTGACTGCGGCACTAACTTCAAGGGCACCTATAATTATTTGAATGATGTTGTTAATTTCCTTGAAACCAACAAGGCTGATATAGGTGATAGGCTTGCCCGACGTGGGATAAATTGGTTGTTTTCCCCACCAAATTGTCCACACTGGGGTGGTATATTTGAGGCCGCCGTAAAATCGGCCAAAACACACTTGCGCAGGACAATCGGTGAGTCTGTCCTTACATTTGAGGAACTCGCAACTGTGTTTTGTAAGATTGAGGCCGTTTTGAACTCTCGGCCGTTGTGCCCGATCTCCTCAGATCCGAATGATTTGGAGGCCCTTACGTCGGGCCATTTTTTGATTGGTCGCCCACTTGTCGCCTTGCCTGAGTACCCCTACATTGATACGAGACCTGGTCGTCTCTCGCGCTTTGAATTGGTACGCCAGATTACTCAGAGCTTTTGGAAACGCTGGAATTTGGAATATTTGCACATACTCCAGCAAGGCGTTAAGTGGACCGACAAGACCGATCCACCCAAGATTGGTGACCTCGTTTTGATCAAGGAGGCTAACCTTCCGCCACTCAGATGGCGCAGGGGGCGCATCCTTCGTTTGGTAACTGGGGCTGATGGAATTCCCCGATTTGCTGAGGTCTTGGTGGACGGTTCGATTCTGAGGAGAGCGGTTGCAACATTGTCACGTCTACCAACCGATTAGCGGACCGGTAGGCCGGTCCGGGGCGGGTGGATGTTTGAAATAGAATTAGTTTTTATTATAAGTCAAATCGATTAGATCGATTGAGTAACATTTTGTTTAGTCTATTGAAAATTTCTGACAATGGTCACACTGAACTGTCACTTCCGTTGGCGCCTTGAAAAATTAACACGCCGTTTTGCACTCTCGCGTGCCTTGTACCTAATTAATAAATTGATCGCCCCTTGAATTAACGCGAATTGAATTAACTTGCAAATACGTAATTGCCGCTTTTGACTTCCGGCAAAGTTTGTTGTAAATTTATGACATATTGAACATTTGTGAAAAGTTTTGTGAACCGCAAACGTGCATCGTGGTCTGGAGAAGGACTTCGCCGAATTGTACACTGGTATCTATTCGATTCTCTTGTTATTTTGGCCAAAATTATGAGTTAATCCTATAGGTCCACTTCAAGAACATCACCAGGAGATATAAGGTAAAATGTTCATGTATCTACTCAATACTTTACTCACTGTGCAACGCAGTGCTTTGTGTCTGGATATATTGTCTATCGTGGTCAGGTAGATGTATTACATCTTCCACTGCAACTCTGTCCTGAAAATTCCGGCCTGGCTACGGTAGTTCTAGACAATAGTTATATACGAAAAAGATTATTGTCTCTCAAAATATAGTCGTCTTGTGATGTTACAGGTCCGGTGTTTATACTGGTCTCACAGAGTTTGTATGTTTGCGTAGATGGGTCAACCTTAAGTATAGGTGGGGGTTGTTGCTGCTTGGTGTACATATCAAATTTGATTTTATAGCTTATACGTAATATTTCTTTTAAAATATATCGACATATGTTTTTAGTAAAATGGTATCTGATGGGTATAAACTGGTTATAGCCTAGGTCAAGGAATGGTACATTAAATTGATGACATATGTGGCGCAACAAATAGTTTAACTTGTTTTCATTTAGATTTTTGCTATATGGTATTTCTGATACAATTATATTATTATTTCTATTACTTTTTATCCACGTATTAAGTTCTACTGTGATATTAAAAGGATTAGTGTCGTTGGTGCCTGCTAGTAGAATAACATAGTCTTGACTAGTGAGATTGCTAAGGTTACATGAATTTATTACATCTGTCAATTTGGCACCGGGTTTCCAAAAGCTAAATACTTTATATTCTGTGCCAAGTAGCTTTTGCAAAGTACTGCATATATTTTTACCTTGTTGGTCAGCAAGTATAAAAACCTTATTTATTTTGACATCTCTTTGTAACCGACTTTTTAGAGGGACATTTTCAATTTTGTGTTGGTTTGTCTCTTTGACACAGGATTGTGGTGACTTATCAGGTTGTAATGTATTTTCTGTTGGCGTCTGGGTGTTACTTTCAATCACATTTATGTCTAACGTCTCATTTGGTTGGCTTTTATTTTCAAGTTCAATAGTTTGTTCTTGTTAATTGCAGTCAGGTAGTTTAAAAGAAATGTTTTGCTGGATTTTCGGTCGTGCTTTCTCAAATTTTGGTGTAGGTTTATTTCTTGTTGGTGTGATACAAAGTTCCTTATATGCCTCAATTGCTCTTAGCGCATTCTGTAAATCAGTTTTCAGCCGAATGTTTTCGCCATGCAAATTCTCTATTTCTTCATGTGCACTCATCATTTGCGTCGACAAAGATTTGATTTGTTTGCGTAATTCATTGACAAGGTCATCATTATCAGAGGGGCTACTCGATAAACTCATCATTGTGGTGTCAAATATTTCTTTCTCATCGGTATCGGTAAGTTTTGCTAAGTTCGCTAGTGATGTTGTTTTGCGCATTCTAGTACGGCGATCAGTAATGTTATTTTATGTATCCATAGTCGACTCGTAGTAATCAAAGCAGTATGATTATTTAATTTTAACAATTTCACAGAAAATTTTATTACTGATTAACTCTTCGTGTTGTAATCGGGAAGCATTTGTTAGTAATATTTACGTTGAATCCGTTGGAGAAATGTCACAAAAGGTCCTAGTATGTATCACTTGGGTTTGAACTCACTTACATTGGCTCAGACGCGGTTGTCTTACGTAAAACGCCACGAGCGCTGTTACGAATAGTAGCAAAATTAACGTTGACTTGCAGTTCTGTTGTTATTTATGTTTTAAGGTAGAATAAAATCGTAAGTTACTGATAACTTGTTGTCAATGTCTATCATTCAAATACTTTTCTTCAACCGTTTATCTTTTGATCACAATTTTATTTAGTTCAAAACAAACACTAATTTGCGTTTACCCCACACCACTCTCGTATCACACAATTATTTACTGTGTCGGTCAAAAACACACCACACATACTTCTCAGTGCTCTCATTTCTACAGCATTTATTCTACTTTCAAGTCTCTTCTGCCATACCCAACTTTAATAACCATACATAAGGGTAGGCACTAACAACCCTCTATGCACAGCCAAACGTGCCTTTTTGGACACGTTTTGACTGTTCATAAACGCTTTCAGAGCTCCATTCACACTATTACCTACATTAACTTTTCTTTCAATATCTTCTTCATTTTTACCATCTCTTGTAAACAACGTATCTAAGTAAACAAACACATTCACTTGTTCCACTCGCTGTCCATCGATCAAAACATTACAAGCCGTAACGCATTCCTCCTTTTCAAAAACCATAACTTTTGTTTTACTTACATTCACTTTCATTCCTTTTTCTCTCTAACGCACCATGCATGATTGCTACCATCTCCTGTAACTCCTCCGTTAAAGATGCAAGTATTACCTGATCATCAGTATAAAGGAGGCATTTCGTGAGTAACCCACTTGCAAACAACTGTCCATGAAGAGGTTAAACAGCCACGGCAACGCTACACATCCCTATCTAACACCTTACTCGATGATAAACCAGCCAGTGTATGCCCCGTTTATCCTCACACAAGCTAGAATCCTCATAAAGGAATTTCAGAGCTCGAATGAGGCTGCTGTCCACCCCATTAATTTACAGCACCGACCACATTTCATTCCTCACCACTTTATCGTAAGCCTTTTCCAAATCCACGTATGTGCAATAGACCCTTTGACCTTTTGCCAAAAACTTTTCGGCTATGCTTCGCAAGGAAAAAACCTGATCCGTACATCCCATACCCTTTCGGAATCCCGCTTGTACATCCCATATTTTCTTGACGGTTACTTTCATAACTCTTTCAATTCACAACCTTTGCATACAATTTGCCAACAATGCTGACAATGCCTCTATAGTTTTTGCAGTCTTGTTAGGAGCCTTTTCCTTAATCGATTTTAAACTTTCGCGATTTGTATACATCATACAAAATAAATTAGTAGTCTTTTCTTAGAGCCTTTTCCTTTATAAAGGGGCACAACTACAGCTGTGGCCCAGTCATAAGGTACTCGGCCGGTGCTCCAGCACAAGTTATATAACCGCTGCAACTGACCAACTATGATGCCTTGTCCAGCCCTCAGCATTTTGAATGTAATCCTATCATATCCTTCACCTTTACCTACTTTTATACTCCCCCTTCACAATCTCATCCACGCCAATTACGCTTTCATCATTGTTATCGTTACCATTCATTTCATCTATCGGTGTCTCTATCGCCGTTCTTTCATATAAACCTTCAAAATACTCTTTCCATCTCTTCAGCACGCACGATTCACCATTCACTATCCTTCCATTCTTGTCTCTGATCGAATTGTGTATTCTGAGGATTGAATTTTTCCTCGAACTGCATGAACGGATTTCCAGAAAAACTTAATGTTTCTCCGGAAATCGTCAGATAATCTGCTATCAAACTCGTCTTCCTTTTCCTCTTTTTTCCTAAAAATAATAGTGAAAGAAATGGTTAAACCATTTCTTTCACTATTATTTTTGACCTAACAAACTCCTTTCTTGCTTCATCTATGTTCTCGCTCGTTGCTTTTCCCATTCTTTCATTTGGCTCTGACAGCCAACCAATCTGACCAAGCTTTCTTCTTCTCTGACACTGCTGATTGTACATCCTTGTCCCACCATGTATTCTTAACCTCTCGTATTTTCCTTCTCTTGATCACACCATATACTTCAGACGCTACACATACTACCTCTTCTTTAAAGGACTGCCACAATTCATCTATATCATTTATGCCATCGAACCTCTCAAATCTTGCTATCAATCTTCGTTTATACTCATCTTTCACATCATTCTCTTATAGATTTCCTATTTTTATTCTTTCCAAGACTTTATTGTCATTATGCTCTCGGTGACGCCATCCTTTACAGAGCCCACTTATCCGGCTCACCACCAAAAAGTGGTCTGTGTGGATGCCGATCCCTCGATACACCCTTGTATCCAACACATTATTTTTCAATCGTTCATCTACTATTATAAAATCAATCATACTTCTTCTAACATTTTTCGCCTCACGCGTATACGTATATATCCATTTGTGATCAAACATGGTGTTTGTCACACAAAGGCTCCACTCCAAACAAACCTCAAGCAGTGCTTTTCCATTTTCAATCACACTGTCATCACCGAATGCACCTAACACCTTTTCAAATCCATCTCGTTTTACTCCGACCCATCTATTGAAATCCCCTAACAAGATCAATCTTTCGTTATCCTTACATTTCCTCAAAATATCTCTTAAACTCTCCCAAAACTCCTGCCTTTCGTCTTGCTCCTGTTGAGACATATCCGTAACTATATTGACCGGGGCGTACACCCTAATAATAAAGACACGAGTTAGTCCTACTTTCATTGTCCTCCATAGTAGCCTAGCATTTACACATTCAACTCTTTTACACACTCATTCATTCACACAGATAGCATATGCGCCTTGTTGGGTGGTGTCACACCCTTTCCTTTTTGTTTCATTCACACAAAGAACATTTATCTTTCTATCATCCATCATCCGACATACTTCATCCAATTTGCCGTCCATCCCTCCTCCAACGTTCAACGTTGCAAACCGGCTTTCCGTAGGCCGCTTTTCGCCCTCGCGGGGCGTGACGGGTTGCGAACCACGTCGCCGCCGTATAGAGAAGAAGTAGATTTTGTTCCCATAACGTTCCTACGAGATGTAGGGATCTAGACTGTCCACCCCCGCAGAGCCCTTTACGAGGGTAAGGCGGAATATCAGCTGTGCCCTGTGACCACAAACACAGGCACCCTCCGTTTAGGACCAGCTTACCCTCTGGCCACGAATCCCTCGGTACGGGTCGGTTCACACCTTAGATCGGGGTTTTGTGTCAGGTATGCTCCCTAGAAGTTGGTTTAATTTCGGAGTTTTCCTTCTCCTAGATAGGTTGCCAACGAAGGCTAACGAGCCCCACCTACCCGAATATATAAAATACAATATATAAAATTGAAATATTTTCTATCAAGTTCCAGTTTTATTTTTCAGGCACATTATTCTTGAATTTATGGCAATCTTGGTCGTCTTCTAAGGTTTAAGCCTATTATTATGTTATTTTACAACTTCATGTCTTTATTTTTAGTATGCTGGAAATATAAAAGAGTCTTCAGCAACTCATAACAAAGGATAAGAGACGTCAGAATAGGCCCAAAATTAGAAATTTAAATTAATTCAAAGTTCTCCGTTCCTGAATGAAATTCGGCCACTTAAGTAAACAAAAATCCAACATGTAAATATTATGCTAACGCGACAAAAAATACAAAAAATATATCAAAAAAAGTTTTCTAATATGCAAATAGCCCATCAACACGTGTTCCGGCGAAAAAAAATGCAAACCGTGGTAAGTACGGTGACCTAAAACTCACTTTTATGGGAACTCATAAATTACGGGATGCGGGCGAAGTCGGGGCACATAAACATTGCTATTACATATGGCGTTTGGAAAAGTTGCATAGGACAGGACAGTTTTTGACCTGACAGCAGATGCTTATTCATAAGTAGGGTTGATTTAAGAACCCAGCGGTAATAGGAGTCGGTTTGCTTGTTATTGTCAGATTTAATTAAAAATGTGTACAGTAACATAATATTATAATAATTATATTTTCTATTATATTCTAGAACAACACACTCAAGTCAAACCTGAAACGATGATGGCAAAATCAATGCTAGATATACATTCTTAATTATAGATACATTTCACAGACGAATTACACCCAGTCATAAAACAAACACATCACACAAAAATATATTTCTGGATGGAAATCAAACCCAGTTTAGTAATCAAGTTCATCTACTCTAAAATACCAGTCAAATATTTAGACATGTATGCTGTCATCATCAGCCTTTAACAGTCCACTGCTGGACTAGGCCTCTCCTTTGAAAGAAAATGTATGCTGTATTATTTTAAACTCCAAAATAGAATACGTCCTCTGAGCGCTACCATGCTTCGGAGGGCACGTAAAGCTGGCAGTCCCGGTTCTTGTCTCAGGATAAGAATCGTTAGGCCATGTCGGAGGCTTTCGGGCGGTCTGAAAACTCCGACACCAGAGTTGGCCACACACTCACACGAAAAACAAACCATAGAATAGATGCTAGAATTCAAAAGGCAATACATGTAATAACAGTGTCAGCAGTCATACTAGCACAATATAAATCAGACTAGTCTAACGATGTGGTCATTTAAAAAATATCATAGGATTCTTCTCATTTAGTGTTACACTGAGACGTTATTTGTATTTTGAGTTTCTTTGGTCTCATCAAAATTGAATTATAGTAAACATTTATATTAAGCCTGACTTTAGCTTATCTTGTTTGATAATAACAAATGTCAATTTCGGCATTACCCCAATTTTTGCTTTCACCACAACATACACATCTGCCCACACCAAAACAAACAAATTTTTAGCAAATAAATGAGTGCATCTATCCATTCAATAAATTCTTCAAACGCGAAGCTTTTAAAACAATCGGGGCAACTTAAGCCCAGCTGTTCACATAAATCTAACGGACTAAGACAAATGTTGGCGGACTTCATACCACGCTCTGTCAAATACACGTTTTTTTCTCATTAAGTCCGAATAGAAAATAAATTGATCAAACTTGGTAACTTAGATTAAGTTCCCTTAAGTTAGTAAAGGTCAATAATGTGGGTCCAGTGTTGTGGTTACTTGGAATGTACCTTAGTTATGTCACTTCGCACGCATTACTTACTACTAGCCCTTTGAACAGCACATGAACTTTGTGTCAAACCTAAATGAAAACAGTACTGAAGATTCTATTCCCAAACAGGGGAACACTTCTTGTAGTCCACGTATTGTTTTTCCAAGCCTAGATGATTGTATGAATTTTTGAAAAGCCATCGTCATATGATTATAGTGCAGCAGTCAGCTTTTTAAACTATTCGAATATTAGGTATAAAAAAAGGAATTCTTGCATTAGACTATTGACCCTTTCTCTGCTAGAACCGTTTGATAACTTTATGCTACGGTACCGAATTTTATCAGTCTTTTGACTTGAATCTAATATAATTAATGTTCTTCCTGAGAATCGAATCTCTTCTGCAAATCAAGACAGGCAGATTTTTTTTCATTACGACCTAGGTACTGATAGTTCAAAAATAAGAAAATTAAACATCATTATCCAAATGAAAAGATCTAACGCGTTTAAAATAACTTCACCGAAATGTAAATGAACTATTTTGACTGAAAAGTGAAGAATTTCTATTAAAGGCAAATAATAACAGTAGACGCTTAGCGCACCCATTTTCACGTTCACGTATCTATTAATTAAATATACAACAAAATAACAATTCTCTGAGAATCTAATGAAGACGTCTTACATAATAAACGTCGATTTTACTAGCCTGAACAGCTTACTGCAACAAAACTTATTCTCTACTTTCTTACTCAAAAGATAAGGTTGAATTTTCCTCTGTAGGTGATAGGCAATGTTATGTGCCACCTAGTAATAAAGCCTGCGTAACGATGTACCTAAAGAGTCCACTTCGATTAAAGCGAAAGTTATAGATGACCTAGTAAGTTCCGATTAGGGTTTTAAAACGTCATGTCATTGTTACGTTTGGATCGTTATTGGATGGGAGAGACCGCTTTTATCGGCGATATTTTTACGTTTGAAGACGAGTTTGTAGGTGTAATATAACTTTGTTTGTAATTCAATGTACAAAATGTAGAGGTGGCTACTGAAACTTATGTACTGTCATCTATCGTGCGATATCGACCACTAATGACATCTAACGGATACTGACGAAACTATGAGAAGAGACGTTTCAATATTCTGAATCGCGCTTTTAAAAATTTCTAGCGATTACTTTTTAGACAATCTTTCATCCAAATGACTGTTGAATGACTATTCTTACTATAGTAGGTTGCAGTCAAAAAACTATAAATTATTATGCTATGCTAAATCTTTCAGCTCTTACAACAAGCTTCATATGATCATTAACGTTCCAGAGTTTAACTCCAAGTATTCCGCCTGACTTGAAAAAATAACTCATTAGAATAGAATATACGAAAAGAATTGACCAAATACCACACGATGTAAGCATATATTTGGACACTGATACACGTTACACATATACAAGTATGTATACAATTATACAGCACACAGCGCCGGAATCCGTCCATCCAAATGTTGACATACCTACCCCTGAACCTTTGGGTATCTGTTAATAACAGTATACACGATACGTGACAACAGATACTTCCCCAACACGTAGGGGCAAACATGCGCGATTTTTCCACTAAATTTATTAGCGACACACAGGAAACAACAACAAAACTCCGACCCTATGTTTCTTGAGAACCTTTTTTTTTTTTCTTTTTTTTTTTTACGAGGTGGAAAATCCCTTCGGATCTCCGACTCTTGGGGGAAATAAGAGGCGGAGTATGGGGTGTTTCCACTAAAAACCACCTCGACTTCCGCCATGTACCCATGTGTCGGAGGGTGGGGCATCACCAAAGCACTCGTCGCCACCCTCCGACGGGTATTGGCCCGCCAGATGGTCAGGCGGGCCCCGAACAAAATCCCCTTTGGCGACGGATAAAGGTGTTGGACTCCGCCGCCAAATCGCCCAGCGGCCGCAGAGGATAGGGAGGACGGCAAAGCAACACCGCATCTCCTCTTCCTCTGCGGCCCCACCGCGACGCATCGAATGGTGCGCCCCCATTTGGTCGCGGGAGATAGGGCGCGCGGCAACGCAACACCGACACGCCTCTCCTCCCGCGACCGCACCCGACTGCGAGGGACAGAAAGAACTGTCCCCCGCACCCGCACCGTTGGACGCATCCTGCGCAGGCCCCTCCAAGCCCACGCAGAGCGTCCCCTCCTGGATCCCTCTTAGCTTCACCGCGGGTGACCAATCCACGGTTACTGAGCCCCCCCACCACGACAAGGTGGAGATCCCACGGGGGGGTTCTTGAGAACCCTACACAAACACTGCAACTTAGCCAACACATGACAAACTATATGTCCAATCACACTTTACAATCCTAGAACTACCCTAATTTTTATAACCGTTGCAAGCAATCAGGGTGGCAATAAAACAAAGTATTTTGATTCTTTTTACTTTTTTTTTCATCTCGACGTAGCCATATTTCGTTGGAGTTGGTCCATTGATTAGCTGTCAAGTCCAAAACACAATACATCGCAGCCAATAACAAGAGGAAAGTTCTTTATTGTCTCGAGACGTAAAAAGTCGTACGTTGACATTTTAGGATGAGAACAAGCTATGAGAAAGTGAGCGTCTCTATTTGGAGCTTAAGCTCTATTACCTATTCTATGAATGATTTGATTTCCTCTTATCAAGATAGCAAACAAATAGTTATTTTGGGACAAACGGACACACAATCATTGATCACAAACTAGCCAGAGCCAGTAATCTTAATATATAAAATCCTTGCGTTATTGACTGACTGATAGACACGCTACAGCCGAAACTATTGGGCGCAGGAAACTGAAATTTGGCATGTATATTCCTTGGAGACCGTAGGGGTGCACTAAGAAGGGATTTGCCGAAATTCCCACGGAATTGGCCAAAACGGGTAAATTAAAAAAAAATGCAGGCGTAGCTGCTGGCGTTCTCTAGTATTATTTAAAGTAGAATTTGGTAGTTAGCAAGTAACATTCGAAAGTTCGAATATATAATTAATCAAAGATTTTTCATTATAGCAAACACAGCAGGAGGCTTATCTTAGTGCAAGCGATATGGAACGGCCATATCGCTTGCACTAAGATTCCAAACTTATTTTTAAACATTACCTACGCAAGGATAAAAACATTGACATATATGCCCAACGATAAAAATGATTACCTATGACTATTTGAAAGTGTTTTCTCAAATTATCTAAATTAGTGATAATATTTCTTATCCAGGATAAATATGTACGTCAAACATAAACATCGCCATTAAAAATAATCTGTATGTATCATTCTCACAATGTGAAGTCAAAGTTCATGATTTCTAACCATTCCTTAGAAAAATGTAATGCACAAACTACCAACTGGAAAACAGGATACTTTCCAAGCTTACTTTAAAAATAGATTTAGTTCTAAATGTATAAAGTTTCGAATGAATCACAACGAGTCCACAGTTCCAGTAGTCAATGGTTCGAAAGTTTGAAACTTGAGTACTAGGACCGCAACACTATTAAGGTGGTTTGTTAAACTACAATACAAAGTATTTCAAGAAGATATAACGCATTTGCGGGTCATCCAGTCACTCAATACTAAGACAGTATTACATAATAGTATAGTTGTTAATGCTATTTATATATTTATGGATAGGCCATGTCTATTGCTACGGAAGAATTTAAAAAGTCAACTAGCGAAGTTTCCCAATAGGCTTACTAGGAAATCTTTATAATATATTGATGGATATGGATTATTATAAATAAGTAACACTTATGTTTAGCAACACTTCTAAAAGCGAAACAAGTAACTGTATCTAAGCCAGTCACCTCAAACTGTAACCCTAAATATTCAGTCAGGATAATTTAAGAGCTCTCCTGGACTACATGGGCTAAGCGCGAGTTTTATAATGCTTTAAAGTATATGATTCAATGCAGTTAACACAATCAGAAAAACATATGACATTCTTCAGGATATAATCTAGTTAAGTAATGTGTTCAAAACACAATACAACTAACTTTAATTAATAGAAAAAATCACAAAGATACCTCTAAAAAAATATTAACGAATGAAAACCATATTAAAATACATACAATCATTCTGATTTTTTGACAAATTATTCAACAAGCATCATACTTACGAAATACTGTTTTATTTTTTTAATCCAATCAATACATTTTCTGTAATTAATTTATTTTATGGTTTGTAAAAAGATCTGGACGTCCCGTCGTCGTCGCGTTTCTCTTTCTTATGTATATAATCCGACAGTGATAGCAACAGCTCAAGTCAATAGCGGTTGTAAACGCCTTAATATAAATAATAAAATCTGTGACGAGAAAACGAAAAATATTTTTTTACAACACCCAAATCATCATCCTGTTAGCACCCGGGGTCCGCTGTCTGACTAGACAGCGGACCCCGGAAGTAAAAAAGTTAATATTCAGTCAAATAATAATAATAATAATAATAATAATAAAAAATGCAGAAAATGCCATCGAGCATCTGAAACAATTCAACATATTACTGGCGCCTGCTCAACCCTGGCTCAAACAGATTACACCCATAGGCACAATCAAATCGCTAATATTGTTCACCAAAAACTAGCCATCAAATTTAAATTTATCACAAAGCCCGTCCCGTACTACCAATACACCCCTAAACCAGTGTTGGAGAACCGCAACCACAAAATATACTTTGATAGAGCAATTCTTACTGACAAAACTATACATTACAATAGACCGGACATAACTGTAATAGATAAACCTAACAAAGTCGTACATTTTATAGACATAGCAGTTCCTAATACCCATAATCTACAGAAAACAATCACCGAAAAAATCCATAAATACACAGAGTTGAAAGAAGAAGTAACTAGAATCTGGCAAATGAACAAAGTATATATTGTGCCACTGGTACTCTCGAGCACTGGTGTCATACCGAAACACCTACTACATTATTTGCGACAAATAGAATTACCCACAAACCTTTACATTACTATGCAGAAAGCAGCCATACTAAACACCTGTCGTATAGTACGTAAGTTTTTGCAGGACGAACCCCTTCTAACATATAATGTCCCAAATGAACTCCACTTGGCCTAGGCCCGTGGTTTTCATTAAATACCGATTTTTTCGAGACTAAACAAATTTAAAGAACAAAAATAATAATAATAGTTTATTTGTCCTTAAAAATCACAAAAACATTACAACAAATGATTAGGTCATTTACACTTTTATAAAACGTTGCACAAAACACGATGAAACGGTGACACCTGTACTAATGAGACATTGTATTACAGGTGCCAGCGCCTTCCACTTATTGAATAACATTTAGTTTACAAAAGCATAGAACTAATTACAGTTTATAAAAGATTCGAATTTAATAGTTATAATTACACAATCGTTATAAAAAAAAAATGAAATAAAAAGTAAAATAGCATTTTTTTTTTCTTTTCTTTTAATGAAAGACAAAACTAAAAAGTTATATGCATGCTAATGTGTTTTTGTGAGTGAGTGTATATGTGTGTGTATGGTGTGTGTGTGAGTATGGCGTGTGTGGTATGCGAGGGTGTGTGTGGCTGTGTGTGTGGGTGTATGTTGTGTGCATGTGTCGTTGAGTTATTCCTCGTTTCGTACTACGACTTATTCGTACCATGGTACGAATCAAGGAAAGATTATTTTAATTTATTTTTTGTTCACTGTTTCGGCCCATTGACTTTACATTTACGAAATTTATGTTTTTAGTACAGTCAGCAACAAAATTCTTATAAGGAAGATAATAAGTTATTAAATAAAATACTCAGGATTGTAAAAATATGTTTTATTGAAAATCAAAACAATTTTGTAACAGAATATCGAGACATTCAGTCTCAGGCTTATTCAGGTTTTTCTACCAGGGTTGCATAACACACTAACATATATTTTTCTATTCATAGAAAGTTACGATTAGTAGAGGTTTAAGAAAATTTTCTACTTGAATCTCCTACAATTTTATGTAGTCCTGGTACATCGTCAGACGTAACACTGCGATTAAGTAGGTAGGTATTAGAATAAAACGGTGTAAAAGTGTAGGTCAAAATGGAACGCCTCAATAGTTTTAATTTTTTACTTTGGTAATAAATCACAGTACAACTCAATCCAATCATAAAATAAATATTCCTGCCTTATAATTTTCAAAACATATAAAAATAAATCTGTCTTAAACAATATCAACAAAAAAGATAAAATTTCAAAATCTAATGTAGTTATGTACAAATAACACATCAATCAGAAATCAACATAAAAGTAGGAAGTGTGGTTTACAAAAAAATACAATGATATAAAATGGGTGTAAAAATAAAGTCAACTTTGACACGGTATAACTGTTTGATTACTTTCATAAGCTTAAAATCATATTAAACTATATCTATCTTAAAATAAAACAAAATTAGTAATATAGGGACTTTAAAGTCTAAAGAGTATACGTGACTAATAAAGTTACATAAAAGTAAAATATAACATTTTCGTTTTGTTTGATAACATTAATAGTTTTAATGTTGATAAAAAAATCACAGTAAAGAATCACAGAATTAGAAAATCAGTCTCTTATATTCAAGTCTCATGAATTGTTTTACAGGGCTAACAATTTTACACAAATATTAATTGGGATTTCACCCCTTACTTTAACAATATTAACAATTTTTATATAAAAAAATCACAGGAAATAATCACAGAATTATTAAATCACTCCCTTATCTCATAAATTGTTTTATAGGGCTAACAATGCCACACAAAAATCAACTGAGATTTCACCTCTTACATTAATATTAAAAAGAAAATCACAGCAAAGAATTAGTGTATAAGTGTATTATTAGAGTATAAGGGACTGGTTTGATAATTCTGTAAGGGTTGAGCTACTTCTCTCAGCACCGCATCGCACTTTCCTATGTTATATATCTTTTTCTATCACTTAGGGCTGTCATTTATTGAAGCGAGAAAGAGAGCGGAAACACGTCAGCACGCGGTGGAACCGCCGAGACCATTGGCGGCACGCTCTCTTTCTCGCTCTAGTAAATGACGGTTCTAAGTGACAAAAAAGGACAGAAGCATAGGAAAGTGTGATTCGGTGCTGACAGAAGTAGCTCAACCCTTACAGAATTATCAAATCGGTTCCTTGTAACTACTAAGTCTCATTTTTTTTTTATAGGGCTAACAATTCCACACAGAGATCTACTGGGATTTCACCTCTTAAGAACTGTTGAACCACGTTGATAATGTTTTCGTCGATTTCAATAGTATTTTGTTTCTTTGCAAGAATGTTTTTTTTTATTAATTATTATTGATACGTAATAATTTGCTTCCTTTTCCAAAATCGTCAAAAAGTGAGCAATATTCTTTGGTTTACAGTTAATTTTTTTATTTATAATAGCGTGCCAACTCTCTACCATATTTGTGGCTCTATGCTTTCTATTAAAGCAACACCATTTATTTGCATAGAACGAATTTTCATTTAACCAGGTGTCTACAAAATAGTCATTAAATTGGACTACTGTTTGGTCACTTGCACTACGAGACATAACATATAACTAGCCATCATCTACCGCTTGTAGTGGTAAATGAGCTAGAACAGTACATCTTTTAATATGTCTCTCCTTAAGCGTGAATTTGGTAATACCTAGCCCTTTAGCATTACCCCATACACATTTTGAAAAATGAAAATAACAACCGTTGATCGGCGCTTAAGGAAACACTGATATGATTGCTTGCATCGCAGCGACTTCATAATCCAAAATAAATGATTTGGGATGCCAGCTAGGAATCTAGTTTTTGATTAATTGAAACATGATTTCATAAGTTTTTTTAATCTAATTGGGCAGTAAGGCAAAATAACGGTATGTATATTGTTATATTTATTTGTACTTCCAAAATCTATGGGTAGTAAGTATAATTGATAGAAGGGTTTAACGCAAAATTTAAATGTGCCGTCACATAAAATATCATAATTACTATTTTCTAGTATGCTCTTCGCTCTTTTGTTCGCAAATATAAAAATCCTCTTATTATTAGTATATCTCTAATCAGCAAGTAAGAAATGATGAAATTTTTCAGGAATTAAAACATCTTTCATATTTTGAAAACGCAAGCCGCTATCTTTTTTGCACTCATTACGTTTATGTTTCTATCCTGCTCTAGGACATGAAAGGACAGCGCGCCTTTACCTGCCGAACTCCGTAATAAAAGTAATCCATTGTATTCGAAATTGAACAATGTAAAATACACCCGCATTATTATTTAAGTAGTAGTTGTAAAGCATTTTGTTGTTGACTGTACTTCGAACATATTTTCATACAAAATGTAGAAATTAAATCAATGGGCCGAAACAGGAACACAAAACAAATTAAAATAATAATTCCTTGATTCGTACTATAGTACGAAAAAGTCGTAGTACGAAACGAGGAATAACTCGTGTCGTTGTACGGTTCCTGACATCAACTGCCGATTGAATTTAGGAGATTTTCTGTCTCCTTGTAATTTAGGTTTTGCAGCCAGTTCATTAGCGTCAATTTACATTCCTTTACAGTTTGTGGATAGACGTAGATATTTTTGTTTACTCGGTTGTAGAGACGAGCGCTTAGCACATAGAAACTTCTACCAGCGATGCAGGTTCTGTGTGGTACGATTTCGCAAATCCGGTCCTTGCGGCGATTTCCAATCCTTTTGTATGGGATGGATGCATGCTTTCGAAGTACGGTTTGTTGCACAAAGAGTTGCCTGACAGTGAGCACATCACATTCCCTATATAAATCTGTAGTTGGATAGCGTCGAGGTTTTCGGGATAGTAACTTTAGAACCGCTCTTTGCGCTCTCTCTACTTTATGCATAGTTGTAGAGCAAGCACCGCCCCAAACAGGAATACAGTAGGAGAGTACTGACTGTACTAACGAAAAGTACACTAACTTGAGCGTATCAAAGTCTGCCGAATTTCTGAGCTTTTTAATTATGTAAATAAGTTTTCTAGTCCGGGAAGACAAAGCCTCCATATGCTCATCCCAGCGGAGGTTGTCATCTATTGTGACTCCTAGGTATTTTATGAGTCGTGTACGTGACAGTGGAGGGCAGCTACAGTTAACATTTAGTTGGTCACAAGTATGAGCTTTAAGTTCTAGTCCACTCGGTGGCTGTGAGATGTGAGAAGTACAGAAAGTCATGTACTTAGTTTTGTCTACGTTCAGTGTGAGAAGGTTGGCAGCAAGCCATGATCTGACGGTGGAAAAAGCTTTATCGGCGTAATCATAGGCAAGACTCCAGTTTTTCGCATACACAACCAATGCCGTGTCATCTGCGTAAGTAAAAATCTTGCAGTTAGGAATGGAGAGTAGACACAGATCATTGATGTATACTAGAAAAAGAGTCGGACCAAGAACACTCCCCTGTGGGACGCCGTAAGTGAGAGCCTACTCTTCACTGGTGTGCCTACCAATCTTCACACACTGAGTTCTGTCACTAAGATAGCTCCGAAACAAATCCAGGACTGTACCTCTTATGCCTATAGATTCCATCTTGTCAATAAGCATGGGAACAGAGACGGTATCGAACGCCTTTGAGAGTTCCAGGAATATAGCAACGGTCTTTAGCCTCTTGTCAAGGGAATTAATAATAGTTTCCGTGAGGTCAATAACGGCGTCCTCTGTTGATTTTCCCTTAACAAAGCCATATTGATTTTGGGAAATAATACCAAAGTCGTCAAGGTATTTCATTAGTCTATTGTTAATACACTTCTCAAAGACTTTCGACACCACGGTCAAGATGGAAATGGGGCGATAATTAGCGATATGGCCTCCGTCCTCACCCCTATAGACCGGATGAATTTTTGCTTTTTTTAATACCATTGGAAATATACCAGAGTGTAGGCTAAGGTTAAAGATGTGTTTCAGGGGTGGAATCAGGTACTCGCGTGCTGATTTAAGTAGAGATGTAGTTATTCCATCCAAGCCCACCGCACACTTTTCTCTCAAACCTCCAATGATAACATCTAGTTCACTATCAGTAATATCCAATAGAACCATAGACTTACCAGTTCTATTGCCGTCCTGTGTTGTTTTAGACGAGTCAGTGGTACCACGCGTATTTGCTTGTATTGTCACGGCTAATGACCTACCAACGCTAGCAAAGTAGTTGTTGACTTGATTTACAGATGACCCTGGATCCCTATGTAAATTTAACAGTTCATATGGAGGAGCATTTTGCTGGCAAATGTTAGTAATATTCTTGATTACTTTCCAGGTAGCCCCCGAGTTACCTTTGGCCTTGAGGAGCTGGTTGCGTTCGTAATTAGTTTTTAATGTATTTAATAAGTTATTGCAAAAATTGCGATATCGCTTATATGTTGTTTGGAGAATAATATTTTCCGGGCTTTTTTTTAGTTTAATATGCAGGTTATCACGGTTTTTTATACACTTCATGAGGCCTGGAGTAATCCACGGCTTAAGAATTACTTTCCTACATGGAAGCTTAATTAGTTTGGTGTGCGACTGAACAATATCGGATAGTTTAGAAATAAAATATTCGGCCGCCAAGTTTGCATCGCGTATTTTAAATATGAGTGAGAAATCAAAAGCTTTTAAGTCGGTGATCACAGCTGGTAGGTCTGTGCGTTGAACATCCTGACTTAGGTGTTTTCTCATACTCTTTGAGTCCAGACTTAATAGTGTAGGGAGATGGTCAGTGATATGGGTATCCAAAACCAATGACATAGCTCGCCTACGAGTCTTCAACATAATGTGGTCCAGACAGGCAGTACCACGCGTGGGGATGAGATGTGCGGGGAGGAGTTCGTGTGATGAACACAAGTTCAGGTATTCTTCTGACTGGGCATTTATCTGGCCCGAAGCAATATTTATGTTCATGTCCCCGATAATAGCCGTGTCTTTATACATACATAGAGACCCGAGAATATCGTTAAGGCCACCCAGAAAGCAATCAAGGTTAGGGCGTGAGGGACTACGATATATGCCAACAATTGCAACATCACCACTTGTACAGATTAGACAGTTCGCGTCCGGTAGTGAGGGCTCGTAGACTGAGTGCTTTAGATTGCTTCTAACATAAACACACACTCCGTCATTTTGGTTAGATGACGAGGATTGATAGTTTAAATAACCACTCACTGTTGGTATCTTTGCGACCTTGCCAAGCCAGCATTCAGATAATACTATGATGTCACACGTAGTGTTCAACGAGCTTAGAAGGATTGTTAACTCGTCGAAATTCCGACTTAAACTGCGTATGTTCATGTGAAGTACGTTTAGATCTTTTGGTTTTTGGAAGGTGTACTGTGAGCACTGACTGGGGGAGCATAGTAAAGATTCCGACACGCTAACTGATTCGAGATCATCTGACAATTTATTCAAGTTATCCACTATGGATATAGGACAGTAGCGATGAACTCGTGATTGGATTTGTGAGAGAGACATAACAATTCATTTGTACAACGATATTTGTTGTTGTTGACATGATGACATTGTAAAGTGGTATCTGTTCTAGATATTTTGTTCTTTTGGATGTGTTTTGTTTGTGTATAGTGTTTGTAGTATTAATATGTAAGAAAACTGAATACAATAAAGAAGGCATGCAATTAACTTCATTTTCATTTAAAAATACAATACTGCTTTTAAAAAAGTAAGCATAAAACAGTATATATAAATAATGACAACATAAATCAAATAGTGAATTAATAATAACATTACAAGAAAGAACTAGTCATGCTTGCGGGCTTAAATTAGTGAGGTCGGACTCTACAGAGATGCGTATAGCAGGCATACCTTCTTTTTTACGCAAGTAAATTTTACCGTTCGTAGTCCAACAGTATGTATATTGATTATCTTTAGCATAATTTCGTGCAATATAGAAGAGGCGCCTAGTTCTATACGTAAGAATTTCCGACATAAAAACTGGTTTTCCAGGGCCTCCAAGGGCAAGAGTGGTCGTTGATAGTTTAGCACTACTATTCTCCTTGTTGTACTTTTTGAAAGACTTTAAAAACTTATCTTTTTTAATCGTTGTAACGAAATCCACGATTACTGGTTTTTCGCCTGAGGTTTTTGTAGTGGTACGGTATACGTCCCGGATCTCCGACTTTTCCACGGGTACGTCTAAGGTTTTCCCTATGTTTATTACCAGTTCGCAAAGATCTTCCTTTGTTTCATTATTTTTACAGGGAATATTTCTGCATTCCATACATGACGATATACTTTTCCTTTCCAGTAATTCAAGTTTTTCTTCCAATTGCCGAATATAAACTTGACTGTCCTTACGCTCCTTTTCCAAATTATCGAACCTTTTCTTCAAGTCGTCGTACATTTCAGAGAAAAATGTTATAGAGGACGAGATGCTCAAGTTCTGTTCCTTTATCTCTTTAACTGTTTCTAATATTTTATTATATTTCTTGTCTTGCTGCTGTTCAAAAGTTGAAAACATGGCTTTCAATTCCGTCTGATTGGAATCGCTTTGCTCATTTTTCTTATTAGATTTTTGTATAGCCATCGTCCCTTCATCGGTAAGCTTGGAAATATTGGGTTCCATACAAATATTTGGAGATGATGATCGTGTTTGAGGAGATGTCCTTTTTAATGCCCTTTTTGACATGATTTGTATTTATCAATATAAAATACAAAAATAAAAATATTTATTAATAAAAACTTTCGGGAATATGAAGCCACTAACTTGTGAGCTTAGAATCCTTTGGTCACGATAGAAATAAATCACAAAAAGTAACCCTGAAGTATCACTTGGAATAGAACTGACGTGCTCTCAATCGCAAGCAGACTCTATAAGCCACTCGGCTACGCAGCTTGCAACAAATTGGTTTAAAAAGAGGTCCGCTTTTGTGTGAAAACCAACAATAGCTTCTGAGCGCCTGGTACTCGTAATTGTATATTATACGTAGATCTATAAAATAATGCTCACTTACTTCTATGTGAGTGTGTATCACCTCGCTCTTGTATGTGTTGCGTAGTTAGTGTAAAGCTTCTGCGGGCTTATGCAACTCTGGTACCGCTGTTTTTTGTCGCAGGTATTTTGGCTCCTCCGGGACTCTTTATTCCTTAGGGATCTTTTGTTTGCTTCTCTTTCACTTTACAATATGGCTGCTGTCTTAAGTTAGAAACTTCGCAAGATGGAAAAGGACAGTCTGATTTTCTATAATTTATTAATTTATTTGTTGAAATTAAAATTAAGTATTTTTAATATTTGAGAAACTTGTGACACGTCTGCTTTCGATCAAAGTTCGGACGGAAGGGGGTTCAAATCCGGTTAGACTTAAACGGATTTGACTGAATATTAACTTTTACTACGAGCGACTGCTTGTCTGACCTCCGCAACCCAAAGAGTTAGCTTTACTTCATGAGTTAGACTTACATTCAGTCAAAAAAGTATCGGGAATGGATTATTTCTTTATGGTTCCATATTCGAATTTTTGTTTTGTTTTGTTGTTGTTAGCACAACTGTTTTCCATTTCGGCGTTTAAGTTGCATATGTTATTTATATTAAATACAGTCCTGTTTTTAGTTATATCATTATTATTTAGTGACAAGTGTGTATTGCGATTTTCATAATGGACAAAAACATCCATGTCTTAAATTTTGCATCACCAAAATGTTACAAAAGGCTCACGGTGAATCGACTTTATCAAAAATTCGTGCTTATGAGGGGTATAAAGCGTTCAAAAGCGGTCGAGATGTGATGGAAGATTTGCCTCGCTCTGATAGGCCATCTACGTCTGCAACTGAAGTTAACATCGCAAAAGTGAAGAAAACAGTGACTGAAAATCCTCATTCAACTTTGAGAGAGATAGCCGCAAAACTTTCTGTATCTCACGAGTCGATCCGTACCATTTTAATTAACTAATAATTTTGAAAAAAGAATTTTGCACCACAATAATGCGCCTTCGCACAAGGCCATCATTGTGAACGAATTTTAGACCAAATACTCAACAAATACCATCGAGCAACCACTATATTCACCAGATATGGCGCCAGCAGACTGCTTTCTTTTTCTTAAACTAAAATTGCCACATTGTGGCACCCGTTTTCAATCGGTAGAGGACATAAAGGCGAATTCGCGGCGAGAACTGAACTCAATTCCGGAAAAACGTTTGAAAAATGTTTTGATGATTGGATTATTCGTTGGCTTAAGGAGCATACTTTAAAGGTGATAGAATAAATTTAGATGAATAACAAATAGTTTGTGTATTATTGATCTTTTCCCGGTACTATCTTGACAGAGTAGTATGTCAGTTTTATTCATAAGTACTAACTTCATTTCACGACTGTCAAATATCTTCATGACAACCGGGACCGACGGCTTAACGTGCTCTCTGAGGCACGGGCCAAGCAATAATTTAAAATTAAATTCGCACGTAACTCCAAAAATTTATCGATGCGCGTCGTGGATTCGAATGCGATACCCTTTGCATAGCAGTCTGTTAGTAACTCCACGAAGCTGTCATTGCCTACAACACTCAAATACTATATGAAAGTGTAATGTATAGTCTCACGTTAATTTATGTGAGGCTACAATACGTCTCTCTCTACAATTCGTAGTATCAAACACGAAATAATAACGATGTCCTAAATATAAATCCAGAACTAAATCTAACGCTACATTTGATTTCTATTTTGTAATAAAATACTTGTTCAAACCTTTTAGCTTCTTGACATGCAAAATAACAAGAACCTTACTCATTACAGTCTAATTACATATTTTACCCACGAATACTGAGTTTCACCCATGTCTTTTAGTCCCCTGTCGTAGACGGACATTTGACCTTTGTGACATCTTATTATGCGAAGTTGCTATCTTTCTAGAATGCTTTATATAGATTCTGTATACACTAATATTATGTGAAACCTTAATATACTGTTATGACTTGTTTGCTGTGTGTGTTACGGATGTTGACTACATTTTTTTTATAGTCTCATACCTGTATCCCCGAAGGGTAGGCAGAGGTGTAAATATTACACCCACATTTCGCCATTAGTTTGTAGGTCCCACGTAATAGGGGGCGAGCCTATTGCCGTTACCGGGCACATCACCAGACTCCGGGCTGCTACTGAGTATTCGGAAAAACCCAGTAACACTTTTGCCCGACCCGGGAATCGAACCAGGGACCTCCGATCAGCAGTCGCATACGCTATCCACTGGACCACGGAGGCAGTCAAAATTAATGAAGTAAGTCAAATGTCATTCAAACAGTTAAATTAATATGGATTAGGATTTAAACATGACCTCATATGTTCCATCAAGAATTTTAAAATGATGTTTTGTTTATTCATTTTTTACGGCACCTGGATTATTTGCGCATTTGTTGCTATTGCCCTCATACTAAGTTGTGATGTCATCATGCCTTCATATTCGCACGTCACATGGGGTTTTCGCTGAAAATCAACTCTGATTCATATTACAACATAGTATTATGCTGACGAGAATTTTCGCTATCCCAGCTACTACGCGCCTAAAATATGTTTCACATAAACGATAGTATGATGAGTTTGCCTTGTGGTTTAAGCTGCCGCATTCTTGTTTACATTGCACTGAGTGTTTTGGTTTCGAACCGCACTCGGAAAACACTTTGTGTAATTCGCTAATTTTTAGCGAAGTCGAAGCGAAGCGAGTCTAAAGATAGAATGTTTGCAATTTGTCAGTGACCCTGGCAGTATGCAGTTCTTAAGGTATGCGCTTATGTATTAGCATAGAAAGTCCTAAGTCTAGCCCTCTCCAGTACCTTTTATGAAGTCCAGGTCCTGTGTAAGTTAATACGTGTTCACAAACACAACATTTCCCGGTGAACTCGAACAGTTTTGCTAGTAACTAAGACGACATTATTATCTACAAGACATAATCTACGATATCAAGAGAATACCAACTCCTGAATAGCCTTACAACCTTGACTATAAAACGAAAACCGAACCGACCGTATAAAACCGCTACCAACGCTCTTCTTTTCATTTATCGCTTATCCTGGTCATCACCAAGTCCAGTCACAAAATCAACACCACCGGTCACGGTCATTAATACAGCGACGCGAATTATCAAACAGTATCCATGTTGTACGTTGGCTTATTAAAGTTAAGCGGGGTTAATATTTAATCCGAGTTGCGCACAAACGCCGCCGGGGCGCTAATGTATGCGCCGTCACGTCTCGCTGTCAGTACGGCTCGGGATAAACTCGCTGTCTGTCAAACCGAGCCGTAATTTTGGTGAAAGTATCGATCGGTTCTGGTTAGATATGCTCGTTTTGTAAGTATGTTTGCAGCAAATTAGGTTAATTTCTAAGTCTAAGTAAAGGTTTTGCTAATTTATGATATTTTTTTTTAATTTTGAGTAACCTATGCAGTAATAATAAGACTGCGCGATGGAGATCAATTAACCTACTTCTATCCCGTCGCGTTGTCTCTTCCCGCAACCTTAAGGCGAGCTTGCAGTACTTTTTAAGATTTTGAACGTCTGAAAGTCCCATGAACTATGATATTTTTAATTAATAAAAATAAAAGTATAAAAGTTGAACATATCTTCTAGTAAATCGTAAAGATAGAAACACGATTTGGAATGATTGGCTCGATAAAAAAAAATGTCAAACATGGCACTTAATCACAATTTTAAACGTGTACTGCTTAGAGATTCCATAATGAATTTATATGAAAGTATTATCAATAGAAACAGCTCTTTATTTTAAAATAAATGGTAAAAACAGATTTCGTAATTTCGTTATTATTTTTCTCCAAGAAAAAAAAATAGTCAAAATGTTGGCATTATATCGTTCTCTGGCCGTTTATCAGTGCCCGCCGGGGCGTGATTGAGGGCAGACGTACGTCGTTGCTCCGCACAATCCCCCTCCACCGCCGCATTTACGTTATCGCAAAAGTACAAAGTAATTCGTATTCCAAACTCAATCGTTCAAACCATAGACATACAAGTAAGAAACCGTAGACAGGTTACTGACAAGGTAACCAGCGCTAACGAGTGGCACGCATCGCGAAAAGCGGACGCACACTAATATAAATATGTCAAAACGACACACTAAGAATTAGATGAGAAGTGTAAGTGAGATAGCACATCTAATCGCAAGCGCGAAAAAGAGATAAACATAAATACTCTATGTGCCGACGCGCATTGTGACATCATGCTGACCGTTTCACAAAGAATAATTTGACTCAGATGCGACATGATCACTTTGTCTGTCTTGAGTAAATTCAATTCGTCTCAAAATAATTTGATTAATTGATTTAAGGTAGGGAAATAAAAAGTCGATATGATTTATTTATAACATTTATTAAAAAAGTACATTTTATTCTTCTCATTTCATTCAATGAAACCTAAAACAGTACGTTACACGTTAAAATAAAAACTGTGCGCTGCGGACCCACCGTACCCCTGGCAATACCCCTGGGAGTATGGTGGATCTTTTAAAGCTTAAGTGTTGAGCTACACCTATCACTACCGCATCGCACATTCCTATGCTTCTATCCTTTTTCGTCACCTAGGACCGTCATTTACTAGGGCGAGAAAGAGAGAGGGAATGCTTCAGCACGCCGCGGAATCGAAAATGCGATCGGCAACACGGAAAAAATGCGATAACATGCTGAGAGGCGACGGAATGCTGACGCGCGCGTCAGAATGCTTACGCGCGCTATAGCATGCTATAGCATCCTTTCGCCGCCGATCGCGTGCGAACGCGCGCTGACGCATGCTGGCGCGAGCGGCGGTGTGCTGCCACGTGCTGGTGCCGATTCGTATAGATTTTTCGAATTATTTCTTGTTACTCATGTTAATTTGCATTTCTTGTAAAATGCACCCTATTACTACTGCTCTCACTTCAGCTAAGCTATCCATTTCGAACTTGAAACTATACTGTGACCAATATAAATGTCAAAAGATGCAGCGGAATGCTTCAGCACGCTATAGCACGCTGACGCGTGCGTTCGCATTCGCACGCTATAGAGTGCTGCAGCACGCGGCAGCACGCTATAGCGTGCTGAAGAACAGGCGGAACAAATGCGATTCCGTGCTGACAGATGTAGCTCAACCCTAACCGTACTCCTGGCTGAAATGCTCGTAGTGTTGTACCAACGTGCTACGTGGACACTAAACTGAACAGTGTTATCTCTCGTATGATAATGAATTACTTACTACTTACGTTTTTGTATTTTTAAACAAGCGCTAGTACGATGATATAGTGCAACAAGGAGATAAATTAGAGAATAAAACGTTTAGGTATTACTGCTAATGGTTATAATGCTTTGTATATTATAGGTATAATCTGTGGTACTGTTGAAGACCCGTCATCATCATCATCCTAGCGCTGTCGGATCATTCCCACTAGTTCTATTAGCACAACTTGATGAGAAGAATAGAACTAATGGGAAATAGTTATAGGAAATTTCCCACTAGTTCTTTGTATGTTTTACTAGGGTAGTGTCACAACATCGCGCTCACATATCCGAATAAATATGTATGTATAAAAATGTGTTAAACGAATGAACGTCTACAAAACAATTGAACGTCTACAAAACAAATGAACGTCTACAAAACAAATGAACGTCTACAAAACAAATGAACGCCTACAAAACAAATGAACGTCTAAAAAACAAATGACTTACAGAAAGTGATCAGCTATCGATAGTGATTGCAAAAAACAGGTGCCTTCGATTTTCGACCTTATTGACAATTCATGACAAACTTTTTTTTTGTTTTTTCTCGCTTTCTGGCATTATAACGTTAATACAATTATAAATTCTGACTTATGTCAAAAATCGCATACTCCTGTTATTTGCAATCACTATCGATAGCTGATCACTTTCTGTAAGTCATTTGTTTTTTAGACATTCATTTGTTTTGTAGGCGTTCATTTGTTTTGTAGACGTTCATTTGTTTTACACCTTAAACAAATGAACGTCTACAAAACATATTCATTCGGATATATGACCGCGATGTCGTGACACTACGGATCATTCCCAGTAGTTCTATTGAATACCCTTGTAAAAACATACATAGAACTAGACTGGTACATTTCCTATTACTTATCCCATTAGTTCTATTCTCCTCATCAAGTTGTGCTAATAGAATTAGGACAGTTCTATCATAGAACTGTTCAATAGAGCTACTGGGAATGATCCCACAAAATAGTAGAACTTGAAATTAACGAACTGAAATTAATAAACTTATTACACAACAATATTATCTGGGAGTACGGTTAAGCCTTAAAAGACTTAAAAGACTCATAGAGGTACTGCCAGGGGTAGGGTGGGTCGGCAGCGAAAACTGTGCAATACAAATTACAATCTACTTAGTTGTTTAATACCAACTATGGTTACTGATTCTAAAAGGAGAAAAACAAGAACAAGTGAATGGACTTCGATCATCCGTCAATATTTGTAACTAACGTATGATTTTGTGTTTCTATAATAATAATATATTGAGTTGATTCAGCCTCAAATCACTTTTATAACTTGACAAAAACACACATCAGTATTTTATTATTACGAATGTCCCATCTGGACACTTTGATTTTTAGTCTTTGAGCACGCACAATACTGCTTCTCTTTTACACTCGCTAAATGCCAATTTTTTTATTCACTCTATTATTTGTGATACTGAATTTATTATAAATTGTAAATAAAACGTTGTAATATTGTAATACTCATGAATGAGAAGTGATTCCATAACTTTTAGTCATTTTCCTACTATAGTTTGTGCAAAATCTCATTACACACGACGGCATTTTCAAATGAAACGTTGTACACACACGCGAGTAAAAGAGCGAGCGCTTCCGACCGCAGCGACTAAAGCCAAATGAGACATTAAGCCTGTTTTTAATGTGCCACTTTTGAAGTTCGCATAACTCATCTACGGTTTTTTTACTACTATATCTATGGTTCAAACCTAATCCAGATATCGAAACCCCCCCTTCTCTCCCCCCGCTCACTCGCTGACGCCACCGCCATGTTTTTGTTTTTTGCGGGGGGTGAAGTCGAGCTACGCACTGTACTGCAACCTCGCCTTAACCATCATCAATTATTTTAATTTTATATATAACTAGCTGACCCAGCGAACTTCGTATCGCCTTTTTAAGAGTTTTTATTTAATTCCCTTTTTCCAAGCCCCTTCTCCAAAGTTACCATTGACTTAGCGCTTAATCTCTTATGATTTCAGAGTCTATAAATGATGAACAAACAAACATAGATTTTTATATACCTAATATTGAATTCCCCATTCCTTAAAATATCGGCGACGATACCCATATCGACTTTAAAAAAAAAATCCCGTCCGCCATCTTTGATTTCCCATCCACCATCTTTGATCACGAAATAGATGTTGTATTTGGATTCACCATCCCTAAAATCATCAGAGACGATACCCATATTGATTTTTAAAATTTTTCTCATCCGCCATTTTTGATTTCCCATCCACCATCTTGAATCACGAAATAGATGTTGTATTTGGATTCCCCATACCTTTAAACATCGGAGACGATACCAATATTGACTTTTTTAAATTTTCCCATCCACCATCTTTGATTGCCCATTCGCCATCTTTGATCACGAAATAGATGTTGTATTTCGATTCTCCACCCCTTAAAATATCGAAGGCGATACCCATATTGATATTTAAAGTTTTCTCATCCGCCATCTTTGATTTCCCGTCCGCCATCTTGGATCACTAAATAAATTTCGTATTATTAATCAGCGTCCTGAAAATCTCGAAAACGATACCCATATAGATTGTATCCTATTCTTTTAGCCTTTTTTTGCCTTTGACCCAACCCTCCCCCTTCTCGTTTGACTATTTTATTATCTTTGTCAGGCCCCTAAAAGTTGTGGCGTAATTTTATATAGCCTATAGCCTTTAGGAATATTTGGGCTATCATAGGCAATAACAATTTTTAAAATCCGACTGCTAGTTCCAGAGATTAGCCGACATTATGTTTTAGCCTTTTTAGCCTTTTGCCCGGCCCCAAAGGGTCGAAGCGTTATGTTATATAGCCTATAGCCTTCCGGAATAACTGGACTATCGTATACAAAAAGAATTTTTCAGATCCGACCGGTAGTTCCTGAGATTAGCGCGTTCAAACAAACAAACAAACAAACAAACTCTTCCGCTTTATTATATTAGTATAGATAATTTGACTTAATTTTATATATTTTAACTTTAATTACGAGGGTCAAACTGAAAGTTCTTAGAACTGGCCACTTATAAACAATATAATAAAAAAAATATTCTAAAATTTGAAAATAGAACTCTTTGCCAATATTACTGAGTATATATTTCATTCATTTGGCATTTGTTTTACGATTTGGCGGCAAATTGAAAATTGTCTGTGTCACGTCAACATGAATTTAACACGAGAAAATTTTCGTGCAATGATTTTTTATGACTTTCGATGTCATTTAAGTCAACAAGAAAGTTATGATAGACTACGATTGGCCTTTCACGATGAAGCCCCATCTCGTGCGACTGTTTACAACTGGTTTAATGAGTTTAAACGTGGTCGCACTAATCTCACTGATGATGTACGTGAGGGACGGCCTTCTACGGCGACGACTGAAAATAACATCTGTGTTGTGCGGCGTATGATAGAGACTGACAAAAGAGTGACCTATCAGCAGATTCGGACAAGCTTAGGCATCGGTATGAGTCAAGTGCACAAAATCCTCCACGAACATTTAGCGGTCAGGAAGCTTTGCGCCCGGTGGATACCTCATAATTTGACTAAGGCTCAAAAACTCCATCGTGTGGATTGGTGCCGTAAAATGATTGAAAGATTTAACGGAGGTGACTCAAATGCTGTGTTCGACATACTAACAGGTGACGAAAGCTGGATTTACTGTTATGATCCTGAAACCAAAAGACAATCTGCTCAGTGGGTGTTTCCTTTCGAGGAGTTGCCAACTAAAGTGAAGAGAGATCGAAGTGCGGGAAAAAAAATGGTGGCCTCGTTCTTTGGAAGGATAGGTCATTTCGCAACAATTGTGTTAGAGGATCAAAAAACAGTTTCTGCAGAATGGTACACTACCAATTGTTTGCCACTTGTCTTGGAAAAAGTTCGAGAGAAACGATCTCGCAGTAGAATCCTCCTTCACCACGACAACGCCTCGTCGCACACCGCCAAGCGAACGATCGACTATTTGGCGACATCAAACGTTGAATTACTGGGTCACCCGCCGTATAGCCCCGACCTCGCGCCTTGTGATTTTTATTTATTTCCAAAAATTAAAGAAAAACTTAAAGGAAAGCGGTTTATGAATGCTGAAGAAGCGGTGGCCTCGTATCGCGATGCCATTGAAGAGACCCCTAAGGACGAGTGGGCAAAGTGCTTTTCCCAGTGGTTCCATCGCATGCAGCGGTGTATTGACGTCAATGGACAATATTTTGAAAATATATAATAATAATAAAACTAATAACTGGCTAATGTAATCAGTTTTTGATTTTCTAAGAACTTTCAGTTTGACCCTCGTATATTAATTTGACGACCGGTTGGCGCCGCGGGAGTGTAAGCGACTGCTACGCCGAAGGTCGCGGGTTCAATTATCGCTCAAGTCAAACATTTGTGTGCATGAACATGGATGTTTGTCTTGGTCTGGGTGTTTCTATGTATAATATGTATGTATTTACAAAAAAAAGTATATAATTATGTATGTGCATCCATTGTCTAGTACCCATTGTACAAACTTCTGCTTAGTTTGGGACTAGATGGTAAAAAAAAAACAATAATATAATCAATCGTCGGTCCACCTTGTGAGAGGCCTGCCCATGCTGCATCGTCCGGTATGTGGTCGCCACTCCAGAGCCCTCCTGTCCAACGTCCATCAGCTCTCGTACTATGTGCCCAGCCCATTGCCACTGGTCTGGCTGCTGCCTGGCTATTCGGAGAGCTATGTCGGTGACTTTGGTTCTCCTGCAGATCTCCTCATTCCTGATTCAATTTCGTAGGACAACTCCGAGCATAGTTCTCTCCATCGCCCTCTGAGTATCCTTAAGCTTTCGGATAAGGCTCATAGTTAGCAAACACATCTCATACGACCAGCTAAATGAGCCCATAACGTTATGTACAGGCGTTAGTTATAGCATCCAACAGATTGCTATTAATGATTTTTGCTAAATATTTCTAAAACGGATCGCTCAATAGGGCAATGATGAAAACCAAACCCTAATGTTCTTGACATACTTATCTAACGATAACTCACATAATGTCATGGAGAGATATGAACAAATCACCTTCCCATTTAGATATATATAGGAACATCTTTGGTTATCAGTGTGATCACAATGTTCAGCTATGCCAAATTTCAGCTCAGATTATGGTTACTGCGTAAAACAGCGGACGGACAGACCAACGTGACGGGCGGACATGGCAAAACTATAAAAGGTCCTTGTAGGTTACTACTCAGCTCTGTCCTCTTTATGTTAAATAAAAAAAAACGAAATAATTAATTCACTATTAAATAAATAGCGAGATGACCTATCTCACCCACGAGTGTATACGTTTGGCTTGAAATAATGCGTGAGTGAGTGCCAAGGGTTAATAATGTTCGGTAAAAAGTTTCATATACTTAGAATTCGATCATTCTCATTACGCGATGGTGTTATTGACGTCTACGCGACGTACAAGCCAATGACTTACTACTTAACGCGTATCATGCGTTCAAAGTTAAGGTAAGTGCTCGAGGAAAGTTTTTGAATGTGTTCAACCTTTATTATACACGCCGACACTAAAACCCCTCGCACAAACTTGGGCTTCGTACACTTCAACGGCTGTTAAAATATATGAGTTTGATACGCTTTAAATATAACGCCTGTTCTAGTGAATGACTCGTACAATTTTGAACTAAACTACCTGCTAAGATTGGTATACGATAAAGTGTGCTGTGGCTAAGATAATAGAGTAGAAAAATCCGATGTTTTTTTTTTCCAAAGACGATTCCTTTTTTCTGCCAAAGTCGATGTGAAATATTGCACAGTGTGCGTAGTCTCTGCGTAAATTTGTTTATTATTTAAGTTTTTTATTTAAGTTTTTGAATGTGTTCAGCGTTTATTATACACAACGACACTAAAACCTCTCGCCTTGTGAAGGGTGTGTCCCTAAAATTAGCACAAGATTCGAGCTGCACATAAATCGGTCTGGTTCTTCATTGTAAGGGCTGTTTATAGAATAACATATCCGTCAAAAGAATTTATCGGCTTCGCACAGAAGTCATCAAAGCGCAAGTGTGCTGCATCGCTTCGAATGAGTTTGCTCGAAATTATATAGTTTTGGATATATCGATGTACAAACAATGTATTTAGTTACTCTAACGTTAAATCAAGCATGCCCCAGATCTTTTATCTTTTGTGTTATTGGTATGTAACTAAATTGATTTTATTTGGTTTAAGTACAATGCAAATGTCATTTGTAATAAGGATGTACGGGATTTGACCTAATAGTTTCCTGAATTTGATAAAGCATCAACTTCCTATGATATAATTATTTTCAAATTTTCTAGATTACTGTGAGGTACAAGTCTTCTAAATATTAAGTAATAAAAGTTAGATACGTTGGCGAAAAATTGAAACGAGAGAGTAGCATGCAGAATACATGTAACAGAGCCACAAAAGAATAGTAGCAACATTTATTTTATTACTGATATGCTGAGTACAAATCATCATCACCATCATCAGCCTTTAACAGTCCACTGCTGGACTAGGCCTCTCCTTTGAAAGGAGGAATTGGCCTACTATACCACGCTGGCCAAACGGATTGGTATAGGGTTTGTATCAACTTTTCCCTCTCTTACAGTGCTGTTCTCTGCATAATATGCTCCCTCTGTCGGCTCTTACGACACCCATGGGGTGGTATGGGATGGTGACATCCCGTATTATTAATCCGTCACCACACGGAATAAAAATGAGCATAAATACAATGCATAAAATAATCAGTTAGCATTACAATAAAAGTAACAGTAGATAACTTATACTTGCATAATTAAATGACAGTTGATCACTTTTCATCCAATACCACATGACTTGCCTATTTTGTCAGTTCGATGCGGTATTCTCCGGGCTGTTGAAGCTTTCACGTACCCGTCTCATTAAGGATACCACCCTATTTGTGTGTGTGGACTGAGGGACCACATATTTCTTTTACTTTTAGTTAGTGAAACTGTTAGTTAAAGATCCAAAACATTTGTAAATTTAATATTGGAGTTTGTAAAAAATTCGTTAACAATTGATTGAGCTTCGAGTGTGGTCCTTCAGTTCACACACTGCATGTTACAAATCTTGCCAAATATGTAGCCTACAAACATATTGTGTATACTGATCGTTTGTTAAAGCCAAATTAACGTATTTTCAATATAACTCAACGAGATCTGAACATGGGATATTAAATTAAAAACATTTTAATATAGCTCTGAGGGACTACATTCAAATAGCCTCCAAATCGTTACTTACAGCATAAAAACGTATGCGTTTTTTTGTAAATACTAATAAAGGTAACTGGGATAATCGCTAAATTAAAATATCACCCCAAATAAGGGTCTTTTCTTTTATATTCCAATTTAATTGCGATCCCTCAGTCAAAAATTAAACTACTGAAAATAACCTGGGTATAGGATTAGCAAAATTGCTTATAAATAAGGCTCGCTTGATTCAGCAAACTACGCACATGCACAACGAATCCTTAGGAAATTACGAAGGAAAAATATTTGCAACTGATTACTAGATTCTCTAAGTTTAAAGTAAGTTACTTTTTATTTATTAATAATACAAGCTACGACCACACCTTTAAGCGACACAGAATAAAAAACTGAATACAAAACTATTTAAAATGCATGGTACCAGGGCAGCATAACAAAAAGTAGTAGAAGTGTGCTATTGTTAATATTTTCTAGTTGCCGCGCTCCCAGGGGGCACCTGTTGACTATTCTTTCAGAGAAACTTGTTAAATACTTGATGGTATGGACCCGACAAGTTGGAACTTGCTAAGAGTGTCAACTACCAACGTACTAGCTATTTACTGGTGGACCGAACACCAAGTTTATTTAAAGTACGTGAGAAAATTGTATGGTGCAGTTCTTAAGTAGGACGAGGAATAAATTATTTTGTTTTGATATCTACTTGACCGGTGATGTTGGTGTTTAAATTACAGATTGACTATTTTTAAATGTAAACCGATTTGAAATTTCATAATTTATTATAGTTTTAGTGTGCAAATTAGGGTAGTAACAGCCTAGTAGAGATATCAACAGACCATGCCATGAAGAGAGCATCGGATTCAAACGCCACTATTAGAAATTATGAGGCATTAGATTGTAAATAATCGTTTACTTCGTAACCGTGAGAAGTCCTGTCCTGGCTTTTTTTAACGTTTTTGATAGTTGTTTCGGGGAGTCAGTACGCTCAAATACGCTGATACTGGTGTAAACCATAGAATATCGCTATTCCTTTGTGCTGGGAAGGTCATGCGACGGCAGTCGCTCTGTAAAAAGCAGATTTTCTGACATATCTGATAATACTCGTAAGTGGAGCCTGGGCTCTAAGTATCGGATGTTATATACACCACAGAGCAGCATTCACGTAAACAATAAAATAGATATTTGATAGTTTTTTTATGAATCAACCTTTAAAAGGGCGCCTTTATATTATTTTTACTGTGTGATACTTTACTACTATCCACCATAATTGCATAAGAAAAGTGTAAAGAAAAAGTTAATGCATAATAAATAGTTACATGGATAGTTGCCTGCAGGTGCTTTATCTCTGATTATGATTAACTTTGCGTTATGTTACATTACAAGGTTTATTAAAGAAAGTATTTGGAACATGAACATGGAACATAATTTCACCACTCGTATGTCGAATGCAAAGCAAGCAGGCTAGCGAAAATAGTATATTTTAGTTAACGATTTTGATAATCGAAATAAGAGTAACAAACCAAACTTCACGATTTAATTAGGCCATAGTTATGGTTTCTACCAATATTCTCAATATTTGATAGCTATTGTGTATGTGTAGCCGTGTGTATACTTTGTAGTCGTTCCTGAAAATGCACATTGCTGCAACTCATCTTTAAAATAATAAAACCTTTCCTTACGATAATTAGCGTCTCCAACGATACTCCTTAACCTACTTGTGCCCCTAAATTTACGGCAGAAGATTGTCCGGTGATAAACTCTCAGTTCTTCCGTTCGCCCTACACTGGTGTATAAAAAAGTAATTACGAGCGACAATTAAAATTCTAATTGCTAATTGCCTTACCATAAAGCCATCGTATTTTTCTTTACATTAACCGTGGCCAACAGTCACAGGTGACTAAGCTTTTAAGCGAAATAAATGATTTTCAGTTTCGCAACGACCATAATGGCGGTTATCTTTGCTAAAGTGCGTAATAGACTTATTTAATCTATGGTAATACTCTTTGAATGGTACATTTTAGTAACGGTCCGCTGATAAGAATTTGCCGCTATTTTGAAATTACTTATTTGTTTTTTCTCTTGACTCTGTTTCGAACAATGTGTAGGCAAAGAAAAAATATGTACATGCAAAAAATGCATACAAAAATACTGCCTTCAGTCACATCCTAGGACTGAAGGCAGTATGATAATGTACATATAGCTTCAAGTAAAAAGTGACTGGTGATCGTTGCTTGGGATCTGAACAAGGCGTGTGCTTGGTTTCTTATGGATATGCCTCCGGACTTTGTATGTATAAATACTGATTGTATTGACACAGCTCTACTCATTTATGCTCTTTTTACTCTTCAGTGGATAGGCAACCTTATGGCCTTGTAGCGACCAGCTACATATCACTGGAGCCATCTATCGGACGAAGATGACAACCATCACAACGCCATCTAACCAATGACGACGGTACTAACTTGACACTACGACACGCGGGAAATATTAAAACGATCCTAAACCGCGCAAGCAACTTTCGCACGCCAAGCGTCATATATACACCTACCCAAGTATGTCCGTCAGCCTGCAGGCCACCAAGCACGACCATCCATCTTGGTTAGAGGCTTTTCCCTCTAGTTGTAGGACCACCACACCTTGATCATCCACAGCCTTATTAAACGATAAATGTTATACTCGACTTAGTCTTAGAGATCGAACTGTTGTAAACTATCTATCAAGGAAGGTAGCTTTTTATTAGTAGGATACCTAGAAATTGAAATTGAATATTATCATTGCTAAAAAAATTTATAAAATGGAAATAGTTTTCCAATATTTATGCATGAAATCTAAGAAGTTAAATATTGGAACTGCAATCTTTACAGAATTTGCACATGAAAGAGTTGCCCTTCCATTTTCCTTCGAGGTTTGTTAAGTTTTCTTAAGCTTATAAACAGCTATACTTACATGTTGAAACAAAGTTAATTTTAACAGCCCTTTTTCTGATTTAATAATATTTATAATAGGTAGATTGTTTTTGCTCCTTTTAACCGTGATAATATTATAGTTTGATTTGCTGCTTGGTATATTATCTCGATAGGCGCAAGGCAACATGTCTGGAAATGCGACTACTTGCTGAAAGTAAAAAATCTTAATTCTTGTATGAATTTAATAATTAAACTTTATTTACTAAGAACTGCACTGAATTGTTATAAATTAACAGAAATTCAAAACTTCTTGCCAGTCGTCATAAGTTATGGCACATAAAATATGAATTCAAATGAATATTAAGTAGTTAACTAGACGTCAAAGACTTGAGGCAATAAACGCGAGTCTCTAACGTTTCTATCCGCCATTATTGCGTTATTATGTAATTTACGAGCGTGTGTCAGATTAAAGTAAACGTAAACGCGCGCGTTAAAACTCGTTCATGCGAGGGTTTTAACTTGTTGTTTGGATGAGATCGAAGTTACTTAAGAAGGAGAAACTTATTGATTGAGGTCTAAGTAGACTCTTATCAGTGAGTTTCTGTCACTCATATTAACTTCCATAAGTAATAGAGATAATTATGTACCTTTTATTTCAGGAACTTGAAAGTTTTGTAAGGGTTTTTGTTCGTAAATTTTAGTGGATTCAGGTTATGTAAAAATTTAGGTATATGTTTTACGATCTATCCAAAGCTTAGACTAAGAGACTTATGTTCTAATATGCGAAATGTCACTATAACACGCCGTGGGTTCTACGTGGCGTTCTGTACGTGGCAGTCTATATCGGTCTTTACAACAGAGATATGTAACCCACCTCTCCTAAGGAGGTAGGGTTTCTGTACCTACCGCATACTTTGTTCGCAGTTTACATAATACAAACAAAAAAATCCTTTCGAAAAATACCATATATTCGTCAGGAAAATAAAGCTAGCTAACTATAAAGGCAGCGGCACAAGCGTCGCGAGACGACCGCACTCTTCCATTTGGACGGCAAATTGCGACTTTACGTGACCTACGACAACGCGTGACGGCCGCGCGGTCGTGACGTGGATGGGAGGTTTTATAACCTTAGATGTGTACTGTATTGCGACATAATAAGCTTGTATGCGAAACTTTGTTTATGAGGTATATTGTTAACTATCTTGGTTGCTACTTTTTACTGTCATCATCATCAGCCCTTTTTACTGTCCCACTGCTGGGCACGGGCCTCTTCTCACTATAAGAAGGGTATGGCCATAGTCCACCAAGCTGGCCAAGTGCGGGTTGGCAGACTTCACATGTCTTTCGAGAACATTATGGAGAACTCTCAGACAGGTTTCCTCACGATGTTTTCCTTCACCGTTTAGCAAGCGACAATTAACAATTTAATACGCACATAACTCCGAAAAGTCATTGGTGCGTGCCGTCGATTCGAACCCGGACCCTTTGCGTAGCAGTCTGTCGGTTTCTCCACTAGGCTATCGCTGCTTTTTACTGTTACTACGAGATATATACCACATACCTTTGTTTTGAGTACTAACTGTCGATCATCTGGCATTCAGTGGTACGTCTATGTCAAACCCGTGAACCGCAATAACTTAAATCACGAGCCGACGTACTACCGTGTGTCGCGATCGAGTACAGTGCGAGAGTGAAAACGGTAGTAGTGGTTGTGCGCGCAATAAACGAGTTAGACCTATTGTCCACGTAAACCGCACGTCATGCGTACGCTTTCGTCAATTGACGATTGCAAGACGAATGTTTGCATCTTGCGTATAAACAATCAAAACTGTGTCCACGGCGTGGCAACGTCTCGTCCGGTCGTCATGCGGTGCGCACGGCAGCATGCCGCACGGTGGATACAGTTTTGATTGTTTATACGCAAGATGCAAGCATTCGTCTTGCAATCGTCAATTGACGAAAGCGTGCGCATGACGTGCGGTTTACGTGGACAATAGGCTTAAAAAAGCGGGTAGTTTCACTTGTTCATAACATTCATCCTCCCGCAATACTGCAGTACATCCGTGAACATGGCGCTTGCAACAGTGCCGAAATACCGGTTACTCAAAACGAAGGTACGTGGTTAGGAACAGTAAGGCCGACCTCACATTGGCCCCGTACTCGGCGTTCACTCTGTAGTACAAAGTGAACGCCGGGCGCACGCCAAACGGACGCCGAGCGTACGCTCGAGGAACGCTCATGATCAATGTGTGGAAGGCCCAAAAAAGTAGTGATAGTGACTACGAAAGTTTAAAGTCCTATATTGTCTTGGTTGCTGCTTGCCCAGTAGCTTCTATTTTACAACTTTGGTGCAATTTTCTTACTTTTTATGGACCTATTAATCATCAACATCATACACAGCGTTTTGTAGTCCACTGCTGGACATACGCCTCTTCTATCTTTCTTCACAATAGATCGTAAGTCTAGCCACTATTACCACAATGGGTAGACGGGTTGATAAGGGTTAGATCATATAAAATAAATTAGCGGGTCTTAATCGCGTACAATTAATTTATTTAAGGTCTACCTATTTGTTTCCGACGTTTCGCTCGTCTTGCACCGAGCGTGGTCGCGGAGAGACTGAAAAAATTAAAATCGATTATTAAGGGTTAGATGTTGAGTTTTTCGTCTCTTCACAAAGATTCTATAATTATGCAAAGCGTATTTTCTTTAGTCGCCTCTTAGGATACCTACGGAATGAAATGGGGGTAGTGACACTTGATGTATTTTTAAATGATAATATTTAATTAGTAATAATATTTTTTTTTATATTCTACCACATACACACATCACCATCTAGTCCCAAACTAAGCAGAGCTTGTGTTATGGGTACCAGGTAATGGATAAACATACATATATACTTATACTTTTTTTTTGTAAATACATACATATTATACATAGAAACACCCTGACCAAGACAAAAATGCATGTTCATGCACACAAATGTTTGACTTGAGCGGAAATCGAACCCGCGACCTTTGGCATAGCAGTCGCTTGCACTCCTGCTGCGCCAACCAGTCGTCATGTTGAATCAATGATGCAATATTAATGTGAAAAAATGGAGAAAAAGTGAATAAATGGAGTCATAGTTAATTGTACCTATTTACCCGTTATTTTGTAATAAAGTCTGTAGGTTTATAAACGTATACATCCTCATATCAGATGCTTTTCAGTCAACAAAAGTAAATCCCAAAAAGCACAAAATATTATAACATCGTTTACATCGCCATAAACCCCAGGGCAAACTAGCTCGACATCATTAACGATCAAAAATCTCAACAACACAATTATCTTACTATATGAACCACCCCCATTCCTGTCATAAAAAGTTACCCTCATTATACTAATTGAAGAATTTCTAACGATATCTTTATTAAGAAAAAAAACTCCTTCATCCTTTATGGTAGCCTGGTACTTAGTAGAGAGGAAATCGTTAGGAAAACATATTTCCTGTTCATTTTCCTTTGAGACGTCGTTGTGGAGTTGTGGGCACATTAATTATAATAAGTTAGTAAATATAAACGTTGAGTAATGCGGTTGACGTGAGATTCGAAACAGCTGGAGAACTGGTGAATGTGTAGGATCTTGCTTAGCGCCAGTGTTGCCAGTCGATGCCATGGGATTGGATTTTGTTCACAATTCGGGTTAAAACAATTTAATCTTAAACTCCTAGCAAAATAAATCAATTCAATTCATTTCAATCCTATAAACTGATGGATGCATGGATGTTAACTCTTTCACGCAAAAATTACTGAACGGATTTTGATAAAATTTTGCAGTGTTGTATCGCAATAACTACACGCACGAGCCAAGCTGCTCGCAAAAACTAGTCTATATATAAAGTCTAAGTTTGACACAATAGTATTAGATGCAAATACAATAAGTAAACAGCCATAGTAAGTAACCTATCAAAACATTGTCGAACTCTCATGTTTTTGTAAGGGCCGGTGACATATAGTGAACTGTAGCGCTGTGCTTTTTCCACTGTCAAACTATTATCGACATTATCTTCATTTTAAATAATGTCCAAAATCAATTAACAAAGCAACTTAGACCACACAAAAACAACTATTATAAAATGATAATTGGTTTTAGACTGTTTCAAAATGTGAACTATGTCGGTATTAAAGGTAGCCCTAAAAGCTACTAGAACATACAGCAACGAATATATGTAGGCGCGCTCAAAAATGTCAGTTTGCTATGCAAAACGAGTCAAAGATCTACTTAGTGTTCAGATGCAATGCAAAAATGCAGCATTTAAATTGTCTATAATAATTTTTACACAGAATGTCACGACTAAACATCAGTCTATAAATATACTCAGTCAATTTTATAATAGTTTTGTAATCATAACGTCAAATTTGATATTTATTATGTCATATCTTCACAGTAATACAGCCCTATTTGATAAATATTTCCTGAAAGGAAGAAGAACGATGGTTGAAGCACCAAGTCGTTAAAAGTCTGGCCACGATATCTCGGCCCTAGAACTAAAAACTAATTAGTCGATTTCATTGCATTTCCTTTAATGTTGACACTTATAAACTAAACAAATAAACAAGAAATTTATAAGACATGCTTTGGAAGTCATCAATATAAATAAACCTCTTCCCTTGCTGAGCGACAGGCAATGTACAGTCAAAATTACTGTCCGCAAGAAACTGCAATTTGGCATGTATTTTCCTTGGAGAACGTAGAGGTAGGAACCAGATTTGACAGAATATTAGATTTTCCAATGAGCGACTGCCGCATGAGCTCCACAACAACAACAACCCATTTAGGTAGGTAGCGATATTTCATTATTTTTGTTTGAGTACTGATATTACACCCATTAAAACTTAATTTTGGATTAGGGACAACAGAACCGGAAGTTTAACCGCTGCTCCCATGTAGGTATTATAAACAGCCCTGTTTCTTGGCTTAACTTTATTTTCCTCCGCAAATATTTCTTTCCAAACACAACTCTTGATTTTTATTCTCTCCCGGTACATATTTACACTATTGACACACCAGCCAACAAGACACAACCATGTTTGATCAGCTAATGCCGAGCACACACGCACGATTTACCTACGTTATCCGAACGCATGCGTAGTGTGCACGCGTCTTTATTTATTTAACTTTCAAAATTTGCTTTGAATTTACTAGATTTTCAGTGCCCTTTATTATTAAAACTTGACTAGATCGATCATACTGTATTTTTACACTCTGGAATAAAAAAAAACTATTCGGGCAAGTGCGAGTCTGACCCGCGCACCGAGGGTTCCGTACGCATTTGAGGTTTACCTAATTTGAGGTTGGTGCTAATTACGCTAGTTCTCTAAATCTGTATGAGCGTCCATAGAACTTAGAGGAGTATCTTAAATGGAGTCTACTATGTATGTATGGGGACACCCTTAAATTTTCCACTTTTTAATTTTTCCTTTATTTGTGCTGTAAGACCCTGCTTTTGGCTAAATTTTGTTATTCTAGTTCTACGGGAAATACCATATAGGTTTTCGACCCAAAACCTATAGGGTACTTACGGTTGACTTAGAATTGTCAATTTTGGTTAAAACCAAGGTCTTACACCACAAGTAAAGGAAAAATTCCGAAAATTTAAAAAAGTTGAAAATAAAGGTTAATTTTGGTACTTACAAGTTTTCGCAAAAATTCAATTTTTACCATATCTTTTTATCGGGTTGACCCAGGACCTGATTTTTATACACTTCATAGGAACCATAGACCTCAGTATCTGGTATAAATTTCAATTTGCTTGGTCCACCCGTTCCTGAGAAAATCGGTGGTGACACACGGACAGACAGACAGACAGACAGACGAATAAGAAAGTGATCATATAAGGGTTCTTTTTTTACTTTACGGAACCTTAAAAAGCAATATGATCTGCAGGAATCCTAACTTGCACATCTTCTATTCTTCAGGCCCATTTAGTCTATCTCTTTTCTGAAACAATGTTTAAAAAAAAAACAAATCAAGCAAAGCATCAAAATACGGTGCAGTTCTATAAAATACTAGCTAGGCCCGTGGTAACACTCGCTCCCAACCCTTATATATTATTGTATGCCTGTATGCCTGCCTCTATAAATTGACTATCCTACACAAAATATTTTTTTCATCGGTTCTGAGATTAGTGCGTTCAACCAAACAAACGAACTTCTTAGCTTAATCTATACATCTATACATATAAATAAAATTGAAGTGTCTGTCTGTGATTTCAAAATAACTATGTTTTTTTCAAGTACAAATAGTTAGTTACATGATTCTAAGTCCAAAACCCTTTTTAACATTTTTGTCTGTCTGTCTGTCTTTCTGTTTGTCCGGGGTAATCTCTGGAACGGCTGAACCGATTCAAATGAGACTTTCACTGCAAGGTAGAGGACTTTATAGCGCTACATATAGGATACGATTTGACCCGGTAGTTGGCGCTGTTGTCGCGATAACAAATCTTTACTTCTTCTACTCATCTATTCATCTTCTATACATATAAATAAAACTGAAGTGTCTGTCTGTGATTTCAAAATAACCATGTTTTTTCAAGTGCATATAGTTAGTTACACGATTCTAAGTCCAAAACAACCCTTTTTAATATTTATTTTAGGCGTCCACTAAGAACGAATTTACGAAAGGGCCTGATGAGAAGGTTGTAGGGTTCGCGCAAAGTATGAAAGTTAAAATAAAATTTTATAACCATCCGCGTGCGAAGCCGCGGGTACCAGCTAGTTATATAATAAAGTTTCATATATTAGCAGGTATATACTATTATCAAGTATAAATAAAATTAGAAATCCAGCTATCAATTTTGATAATTGACTGTGAGAAAAACAAACCAGAAATTATTGGAAAGCAACCAACACGCCATAACGTTTATAACTGCTCGATTTATCTACTTATGCATTCAGCATACTTAGGCACAAGCACCGCCTAAAGGGTTAATATCCAGACACAAACACAGATTTTCATATTTCCACGCTTTGAACTCTAAAACGGTTCGTTATTTTCTCGCAGGCAATCTCTATTTTATCGCACTATCTTTCCCTAACTGTGAACAATCAAAAGCCGTAGTTGTCACACTGCTTTTGTAGTCACAAAGTGCTCACTCGTCACTTCACGCGATCGGGAACTTTATACCCCGCTGTTTCACAGGGCTTCAACGATGTACTACTGGCTAATTTAAAGAATATGAATTAATTAATTTTCTTGAAAGTTTGTTTAGTCATGAGAAAAAGGGTATGAAAACTCTTCAGATGTTTTCGTTGTGTATACATAGTGATAATGGTTTACATACACAGCTATCTTTTAAAGAAGTTGTCTTCAGAACACTTCTAATAACCTGGCAAGAAAGATGTTAACAAAATGTATGGTCAGAAGTGAAGAATAATTATATTTTTATTTCTTGAAATTAAAATCCGTTTAAATGGATATCATTTATATATTCTCACAGGGTTCGCAATACACTTATTGTGATAAATAACTAGCTGTGCCCGCGACTTCGTTCGCGTAAATGTTGGAATGTAATTAGCATGACATTTATGCCAAAAGTATATAATATTTATAACTTTTACATGTATATTATAAACCTAATATATATCTTAAGAAAATTTCTTTATACACAACATTAACTGTTTTACCACCTTCACATAGAACATGTTCATTATTTTTACCGCTCACTCGTGAACATGCCACATATAACCGACCATGTGAAAAACAACATATTCGGAGGTCGATTTTAGCTGTTTCAAGTGTCTTTCATTGCGATTTATTTAGAAAATACACTCAGGACTACAAATATCCAGCCCTGCTGAAAGTAAGATAGCCCCGTTGAGTAAACTCAAGAGGTATCTGAATTCAGGCCTCAGTCTCCCGCTCAAAGATACCCACGTACCGTGAGGAGTGGGAAATTGGGAATAATGAGACACCTGTATATGAACAGAACACGAACGAACGAAAGAAATCAAATAAACACAATCACATGCAACTATCAAATATTCAAAAGAAACGACAAAGACACCAATCCAAGTAATCTCATCTCAACGCCATCTATGTTTACATATACAAACCGACCGAGATAGAAAATAATATGGACTAATCGACAATTTATTGAAAAAAGGATCTATAGTAATTATTTTTATCATTTAAAATAAAATTAAATGATCATATAACTATTATATAAACATAATAATTTGAAATAAATGAGATTGACCGTTCAAATTAAGTGGATTTTGACACAGAGACTTTTTGTTTATGAAAGTGCCGAATATTATACTCTATTATTTTTTTAATAACAGAAAGGTACCTGACACATAATTATTGTCTTTTTTGCAAGAAACATTTATTTTGCTAGAAAATTATTTGAAAATAGTGACATTTACCGGACGGAAGGATAACTATAATTATGCTTGGTTCCAGTAATTTATTTATCGAAAATACCGATAAATATACTAACGAAATTAAGAATCGCCTCCTTTTTTAAAGTCGGGTAAATAGCCATAAAAAACTTTAAAGGTACCTATTTAGACTAACTATACTTTTACTAACAAACTTATAATGATCATAGATGGCACCACATATATAACCAGGTTTGGATGATCCCTGTTTTGTTTGGGACTACGTACAAAGAAGAGGTCAAGCTGTACACCATAAACCACTCAACCGATTGTGATGTAACATATACTATTTTATAGGTTTGAGTATCCTTTGTACATGAGTGTAAGTTTTATTGAAATCAATTTCGCTATTTTAGAGATCTTTAGCAACATAGGGAAAGACAGACAGACATAAATTCAAAAAAATATCAAGTATTGCTTTTTAGCATTTTCCTAGACTTTTTAGCTAATTTTCGTCAAAATATCTTTAATGTACAGACTTTTTCACCTCTACAGTTTTATTATAGTAAATATATAGATTTGAATCTAGTCGTCGGCAGTCAGTGTTAACCAGGGTAGGTAATATTTTAAAAGAATTTTCATATAAATTTTGACATTATGTGAATAAAGTGTAAATACAAAAGTTGTAGATCTTTTTTATTACCTACTAGCCGTTTCCCGCGGTTTCACCCGCGTCCTGAGGGAACTACTTCGCGTACCCGAAAAACCAAAATATCTTACGGATCCCTATTTTTCTAAAATAAAATATAGCATAAGTTACTCACAGATAATGTAGCTTTCTAATGGTGAAAGAATTTTTAAAATCGGTCCAGTAGTTTTTGAGTTTATCCATTACAAACAAACAAAAATACTTTTTCCTTTTTAAATATAATATTAATGTAGACAACTTTGCCATTTAGGTTTTTTCCGTAGGACTTGTAGTTTAGCCGGCAACTACCCGGCATTTACCCTTAAAATCGCACCCCCATCCACTTCCCATCCTCAGAACGCCCATAATTTATTTTTCCTTTTAATTTTGTTATATTCTCTTCCTTCTCTTGTGTGGGTTTCATCCTTCTTTAATTTTATTTCACTCTTGACCGTTGTCTAACGTATCAGCACTGGTCTAGTGGATCAACAAGTAAAGTGGAGTTGGGCAACTCAAAAATTGATGTCATATAAGCTTTTTGTATATTTATTACCTACCTAGTTCGTTGATTATGTAGATCTCTAGGTAGGTACATAGTTGGTTTGTGTAGGTCAGCCATTGCCAAAGTGTGCTTGGCGGAGCCCTAGGGTTCCTCGAAATTTTTCTAGAGGTTCCACGAAAACGTTGCTCAAATTCAAATAAAATTATTAAATTATAACTAATCACTAGATAGCAGACTACAGCAAAATAAATCTATAATTTTGATACATTACATTCTGAACTGTATGTTACTTTTAGGCAGCATTAGCTTAGTGTAGAGACCATCAGACTGCCACGTAGAGGCTTCGTATTCTTACTTCTTAGGAACATTTCGAAGTAATGTCCTTTTTTATTGTAATAGGCGGCAAACGAGCAGACGGATCGCATGATGGTAAGCAATTACCGCCACCCATGGACACAAGCAACACCATAGGAGTCACAAGTGCGTTGCCGCCCCTTGGGGTTAGGAAAAGGGATTGGATAAGGAGTGGGATGAGTGAGAAGGAATAGGGGATAGGGCCTCCGGCACTCTCACTCACCGAACGAAACGCAACAGTTAAGGTACTGTTACTTTACGTCGATTTTCTGTGAGAGGGTAGTACTTCCCCGGTCGAGCCAGACCATTCATGCTGAAATCAGCAAGGGTCTACTACCTAAGTGTATTTCATTGTGGATTTTCGCTTGCCTCTTCCTTTTTAGAGCAGATGTGTGAGGCAGGAGCATGTGGATATGCACTGCTGTTTTAACCCAAAGCTGGTATCGCTATAAAAGGCAACGTAAGTGGTATAGGGGGTCAAATTGGACCCCAGATTGTTGTGCAAAGTTATAAAAATGATACATCTGTACATTATACTACTTGTTTGTAGGGAAATTAAATGCGCATGCAGAAAGTTAGACACAAAGTAGCCAATTGAGATGACAGCAACATAACAAACTAGTATATAAATAAATGTGGGCATTTAAACTTGTTTTAAATTGTCTTTCGGGATATATACCCCAAACAAAAGTAACACGTACCGTTGTTTGGGGTATATATCCCGAAAGACAATTTAAAATAAATAAATGTGGTTGTATTCTGTAACAATGTCGTCAGAACACAACGAGGACCCTATTTTTTAGCTACACAAGAAATCTAAATAACAGTAAAAGTAACTAATCTTTGCTGGCAAATAAGTAATTATGTAAATAAAAAGTCCAAATACCTTCGGTGTACCAAGATATTTGTGAATTTAACCCACATTTTTCTCGCCTTACAAATACTAAATTAATTTATTTTCACACAGCTGTATTCAATAAATCATCATGCTTCTAACCTTATTCTAGTTGCAGCCTGAGGTCCGCTTACTTGTGCAATCGGATTTGACTGAATTTATTAGATACCATTAGCTTTTCCACAGAGCGACAGCTATCTGTCGAGTGACGGTTTATTCAGAGTTACTAAGTACATATAACGACCGTCAAAGACCTTGGTGATAGCAGGAACCGACATATTAATGTACTCGCCGAGGCACGGGGCAAGCGATAATAAAATTAACAGTTTAATACGCCAGTTTAATAACAGTGAAAAGTCAGATGTGCGCCGTGGATTCGAATCCGATACACTCTGCATAGCAGTATGTGGTTATCTACCCAGAGCTACAGCTGCTTAATAAATGGAATGTATCAATAACTATTTAAACCTTATTTAACTGTTCAAAGGATACCAAACTACTTACATCAGAATAATCTCATTCTCAATTTGACAATTTACATTCGAACATTCCCTGCAAAGTAATCACAAAGTTCGAACGAGGTTCTAGACCCAAACACCGCTGCTATGAAATAGCTGAAATAAACATAGTACGGTAACATACCAGGACAACAGAGAATATGAGGTGGTTAGCGAAACACTCATAAAAGATGTGCAACCGCGCGACCCAAACTTTGCTCTCTGCACTTATCAAGACATATTGCCCTGTTTTCGGACACACGGCTTTGTTGTATATCTAGCATAAATGTGGACATTAATTATAATAAAGTGGGGTAAAATTACACTTAACTTATGTGATCGCAACGCCGCGAAACAAATTAATGTCAGATGTCGAGGATTCGATTTCTACAGCCGGTAAAATTTATATGCCTGTCAAGGAATTAAGTTCAATTATGACAAATATATTTAAGTAAATTGTAATACATTGGTTTACAATACATTATTGTCTAAAATATGGCCACACAGGTATCAACGGGTCAAAAGAAATACGACGTGAAGTAGTTTATAGAGCCTTGCTAATTTCAGCATGAATCGCCGGTCCGATTTGACCGTGGAGATACAACCCTCTCACAGAATCTCAACGTAGAGTAATAAGTACTAGTGGTCGCTCAGTGGTCGAAATTCGACCATAATTGATTAAAATGTTAAATTTCTACATTATTAAGATTGTAGGTACTGTCAAGACTACAATCACAGATTTCCCCACACAATACAAATAAAGAAAAAGTTTTATGAAATTACTGGAACGGCTATTAAATACTTAGTAATAAAACTCTGAAAAACATAGATGTTAACTTAAAGACTTTATAAAAATGTCATTCCATTCAAATTCATTTATTTTGAAATGAAAAACGCTAAAGGTCTGAAAACTTACCAATACCAGCGATTTCACATTGATACATAAAACCAATAGATGGCAAATGTATTATATCACTTTTAAAATTCACAAATAGCTCTATACATGGGCATTAATAGATTTTCAACTAAATTTACACAACCATAGAATGAAAGAAAATTTCCCGCGCTCGGCATTCTGAAGTCAATGATGACATCTGCAATTTTGTTTTTTCCTAGTAAGTATTTTTTTTAATTTAACACTTTGTTAGAAACTTATAATAATTATTAATAAAATACCATACATATATGTAATAACTAATAAGTGTATATTTCACGCGTAAATATTTTATTAATTTATACGCCAAAATAAATATATTGTGAAAAATACTAAATTTATTAGGCAGAATAGGCGAATAATATAACAGAAGGGCGGAAGCCCGTGCAGGTCAACTCATCTTTAGCATCACTGAGCTGCACTGACTTCTACTCCCTGTACCTGAGTCCGGTGCAGGGAGTGGCGAATGGTCTCAGGGGTAGCGCAGGTCGTGATGATCCCTAAGGCAAGGCTGGTGGACTATCATTCTCGAGGTTGCCGCCCGTTCTTGGTCAAGTTCCTTCAGAAATGGATGCAACCAAAACCTCCAGCCGAAACACAAATAACAGGCACTTTACACACGCATACACACACACGTACACACATGCGCGCACACACACACATTCACTTACACATCTCTTCACCACGCCCCCTCGTGGCCGGGTGGGCTTGGTCCCGTAGTAAACAGTCACGGGTAAGAGAAGTTGACCACCTGCGCTAGGACCTGCGCAGTCGAGCGCCGTACGCGGTGATGACGGAGTCCTGGGGGGTTGAGCCGAGCGGCGCTGGCGGTAATGCGACCGTGAGGCAACACGCCCTCTTTGGTCCCGATTTCACGCTAAACGGTAGCCCCCGCTGTGAGCCGCAGCGGGGGAAATGGCCATCGTGTCCCGTCAGAGGGCCACAGGCTAGGGACGTGGGGTCCGCATCAGCAGTTGGAATTTATTTCGGCTGTTGATGTGGTGGGTGAAGGCTATACTGAAGGCGCAAGCGAGGGAAGACGGATGGAGTTGGTAACTCGGCTCCGACCTTTGACCCGAGCGGGCGCCCGATGTCGTGCTGTAAGCCAGCCTTGCGTTCCTATATCCCTCTGGTAATCCTAACGTCCGGTATGACGTTCCCTGTTGCGGGCTCCATGGAGGGTGGGAAGCCAGAGGGATGAAGTCTTTAAGTAAACGTATGGATACCGAAATCCTTTTTATTACCCCAACCGCGACGGGGACGGCGAAAGCTGTTCCCGCCGCCACAACCAAAACCATACAGATGGTCGACGCCGTGGCCCCGGCTGCAGGTGTCAAACCATCCCCCAAGGACGTGACTTCAGCGCTGGCTAACGCTAGTACTGGTCCCGTCCTTACAATCGTCAGCCCGTTTGAGATCAAGCGGGAAGATGACTCCTCCTTCGCGGGCTGGCAAGTGGTGAGTCACCGTAAGGGCAAGGGTAAGGGCAAGACCACCGGTCCTGTCCAACGCCCGCCCACCACACAACCGAGTGGCCCCGCTGCTACCAGTTCCACGAAGAAAAAGAGGAACAACAAAAGCAAGAGACAGCGCATGGCAATTAGGCGGAAGGCTGAACAAGCCGCTGCTACTGCCGGTGCTGCCTCCACTAAAACAGCTGAGCAGGTTGCCGTCGCAGGTCCCAGCAATGTGACCAGCGCGCAGCCCACGCTCAGTAGCGAGGGGTGCACGAAGGCCGGAGGCAGTACGGGGAAGCCGCCTGCCGCCAAGCGGCGGGCTGGCCACCCTGGACGGCATCCAGCCCCAGCACCACCGGGAAACGCGGCAGGTAAAACTGCCGAAAACAAGGAAAGAGGTGAGGCCAAACGTGCTCTCAACGAGACCAGCTCGCCTCGAGGGGAGCACAAGAAGCCCCGCCTCGACTCCTCCAGGATACAAGGTAAGTCCTACGCACCGGCCTCCAAGGCGTCCCTGGGTGTTGCAGTAACATGCAAACGCACAGGGAACTTGCCGAAGGAGTTGGTGGACCAGGTACTCCGGGAGCTCCAAAAAAAGATCCTGAGTGATGCCTGGTCGACCAAAACCCCCAAACGCCCCGCTCCAGCGTTCACCGGGAAACCCGTGCACGCGGATGGGGTCCTCAAACTTTGGTGCGCCGACGAGGCAACGCGTACCTGGCTGACGGAGGCAGTCTCTCTCCTGGTCCCACCACCGGGCTTCGAACTGGAGGTCAGGGGCCAGGAAGAGACCCCGAAGAGAGTGCGGTGCGGCATTGTCGTACCCGACGAACAGGGGGTCTTAGACGACGTGCGCGACGTGGGTCGCGCTCTGGAGTTTCAGAACCCCTGGTTGGAGGTTGACAAATGGTCGATGCTGCACTCTGAAAGGCAGTCAGGTGGGTGGTTCCTAGTAGTGGGCGTCCCAGTAGAACAGGTCCCGATCCTGATGAAGAACGAGCGCCGCCTCGCGTTGGGGGTAGGTGCCGTCTACGTCAGGTTCCGGGACCCCTCAGGTAAGTTTGTCGACCATCCTCCGGACGACAACTCCACACGAGTCAAGCAGGACTCAAACACCAAGCCAGGGTGCGACGCAGAACCCGGCCCGTCAGAGCCAGCCGCGTCTGGCTCGGGGGCTGGCCCGTCAGCCGAGGGTAACTCGGAAGATGAGAGCCTGCTCCTGAGCCCGGTGCGGCGGGACGACGGGGTGGAGGCTAGCGACATCCTGGCCGGCCTAACGCAGCTGAAGGTCGGGGAGGTGGGGACATCATCCAAAGATGAACCCAATGCCTAGTGACGTCAGTTGCCTCCAAATCAACCTCCATCACAGCCAAACGGCCACTGCGCAACTGCGCAAATGGATGGAGGTCCAACAATCAGCCATCGTGCTCATCCAGGAACCTTGGATAAGGGGTGGCCTCATCAGAGGCCTCTCCAGCCTGGGAGGTAAGATTTATTCTTCAACTGACCACACACATCCAAGAACCTGCATACTGATAACTAAAAACATCAGAGCCCAAGTTCTAACGGAGTTCTGTTCCAGAGACATCACAGCGATACAAATTGAAATAACACAGCAGCCAAGGAGTATAGCGGTTGTTTTCGCATCGGTCTACATGCCCGAGGCCGAAGACCCGCCACCGTTCGACCTCACGCGTCTGGTTAACCAGTGCGAGAGAACCAAAACGGAGGTCGTAATAGGAACGGACTCCAATGCCCACCACCAAATGTGGGGCATGAACTGCAATAACAACAGAGGTAAATCACTGGTTGAATACCTATTCACCACTAATCTTACCCTATTAAACACAGGTACGGAGCCCACCTTCGTCACAAGACGTAGTCAGACAATTATCGACTTAACTCTCGCAACAGAAGGAGCGGCTGAACGCATCAAGGGATGGCACGTCTCGAAAGAGGCATCGTGCTCAGACCACAGATGGATCAGCTTCTCTATGGAAGTCGTTATACAACCTACACAGCCACGCAGGAAACCCACACTGATAAAGCAAAGTATGTCCAATTACTTAAAGAGAAACTTACCCTTACTGCTACGCCGACGGTACTGAGTAACAATGAACAGATCGACAAGCAGGTATGTACACTGACGCAGTCGATGCTAGACAGCTACCACGCAGCATGCCCAGAAACCACTCTACCCTCAACCCCAGGTAAACAACCCTGGTGGGGCGCTGAGCTTGAACGCAAGCGCAAGAAGGTAAGAAGGGCCCTTAACAGGGCAATGAACACAAGCGCGGACGCAGATTGGGACGCTTATAAAGCGGCCAAATCAAGCTACAAGAAATGCCTCAGATTCAGACGCACCATGGGATGGCGAAAATTCTGTGGGAGCATTGAATCTTGCCAACAAGCAAACCGGGTAAGGAAACTACTGGCTCAGCAACCGATGGTTGCACCAGGTACTCTCCGTAAACCGGATAACACATACACCACATCGGAGGAGGAGACAAGACGCGTCCTACTAGAAACACACTTCCCAGGCTGCGTCCTCACCCCGGTAATAACGTGGCACGATACACCAACAGTGGCGACCGAACACGAGTGGAGACACGCAAACACCGTGGTCACAGAAGAAAAACTCCGATGGGCCATCGATAGCTTCCATCCCTTCAAAGCAGCCGGACTGGACGGCATCTTCCCTGGGTTATTACAATGGGGGGGTGAACCAGTCCGCAAAAGACTTCTGGCAATCATGAGGGCTAGCCTGGCCCTCAGATATGTACCGAAGAATTGGAGGGAAGTCAAACTAATTTTCATACCAAAACCAGGCAAAACAGACTACACAAATGCAAAGTCCTTCAGACCAATAAGCCTGACCTCCTTCATGCTTAAAGCCTTGGAAATGCTATGCGAGAGGGAATTAAGAAGTGGGGCACTTAAACACCTACCCCTACATGCCAATCAACATGCATACAGCTCAGGGAAATCGACGGAATCGGCCTTACATCAGGTCGTGAACCAGATAGAAGCTGCTATACAACAAAAAAGCATCTGTCTGGGCACCTTCATTGACATAGAAGGAGCCTTTGACAAGACAAACTTCTCCAGTATAAGCAACGCCCTAGCCAGACATGGTGTGGATCAGATGCTCATACAGTGGATCCAAAACATGCTCAGCAAAAGAGTAGTGCGCCTGCACGGCGACTCCCAGACAGCCTTGATAACTAAAGGTTGCCCGCAGGGCGGTGTACTCTCCCCGCTATTGTGGAACTTAGTCATCAATTTACATTAGTCGCCGTTGCGTACAGACGTGTGCTCTATAACAATAATATAAATTTACGTTGACCTAGATCTATTGGGTTTTTTGATGTGGTAGGCGCTTTGTCATTACAATAAAGCAGTTTGTTTACATAATGAACAGTTACAAATAAAATACAAATAACTTCATCAACATGGATAGTCCCTTTAGTAGGAGTGATAGAACACTCCGCTCTCCACCACCGACCCCGGCACCGAAGACCTCTCAACATCAGAGACAAGACCATGAAGAGAGAAGAGAAATGATCTCAACACCAGAACAGAACTGGTTAGGAACTATTGAGCAGAGTCTTAATGAAGTTTGTGCTATCGCCTCTGAAGGTAAGCTTAACACCGAGCAAAAGTTGAAGATCAATACCAACTGCCGCAATGTTGCACAGGGTGTGTCCAGAATGATAATTCAATACCAATCATTGAAGCTAAAAGCGTTGCAAAACCACCAAGCCCTTTCAGCTTTGACAGAAAAGCAAGACCTTATGGAGGAGTTAGCCCAGATAAAGCAGACCATCCAGGATTCGAGCGCCAAACAAGCTCCAGCCAGTACATCGTTTGCAGATATGGTGAAAAAGGGAGCCAACAGCTATATTCGACCAAATAGTCCAAGCTCGGTAGCTATTTACCCTAGTGATACTTCAAAAACAAGCGAGGACACAAAAAGTATGGTTCAGAAAATCATAAGGCCTGAAGAAATGAAACTACAAGTTCGCGGTGTCCGAAAGACCAGGAATGGAGGTGTAATAATAAGCACGGAAACGAAAACTGATACAGAAAAATTGAAGCAATCAGTCCAACTAGCTGCATCAGGCTTAAAGATCGATGAACCATTCAAGCGTAAACCGCGCATTATTATAATAGGAGTCCCGACAGCAATGCGCGAAAATGAGGTCTTTGAATGTATTTTTGAGCAGAACATCGCTGATAAATTACCAGGTATGACCAAGGATACATTTTTGTCTAATATCAAACTGAGCCACAAATCGGGCAAGAGAGACTCTGAATTCTGCAATCTTATATTAGAGGTAACAGCCGTAATCCGTAAAGCACTGATCACACAGAATAGAATATTCATCAACTGGACCTCCTGTCCGGTAAGGGACTTCACACTTGTGACCAGGTGCTATAAATGTCAGCAGTACGGTTATGCGGCTAAGACTTGCAAGAATGCGACCTCTACATGCGGACATTGTGCTGAAGAAGGACATTCGATCCAGGACTGCAATAAAAAAACACAAGCACCTAAATGTGCAACGTGCCTGCGCTTCAACAAACAGAGCAATCACTCTACGGGTGACGTCGACTGCCCGGCTAGAAAGGCTGCCGAAATCAGGTATATTAATACCATAGACTACGAAGGCGCCTAGAAGCGCCGCAACATAGCTTTACTACCTTATTATATATGTGATTTAATCATCCTGCGTAATTAATTTGCTTTTAATATTCATCTTTCTGTTCAATCATAATAGTTATTTTATGTACTTAACATCATTCCATTAGCATAGTGACCTACTAACATTGTAATAGGTATTGTGAATACACTTAGTTTTATAAAATGCATACATAGATGTTATAAACGTAATTAATAATTATATTTCTAAATCCAATAACATTGACACTATTAGCAATTCCGCCGACTTGCTTCTTCCATGAAATGATTAGCAAGCGATTATAATGATCAATTTTATTGTTTATATATAAATTAGAAACTAAGCTTAATATCTTACCTTAATTTAATTATATTGTTTACTTTTGAATACTGTACTAATATTGCATCTCTTTAATATACTTACCTACCTACAAATAATTTTGAAAGAGAGACCCAATCTCCTGTGATACAGTTTTCTAACTAGTACAGGAGACTGGTGTTCTTCCCAGTCAATAGGAAAACTGTAGCCTTAAGTTTAATTATGTATGAGTATATTTTTTGTACCCTTGTGTTTTCTGATAAATAAATTATTATAAAAAAATATTATAAATGAACTCATAGACAAACTCAACGCGAGATATTTTTACACAATAGGATATGCAGATGATCTGACCATTCTCACCTCAGGTAAGGTAACTAGTACAGTGTACGACCTTACTCAACAGGCTCTACGCATAGTAGAGTGGTGGTGTAATAAGTACGAATTATCAGTAAACCCGAACAAGACCGAACTAGTTATGTTCACACACAAACGCGCGCTGGGTACTTACCGACTGCCCAGGCTATTCAACACAGAGCTGAAGCTGTCCACCGAGGTAAAGTACCTGGGAGTCACTCTTGACAGCAAATTGACATGGAACAGCCACATGGAAAATAAGCTCAATAAAGCCAGCTTCGTCTTCTGGCAGTGCAAGAAGATGATAGGTAAACGATGGGGCCTATCCCCCAAAATTATCTTATGGCTCTATAAGACAATAATACTTTCGATGATAAGCTACGGCGCAGTAGTGTGGTGGCCTCGGACCAACCTAACAACGGCCGCCAACAAGCTTCAAAAGCTTCAAAGACTTGCATGCCTAGCGGCCACGGGCTGCATGAAAACTACACCTACAGCGGCACTCGAAGTGTTGCTGGACTTGCCTCCATTGCACCTGTTCATACAACAGGAAGCAACGATGTCGGTAGTCCGGCTAAGAGCTCTGAAGCTCTGGAAAGACACTAACACACCGCACACTAGCAACTTAAAAAGAAGTTCCTCTCACACAAGCCATTGGCGACCGAATACCGAAACAATTTGTTTTCGATAAGAAATACAAAATCCAACTGTACGAGGATCTACACGAGGGAGCGGTTGGCCACAACGAGCTCACGATCTTCACAGATGGGTCTAAGACGGATACAGGTACGGGTTCAGGAGTATTCTCCGAGGACCTTAACATCAACATCGCAGCACCGCTGGGAGCCTACAACACGGTATACCAGGCCGAATGTTTTGGCATAATCCTAGCTGCCACAGCAATCATGGCACGTGAGGTAAGGGAACGATCCATTAGGATCCTCTCGGATAGTAAGGCTGTCCTCTCAGCCCTCAAAAGCCATACTATCACCTCGGCACTCACGCTTGAATGCCACCAGAAACTAACAGAGGTAGGTAAACAAAACAAATTAACACTGCAATGGATCAAGGGCCACAGTGGCTCAAGAGGGAATGACGCAGCCGACGTACTTGCCAGAAGAGGGGCCACTTTAGAGGTGGTGGGACCCGAGCCCATTATTCCCCTCCCTTCTGGTTTTTATCGCAACCTGGTAAGGAATAGGACCAGGACCCAACACAACCAGTCCTGGATTGGTATTGAAACATGTAGGCAGGCCAAGGAGGCTCTTCCCGCAGTAGACGGTAAGATAGCCAAACAAATCCTCCGGCTGTCCAAACAACAACTGCGGACAGTCACGGCCGCCTACACAGGACACAGATTCTTTAATAAACACCTATTTACTATAGGTATCACCGACAGCCCGCTGTGCAGGGCCTGTATGGCAGCAGACGAGACGGCAGCCCACCTGCTCCTCGACTGCCCTGAGGTCGCACAGTACAGGCAGCAGTACCTGACGAGATACAGCACCCTGAGGGAGGCAGTGGGCCACATCAAGGGTCTGCTGGCCTTCCTCGAAGAGCTGGGGTGGCTCGAATGAAGACACCATTCCCACCTGCACGCAAAATACACGCCAAGACGTGGAGTTGCGGAAACAGCCCGTGCCATCAAGTATCAAGTAAGTAAGTAGGCAGAATAGGACAATTCTTGAACAAATAGGTACATAAATATAATAATAATATTTTCATCTATTTTCTGAAAATAGCTCATAGGCACGTAAATATATTATATTTATGTGCCTATGAGCTTTATCGAACGTGTAAATAAAATTTGCCAAGATAATAGTATTATCGGTGTCGCGCACGAGTGCGGATGTGCTTGCGCTGCTACGCGCGCTAATTTTTATTATTATAAATGTAGTAAGCGGCTATACACGCCGCCCGATATTGTAGCTATGAGCTGTTCACAGCAACTCATAGCCAACGAGTTGTTGGCATTCATACAACATGCCATCGACACCATGGACGAGATCAGCATTATGCAGATCTGCAAGACCAACTTCAAGGAAGACGATATCAGTGCTGGTAAAAAGCTACTGTATCAGGCGCTGAACAAGTTAGATCAGATGCCGTCTCGGCGAAGGGATGGCACCGAGAAAAGTGTCCAGGACATCATCTCCTTATTGAAGGTGACCGACCCTGACGACGTGCCTACTTTTGTGGCGAAGGATCTGCATAAGTTGCCGCCCGTCACATTCGACCACGTCGACGTAACCAGGCTGTTGAAGAACATAACATCTCTAAAATCCAGCCTGGCCGAGGTGCAGTCCAAGTTAGAGAAGTCGGACAGCACCATAAGTGAGCTACGTGCAGAGGTAGTGTTATTACGTAACGCTATTTCTATAAATAGCTCACCCAACGATAACGTCAACACACAACGCGGGGCTCAAAATGCATCGATCGGCAGTTTTGAGTCAGCGAATTTGCTTGCATCGCCTGCCGGCGGTAATGCACGCGCCTCGTGTACTGTTGCTGACCTCGGGTCGTCGACACCTGTCAAGGTAATGACGAATGTGGTTACGTCAAACACCAAACGTGCCTATGCCGATGTTACTGCCGAATGCAAAACGAGGCAAAATCGGCAGGCGAATAAAGGGGGCAAACAGGAGCGTCGTGAACTTCCCCATCACAAGGTCGTGGAATTGAGAGTCCCCGAAAAGGAAACGTGCGACAAGGACGGCTTCATTAAGGTTGAGAGGAAGAAGAAGAAGAAGCCTACTTGTCGAAATCTTTGTGGTACCGGATTAGCAGGACCTAAAATGCTGCTGCGTCCCGCAGTACCAACCACACTGATGTACGTGTCCCGGCTGCATCACTCTACCAAGGACGAGGAGGTGGTGGAGTACCTACGCACGAAGACCAACTGGACCTTGAGAGTCGAGAGATTGGAGTCTCGCCATAATACGAACTTCAAGTCGTACGTGGTTCGGGTGCCGACTCAACAACTTGAGACTTTCTTAAAGGAAGAGTTTTGGCCGAAGGGTGTTGTATATCGGCGTTTTCATGGGAGGCTACGAAATAACACGCAGTCCAACATGAAAACGGTGTAAACAACAACACGCATTTCGTTTAATAATTATATTTTTTTGTATTTATGTTAGACTATAAGGTATGTATCTATGGGTTTTTTACCTGAGAATAAATGGTTTTATTATTATTATTATTATAAATATATTGTAATAAATACAAAATCTTAATAGATTTTGTATTGTATCTTTAATATTAAATAGAATATTTAATATTAAAAAAGAATATTTGTTTGTTGATAAAAAAAATGATTGTTTCTTTTTTTATTTCATAGATATTTTTTTTTATTTGTGCTGCATATTATTATTTTAATTTTATTGTAGTTTTAAGTACTAATATGTTTTATTCTAAAATTAATTTTAATTGTAAATGCTATCCTAAAAAGTATATACATATATAAAATAATGTTGTATTTGAACTATTTTCAGTTCGAAAGTCTATGCGTCTGTTTAAATAATATTGTGGTAAAAAGTTAAATATTTCACTGTAATAATTTTTTCATAACGCGCCTAAAGAAGTATTACTTGAAAAAAGTTGACACAGTAAAACGATGGCAAATGATAATCGGACTAATTATATCATGATGTTAAAGATATTAATTTTACTAAAAATGTCCCGTCCGCCATCTTGGATTCGCACATAGATGTCATTTTCGTGTTTCAGAATCCATGAAAATCCCGAAAATAATACCCATATTATTTTTATTAAAAATGTCCCGTCCGCCATCTTGGTTTCGCAAATAGATGTAATTTTCGTGATTAGAATCCATGAAAACCCCGAAAATGATACCCATATTAATTTTATTAAAAATATCCCGTCTGCCATCACCATATTGGATTGCCAAATAGATTTCATTTTCGTGATCAGAATCCATGAAAGCCCCGAAAATAATACCCATATTATTTTTATTAAAAATGTCCCGTCCGCCATCTTCTGAATGTAGAAACACACATAGTAAATTTCCATAAAATTTCACTCTCATCATTTTTTCATAACGCGTCTAAAAAAGTATAACTTCAAAAAATACAAACTCGCTTAGTCAGAATAGGGCCTTGAACAAAAAGTATATACATGTATTATTAACTTCTTTTTAGTTTGAACGTCTGCGGGTCCATAACCGTAAATTAAAAAGTATTACTGTATACGTATACGATGTTATGTATGTATGTGTGCGAAATCTAAGGTAGTAGTGCTATCGTTTATTTTCATTAAAATCATATACTTCTAATGCATATTAAATAAAAATATTAGCATTCTGCACACCTTTTACATGTATGCAATAAGTGTGCCAAATTTCATAATCATCCGTTCGCGCATTTCTTGTAAAATATATAGATTTATGCTGTTGCGGTTCGTGTTTAGTGAGCGAGAGTGCCGCAGGCTTCATCCCTTTTTCCTTTTTACTCATCCCGCTCCTCTTCCTATTATTTTTCCCATCCCAAACTTCGGCAACGCACTTATGGTTTCCCTGGTGCTGTAGGTATCCATGAGAAGCGGTAATTGCTTACTATCAGGCAATCCGTCGTCTGCTCGTTTGCCTCCTACTAAATAAAAAATAGCAGTTTTCTACTTTTGCGTTTTCGTTCAGAGAGTTACAGTTCACCGGAGGCCCATGCCTCTCTGCCCTTTTTATTTTGTGTAAATGCCATTATTTAATGATCTTCTCAACTGAATATACATGTTTTTTTTATATTTATTTGCACAAAACACACTACAATAAAAATATATATTAATAACAATGTTGTTTAGTTTAGTTTTGATCTGGATCATAGCGTAAAATATGTGCATACAGAAAAATACAAAACTGGTACCTATTAACATATGAAAATACATGATATTACTATCAGATTCGATTTGGATGCCTCAAGCAGTCCCACTGGAGCCCAAGGCATCCAAGCCCAAGCTGGTATGGAGGATGTCTTTTACAGTAGAAGTAAATCTGTTAAAGTTCGTATCAAAAACATCTAGTGATTAGTTGGTCTTTACCAAATCATTATATTGTCGGGCCATTCTTGTCAATGGGTTATAGTAGGAGATATTATTTTTATACGTTTGAAGTGCAAAGGTATTACTATGATTGGCCCTACGAGCACTATATTTAATGTTGAAACTAATGTGAGAGAGCAACTCTGGTGAATCGATTATATTGTGTATAATTTTATACAGATAGATTAAATCAGTAAATGCGTCGAGATTCTAATGGCTGAACTTTAAATTTGCTGAGTCTGTCCTGGTAATTTAAATTTGAGCGACCTGGGTTTTGGCGGTAGTTGAGAATTCTAAGAAACTTTTTTGGAAGACGCTCAATTTCATCAACATGAGCCTTGTAATTCGGAGACCATATGGGACTACCATATTCTAGTATGCTCCTCACGAGAGAAAAGTATAGGTACAGTGCACTGCGTGGCTGTCTAAAACATTTGGTAGATCTTAAAACAAACCCCAGTAACTGATTAGCTTTACTTGTAATATGAGTAAAATGTGGGCGAAATGAGAGTTTATCATCAAATAGGATACCTAAATCTTTTACAATTTGCGTGCGAGTAATAACTTGACCATCGATATTATAGTCCCATGCAATTTTATTGTGTTTAAGAGTGAACGATATAATAAAGCATTTTGATACATTTAAAAACATGTGATTCCCTTTACACCATTCAGATATCAAATTTATATCCTGCTGAAGGGCTAGGCAATCTTCTACTCTAGAGATTAATTTGAAAATCTTTAAATCGTCTGCGTACAAGACACAGTTAGATGATAAGTGTTTAATTAAATCATTAATAAAAATAACGAAAAATAAGGGCCCTAGATGGGAACCTTGAGGTACTCCGGATGTAACTGAGGTAGGTGAGGAAAGAAAGCCCTTCAAAGCAACTAATTGTGTTCTGTTTTCAAGATACGAACAGATCCAACGATAAAGGTTTCCGTGGATGCCATATGCGGCCATTTTGCAACAAAGCAAGTGGTGATTCACTTTGTCAAAGGCCTTGGAAAAATCTGTGTATACAGAGTCAACTTGACCTCCCACTGCAAATGCTTGACAAAGATAATTTTGATACTCTAAAAGGTTGGTAATAGTTGACCTTCCTTTTACAAAGCCATGCTGTTTACATGAAATAGCAGGCTTAAAATGATTGTATAGGTGAGTGTATACCAACGACTCAAAAATTTTTGCGAAACATGACAAGATGCTTATGGGACGATAATTCTCACAATTAGACTTGTCACCACTTTTGTGGATGGGAATAATGTGAACAGTCTTCCAACATTTAGGGAAAATGCCACTGGTTAGCGATTTATTATAAATGATACATAAAGGTGTAGGTAATTCCTCTCCACAACCTTTTACAAAAGAAGGCGGCAAGAGATCAGGACCTGCTCCCTTGCTAATATCAAGCCTTTTTATTTTAATTAGTACATCTCTTTTCTGTATTGAGATGTGAGACATTGTATTCAAGAAGTGTTCACCTTTATTAGCTACTTGATTTTTGTCAACTTTACCAACCCTGGTAACAGTATCTCTCTCAAAAACAGAACCGAAATAACTTGAAAAGAGATCACAGATACACTGGCCATTAGGTGATGAATTACCGTTAAAACTCATAGTGTTAGGCACTGAGACTTGACCCTTGCGATTATTGACATAGCTCCAAAAAGATTTGATATTCTTTTGTAAAGAATCTTCAGTAGCTGCGATATATTTGTCATAGCATATTTTAGTAAGTCTTTTACATCTATCTCGAAGCAAGGAAAAAACATCGTAGTCGCGTGGATTACCATAATATTTCTTGTAAAGTTTGTGATATTTATTTTTTTCTTGGTTACATTTAATTAAAGATTTGCTGTACCATATTGGATAAGATGACGAACTGAAGGAAGTAGTTGGTATGTGGCGTTCTATTATTTGAAAAATCGTGTCATAGAAGATATCAGTACACTGTTCGATGTCAGTAGACGCTAATATGTCATACCAGTTCGTGTCATTCAATTCTGCTTTAATGTTTGCCAGATCACATTTATTAAAATTAAGCCGTTTAGAAAAACACCGTTGAAGCTTTTTTGAGGCGTTAGGCATAGAAATACTTATTAAAATTGCAGGATGATGTTTGTCTAGTAAGCTTAGTGCCAGCGTTTCACTAACAGTTATAGAATCTATGTTTGAAAGCACCAAATCCAACAAGCGACCATTTACATTAGTAATGTTATTATGCTGTTTTAAAATACAAAGCAGTAATAGTTCATTCAGTAGACAAAGCTTTCTATTCTGCATCGGGTATGCTCGTAAAGGTAACGAGTGATGACAAGCCGAGTAGTAGTCAGGGGTATTGAAATCACCTATTATTAAAAAATCTACTGAAGGAAAGTCGTTAAGTATTAAGTTCTGACAATGACCATAAAAACGTTCTAAATTATGTACGCTTATGTCAGGAGGTAGGTAGCAAACACATATATTAAGGCAACGTTCACCACGTGAGCTTGGAATAATAACAGTAACCCAGACATCCTCCATATCACTATCCCAGGAGCCCTGGCGAATAACATGGTATTTCTTTAGAATAGCTAACAAAACTCCACCTCCTTCAATTTTGGTGGACATAGTATCTTCGCGGTCTCTCCTAAAGACATTATAACGGCTATCTACAATCTCACCATTGAATACACCCTTATTTAGGTTTGTTTCGGACAGGCATATTAGGTCATAATTAGAGTTTAACAAATTTAAACTGAATTGTGACAATTTGCTACGTATTCTGTTTACATTTTGGTAATATATAGTTACCATTGTAGAATTCGTAAACAACTATAGTATAAAAACAAAAGTTTAAAAGAGTACATGATACTTATAAATTAAATCTAGCCTATTTTATTAAGAGATTCAACATTTTTAACCATGATAGCTGGACTAGTTTCATTTTTAGGGTTTCGTAGTCCACAAGAAACCCTTATAGTTTCGTCATGTCCGTCCGTCTGTCCGTCCGCAGCCTAGCTCAAAGACGCCTGGTGCTAGAAAGCTGATATTTGACATGAATATAGACATAAGATATTGCAACAAAACTGTAGAATAAAATTTAGGAAAATATTTTTTTTAAGGGTATCTCCCCTACATATATAGTGGGGTTGAATTTTTTTTGGTTGAGTACCCCATCATGTGGGGTATCATTGGATAGGTTTAAAAAATATATTATTAGTTTGCTCAAATCATTTTTCGATCAAGTGATTGGTTTGTCAAATATCAAGCTTTGAAGTGAAAAATATTGTTAGACTCAAGTGTCCCCCCCCTCTGCCGGCTAAACTATTAATTTGGAAGAGGTGAAAAAAATCACAAATGTAGTACATATAACGAATTTAAAAGGAAAACTATCACGGCTAAGTAGATATCACTAGTTTACGAGTAATCGTCGATTAACTTATAAATACCTATTTCTGTGAGTTTACATTGGGCGCGCTGGCTTAATCTTAAAGATATACGTACTTTGGTATGTAATGTTCTTCAGTACTACGTATGTATAGTAGTAGTTTATCTTGGAAACCACATTTTATGTTTACAATACATAACTGGATACATACCTAGTATTTTTCTAAACAAAACTTAGGTTCTTATAATAGTGTTATTAAAATTATTTTTTCAGCAAAATAAGCAGTCGGATTTGTTGTACATTAATACCCTTTGCAGCAAGTCATTATGGGCAACTACGGAACCCTACATTGCGCGTGGCCCGACACGCACTTGGCCGGTTTTACGAATATAGATTTGACTGAAACGCACCCAAACAAATTTATAACCTTTATCCTTACAAAATTTCCGTGTAGCGCTGTGCAGTTCCTTGGCTTCCGGGGATAAATGTTCAGCCAAAAATATCCTATTGCTGGCACCAGACACACCGATGTGCATTGTAGATAATTTATCATCAGAATGGGACTTGTTGAAACGAGTTACCGCTGACAAAACAGTATCACGTAGGCGCTGGGACGAGAGAGTGACGAGGATATTTCGCGGCCTCTTAGAGCTTGTGTTCATTTTCGCAACCCGACGACAGGCCTTAATGTCATTTTCAGAGACCACAAGTTGTAAACAGTCGCATAGGTTTTTAAATAGTGTCATTAAATTTTAAGTTTTACTCTCGGGCACCTCATGAATTTCTAAATTCAAGTCTCGTGATATTTTTTCCATTTTAGACACCCGGCTTTGAAGTTTGACTAAAACATTTTGACTATTAGATAGCTCACGCTCTAGTTGATTGATCCTTTTTTCCTTCTCAGCAATATCCACTCGCATGTCTTTTTGTTCTGATGTAATGAAGTCGGCCGTAGTCGTAAAATCGTCCTTTATAGCCTGGATGGCAGTTCCAACCTCTACAGCAACCAGATCCTTCATATCTTTCATAAGCGCGGCACGTAGGTTAATCATAAAAGATGACGCCGGCGATAGTTTTACATCCATGAGTTTACTAATGCTTTCCAAAGTAACCGGCTCGTTTGTGGTGCCAGTGCATGTAGAAGCATTCATAGCTACATTTGACTGACCGTTATCTGACTGAACGACGCGTTCAAGGAGGCATCCGGTGACTGACGTACAAGACATCGCCGTACGGGAGTATCATCGTTGTGATTTTTACGCGTCGTAACATTTTGGCAGAAAGGACAGCGTAGTGCCGCCAATAGCTGAGCACTCAATTGATTGGTTGACTCAACAGTTACATTAAGGCATTCATAGCAGTACTTCGAGGCGCATTTGTTACATTTTAAAAAGTTACCAGCTTTTAGGATAGTGTCACAACAGTGACAATTCATGATTCGTACCCGGCGTCTTCAGTAAAAGAGGCTTCATACACTAAGGCTATGGTTCAGGCTTCACTTCCACTACGGCTGGTAATGTAATCGCAAAAGCAACCAAAAAAAAAATACTAATGTTGTGCAAAAAGCCTTTGTTCCAAGTTCGCATTCGTGGTCGCTCACACTGAACTGTCAGTTGACATTTGACGTAGGCAGTACATTCGACAAACTTCACTAATGTCATACGGGGAAATAGACACTGCACAAACTTCACCAATGTCACATTTGAGTTCCAAGTTTGCAGAAATAATAACACTTTATGTGGGTAGGTTCAAATCCTCTCAAAATGTGTGTTAATTATTTGATGAATAATTTACTATTTCAGCTGTACAATTACGGTTGATAACATTAGCACTGTTTCTTGAACACTTAAACTTCACTTCTACAGTGTTTGTGATAAGAACACACATGTATTTCCACAATTACCGAAATACTTTACGGAGCGCAATGTTACGTGTAAGTACGATTTGACAGAAAAAAAAAAAAAAGAAATGTACCCAGATGTACTCACCATGACATGACATGTACCCAGATGTCTGAATACCAAACGAAATTACTATCGATTGATTAAAATGGCCTGCAAGTTGATAAGCGCTACAGAGTACAAGCTTATACAAAGTAATGCAATTTAGATTCATCAACAGTGGGTAAATTAGCAAAAACGTGTTTACAACTTCCTAGTCCGTATGTGACACTGTTAAAGGTAGAACCTCATATTTCGTACACATTATACAGCATCGGCTAAAAGCCTTTGCATATGAAAGTTGTGCGGCTCCTGTGCGGCTCCTTTGCGCCTGGTACCTAGTACGTACGTAATGGGATTCTTAGCAAGCTCCACTTTGTTTAGCAGATGAACACCTTAGGGAATTATGACTCGCATGAGTTTATTATCTCCTGGTAAGATTGTCGTGAGACGTTGTGTGCTTAGGCTTTAACTTAGTTTCATTGCTTAAGAATGAAGGTGGAAATGATGCCATAACACAATGTCAGTTACGGAAATTAACAAAACATATATTTTTTCATTGGTAAGAAACTAAGACAGCGGTCGCCTCGTAATTAAATACTCCGTCAAGTGCAGTGGGTTCACAAGCCAATACAAACAACAACACACACTACACTTCTACAACTTTAAACTTTTGGTTATTTTTTGTTTGCGTGGATGTAAAATAGCTCGCTATGACTTTTAAAGTGTATAAATAAATTTGCAATAACCAAATATAGTCTTACTGCATGCATTTTATAAGAACTTACACAAAAATCAAAAGCAAAATATACGTTCCAGCCGCTGTTTGGAATTTAATTGGCGTGTTCTCTAAATATGTTTTGTATATCATTATGTCGATAGTATCGACATAGTATAATTATATCGATAGTATATCGACAAAGCCATAAGTAGCTTCAGTGCTTTCTAGAAAAGTACAAAATGTTATTACAAGTTTCAAAAAGCTTCCCGTATCGAGTCCCATGGTTTTCAATTACCTTGCAATAAGTACGAGCAAAAATCACAAAGTTCATCAGACAGTCCTCAATTCTGTAAATAATTTATCAAATTTTTCGCTGGCATTCGTTCCAATCGTTTCAATAGAATTATTTAACAAAAAATGCAATCTTTTATTCAACACTGAAGGATCGGGAGCTAAAATACATACATACATACATAGACTCACGGCTGTTTCCCCGAAGGGGTAGGCAGAGGCATATTAAACGCCCACTTTTCGCCAGTGTTTTGATCCCACGTAATAGGTGGCGAGCCTATTGCCGCTTATCGGGACATTTTGTTTGCCAGAGCCTCGTCCGTTGATCGGCAGGTGCACCACTTGCAGGTGAGGTTGGCTTGGGACCTTAAGTTCTTGGTGGGAACCCTATACACCCAGCTAAAATAATTACGTCTAAATCAAATAAGACTTTTGCAGGACATACATGTCACAAGAAATTTGCTACCCAAGAATTGTCATGAAGTTTAATCTTTCCTTCCACACCATTGGGAACTAATAGAGAAAACTACGGATCGCCCGACCATTAAACTCAGAGCTCTTTAATTATCCCATCATAGTCGGCGTGGTCGAAAATTGCTAAGATTCAGAAGGCGATGAGGGGTCTTGTGGGATTGGCCTCATAGTTATATAGGCTTTGCGGTTATATGTGCGTAGATAATCTGTGTGATTCATGTGTATTTATAAGCGGGGAATAAAATTTCTGCAGTTTGCTTCCTTTGTGTGAATGTGATCTTAGGTCAAATTTTTTCAAGCTGGTAAGGGAAAATATTCAATACAATACACACAGAAATCTCTTTCGCAGTCCGTTGCTGGACCATAGCCTTCTGCTAATTCTCGATACAATAGCATTAAGTATGTCCCGAATTAAGAGAGACATAGTAGCCATATCCTTCGCATTGGCTCATAATAGCATTGTAATATTTGATCTACTATACCACGCTGACCAAACAAATAGGGATTGTTGTCAAGATTTCCATCCTTCCCAACTAATTCGTGTAATTTCCTTAGTCACCTCTCACGACGAGAACGGAATGAAATGCGGTAGCGATACTTTTTATTCTTTATTTGTCACCACATTAACACAATATAAAGCTTTTGGTCAAAGATAACGCTTGTAATATGAAGTTTGGAGATCACGGTTGCGCCGTCTTAGCCAATAATTGCTACTAAGATTGAGCATCTATTGCTCTCACTATGTAGGCTCTACGCAACAGTATTTTCAGATTAACTCAACTCGAAATCTCATTTAAAGCAATCGTTTGTAATCGCCCAATACCAGCACATTCTCTAAGAGAAAGGTAGATATCATTTAATAAAATTAAGTATCTAGACAGGTCCCCAAGGATGTACAATCAAACAAGTCGTCGCTGGAACAGTTTGAAAACAAAATCCCTTGGCTCGCTCATAGAGTCGAAGGACATTAGAAACTGGTTTTGAATGTGCGTGTATAGTAGGACTGGAAGCGAAGATGTCTTGCTAAGCGATTCTCGCCCTTATGGTGGTCTAGCGGAAAGTTGTTCGACTGTACATCCCAAGTTGCAGCTTCTCGCGCCCTTTATTTTTGGGTATTGTCTATCAGTCAGTCAGTAACCTAAGAATTTTATACTACTCTGTCAAGAAAGTACCAGGAAAAGATCAGTAATACACAAACTGTTTGTTATTCATATGTATTCTATGCCGTGTGGTTGACGGCATAGAATACAAGTGTCACCACCCCCATCTTCCCGTGGGTGTCGTAAGAGGGGACTAAGGGATAACACGATGCAAATACCATCTTTGCGTAGAGACGGAAAACTCGACATCAAACCCTATACGACTGCCTCGTTGATCTCGCGGCATAAATGTGCGCGTGGGATCGGGAGGACCCGGGTTCGATTCCTGGGTCGGGCAGTGTTATTGGGTTTTTCTGTCACGAAATTCTCAGTAGCAGCACGGAGTCTGGAAGTGTGCCCGGTACGGCAATAGGCTCGCCCCTTATTACGTGGGACTAAAGTATATCTGGCGAATAGTGGGTGTAGAAATACACCTCTGCCTACCCCTTCAGGGATAAAAGGCGTGACGATATGTATGTATGTATGTTTGTTATTCATTCAAATTTATTTTATCACTTTCAAAGTATGCTCCTTCAGAAACGATACACTAAACGCCAACGAATAATCCAATCATCAAAACATTTTTTTAATGCTGTTTCTGGAATTGAGTTAAGTTCTCGCCGCGAATTCTCATTTATGTTTTCTACCGATTGAAAACAGGTGCCACGAAGTGGTAACTTGAGTTTAGGAAAAAGAAAGAAGTGGGCTGGAGCCATATCTGGTGAATATGGTGGTTGCACGATCGTATTTCTTGAGTGTTTTGTCAAAAATTCGTTAACAATGATGGTCTTGTGTGATGGCCCATTTGCGTGGTGCAAAATCCAAGAATTTTCTTTCCACAAATGTGGCCTTTTTCGTCGAATTTGCTCTCTTAAACGCCGCATAACGCTCAAATAATATTCTTTATTTACCGTTTACACTTCCGACAAGAATTGCGAGTGCACAACACCGCGACAATCAAAGAAAATATTCAACATGACTTTGACTTTTGAACGAGTTTGGCGTGTTTTTTTCGGTTTCAATTCAGTTGGAAGGAGCCACTCCGAAGCTTGTTGACTAGTTTGCATGTCAAACTCGTAAACCCACGTCTCATCACCAGTAACAATGCATTTCATGAATGTTGGGTCGGAATTGACTCGTTCTAGCATGTCCTCAGCGACTCACACAGGCGATTGAGTTTTTGGAGAAAATTCAGATCTTTTGGGACTAGCCGAGCGGCAACATGTTTCATACCCAAATGATTAGTTAAAATGGTACGGATTAGACTCGTGAGAAACAGAAAGTTCGACGGCTATATCTGTCAAAGTTGAATGAGGATTTTCAGTCACTGTTTCGATTATTTTTGCGATGTTAACTTCAGTTGCAGACGTTGATGGCCTACCAGAGCGAGGCAGTTCTTCCACCACTTCTCGACCGCTTTTGAACGCTTTGTACCACTCATAAGCAAAAGTTTTTGATAAAGTCGATTCAGTGCTTTAAGCCTTGCAAAATTTAAGACAAACTCTTTGTTCGATGTGTTAATTGTCCATTATGAAATTCGCAATACACACTAGATGTGATATACTTAACACAGCACGGTATTTAATATAAATATATTATTTAATATGGTATTTACTGTGATGATGGTATTTAATATGGAAAACAGTTGTGCCAATCTAACAACAACAATCATCATCCTCCTCCTAGCGTTATCCCAGTTTCAATCTGGCGTCCGCTTACTAGTCTTACCGGATTTGGCTGAATATTAGCTTTTCCACGAAGCGACTGCCTGTCTGACCTCCGCAACCCGAAGGGATAGGGATATGCCATGGTTTAGACTAGTATCAGTTTATTTAGAATATACTGACGCCCAATAACGACTGTCAAAGATCTTCATGACAGCCGGGACCGACGGCTTAACGTGCTCTCCTAGGCACAGGGCAAGCGATAATTAACCAATCTAACAACAAAAATAAAAAACAAATGTTTTAATTTGGAACCATAAACAAATAATCCATTCCCGATACTTTTTTAACTGAATGTACAAATAACTAAAGCTAAATCTGTTAATTCAAATATTGGTGATAAATACGATACCCGTTTGCCCTTCCAAAAATATAAGGCGCGAGATAATTTATAAGCTCGTTAAGTCGCTAAGAAAGGATTACCTTTATATCAATCCATAAACCTGTCAAGTAAGCGGAGCTTCTTTTAGGGACATTCATTTATTACACGGAGGTCTTCTTATACTGGTAATTATTTTCAGGCGGCTTTTGAGCGGCGTAGCCGAGCAGAAAGATAACCAGAATGTTGCGCAGAGTCTCGGGTTCCTCAATAACCTTCCTCAGGAATCACACTGTATATCACTATCATCAGCCCTGTATATAATATACTGTCCCACTCCAGCAGTGGGACAGTATATTATATACGGCACGGGTCGCTTCTCACTGTGAGAGGGGTAAAGCCATAGTCCACCACGCTGGGGGTCCACAACCAAGTGCGGGTTGGCGGATTGGCAGACTTCACACGTTTTCCGAGATCATTATGAAGATGTCTCAGATATGCAGGTTTCCTAACGATGTTTTCCTTCACCGTCAAGCAGGCGATAATTAATCATTTAATTCGCACTTAATTTCGAAGAATCATTGTGCGTATGTATCCGTCCATACTGTATGAAAATCAATTTAGTAGTTTTTGACTTTAAAGCGTCCATACAAACAGACAGACGATAACGTGGGACTTCATTTTACGACATACTGTATAGATACAAAAGGCACTCGTACTAAATACAGGTACACAGTATCAAGTTACAAGATCAACAACCGGCGAAGGGCCGCCGGTTGCTGATCGACGTCGCTACAAGCGATATTGCGTCGGTATTTATTTATACGTGCGCTTTTAGTCCGTCTGCCAGCTCTGTGAGCTACAAACACTCTCATTCAAAAATATTTGTGGCCCGAGCTGTACGTGTGATCCGAATGATCCGTTTGTTTCTACTGCGCCTTTGTCCTGTTTGAATTGTGTGTTCAATCGTATAGTGTATGGTATTTTGCTGATGGATCATGATCAATATGTCTTTATGTATCTGTAGAGTATTTATTTCTGTATGGAGGGATTTTCTGCCCTCCATATTACAATGGGATAGTTGTATGCCATAGTATACTCACTGTTGTTTCTTTTCTACCACTTACACTTAATAAACTGTTGTTCTGGATCTGCCCGTTTTTTATGTTATATGATTCAGTGTTCCCTCAACGATACGGGATGTATTCCACAAGGCGAAAAATATCTTCCACGGGACAGGATTTATTCCTAATACGGATGACTTTCCAAAAAAGTCGGCATAAAAACTGTCCACTATTTCCCGTTGTTTTTAAACCGTGCAGAAACTCCAATGTTTATTATATCGGTTAGGTGCCACTATAAATTGAATCTCGGACCCTCGCTCCAACTAAATTGTAATAATAAAAAGACCCGTTGTCCGTGCGTGGACATATGAGACTCAGTGATATGTTCTAAAACTAGCCATGAACTGTGTGCCACTGATGTTTTAAAATACGTTTATTGTATACTAACTTATGCCGAATTTTCATAAGCTAGCTTCCAAATCGGTGTTTTTTTAACAAACTTTCAATCTACATTTTAGGAGTGGAATTAAAAAATCCTTCCTTCTCCTCGACGTATAGAGATACCTCCACCATAAAAAACACTGTTCTAATTTCATGTTTCAAGCTATAGGCTTAAAATTTGCAATGATATATCAGGATATCTATTTTTGTGCTACCTAAAGATAGTTTACCTCATACAAAATTTAAGCAACGAATTGTTTTATACATATTTACCATACATAAACTGGAGGTATAACGACAACTTCAAAACCAATTCCTCCAAAATACAACAAATATATGCAGGTAAGACCATAGCTGGCCAAATGCGAGCTGGCAGACTCAAAACATCTTTCGAGAATATTATGCAGAACTCTCCAACATGCAGGTTTCCTCATGATGATTACCTTAACCGTTCAGCTTTTCACAGTAGTATTACTTCTACTATTACTTCGAAAAGTCATTGGTTTGCACCGTGGATTTGAACCCAGGGTATTGGAGCTCTATTGTTAGTTTAAAATGAATTACTCCAGAACACAACAGAAATATTGACACAAAAGAACGCATAATCAGTGTCCTCCTTCATCACCATGTCATCAAACTCACAAAGTCTTCACTCACTGCTTCTCAAACAATTAGGATGACATTATAAGGAGAGGTTTTGGTACATTGCTCCCGAATAAAACCTTCCCATCATTATACTCCGCAATGGACATTATCAATATCTGTAATGGCACCAAGTTATTCCCTTTATTGCACCTTCGAATATAAACATGTCAAAGCCGCAGGTGTTAACTAAGAAATTGGGACAAATAAAATTATCAATTAGATTCAATGTATTTCTTCAAGCTTTAGGAAATTAGAAGTTTTGGTTGCCAATAAGATGATATACTCTTGGACTTTTAAGTATACAATATCGGTCGGTAAAAATACGGTAGAACAGTCACTGCTTATAAACTATATAATAGGTCAATGAGTGAGCTGGCTATGTCTTGTCTAAAGTAATTACCCGTTTAAATTTCAAGTATTTTGCCTGCTGTTGTTTGAGTCAGGATAATCTTTCGATCTAAATATACTGGCAGTCGCTGTGATAGAAAATATACAATATCACCCATTACCCACCCTTGAGCGACAAGCTAGCAATCATTACAAGCCTCTTGTAATTCTCTCACGTTAGAGAAAAGTAAACACACTTTATGAACAAATCACAACAATGTCTCAAAACATTTTGTCAGAATCAATGGCTAATAAACAACGAAAACACCATGTTTTTTCCGTCTAAGCACCGTAAACAAAACACTGTATTGTGAAAGTTCCCCAGTTTAATTTCAATATAATTATCTTGAACCGCTTTAAAGCATACGAAACAATTTACACGGTGCAACACAATTTATAAAGTGCGTACCAATTGTAGAGTGAAACTTGTAAAATTATCACCTGAGTTCGAAGGTTAAAGTTCTACAACGAATTAAGCAGAAATGGGCGGGCCTTGAAAAATATACGTTTTTTTATGGTAATAGGCGGCAAACGAGCAGACGGATTGCCTGATGGTAAGCAATACCGCCGCCCATGGACACAAGCAACACCAGAGGAGTCACAAGTGCGTTGCCGCCCCTTGGGGTTGGGAAGTTGGGAAAAGGGATAGGATGAGGAGTGGGATCAGGGAGAAGGAATAGGGGATAGGGCCTCCGGCACTCTCACTCACCGAACGAAACGCAACAGTTTAGGTACTGTTACTTTACGTCGATTTTCTGTGAGAGGGTAGTACTTCCCCAGTCGAGCCGGCCCATTCATGCTGAAATCAGCAAGGCTCTACTACCTATAAACGTCTCACTTGAGTTTTGGGACCTCCGCAGAATGGTTTGTTATCTCACATAGATAGCCTCTTAGAATGAGATTTGATGGTTTTTATACATGCAGAGAATTAGATGAATGTTTCTCTGAGAGTGGAGGCCAACCACAACCCAGCCTACTAGACAGCAGACGTAAGGCGATATTAAATATGGCTCTAAAGCCGGTAAAGTTTATAAAACTAGAATATGGAACGGTTTGAATAATGTTACGTTTGGAAGGTTCGCTCATTTCTTTGCTAACATGAGAGCCTGTTAGGTACCTTCATGAAGGTAAGGCGATCCGGTTTGAGTTCATAATTCATGTTCCTTATTCAACCAAGTAGCACCTCAACGTAAAAGTTATTTTTCAAAACGTGTTATACAAAGCTTTTCATTGGTTTTCTTCTTCTGATGCTATAATCTTCAATCAATCAAATGACACACTGACAGAAAATAACCAACAATTGTCAGGACCAATAAAAGAACTACCTACCCCGTATGGCATTCAAGTTCACGTCGAGATCCCAGTTGATTGTCGGGATTTATGTTATCATTGTATAGCTTTGTGATTTTACTTGTAATGTATGCTATTTCATATACCGCATAAAAATAGTCACTGAAGTTGCCGATATAATTGTAAATATCATATCATTACACGGTCTGTTTACAATTTCTATGGATTGGAAGCAATATCCAATTTAAATTACTACAGCAAAATGCTTGCGGCAACATCATGTATGCTTATTAGCTTTTGAATCAACAGTAATTTATAAAATCGTGTCCAAACAACACTGGCATCACACACAGCTGTATTTCCATAAGTCAATACAACCGACGCTGCACCCGAAAATTTTAATATTGTACACAGTTAACGCTATGTAATTATTCGACTCAATCTACGGCTCGCTCAAATTGCGCTAATCTAACAAAAAAGGCTGACCTTAAAAACATTACCTAGGCCTGGGAATATTTCACCAAGAAAAATGTAATAACAAAAACAATATCTGAGGAATCCTTCAAACTGTGCGATAAAGTACAGAGCTGATTATAGCTAAGCGTCAAGTGACGTCATATTTCATTTTTTTCTCAGCAGCCGCTCGTTAATTCGCTCTCGCAACAAAATGAGGCTATTTGATCCTCTCTGAGGAACATAACAAGCTAATTCTATACAAGTAACTGACTTGCAAGAAACATAGAGGGTTTTTATTAACCGTCAAGTTAATAAATAAAGAGAGACTCAAGACGGAGGCTTTGTGTGAACGTAATTCCGCTCAATATCGGCGATCTGATGCTTCAACTTGCGTTTGATGTTGTAATTAATGGTAGTAAATACAGATATTAATAAGCTGATTACGCGTAGAAAGATAGCTACTATTATTATATTTTATATCCAGAGTATATTTGTAGGTATATTATTGCCAAACACACATCGTCTGTGTCCCAGCGCTATCCCGGTTGCATTCAAGGCTTGCATCTTGGAGACCAGGAAACACTTTCTAGTCAAACAATATTTGGCAGAATATTAGCTTTACCACAGAATGACTGCCGTCTGACTTCCGCAAGCCGAAGGCGTAATGATGTTTCATGATTTAGACCAGTCTCAGTAAATTCAAGAGTGCTGACTCGTCATGCCAGCTTACAAAGATCTTTATTAACGTGCTCTCCGAGTTACGAGCAACCGATACTTGGCTATTTAGAAAGTTCGACTGCACGGTTGGCGTAGTGGTTTAAGCGGTCGCCTCACCGCTTGACACTACTCGGTGTGTTGTGGGTTCGATTCCCAAACGAGTCAACACTTTTTGTAATTCATAAATTGTTGTTTCGAATCTGGGTGTGGTGTCCGTTAGTTGTATGTTTGTAAAGTCCCCCGCGACACAGGATTTAGTCCTAGTGCAGGAATCGTCTTTAAAAAAAAATACGCAATTTACGACGTAAAGTAATGTAGTGGGTGAGTCACGGGTTTGAACCCGATGCCATCAGCATGACAGGCTGTTAGTATTTTCACTAGCCTTTTACTGCCTGTATCCTCATCACTAGCTTGCTTGAATTGCTCCTAATTACTATGTATAACATGGTTACGTATAATCTAAAATAACATTAGTTTATGTAAAATAATACATACATACATAGACACATGCCTGTTTCCCGGAGGGGTAGGCAGGCGGTACTACGGAACGCCATTTACAACTATCCTGACATATCTCTCTTACTTCATTCACTCCCATCAGATTCCTCATGCATGCTCTTCGGTTCAGGGTACTTGTAACCTTATAAAATAATAACTCCTTAGAAATCATGTTACCCTATTTATGTATAACCTACTGTTAACTTGTGTCGGTATTTTTCCTTGTTTTATTCATGAGGCTACAATGGCGCGAAGAAACCTTTGTGCTTAGAGAGACATTATGATATGGCAACAGCTGTTCAGCGTTCGAACAAAAAATAACTAATCTGTTTGAAATAGAAATATTGTTCCTTACTTTGTCTATTGAAAATTTCTGACTATGGTCACACCATAAACTGTCAATTCATTCACTCTTTCATTCTTTGTCGTCTTCCGGAAAAAAGTTGTCTGCGCTCGCGCCGTTTGTCTTTCACGCGTTTTGGAATTGAATTATATTGGTTAATAACCTTGCAACTGTCGTTATTGATGTTGACCGACAGAGTTGCGAGCGATTGATAAATTGATTGTGATAAAATTTTGAACTATTGAACATATGTAAAGTTGTGCAAATCCGTCCACGTGCTTGTGTCCTGAGGACTTCGTTGGAAGAAAACCCTGACCATTGGACTGGTAGCTATAACGATTTGCTTGTCATTTTGGCCAAAATTATGAGTGTAATCTTATAGGTCTACTCCAGAACATCATCAGAGACAATCTCAGGTAAGTTGAAATATAATCACTGTGCAATCACAATATATAATTATATTCATTCAGACCTTTGCCCTGGGCTAAGGACTGGATGAATTAATTGCTTCCACTAATCTCTGCAAACCTTACCCAGTTCAAGCCCAGACTCTGAACATAATCTATCGACCATTATCTCATTCTTAACTTCCATTCAAATAATCTCACCTTTTACTCAGCCAACTTCAAAAACCACAAGTCAATCTATCTATCTCACTCACACCAACATAAAGTCATCAAAAAGTCAAAGTTCAATAACAACGTCACCATATCCCAAATTAAGGACTTCTGACGTCACCTGACGCAGCTGTCCAATCAGAGACCGGTATGAATAATGACTTAGAACCATACGTATAAAACTCTTGATAAATTAATGAGATAAAAATGAAATTAGATTCGGATTGGAGAAAAGAGATGATTGATTTTAGAAGTGAATTGATTGAGTTTGGCAGAGTATTTGATAGCGAAGAGTTTTAACCTGCAGTGAAAATATGGATTGATTTCTAAACTATCAAGATCAAAATGACGAATAAACGTTTTGTTCATTTGCTCATTTGTAAAATCCACTGTGTTGCAGCTTATTTATAAGAAATCATTTAAGCATAGCCCCTTTTACACTTTACTGGTTAACACGGAATAGGGAATATGCATGATTTTTTTTTATGACCTACATCAATTTCATCATTATAACACAGAAAAAAATATAAATATGTTTGAAAGTATTCAAATTATTTTACAAAGTGAAATTGAAAACATTGAATAAAATCGAGCCGCTCAAACGCCGCCATTTAACGCCCGCTTTCGATTACGTCACATTGCACGTCACGTGGTGTGAACTCTAAGCGTTTCAGTTACTTCTGACGTATTTTTAAGTTCTAATTGCTTTACAAATCATGGAAAAAGCTAAAAAACCTTACTAGTATTGTATGGTACCGAAGTGCTAAAACACAAGTAAAAGTACACCGGATAAAGTGTTTTTTCGTATTCCAAGCGATGTGGATATCCGAAACCTTTAGTGTTGAGAAAGGATAATGTATCTCAATTATAGTGTTTATTTTTGTGAAGGTAAATTTAGCATTCTTATTATGCTATGTTTATATACAACGAAGCGTGAATTAGTGGTAGGTAAATTTTAATTCAGCTCAAAATTCGGTTTAAAGCCCACCAAGCCTAGTTCAAAAAAGTTGAATTAAACTTTCTATAAAAACCTTCCTAAACTTATTCCTAATATAGTATCACACATCATATCATTTTCTTCGCAGCTGGCTAATCTCATAAAACGATAGACCACCGTGGCCGGAATCGTTCGGAAGACAATATTATTATTACATAAAGCCATTATCTATTTAATATTATGTGCTAAAAGTAATAAAACTTATCGTACTTGTGTGTGAACTTTAATAATTTTCATCATCATCATCAGCCTTTGACAGTCCACTGCTGGACTAGGCCTCTCCTTTGAATGGAGGAATTGGCCTACTATACCACGCTGGCCAAACGGGTTGGTATAGGGTTTGTATCAAGTTTTCCTTCTCTTGCAGTCTCGTTCTCTGCATAATACGCTCCTTCTGTCGGCTCTTACGACACCCATGGGATGATATGGGGTGGTGACATTTCGTATTCTTAATCCGTCACCACAATATATCCGTTAAATAGGAGTTCTGCAGTGATTTTAGCGACGAATGTTATGTATTGGTTATGTTTTAATATTTTCAAACGCACTGTGTTCATTTTATGTATAAAAATCAATGTTCAGACTAAAATATATCGGAAAAATATACGGATTTGATACAAAATATGCTGTCATCATAAATGTATCAATTTCCGGTAGATTTTCGGATTGAGCTTTGACTTAATCAGATTCAGTCATAGTCCTAGATTTACTACAAACTCAAATTCACTAGAAATCTCCACAGGAACACAGGTTTAAAGTATTTTTCTCGCAAACACCACTAAAACAGTATGAATATCGACGCCGATAAACAGCATGCCGTGCCAGCTGACGTCACTTTTCGTTTCGACCAATGGTGACGCGTTTTGTAAGTTTGAATTGCCCGCCCTTATTTTTTTCATTTTTAAAACAATATTTTATGGGTTTAAATAATAATTAAATGAAAAAATACGTTTTGATTATAATCTGACGGTAAGAAAGATTCGTAAAAAATATAGGAGATGAATTAAAATTTTATGCATATTCCCTATTACGTAACAGGGCTTTAAGGACATCTGCAAACATCATACTTCTTTAGTCGGTACGAAGCGGTAATCAAAAATTCCAAACAATGCTAACATTCTACTGATTCCTAATAGTGAAATCATTCATTTCATGAATTAATTTTTTTAATAAAGTGCAAATAAATGTATTATTTTTGTGCAAGAAATAAAAACCAAAGTTCATCAAATTGCTTTTGTCTGTTATTGTAAGTAACAAACTATGGCAAGTCTAGCAAAATTCTTTTCACATAAGGACGTCGTTCACTTACTCGTCTCACCAAAGAACTGTCCTATCGAACACATCGCACGTATCAACTAAAATAATCTTGTTTATTTGTACAAAAGACCTTTTGAACAAAACAGACACTACTCTAAGTGCATTTTATTCCGTCAGACCCTTTGAGAATGCCCTGGGAAGGCTGTGACGAACGTCCAAATTTATAGAGCTTTTGGAGACGCTTCAAAACGCCCGCATCGTCATATTTTCCTAATGCGTAGAGAGCGGTGAGGGTTCATAATATACTGGATGGTCTTCAGTAGGCAGTCGTCCGCGACAATTGGTTAAAATTCAATTATTCGTTCCCATTATTCGTGTACTCATAGTTTGTAGTAGGGCCGAACCACTTAGGGCGTTTCGCTCATGTCGAGTGCTTTGCTCTGATTCGCTTTAATCTAACTTTAATACAAGCTTTTATGCTACAAGTTTTATAACGGAATTGGTGAACGGAAATTTAGGTTTGGGCTAGAGACAACTAAAATAAATTAAAACTTATACCTAGATACGTGACATACAATATTCAAAATATAGGCATAATGATATGGATAAAGCTTTTTGAATCAACGAAACTAAACCGTGTTCTTTCTTCGATACAGGTACCAGTAACTTTTTTCTCTTTTCCGTGATCTAAGGGGGCACTTAATAACTGTCAATATACTTTGCCTGAATGTAACTCATCGTCACCATCGTCCTAGAGTTACCCCAATAGCATCCAAGACCTTGGAGTATAGGGTTCGCTTACTAGTCTATCTGGATTTGACATAATATTTATTAGCTTTTGAACAGATTGAGCAAAGGCATTATACATTCCATGACGTTGATCATCATCATCATCAGCCTTTAACAGTCCACTGCTGAACTAGGCCTCTCCTTTGAAAGGAGGAATTGGCCTACTATACCACGCAGGCCAAACGGGTCGGTGTAGGGTTTGTATCAAATTTTCCTTCTCTTACAGTGCTGTTCTCTGCATGATATGCTCCCTTTGTCGGCTCTTACGACACCCATGGGATGATATGGGGTGGTGACAATCCGTATTCTTAATCCGTCACCACCACACCACGGACGATGACTTTGATCAGTGTCAGTATATTCAAGGGTATATACCGACTCCCCAAAAGGACTATCAAGTATGACAGCCGGGCCCCAGAGCTTAGCCTGCTCTCCTTGACACGGGGTGACCGATAATGAACAATTTATTACGCACATCCCATAGACTACGCTCTCCGCTCTCTTCATATCATCGTCTCGAAAACTTCGAATTAAAAAAATAATTTAAAGAAAAACAGAACGACTCACAGTCGGGGAACCCGGGGACCCCTTGGGAAGATTTGATTGGTAAAATTTGAATGGGCCCTACTGTGACTCGTTCTGTTCGGCATTAGAAATTATGATTTGTTTTATATGTGTATCGATTATAAAACTATTTCAATTGTGTAGTTATTTAGTATTACTTAACAGAATTCTAATCTACTGGGCTTGTTTCTTTCTTTTTAGTTTTTATTTTATTGTTTCACGTATTTTTTAAAATTAGTTTTCACGCAGTCGGGCTTTTTGTTTTTCTTTAAATATTATTTTTCATTTTATACTTTTTAGTTACGATTCATTGACTTCTAGAATGATTGTTTTGTTAAACAAACTTTAAATCGTTATAGATCCTAAACTAATTTTTAAAATGAAAAATGATAAAAGGAACCTAAAGATGATTTTAAAATACCTATTCAACGACACCCCACTTGACATAGTTCATCAACTTTTTTTTTCATTTTGACAATATGGCGTCTGGTTGTCGCTGTGGTGAATTTTGATTACTGTCATTTCTTTAGTGACACTCGCAAGGTTAAGACGTATCGATCGACGTAAGAATCATCAAAATCGGGCTACGCATTTGGTCTCTAGAACGCCACATATAAACAAACATACATACTTACATAGACTGATAAACACATTACCCTCCTTTGCGTCGCGCAGTCTGGTAAAAACAAAATAAAAACATACCCTTTGAAGATTTTAATCTAAATAATACAGACTATTTAAGATAAGACTGTATACCAAAAAAACTAAAAAGCTGAAACTTTTCTTTATATATTCATTATATTTACAAGTAACGCGATTGTCATATGTATCCTTGTTATTGTTAGTAAATACTGGATATCCCTAATTCTTATTATATCAATTTATCTCCTCTCTCTTATATTTTTCACGCTGGTTTTTCCTTAAGGGTTTGTGACACGTCTTCACGCATGGCTTGACCGCACTATTTTCCCTTACTAAAACTATAACGTGGCGTTCTTGCGTTGTCGAATTACGATTGTTGGACGAAAATATTAGTGAAATACTGTTGTTTTTCGTCAGCTTTCGTTAGGTATATAAATTGTTATAAAGTTAGATCCAATAATGTAATCATATAATCCAATATCATCATCTAAAATATTAAATAGAAAGCTGTCATAATTTTTATATGACGATATTTCGATGCAGAACTGAAAATAAAACTTTTGTGATTTATTTAGCTTACAACCACTCGTATTATAAACGCGAAATATTTCTACTGGTGTCTGCTACCCTAACTAGTCACATAGCTTTGTTAGAGAACTTTTACTTTAGATAGAATAACACCTCGTCTGCTTTCCCGACAGGGATTTCGATTTCTAAGCAGGATAAAGATTTATATTCTGTTTATAATCATTACTCTTCCTTTTGGCTTCGCCGTAGTCGGGTAAAAAGAGAACTAATGCACTAGAAGAAAGCCGTGTGTCGTGGGAGACTTAACAAAATGTTTACTCAAGCGACGTACACAACATCCAGATTCTAAACGACAATTTGTAAATCTAACAAAGTCCTTTGCATGGATCAAACCCACTATACTCGGCCTAGTTTACTGCCACAAACGTTACGTGGATAATTTTGAGGCGGGATGTTCATATAATATTCATTGTTAAATGTCTGAATCTTCTTCGTAACCTTGTTTAAAACAAAAGCAGGCACAGGCCTCAAATATTTTAATGTTACTTCGCTTATTTTCAATTGACAACGCCTTACACAAAATGTCGTCGCTTACTTCGTAAACGCGGCATTGTAAACATCGAGTAAGAAGACGTTTTAAGACGCGAACTAACACAAAAGACGTCAAGTTTTGACTCAGATCCAAAGTTGGAAGTCTTAACGTCGGACGCAGCTTGAAATCCGTAGTTTTGTCGCGATAAACCCCCACCCTGGAGCAGGGATTGCGAACCTGCGGCACGCAGTAGTAATAATTATCCGCTGTAGTGTTAATATTTTTTTAAAAGATTTATTGGCCGTCTTCATCATAGCTAGAAAAATCACCTACGGTTAGTCTACTTTAGCGTATTAAATACGCAATTTATTATCAACACTAATTTTAATACAATGTCATGGACAGTTATCCTAAAAGCCAAAGTCAGAAATTTAGGCAGACATAAAATTGACACGTACAATAATAACATTATTAGTACGTGAAGCGGTAAAAATCAACAAATATAACAATTTCAACCGGGAGGATGGATATAGATTATCGGCTACTTGGAATCCAGTCATCAGCAAATGTAAACACCGCCGCAGTGATAAATCTCAACAGTGTGTTGACGTCATTAGTGTAGAGTGGCGGAGTACCGACATTGCGAACTTAAATAAAGACCAAGTCAGGGTAGGTGCCGAAACCTGCACTTCCACAAGTTGGCGCTGAGCTCTCATCAGTCTCTCCGCGACCACGCTCGGTGCAAGACGAGCGAAACGTCGGAAACAAATAGGTATTTATACCTTAAATAAGTTAAGTTAACGCGATTAAGACCCGCTAAATTATTTTGTGTGAATAACATTATGTTTAAACCTGCTATCTAAAGTCATCCTGTTCCTCTGTGGAAAAGTCTTGGATGCACCCGGGACAACACTTGAACGATGATGTCAAAAGTCAACTGTGTCAACCCGTTAATTAGGAAATTAATTGTAAAGCTAGATCTGTGGACTTTGATGATAATCTGACGATATATCACGTTTAGAAAAGATACGCTGATATTGCCATAACAACTTTTTCACGAAATGTTTTAAAGAGAACACGAGAACACAAAATGTTGTGCGCCGCTGTCCCAGTTACTCTTGTCATATTAATATTTGATGTGCTAATATAGATCCTTGTTTGAGGGAATGTGGTTCTCAATGACGATGCGAAAACCGTAGGACGTGCGTCTTCGATGAATAATTAAATTACACTTGAATTGCGTGTCTGTATTTCATTTTGTATGTCACATGTTTAAGAGTGTGATATTTCAGAATTTGTATCTTAACATTGTTCTGTGTGGTGACAGATTAAGAACAAAGAGCCATTTCCCCATTGCGTTCTCTAGTACAAGGCTACTAAGGAAAATATGCTAGGAAATATATTATCTTTGGAAAGAGATACTACAAACCAACCCAGCCAGCGTGATATGGCAAATCCTCCTTTGACTACCTGATTGTATTGCACAATGTAGAAGAGGCGCTTGTCCAGCAGTGGACTGCGATAGACTGCATGATTATGGCTATTATTATCATAACAGTTTATACCTGCGCAACGAAGGGAGTGATGCGTCGGATACAGGAAAAATACTTAAACAAGGCATTAAATACAACTACCCTATGTACCATATGTGTTGTTGTTAAAGAAGTTAGGTTACGTTAGTGCTGACAGGTACAAATGTATAAAAGTCCCCTTAAAATAAGGAAAAAATACTACCCTATAGCTTAGCTATAATTGTCTTAGAAGTTCGTCCACAAGTTTTATAATGCACAGTGAGAAAAAAACATAATTACACAGTGAGAAATAATAATATAATTTAAACTGTTTTTATATGAGAAGTAATTTCTTATCGTATCTGTATTAACTGACACTTTACCTATCAAACAACCTGCTAGAGTAATAAATTACAAGCCTGAAAACGATTACACAATAAATTACGACTGACTGCCTCTTTGGTCTCGCGGCATAAAAGTGCGCGTGGGATCGCGGGGAGGTCTCGGGTTCGATTCCCGGGTCGGGCAAAGTGTTATTGGATTTTTCCGTTCGGAAATTCTCAGTAGCAGCACGGAGTCTGGTAATGTGCCCGGTACGGCAATAGGCTCGCCCCCTATTACGTGGGACCTAAAAATTCATGGCGAAATGTGGGTGTAATATTACACCTCTGCCTACTCCTTCGGGGATACAGGCGTGAGTCTATAAATAAAAATAAAAAAAAATACGAAGAGCCTTATCCCTTTGTGAGCAGAAATTCTAATACTGTTTCAATTGTGAGACGTCAAGATGTCAAGACACAATCAGTCGTCCTATCTCCCCCGTGTCTGACCTCTGCATACACATTATTATATACATACATCTTGTGTCCCAAATTTCCGGGACCCAGTAACCCGCCATGTGACAGACTAATCGAGTCTCTAAAATACCTTTGTTTTTTCCTGAATTTACTAATCATCTTTTATGTTTAAAGAAGGGACCGGGATCTCGGATTAGATTAGTTTCGTTTGTATTTCAGATTACATAAATATTTAGTTTGGTACGCCTTATATTTTATGCAAGCCTTATATTTGTGAAAATAGGGGATAAAGAAGGTTTAGTGGAATGACGTGAATACCTATGCCACTTTCTAGACTAATCAGACTTTATAGCTATACATATATTACTAGTTTATCCAGCTTTTTCACAGCGTTGCTGTCGTTTGACATTCGCAACCCAAAGTTATAGTAATATTTGATGACTTAGAGACCAGTGCCAGTATACTTAGCGGTACTGACTCCCCTCATCGACTTCATGACAACTGGGAATGAGGCATGAGGCAAGCAACTGAGTATTTAATACGCACATTACTTCAAAAAATTTGTGGTGCGCACCTGTTAGTATCTTCACTGCCATAGTCAGAACATTTATCTGCTTGAAAGGGTCACGGTCAAAATGGGCGTAAAACCAACAGCTTTAAAATATATTTTTTGTGAAAGCTAATGACCATTACTTAATTTTATTCTATGACGGCAATCACCCAAACAACCGGTGAGCAGAGATATTCAGTGATGTTCAAACGTATTTTTTATAGAATCCAAAACAACGGAGAACGACGGAGCTAATACAACGGAGATAACACGATACGATGTTGTGCAGAGCTAGGCCAAAGAAACCAATCTATTGGTTGGTAACCTAACGGAATTACTACATTCCATCCCTTTCTAACTTCTCTCTTACTCAGGCGTCGACCAAAAACAAGCGTGCGGTCAGGCCGGGCAATGCGCGTCAGTCGTTATTCATATTTAATTGAATTATATAGAAAGGAGTCATTAGATGATTTAAACAGATGTAATATTCTGCAAACTAATGTGTGGTTGCTTCGAATTAAAATACAGTCGCGGCATGTCAGATCGCGCACATATAATACTTACATTTTGATCGATAGATACCAAATCGGTAGAAATGCGATAGTTGAGCATTGCTGTACTTGCTTAACAGGCAGAAGAACAGTAGGAAGTTGTGCCCACATAGTTTCAGTTTTGTGGTTTTTAGGGTTAGGACGGCACGAGCCTTTCATTGCACCCGCAGAACATTTATTAGATGTTATAGTTGATGATAACCATTGATATTTAAATAAAAGGTATCAATATATAGCAGTTTTTAACAAATATGTGTGTTTTATTTAACCAATCTTTGGGATTTTTTTGCAGTGATACCCGGTTGATTTTGGGGTTAACAAGTATTTAGGGGGTATTTAGAAGTACAATAAAGTAAATTACAACACATTTTATTTCTGTTGGTTTTACGCCCAGCTCTCATACAAAAATGCCCATGATCCTTTGTCTCGTATGCTATTTAATAGAATATTGTCGACTATTTGTCGGTCGTGTATCTTTAGTAACTTGTAAGTTTTTAGAGGCTTCCAAAAAGTTTTGTGCTGATTAGCAGACCGTCCAGTGGATTACAATCATGCTAGCAGCGTTCAGCTTCTTATTTGTATGAAAACACGTTTGATCTTTAAGATAAGCTATCCGTATCTCTCAAAGTATACAATCAGAAATAAATGGAGAAGGAAAGAAAAGTTGAATTTTAATTCGGTTTAATAGTTTAAACCGACTCGACAAAGCGAAATAGTTGGCCATAAAAATATAACCAACTCCACAATACTACCTACAATACTAATTCATAATGCACCACTGTACATGTGCACATGTGTACGTAATAGGGCCATGCTGATTTCAGCACGAATGGGTCGGCTCGACCGGGGTGGTACTACCCTCTCACAGAAGATCAACGTAAAGTAGCAGTACTTTTCTGCTGCGTAATCGCTTGGTGAGTGAGAGCGCCGGATCGGCCATCGGCGGATCGGCCACTGCTATTCCGCACAGTCCAATGACGAAACAATACTCCACGCTTTGTCACGCGCCGCTGCGGTGATTGCCACCTCTTTTCACGCCCCTCCTCTCTTCTTCCACTCCACTATGGCAGCAAGCATTGGTAACGGTCACACAGCGGCGTCAACCTTTCCCACCCACACGTTACTTGAGGTGGAGTTCGCCAACATCCGCGGACTCCATTCAAACCTCAACGCCGTCCACCACCATCTCGAGACGGCAAGGCCGGCCATGCTTTTTCTGACGGAGACTCAAATAAGCCGCCCTGCCGACACGATTTATCTGCAATATCCCGGCTATGCCCTTGAAGAGAACTTCTACGCAAAAGCCGGAGTATGCTTGTTCGTCAGGGCGGATATTTGCTGTCGTCGTTTACGCTGCCTAGAGGACCCCTCCTTTTCCGTGTGGATACACGTAAATCTGGGTTCATTAGCCCGGATTTACGTGTGTCTATACCGTTCCCATACTGGAGATGCCGAGACAACTCGACTTTTTGATTACCTGAGTCAGGCGGCAGATGAAGCGCAGGAACAGTTTCCGACCGCTGAGTTGGTCTTTTTGGGAGATTTTAATGCCCACCATGAGACCTGGTTGGGCTCTCCCAAAACAGACCACGCGGGAAGGGCTGCTCACGCATTTGCTCTCACGCATGCATGACCTGACCCAGCTGGTACTCCAGCCCACCAGGATAGGTACCAGATATTCAGGGTCAAGCGCCCTCTTTGCTGGACCTTCTGCTGACGAGTCATCCAGACCAGTACAGTGTGTCGGTTCAAGTCCCATTGGGCTCCACCGACCACTATTTGGTCTGCACTTCAGTGCCAACCGCTGCGCCTTCACAACATGTGGACGTAAAGCGACGCTATGGCACTACTCGTCAGCAGATTGGGATGGCCTGCGCAGTTATTACGCGTCCATTCCGTGGTCTCAGCGTTGCTTTGGTGGAAGGGATCCTTCGGAGAGTGCGTCTGCTGTTGCTGGGGAAATTCTGTTAGGTATGGAATATTATATTCCATCCACTTTTGTCACCAGCAACAGCAAAATTCGGCCCTGGTTCGATCGCGAGTGCGTCGATGCTGTTAAACAAAAACAGTCAGCGCACCGTGCTTGGATCAGGGCTCGGTCTCGTCGCGATCCGAATGTCCATCTCATCAAAGCGGCCTATAACAGAGCCACTAAGGTCTGCAAGAGTGCATACACCAGAGCGGATGCACAGAGCGTTGTACGGTTTGGCCAAGAACTTCTGTCGCACCCTACTGGAAGCCGTGGATATTGGCGGCTGGCCAAAGCCGTGCAATCCAATTTCTGCCAGTCTTCGCTGCCACCGTTGCGATGCTCTGACGGATCACTGGCTCATGGGCCGCAAGAGAAAGCTGACTTGCTTGTCAATCTCTTTGCGACCAACTCCCGAATCGATGACCTTGGTTCGCAGCCGCCATCTATAAACCACTGCGGCCACTCCATGCCTGATGTTCGCAACAGGCAATGCGATGTTCGCGCGATACTGCGGTCTCTCGATGTCCGGAAAGCTAGTGGTCCCGACGGTATCCCAGTGGTTGTTCTTAAGAAATGTACAGCCAAGTTGTCTCCAACGCTTACATGCCTGTATCGCCTGTCTTACTCCTCTGGCGTCGTGCTGCAGGCTTGAAAGGAGGCGAACGTACAACCGATTGCCAAAAAGGGGCATCGTTCTGATCCAGCTAACTATCGACCCATAGCCATAACCCCTATTCTCTGCAAGGTATTCGAACGGATTATCAACACCCAACTCGTTCGCTACCTAGAAGATCGTTCTCTTATCAATGATCGACAATATGGCTTCAGACCGAAACGATCAACGAGCGACCTTCTAACGTATGTCACTCACCTTTGGGGTGAGGCTATGGACAGGCACGGGGAGTCGTTGGCTATCAGCCTCGACATCTCCAAAGCCTTCGATAGAGTCTGGCATCGTGCGCTTCTTTCCAAGCTTCCGGCTTACGGCTTGCCACCTCGATTGTGCAACTGGGTTGCTAGCTTCCTGCATGAACGACGTGTTCGAGTTATTTGCGAAGGTTTAAATTCAAAGTTTATGCAGGTAAATGCTGGTGTGCCCCAGGGATCCGTCTTATCGCCCACACTTTTTCTTCTGCATATCAATGATATGATATAATGATAGCCGTGTGGTTGACGGCATAGAATACAAGTGTCACCACCCCCTATCTTCCCGTGGGTGTCGTAAGAGGCGACTAAGGGATAACACGATGCAAATACCATCTTTGCGTAGAGACGGAAAACTCGACATCAAACCCTATACGACTGCTTCGTTGGTCTCGCGGCATAAATGTGCGCGTGAGATCGGGAGGTCCCGGGTTCGATTCCTGGGTCGGGCAGTGTTATTGGGTTTTTCTGTCACGAAATTCTCAGTAGCAGCACGGAGTCTGGGAATGTGCCCGGTACGGCAATAGGCTTGCCCCTTATTACGTGGGATTAAATTATAACTGGCGAAAAGTGGGTGTAGAAATATACCTCTGCCTACCCCTTCGGGGATGGAAGGCGTGACGATATGTATGTATGTATGTATCAATGATATGCTCACTTTCGGGAGCATACATTGCTATGCAGATGACAGTACCGTCGCTGAGCTTGACCAGGTTTTGAACAGCATCTCGAATTGGGGTGCTGAAAACATGGTCGAGTTCAACGCCAAGAAGACACAGGTGTGCGCATTTTCAGCTAAGTTATCTCCATTCCTTCCCCAACCTTCTCTTCTGGACACTCCACTACCGATACAGGACAGTCTAAATATACTTGGTATGGACATACGCCGCAATCTCAACCAGAGAAACTATTTAGGGTGTCATTAAATCGGCATCTCGAAAACTCGGAGTCCTGAACAGAGTGAGGAGGTTTTTCACGCCGGAGCAGCTGTGTCTATTATACAAGACTCAGGTTCGCCCCTGCGTGGAATACTGCTCTCATATCTGGAACGGCTCCACTCAGTACCTGCTAGATGCCCTTGATAGGATGCAGCGGCGTGCTGTCCGTATCATAGGTGACCTTGAGGCTACTAAGACCCTTGAATCTCTGCAATTACGCAAGGACGTAGCCTCAATGGCTGTCTTTTAACGATTGTATCACGGTGAGTGTTCAGAAGAACTCTTTCAACTCATCCCACCCTCTCCTTTCCTATCCCGAACAACACGTGCCGGGTTAAGGTGCCACCCTTATACGGTAGATCAGATACCGTCACGTACGAAAAGGATCGGTACATCTTATCTTTGCCGTACCATAAAGATGTGGAACTCACTGCCAGATCACTTGTTTCCTTCCTCCCTTGATCCTGGGTCCTTTAAGCGGGGCGTGAAAAAGCATCTCTCAAGGCCGTCAAAGTGGGGGCCGTCATGTCACATTGCTTAACCAGCAATTGGGAATGGTGGCCTTCCCAATAGGACTTCACTGTCAGCTTATCATCAGGCAGCGTGAAGTCAATTTGACAGATTCTTTCTAATAAAAATAAAAAAATAAAAACACGCAACCTAAACTTTAAACTCGAACGAACTCGAAATAAAATCATTTATTTAAAAGAGAAGTGACGTCATCAAAATTCATGAGGCTGCATTAGGTTCAGCAGATTAACAAGGTAAACTAGAAGTTATTTAAAAGAGGCTTGGAGACTGAATACTTAAGAACAGGAGTACAATTAAACATTTTTTTAAGGGTTAGGACGATGTTGAACAAAATAGACGACTGAGACAAACTGGAGTATTTTTTTTCACTCTACGGTTTTATTATTTAGCGGTAGACATTGGGCTATATTATTTGCAGTAGTATTTTATAGACTCAAGCCTGTATCCCCGAAGGGGTAGGCAGAGGTGTAATATTACTTCCACATTTCGCCAGGAATATAGGTCCCACGTAATAGGGCGCGAGCCTATTGCCGTACCGGGCACATTATCAGACTCCGTGCTGCTACTGAGCATTTCCTAACGGAAAAACCCAGTAACACTTTGCCCGACCCGGGAATCGTACCCGAGACCTCCCAATCCCACGCACACATTTATGCCGCGAGATCAACGAGGCATATCTTAGAACCAATGTAAATTGAGTGGCATTGATCAGCGATATCGCCATTCGCTAAGTGCAAAAATGTATGAAACTGAACTTCGATATACCACGTGGTCGATGAAGAACGAATAGCGTATTATTTTGGCAACCAAACGACATACAGCGATATTAGTAAAGAAGAGTGAATGTCACTTGTCTAGCCCCTTTGATTAGGCTAGTGAGCAGACCGCGGACTCCAAGGTCCTAGTGCCATTGTAAATTGTCACAAAACACTATACTACTGTTTTCTGACAATTTACAATGGCTCTAAGATATGCCTCGTTGGTCTCGTGGCATAATTATTACAACCAAAAGTAAACAATCCCATGTCACAAAGCTAGCCCGATGTCTGTACAAAAATGGTGTATAAATGAAAACGCTGTCGGTTTCACACAACGTACTATAAACCAAGCAACTGGGATTTTATTAAACCTGCAACGGAAAACTAATCTAATTCAATTGCAGCCGCGACTGGGTTACTAATTTAAGCTTTAATTATTTTTAGATTCATTCTTGACGCGGCAATGCAGTGAATAGTACTCGTAGTATTTGATTCGAGTTGGATTAAAAGAAATGGGTTTTAACGCCGAGTACCAAATTGATGTAGATGTATCGAATTTGAATGTATCGAAAAAAATTAACGATAGCCTAGTGAAGATACTAACGCTCAGTCTGCAGAGGTTATCGCGCTAAAGCCTACTGCACGGACAACGGATTTTTCGATTTCATGTGCCTTTTAAATTGTTAATTATCGCTTGTACCGAGCCGTCCGTCCTGGCTCTCATGAAAAGTTGTTATTTATTTATTTATTTATTTATTCACTAGGCACAACAACAGATATCAAATCGTAACTTAGAAATAGGTACAATGTAAGTGGAAGTATACATGTAAATTTGTTATCAGATCAAAGCCGTGCACAACATTTGCAGAATAATTTAACTATAGACAGGCAAAGAAAGGTGGAGATTTATTGAAATATGCTAGGTCAACAGAACATTTACATAAAAATTAGTTTAAAAAAGAATAATTGTGAGTAATAAATTAAATCATTAAATAATAAGTATTAAAAATAATAATAATTAAAAAAAATCTTATATCTAAGGTTAGAATAAAATGAGGTCACTATAACATAATCAGTAGGGCAATCATTAAAATTAAAATCATTAAAAGTAGAATCAGTTATGGAAAGTCACCCATGAATATACTGTTACTGGAATAAGCCATGGAGTATCGCTTTCCCTTCAGATTACTAACATTAAATGGCAGTCGCAGTACAAAAAGGTCAAAATTCTGTCAAATCTGGTTGAACTAGAAAGTGGAACCCAGGCTCCAAGGCGAAAGTTTTGGATGCAACCAGGACAAAGTTAGGACGATGATGAATGGCTATGGCTCCTCATTATCATTACGGCTAGCACAATGGCGTACGGTAAGGACAGCATAGTGGTTTCTGCGGCCTCCTTGTCACTTAACAAGTATTTTTATGATATGAGATCTTTATCAAAAATATAATTGAAGACCTCTTCAGTTGAGCTTCATTCACTTGGCAATAAAAACCTAATAGACCTTGAAGTCTAAGCAATAGGTACGTTCCCAAATGAGACTGCCTGATAACAATCAGCTTACAGTTAATAGAATAACAAAGAAGGCGGACGTTATTGAAGCCACTTCGAACCTTCTTGATGAAATCCCATTATATTATTTGATGAATTGTAACCATAAGTACAAAGACTCATACTTCTGTTTTATGAAATTTGACTTTTATTACAAGTGCGGAAGTTTGATGAAAGTGAGCAAGATGTTTGTTACTCTTTCATGCACACGTGTTACTTTTTCAAAACTTCTGAACGGGCTTTGATATCTTATACATCAGAATAGCTAGGGTTTTCTTTCTTCGCTGTGGAAATGCATTTACGCACGTATGTGGGACTCGACGTCTGGAGTGCAAGGCCGTAAATACCCACTAAAACCACAGCGCATACTTCAACGCTGTTAGTATTCTACCCTGAAACCCTGGCGGATAGCCCGAAGGCCACAACCTCCTTGGCGGCGGATGAAAGTGTTGGGCTTCACCGCCAAAGCACCCAGCGGCCGCAGAGGATAGGGAGGACGGCAACCTGACAACACCACATTTCCTCTTCCTCTGCGGCTCCACCACGACGCAACAATGGTGCGCCCCCATTTGGTCGCGGGAGATAGGGCGCGCGGCAACGCAACACCGACACGCCTCTCCTACCGCGACCGCGCCCGACTGCGAGGGACAGACAGAACTGTCCCCCGCACCCGCACCTTTGGACAAATGCTGCGTAGGCCCCCTCCAAGCCCACGCGGAGCGTCCACTCCTGGGATCTCTCTTAGCTTCACCGCGGTCCAAGCCACGGTTACTAAGTGGTGGGGGACCATGGCGGAGATTCCACGGGGGGGGGAAATAACCATTTAATCTGATAACCGATCGCTGCGTAACCGCGGGCATAGGCTAAAAATAACAGCCTGCAAAGATGTTCAAATTATTTATTTTCTTTTTCATCATAATCCTGGCCAGACATTTTCTTCAATCCAGTCAACGAAACTGTAGATCTTGGTATATATCCCTGGCTTTCCTGGAAGACCACATCCAACACCAAATGATGTCACACCGAGGATAAAATGCATATTGCCTTGTGTTGCGATAGGCAGTGGGATCTTTACTGAAAGTGGACCACCGGAGTCACCCTGGAAAGAAAACACGAAATGTTTAAATAATGCATGTATTCGAGCGTCAAGAAACGGCTCTCAAACGAATCCACAAATCTTGGAACAATATCAAAATGTATCTTCAATCCATCAATTAAGCACGATAGTCGAAAATCTAGCCGTGTGTTGCCGAAGCTCTATGGTGAATATTTTACAAGAGTACAGCCTGCTGAAGACATGAGGATACCGTAACTTATGCATGCTAGAACCACTGCTGCAAAGAGTCGTCTTAATATTCAGATTCCTCACCAAAAGTCCGTAAAGACGGTTTGCTACTTATGAAGGTAAATCCTGTGACGCAAAAAATTGTCCTAAAAGGTACATTAGGTGCGTTGTCCCGAACACATCACATCCCTAAAAAGACTCTGAAACTATTAAGCATAGTAGATAATCTATGAAGTTATCCGAACCGGCAACCCACTCGTACTCTTTCATTCCCACGCACAGTGTGACTTAAATAGCCGAACGATAAAGGTGATGGCTATTGCAGGCACTTAGTTTTTACACTTGTCAAGTACTGGGAAAACTTAAACTGCCTGAGTAGTAGTGAATGCTCGCAGTGAAAAAAAAAACTGCCTGAGATCCTACAACTTTAACGAATTTGAACTCTGTAGTTATTGAAATAAGATTCATAATTACCTTACAAGTATCCGCGCCGCCATCGATTTTGCCTGCGCAAAGCTGGTGATCTTCCAGACCACACCAGTTCCTATTGCATGAGTGCTGCAGTAGGCTGTTACAATTCGTAGAATCTATGATGACATGGACGCAGTTATGCAAAATAGATCCAACCACAAAAACTTGTTTCTGAGAAAATGGGAGCTTTAGTAAAATTGGAATATTTAAATAACGAGTCCACACCTTTTTTTTTATTTTCATTTATTTAATAGATATTTGTATCTACTTCCGGCACATTATTTTTTTAATAAGATTAATGTTAATAAATATACTTCTTTTTATTAAAAACCTTTTTGGTTCTCTTTTACAATATTAAAAATGTGGGATGGATCTTTTTGTTTGACACTGGGGTAATAAAACTCTTCCAAAATTATTCAAGAAATTTAATTATAAGAAGGTAGGTAATAAATAAAAAATATAGTAACATAAAGAAATCAATCAAGCTTCTTCTTCATCCGTTTCTACTTCTATATCAACCTCCCCCGAAAATACGTCTTATGATCTTCAGCCCCTTACAGTACACTGCTGGACTTGGCCTCTCCTTTGAAAGGAGGAATTATTGGCCTACTATACCACGCTGGCCAAACGGGTTGGTATAGGGTTTGTTTCAAGTCTTCCTTCTCTGACAGTGCTGTTCTCTGCATAGTATGGTCCCTCTGTCGGCTCTTACGACACCCATGGGATGATATGGGGTGGTGACATTCCGTATTCTTAATCCGTCACCACACGGACTGATGATCTCACGTTTTTTTAACCTTTGTTCCGTCAACTGGTTTTTTTCTAGTCGTCTTTTTTTCCAGCCCAAAAGATGTAACAAAATCTGTTTTATCCATTCTAAATGCCTTTAATGGTTTATGCTTTTTACAGTTTTTATTACATGTATGTAATCTTCAGGCAAGTAGTTTTCTTTGGTGCAGTTTTAAAGCGCATTCAATTTTCGAAAAATCATTATCATTTGGAAGGAAACTATGTCCTGACTCCAAAAATCGAAACTTATTTCTTCCAAAGATGGATGATCATTCAAAAGAGCCTTTAAAATGAGTACTAATTTAATATTTCGGTTCTGCCCCCCACATGAATCACTCCACAGAATTAATTTCTTTACACTTGGCTTCAGGTTTTCAAATGTATGCTTAAGAAGGCATGAACCGACTTCTTGAGAACCCCGGCTGGCTTCTCCTTCAACCCACACGTAACAATAGCCTTGGTCATTAGTTCCTGTGTGTACTCCTAAATTAAATTGTACACTCATAACTGACGTTTATAAAAAACGACGTTAGTGGGTATACGTGGTAATGGGAGAGGTTTTTTGGAAATCAAATGTGATTGTTTCTACAAATGGATCATTTCGCGCTAAAAGTAGTCACTTTTCATGAGGTTTTCTAAAAATTTTGCTAGTTTAATGTGTTTGTCGTGATCCAATTCAATTTGAAGTTTATCTTCTTCGGACACTTCCTTTATTTTATTGTGGAATGAATCGCACCTATTGCACGTAACACGCACGTAAACTTAGTCAGAAAAACTTGTTTGGCTTTATCATATTATACTGAAAGTACGCCGGCACGGCTGCTTGTGCTTCTTCATAATAAAGTTTATAAATGTTTGGGAATATCATACCCGGTTTTAAGAATTTTGCATCAACACTCATTTCAACGATAGTGTGTCAACACGTATGTAGATAGTTTCTTTATAATATTCATCAAAAATGATTCTACATCAGAAGAAATGATATTATGACCTCCTTGAGTTCCGCGTCTGCCTACTAATCCAATATCAGATCTAATTTTACACAAAGATGTATTTATGCGTTTAGGAGTCGTCTGGAGAGTTTTTATAAACATGTCTCTTCAAACTTGTGTCCCTTGTAAAAACTACATCTGTGAATATTTTTTCGTTTTCGATATATTTGAAGTATTTGTCGATACGTAAGACCGTTTTGTCGATACGATATATATAACGATATATTATCGATAAAGAGTTTTTACTAAGACTATAAACTAAGAATTTACAATTATACAATATAATAATAATTTAGTGTTAATATAAATATTAATTTAAGTATTTGTATAGATCCATTTACACTAAATTATTTGTTTTTGTTTTAGTCAAAAGTATCCTGACGTCATGGTTCTTTACTTGAATAAAGATTTTAGGAACCAGGCAACATGGATACTTCAAGAAAATAAATTTATCTGTAGAAAAAAGTAACCATAACGCATGAATCTTATTTACAATACACATTTTGAAAAATGTTTCGGTATCATGCCCTGTGGTTCTTTTTTGCATTTTACTTTTATCGCAATACTAATTTGCAAAATAGATCCAATGAAGCTTGGCTCTTTAAGCACCCATTATATAAATTACCATGACACATGGTTCTATTTAACTCTACAAAATTGATGATTTTTTTATTGGTATTACTAGTATCAGTATGTTTCAAAAGCAAAAACGTACTTTGCAGCTTGGATATTTTTTGCATATACTAAAGTTGATATGAGGATGACATTCGTGATAGTATCTCAAAAAAAGGTTTTTGTGGGTTGGATCCATTTTGCATAACTACGTCGATGTCTACTTCTGCAGACAGCAGCTCGGTCGACATTGTATCCTTGTTTTCTTAAAGGAGATAAAAATGTCAGGGCAGGGTTACATAATTGTGTGTTACATAATTTTGGTAATCTCGTGAAAAACAAAAAGTGCTTGTTTAAATAAACATCTATCCGAAGGTATTAGAATGTCCTAGTCTTAAATATCTCCAAGTTAAAGCACATACAAATACACTATTTCAAATCTTAAACGGTATTCTACTTTGCCGGTCGCTGGAATTGAAAGTCAAATTATCGACCTATGTATAAGAACACATTTTTATTATAATTGAATAGTAGGTATGTGAAATGTAATAGAGTACATTTAGAATATTTAGTGCCATATTGGTCCAAAAATATGTAAGTAGCATACAATATATTTACAGCAGCCGATAGATTACGTATATGCCATTATGAAATGTTAGGGTACTGCATGTGTGTTTGATTTCCACAAGTTTCTATGTAACTTCTGTCAAATAGTTTTTGCTAGTCTGAGTATTTATTCCATCCGCTGCCTATTTGAATTTTAGTAAAACATAGTTATGCACTTGTTTTTTTTTTGTAACTATACTTAATTTGCTTACCTGCATTAGTGGATCCCCATCCAGTCACCTCAGCCTGGCTGTTCAAGCTAAAGTTATTCTTCGCCCACAAGCAAGCTGGCTGAACGTCAATAGAAAATTCAACCTTATGTCTCAATTCCATAAGAGCTATATCGAAATACTGCTTCGGTGATTTGTAGTTTGGATGTACTATTATTCTCATAATTTCTACGTCGATGGGAATTGTAGCCGAGTCTATATCCTAAAAAAATACCAATCTTAACTAACCTCATGAAAGACCGTAGGTAGTCGACATAGGTCGACAAATATGCGACAAGTATATTAAGTTCCTTATAGTAGGTACGTTTTTTATGTATTGTTTTTTAATTTATTCTCAATGATGTTATGGAAATAATTTCGTTTTATCATACTAGCATTAATCGTGGCTTCAATCTTGAAAACGATGTCTCCTTTCTGTCTATCCGAACTCCACAGACTCGTCATTTTACAGAAAGGTGACATTCCATAGTCTAGTCCATTTCAATAAACTATTACTCTACATGACTGCCTCCGTGGTCCAGTGGATAGCGTATGCGACTGCTGATCGAAGGTCCCAGGTTCGATTCCCGGGTCGGGCAAAAGTGTTACTGGGTTTTTCACAATTCTCAGTAGCAGCACGGACTCTGGTGATGTGCCCGGTAACGGCAATAGGCTAGCCCCCTATTACGTGGGACCTAATAATTCATTGCGAACTGTGGGTGTAATATTACACCTCTGCCTACACCTTCGGAGATACAGGCGTGAATCTATAAAAAAATATACATAAAATTACTCTACATTAGTGTAGAAGTTTTCTAGCATACATGACTACTCAATTAATGAACTCAGTTCCTGGTTTAACCGAAGACATTGCTAGTGTAATTAATGGGATGCCTACCCTTAGCCATTAGAGACATAACAAAACTGAAGATTGAACTTACATCGCTTGAGATATTCTTATCTCCTAGCCTGACAATCTTCGGCACAACATCAGCTATATTAGTGTCTCTTTCCGACACACTGGAGCAGTGAGCCGCAGTCAACACAAACTTGGCACTGATTAACGAACCTCCACATAAGAACTTCCATTTGCCTACAACTGCTTTCCAACCAATCGCACCCTGCAATGAAAAGGTTGGTTTAGTTTATGCATTTTGTCATATATTCTTAGATGTGTAAGAGAAAATCCATAATCAGATTAAGTTGAGTTCAATAAGCTTTCATTCGTAATCAGAAAATAAAATAAACTCACATACAAACGCAAAAGAGAATGTACAAATGAAAAATTAGTACTCGAAATCATTCATTAGCATGAAATTCTTTGGATTCTGCTAGTAAAAAATATTAAAATAAATGAGCATTGAAAGTGAAAAGGCTGCTATAATTTTCAATGCAATTGAGAAGAATTTAGCAGTGCTCAAAGCTTGACTTAGCTTGCAGTTCATAAAAGTTCAAGCAACGCTTGCACAGGTTGCCACTTGGCATGGTGACCACGTGTGGCATTTATATCAGAGCTCTACCATGTTTTGGATAGCACGTCAAAGTGTTTGATCCCGGTTCTTGCCCCAAGAAAAGAAACGTTAGATCATGTCAGTGGGCGGTCTGAAAACTTCGACACAACAGTTAGTCACACACTCACGCCAAAAATAAAAAGTCACTGTGCACTAAAAATGTTGAACGTAGGAATACGAACAGTGCAAGGTAACTACTTGAAACCACTGTCTCCTCTTATTTTATTATCAAAGTATAGCTCATACCATATTCGGGTACTCTCCTCTGGAAGTAGAACGGCCTTCAACAACATTCGACACTGGATGATCTATTCTTAACATTTTACCTATAAATTTACTGTTATTTAAAATTATATCTCCAGTGGCCGGTTTCACCACAGTATGATAATTTAACTTAACATAACTTCACGCCTTTATTCCCGAAGGGGTAGGCAAAGCTGTATTACACAACCAGACTTCATCAGTTATGTTTCGGTCCCAATAGGGAGCGAGCCTATTGCCATGATAATTTACTGTTATATAAATTAATTTGTCAGATTACTCATTCAAATTTCGTTCCAGTCCTGAATTAATCTAGTAGATAAGGACTATCCAGAAGTGGTGAGCCCAGTACTAATCTCCCGTCTTAAACTAAGTTTTTTGAATTAACATTTTATTTATTTATTTTAAAAGTGTCTGCTTACAGTTTTGTCTCTGCTGTGATTTATCTTCTCTAACTTTTAGTTGCCAAATATATTCAAAGCATTCTGAAACAATCAATAAATACAATATCAAATTTATGACTCCCGATTGAATTTATAAAAGAAATGTAAACTGTCTGTCTCACTGGGCATGACAGTGGGACAAAACAAACGTTCAAAATGTAAAGAAAATACTTACTCACATCACTGATCCTTCTACCAGGCGCTCTGAAGTCTGGCAGAGGTGGATCATAGAGAGCACAGGAATCATTCTTATTTACATTTCTTACTGGAGATCGACTCATAGGAACTGGATATATCGGCGGTGGATTCATTTTTCTTCTAATATAATAGTGGTTGTGAGGTAACTGGAACTGTAAAAAAGTAACTCATCAGTTCTCTAGTGTATTTTCTCCAACAGTGAACAGTCCGAAGTGCTATTCGATTCGTGTAAAGTATTTTGAGTTAACAATATTCAATAGTAGATAGAAGTTTTGATGTTTGCAGTTGGCAAGCCAATCTAGCATAGCAAGCAGTCATAACTAACGGCGAGAGACACGTTTCTACACACCAATTTACTATGATTAAAACATTATTTGTCCTTTAAGACAAAATTATGTCAATACTATGTACTTACTGGACTGTGAGTGTAGTCCCTCCAACCCAAATCGTAGTGTTCCTAAAGAAATAATACAAATGATTATGTGTTCGCATAATGGTTTTTCGTTTTTTCATTAACGAGCAATATGGTTTTCAGAAAGGAAAATCAACGACACTTGCAATGTTCGATCTAGTAAATAGTATCCTTACGAATGTGGACAAAAAAAGGCGTACAACAGCAATACTATTTGATATGACAAAAGCTTTTGATTTTGTATCTCACAAACTGCTCTTAGAAAAGTTGGAAAATTATGGTATTCGAGGACGGGCTTTTGAATGGACTAAAAGTTACCTACAAAATAGAGTAAAATGCGTGGAGATAGCACATATGGGTGAAGATACAGTAGTCAAAAAGAAATACTCAGACTATGTAACAAACAATTACGGTGTTCCACAAGGAAGTATTCTTGGACCACTCTATTTTCTTATGAATATAAATGACATTCCTGACATTACTTCACATAAAACTATATTGTTTGCAGATGACATATCGATTATTGTGACTTGCAAAAATTCCTTAAATGACGAACTATATGATACTGAAATTAATAACACTATTGACTCCGTTATAAAATGGCTTTGTAAAAATAATCTACACGTAAATTTGACTAAAACACAATGCATCCAATTTCAAACACACCGGTCAAAAATAGTTCCGAAAAATATTGTTTATAATGGCATCCAAATAAATGAAGTTTCTTCGGCCAAATTTTTGGGTCTAACGTTAGACAAGTTCTGTGACTGGAAAAAACACGTTGATAACGTCTGTAAGAAAGTTAATAGCTATGTGTACGTCCTAAATAAGCTAAGGAATACCTCAAATATAGAAACTATTGTTAGCGTACCATGGCTATGTGAGTTCGGTCCTAAGATATGGTTTAATACTATGGGGAAACTCAACAGATTCACAGAGGGCATTTTTGTCGCAAAAGAGATGCATAAGGGCTATAGTTGACTTTGAATGACTTTGAATCGTGCAAACCACATTTTAAAAAGTTCAAAATATTACCACTACCGAGTATGTACATTTTTGAAATTTGTGTATTTGTTAAGACTAACCCAAATTTGTTTGTGAAAGCGAAAGACATTTACGAACGAAACACAAGACAGGGTGAGCGGCTAGTTTTAGATGTAGTTCCTAGAACTACATTATACAGTAAAAGCTGTTACGTAATGTGCAAAAAAAATTTTAATAAATTGCCATTACAATTACAAAATCTGCCATTATGTAGATTTAATACAAAATTAAAAACATAGTTAATGGAAAAAATGGTCTACTCTGTTAATGAATGGCTCCTGTAACATTATATTGGTTTTTGATGTTTTTTGTAATAAGTGATTGATGTTATTTATTATTCACTGACATTTATTTTTATTTTTGACATTTTGTATTCTTATTTTAATTAATGCTATGCTATTACACAATTAATTCACATGCCACATATCGGCTTAATAGATCTTAAGTACATACATTGTTACATGCCATCTGTATACTCTATTATATAAAATATAATTTATTTATGAAATGAAATGAAATATGTGAATAAATGACTATGACTAATGTTTTTTTCTTTTCGCAAGGTACGTCATAGCCTAGTCTAAATGAATATGGGGCTTACCTTTACTGGCTGTGGGTACCGCCATTCTCCGCTTGCCAACTGTATCAGGGATACTGGAAGAGCAATAATTTCACATTAAATACATAATTGTCAACTGACGTCTATGCGCCATGATATAAACCTGCACCATGTCTACACAATATCATAATATTAAGAGTTCTATCCCTGAGTCGTTGAGTCTTAATTTTTCTTTGAAAATTCTATTGCTATAAAAAAAATCGCCTGATCTAGTATGAGACAGAGGAAATTACTGATAGCAATCTAATTTGACTAGTTTTCCCTAGTTTTATTCAAATTAATAATTAAAATTTAAAGAGGCTACATGATTATAACGATACTTAATTTTAACCTATATTCCTTTTAAATTCGTGTGCATACCCTTTAACAAATATAATGAGAAATATTGCCATATTATAAACAATCGGCATCACCCTTGAAGCGTTAATTGTTACCGATTCGTTCCGAGACTTTCGCTTTTAAACCCGAAGTCCAATTTTGGACTAACTTCAGTGACAATACAAAAATTGACGTTACCCTATTCTAAAATACATTTTAAAGAATATTAGTTTTTCTACAGAGCAACTGCTGTTGGTCTCCGAAACTCAAAAGATTAGCAATTTATCTTTGGTTTAATAAGTCAGTATCAGAATATTTGAGGATACCGACTCCTTGCAACGAAGTCTCCAAGAAGTACAATATTATTTAGCTGGCTTATATTGTATGTTGTAAACAAATCGTGAAAGTTTAAAATATATTGTCTCCAAGAAGGTCCTCCAATGTAGGTTCACGAAACATAGACCTGCAATGGAACCAGGACCGATGCCATAAAGTTAGGAGAGGTGTGCCATTTTTTAATCAACCACTCAACTATTTACCAGATAAATACAATATCACTTAACCTTACCGGTCACAATATCCCTTAACCTTACCAATAGATTAATTTTGGCAGTCACCACTTATTCGAGGCCCTTTCGTTTTTAAAACTTTTGAAATAATATTATTATACATATTGCAATTTAGCTGTTAGACATCGAATCGCTTCTTATATTCACGTACAATGTTTATTTTAATCCGGCAGAAGAAATATACCTAGTATCCTAATCTATTGCAAAATTCATAAATGAAAAAGCTACGGCATCAAAAGTAACCCCGAACATTAGATATTTATTTCACAAATGTTTAAATTATTTTTTTAAAAATAACTGTACAGTATTACAACTGAATAAAAATAAATTATTATAATGTATCATTTAAACCATTAGATATAATTACTTAAAATATGAATTTAAATTTACTTAACCCATTTAATACAAGCATTATATTAATAATTAAATAAAATATAATAAGCAGTTGTTGAAATTTACATATAGATATAATTTTAAAATATTTTCGTAATATGTGTTATTATTATTAATTAATACACCACTATAGTGTCCACAACTTTACGAAATACTTCATCCAACTTGATCACCAAAACCACTAGGTTATCCATAAAATAATCTTATACGTACTCTGAAATTTCCTTAAACAAATCTTGTAATATGGCTCACCTAATAAATATAAAATAAATATCACAAACTTATACATTGTACTAACAAAATTATTCACAACACTTTATACACTGAACTCCTGAAACTCATGCGATCCTGGTAACGTCCGGCACAAATATGCCTATGATTTTATTTTTACAATTAATTAATTACAAACAGGAAACAAAATACAAATGGATAGATTACTCATTAATTCGTGTAGTTTGGCCTTAATGGACCAGTTTTTGATTAATTGGTATGGCAATTAGTCAATTGTTCAAATAATAATGTACCTGTGAATCATGGATAGCGCAAAGGTAGACAGTAACTGCATAAGCACCGAGAGTGCTTATGCAGTGGCTTCGAACTTTGTGCGGGACAATACAATAGGGAAGTTTCCTGCAAGTGAAATAAATTATATAAGTATTTCTATCTAGTGAAACATATGAAAATAATAGTAGTTTTATTCATCAATTAATGTTAAAACTTTATTAAACATTTTTTATCGTAATTTTTTTGATAATAAGTATTCTACTTGACAGCAAAAAACTATGACATCATTAGGTCTTATTTCATACAAAAGCCGTAGAAAAGGTCGTTTTTGACATTTCATTAAAAGTTCTTGATTTCACTAGTTGGAAACAACCCTATTCTTGCTATACTTACCCATTTTGTGCCCAATCAGAGCAAAATAATAAGTTAATTATTTAAAACTTACTTTTGTGTTTTAAAAAATACTGTATTTTTTACTCCCATTTACCGATCTTTTCAAAAGTAGATTTTGTTTACTGGCAAAATGTAAATATTTCATTACTGCATTTCTAAACCATTTATAAAATTAGAATATCAGTATCTGTGTCTACTTTATATTAGTGTGGCTAAATCAATAAACATGCTGATACTATAATTCTCCTTTAATATGCAATCTAAAGTTAAGCACACGTAACGCCTTGAAAGTGCACCAATTCGGCTCCTTAAAATCGTTATTTTTTACCAAGAATACTCAAAACCAACAACAATACAATCTGCTTCCGAGGCAATAAGAATGCGCCGACCATAAATTCTCAATAATTTGGAAAATTCCTACACCTAAATAGTAAAAACAATTCTTCGAATTATCTCTCAATTCATTGAATGTTTGTATATAAATTATTTAATGGAACATGTGTCAGTTTAAGGAAATATTCCTAAGTTCCGGGTCATTGGCTTGTCCTTAACTTTTATAGCATTAAGTGGAATAAATATATATAATTTGATAGAAGATTTGACTAAAATTGATGTCGGGTAGTGGAAATATGACACTGGGGTTAAAATATAAAAACAAATTAAAGAATATCCTACTATTATGAAATTAAACACTTCCAGTAGAATCACTTAGTAACTTTTATTTGTTCACTTTTACACTTTGTAGGATTGCACTGATTTACAACTATCAACCACCAAATAACTTGCGCTAGACGTCTTTACTTTTCGAAGACCCAAACGATTGCTCTGTCGCCTCATTTATCTGACAAGCTAAAATATTCTCCCACTCTAAACGGAAATGACAACTTCATAAGCGACAGCCAACCGAAATGCAGCAAATAACGTCCATCACAACCTATTTACAAAATTGGTTGATTAATCGAGTAATAACAATTTAAACTAAATATTTAGATATAATCAATTATTTACTGATTTGTTTATATATCTATTTTTAGCTGGAAATTATACTTTTGATTAATGTGGCCATAACTACTAGCGCCATCTGTTTGTAGCAGTCGAATCGTTTAAAAATGTTTCATAAATACAATTTAATTGTGAAAATCATTACACTACTAATCAGTTAAAGTATTCTACGAAAACACCTCTTCCAAATTGTCAATAATTTTTAGCCGCCGGTAAAATTTCACTAAGATTCAACTCAGATTTCCCTAATACATATAAACTTACTAGGCAGACATATTACCTTCTTCGTCATTAGCCCTGTAAGTAATCTATCCCACTGTTAAATAACGAGATCTTCTCACTCTGATGAGGTCTAGGCCATATTCCACCAGCTAAGTGTTGTCACGGTAATAATATCTAACAGTATTGTAACTGCATACAAACGCACGAAACTCGAGTTATACCTACGCGCCTCGAGTAGAGTACCCATTAGACTGGGCGGACTGTGCCTACAGTACCCGCAGCCGCTATCGTGCCGCAGCTTGCATGCGGCGCGTCTGGTAGGTATATAACTCACGAAGACGGCCGAGTTACAATACTGTTAGATTATATTACCGTGGTGTTGTTGTCAAACATCGCATGTGTTAACATTAAGATGATCTCTCAGACAAACATGCAGATTTTCTCACGACGTTTTTCTTCCATTTAGCAAGCGATAAGTAACAATTCAATACGCACTACAGTTTGAAAAGTCAACGGTGTGCGTCGTAGAAACTAACTAATACAATGATACATGATTCGGTGAATTACAGTCACCTTTTATTAGAAGCGGCGTTTTTATATGAAATATGTGTGCTTCCCCGGTTGTTTTAAAACTTATAGTGACATTCAGTTTTAAATGACCACATTTTCACAAGATGACACCATGAACAACTTTTATTACTACAAGGTTCTGGGTCAACTTATAGAACACGGATGCCGTAGTGGGTTAAGCCTTATAACTGTGGTTAGTAAAATACTTTGCATACATACATATACTCACGCCTTTTTCCCGTCAGGGTAGGCAGAGACAACAGAACGCCACTTGCTTCTATCCTTACAAACCTCACGCACTTCCTCTACACTCATTACTCTTTTCATACATACTCGCCGGTTTCGGGTACTTCGGACCCTGCCGTTTTTTAGGACGTCCCCAAATACTTTGCGTGATCTGCAATCTGTTTTAAGTGTGTTTTCTTTGTGTCTGTTTATTAAATGTTTGTAATATCACATACATACATACATATCGTCACGCCTTTTATCCCCGAAGGGGTAGGCAGAGGTGTATTTCTACACCCACTTTTCGCCAGATATACTTTAGTCCCACGTAATAAGGGGCGAGCCTATTGCCGTACCGGGCACATTTCCAGACTCCGTGCTGCTACTGAGAATTTCGTGACAGAAAAACCCAATAACACTGCCCGACCCAGGAATCGAACCCGGGACCTTCCGATCCCACGCGCACATTTACGCCGCGAGACCAACGAGGCAGTCGTATAGGGTTTGATGTCGAGTTTTCCGTCTCTACGCAAAGATGGTATTTGCATCGTGTTATCCCTTAGTCGCCTCTTACGACACCCACGGGAAGATAGGGGGTGGTGACACTTGTATTCTATGCCGTCAACCACACGTTGTAATATCCACCGAGATATATAACAGGAATTAAAACCAGCGGGATTGTGGATAGCGTATGCGTCTGCAGATCAGGATGTACCGGGTTTGATTCACGAGTCAAAACGTGACTGAGTTTATCCGAATTCTCAATAGCAGAACTGGCAAAGTACCCTGTAACGGTAATACGTATTACGTAGAAGCTACAAATTCATACCATAGCAAAATGTTGATGCAATAATATATTACACCTATGCTTACCCCTGCGAAGATACAGGCGTGAGGGTATAAAAATAAAAATAACACAGTCAAACCATTTCCTACTAGTTTTCAAACCAACAACACAGTCTACAGTACCTCGAAAACCACACCATAAACTCTTTAATAAGTATCTTTCTAGAAACCATTTCTTTCTGCACAATCTGTACTATAAAACGCAAACAAATGTAGATAATAAAATAACCCAAAACTGCACCCAGTAACCAATGACACACAGTAAACACCAGTAACAGGTCGAAAAGAATTATTTGTCAATCGGGACCCCACTATGAATGACTTAAGGCGCTGTTATACCTCAGAAGCCGTGAAACTCCTAATTTTTCGTCGCGCATCTGGCTAGATGCGCGACGAAAAATTAGGAGTTTCACCGTTATGGCTATAACGGTACATATTAGAAACTAGCAAAAATTAGAGCTTAAAGTCAAAAGTCTGAACAAAAGACTTTTGAAAGAATTTTTCATGTACGTAAAATAGAATCACGGTAAAAAAATCACAAAATCGAGGCAGAAAATAATCTTTCGTCTCACTGTTTGCAATATTTTGATCGTAAGCTGTCGTATTTTTTTTGATAATTTTGTAGGAAATCTAATGAACTAAAGAATTACCCTATTTATTTTCATATTATACCTGTATATTTTGTAAAATTAAATAAAATCGGCCAAACGTCTATGATTTTGACGCTCGGTAGATCCCATCAATATCAAACGCTTCAGCAATTTAAACCTTATTAGCATAAGCGGTGTACTGAGTGTCAGTTGCTAGTTTACGCCCCGCCCAGACCTCATCATTCGGCTACGAGCCCTGTGAGAGATAGGTCATGTCGCTTGCGTCTCCGCTGCACGAAATTTTACGTAAACCTGTTTGTTATTATAATACGCCGATTTGAGTACGTAATTTCATGTTTTATGTTATAGACTGAATACTTTGAATCAAATAGGCTTTTCATGTAACTATGGGCACATATAATTAGGACCTAAGTTTATACTCTTGTTGGGTTTAATGTGTTATTGTTTCTGTGCTTATAAATATATAATTAGAAGAATAAAATATGGACAATTAGAGAAATGAAGTTCTACGAAGGATTTGTACAAGAAAGCGTCGTAATAAAATAGAAATTCATCCATGGCCAAGTGATTATGAAATATGTAACATTTTTACACAAATTATTTTCATAAGAGTCTTTTATGACTAACTATGTTACTTATATATTATGGATTATGCATAATATAATTATATAAATTATTCTCACAATACATAGCTGCCACAGTTTTCAATTTTTGAAAGAGTAATAACATAAAATCGAATCATTTTATGTACCTATATTTCAAATTCATTAGCTTGTCAGAGCGCCTGGAGCGCTAAGATGCCGCCACGGCGAGCAATAATGATGACAGCGCTAATATGGCGCTCCGCAATCCGCACACAAGCGGTAACGAATGTTGTATTATTGTGTTTTGAACATAAACCTTTTTAGGTACATCGGGTAAAACTTTGATTATTCATAAACTATTAGGTATATCTCAGTACATCTAATATCTTTTTAATTTCTAAAATCAATCATTTATAAGTAAGAAGGTGACTTCTCTGTTTGCTACAACACAAGAAATAGTATTTTTTTAATAATAAAGTACGTAACTAATTATCATTATTGTAATTACAGTGAAGTTAAAGATAACAGTTCTGCAACGTCTTACACACATTTGACTTCAGTCATTCCTAACACGATCTGTTCAAAATTGAATGTTGATTCTCGTCAAGCTCAAGGGATGGCATTGCGAGATCACGGAGAGGAAAATGTTTCATCAGTGCTTGAAATTTCTACAATACCAAGCCGTAAAAGGAAAATAAATGAAACTGTGCCTCGTGAGCAACAGCAAATAATAAGTCTTATCACCTCACACACTGCCTTTAACATTCGATGAGAATAAAGAAAACCTGCCGGGTTGTAGCAGACAGCTAACTTTTGATGAGCTGTAAACTCTTTATTTCGTTAATAAATTATAAATGAATATAAATAAATATCTTTTAATATTTATTTTCTTTGCAACAACACATATTTGAAGCGAAAGAAATTTTTTTTATTTTTCCATACAAACATGTATGACGAGAGTTAACGAAAAAGCAGTAACTCAAATTCTAATTCTATAATTTTCTAAGCGACATAGCAGTATCTCATGAATAAGGTTTATCCACATATATTTTTGATGTTTCATCTATTTTGAAAAATAATAATGAGTTGGGTTTCGAAACAAGTCGCCTGAATTTGAGGGTATTGGTAGTGTAGGGGGCTTAAAGGAATTCGTTTTAATCACCTAATAGTAATTTTGGCTGCCGGAGTTGCGTCTAAATATTTTTAAACAATTTCCAAAATCTCATTAATACTTCGGCAATTATGCAAAACGGAACGTAGTTTTAATACTTTAGTACAGTTTTACAAATGTCTATTTTATGTTTTATGTGAAAAACGTGAAACGAAATGCAAAACTGCCATCTTGGAATGATCATATCGACAGGTAATGTCAAATTTGTGCGTCATTGCTTTCGAGTGCCTAGGGTTAGGTGCGACTGTAATAAGTAACTAAATAGGTTATGTTAGGTTCTCTTTTGACCATTAATCCGAAAATAGGAGCCCTTCGCAGGGCTCCGTCAACCTTAGTTTATTAAACTAGTGTGATGAATGTGGAAGTTGGCAGTGCCATGACACCGATGTTTGGAGATTTTTTTTTCAGAGGAAACCAAGTTTTTCGGGCAAGTGAAAATGGTGAGAGGGGTTTCAAGACCTCCCCTCCTCTCTCTCCAATCACTCACAACCCCTAAAAACGGCGACGTATTGCGAAACCTTTACCATAATAATTATACCTATAATAACAATAATCATCCATAAATAAATAAAAGAAATCAACTTTTACTAAACTTCAATTACGAGATAATTAACATAACATAAAACTCGCTTTAGTTGAGATACGGCTTTTGCGCTTAGTAGAGCAGTATTGTGTTTTTTAGGGTACCGTAGCCAAAAATTGTAAAAACGGAACCCTTATAGATTCGCAATGTCTGTCTGTCTGTCCGCTCGTATGTCACAGCCAATTTATTGCAAAACAGATTTGAAAACTGGCAGGAAAGGAATTAGATGTAGGTATTCTATGAACTGCTTCACTATTTTTATACAAAAACAAAACAAACATAATAATGGCCTCTCTATACATGGAACTGACTTAATTATTTTGAACATCTTACGGCACGTAGATATTTACCTACTTTCGTCAACTATTAATACCTATAACGTCTAATGTAAACCAGTTTTGCTCATGGCTGCACTGAGAACAAAAATTGCGCTATGCCTATATTGTACAAAAAGATTGATGTATGTAATATAAATTTTAATATCAGTATCTCAATTCAATATGCTAAAACGTTTTGCTTGCGATTTTGAAATATTGGAATACGGATGTCGCCAGAATACGGCCGCACACGACGAGAATGAAGGGGGGCGCCCCGCAGTAGACAGAGCTAAGCTCCTTTCACCTCCCCTGCTTCACCCCCTCATTTACCAAAACAGTCGCTTAGCACAGCGCCTTAAGGTTTCGCTCATCAAAAATAAATTCGCGTTTTTCTATCGGACACGATGCCTTTTTGACTGCGGTCAAGTTGGGCCAACCTCCTTGCGAGCTATGTTTCGCTGGTATTATGGTAATGTTATTGACTGCATATGAGGTGTTAGGGTTAGAAAGCGCGTACTATCCTCATTCACAGATTTTTGTGATAAAGTAGAAATAATTTATCACCCTATAAGACTGCATCTCACTATGGCGCAATATATTTCTCAGGTATGGGTGTATTGTTCTCTGATTGCTTACAGTATCTGAGGACATAGTGTTATCTTTAGAGTAACTATAACCGGTTGTACTCACGTATTATTTTTTTGGTCGGAGTAGTCCGACTAGTTTCTACTCTAATAGTACTCTAATAGTGTCTCTTGGTTATCACTGCCGATATGACGATTCTTTTTACCGTTTTGTCAGTAAAATTGTATCCCAGTTCTAAGGTCCAATCCCGTTACTCTACGTTTAGTCATGCAAGTAGTATCTTACCAATTAATCCATTTGTCTGCTACTACCAGTTTGGTCAGTAAGTTAAGAAGGACAGCGGTGAAATCTTATTCATTAATCATTGGTCAGCAGGTGGTTCTATTAACTCTTAAGCAACTTAACTTTCAAGTAAACTGAGATCACTACCTTAATATTACACAAATTTACTTCCAAGTTGGAACGTGTTGACACTGTTTTACTTATGCGAGGAAAATATAAAACGATCCAGTGTAAGTTACGCTCTCGCATAGAAGATCCGTACTTTAGAAGAGACTCCATTGCAGATATACTAACATACAAATCACGAATGTATGTTCTAGTCAGAGTTGGTGGGGTTGCAATACATTGACAATTACCATATTGACATCCTGTGTTTCTAATACACAAAAAAAATTCTGGAGTCAGAATTGATGATGAAATTGAACTGAAAAATGTCACCCTATTGATAGCCAGTTGGTTTCATTTTTCTCATGGGATTGGACCTCAATCACCGAAAGTCATCGTTAGAATATATGTCAATGCCGTAAGTATTATATAGTAACCCACGTAGTGAATCTTCGAAGGACACCGTTGGTGGGAACTCGCCATTACATCCTTGAGCAAGTCCTACGTGCTCTTATAGATATACCAACATAAAAAAATATTGACCTAAGTAATATTTACCGAATCCTAAAAGAGAAATAGGTGAGCTTACCAATAGAAAATTGCCTCATAGTTTTGTGTTTCGGTCGCGACAGGGGCCAGGGTTTATCTGGCGAGGCACGTGGCATGTCGAGGATGTGACCGACAATTCGGACGCAGTGGAAAGTGGCGACTCGCGAGGATTAAAACAAACGGTCTCTACGTGCCCTCTTTCATATTTGGCGTGGTAGGAGGTTTTGGATACGGCATTTAAGGATTCTAAGGTCCAGTTTCACTATTTTGGATAGGCCTTGTTTATGAGATAAATTCTAATTGTATTATCGGACAAATAAATTTTACATGAAGTTTTCAGACAGCGGTAAAACAGGACCTAAGTAGAAAACTGAAGGGTGGCAATGAAGGCCGATTGAGTGTTACAAGTGTGTCATTGTCAGTTTATAATAATATATTTGGCATGGTACGACAACGGTTTGGATTCGGTATGTTGATACCTTGTAAGACTCCAAATAATAAAGTAAAGGATGCCAACGGACCCTTATTACTAATCTGATGTCAATGTCGTGCTAGACGGAGAAGTAAATTTCAGTATTTCCACTGCCGATATAACAAGAAAAAATTGAGTACATGGAATTATATCTCGTACGATAGTAAGTACTGAAACCTTCGCATGCGAATTGAAGGCTGTTTATCTGGAATGACAAGAACGGCTGGGGTTAAAAGCAATATGTGCGAAGAAGAAATTAATATATATATATTGTAGTGCACTTTAAAATAACCCATGGAATTCTCAATGATCATTAGTATTATCCAATTTGGCAATAACCCAATATCCTATCCCTTTCCCACGGTTATTAATAAAAAGAGACGGCCAATATCGGCACCGATGTAAATGCGATGATATACTTAAACAGGTTATTACCTACGTGATTACAGAGGGTAGCTCGCTCCTTAAGTTGTAATAAATACCCCTCATAAACAATTATTATGGGGCACAATTGCATGAGCACCCATAAGCCTAATTACTACGGCTGTGGGGTCATTAACACTGCGATGATATTTAACCCACTCGGGTAATGACCTTATTCTGCGTAACACTGAGACGTGTAATAAAGATTATGTTGCGTCTTTAACGGCGTTTTTCAATATTCGAACTATAGATAGATCTGTAGATTTTAGATTCGTGTTTGACATATTTTGTATGGAGCTTATGTCAAAAACTGTCAAAAACGAATCTAAAATCTACAGATCTATCTATAGTTTGAATATTGAATTCCGTAGTAAGATGTCATGAGTTTTGTTTGAAAGTAAATGATTTATTTGGCTAGACTGCGTGAGAAGGCACGTTGTTTAAAACTTCGTCCGCTTCGTCGAGTATTGAGAGTTCGATTCCCACAAGTTGGTGTTACGTGTCCCGGTGCGTTACGTTGAATGGAAAAAAGAGGAACTAACCACACACCCTCGGATTGACCTACCCAACTATTGCAGTAGAAAAAGGTTGACAATACCGAACTTCTCTGATGTGAGAGGAAGGAGAAGGGATATATAGGAATTGTATAGATTCCAGGAAAATACCTGATTTGCATTATTCCGGTGTTTGTAACTTCCCTCGTGACACAGGCTTTACTCCTAACGCGGTTAAAAACGCGTTCTTAAAACCAATCACACATTCAGTGTCTCGGGTGGGCAGTAAAACTACTCGTAAGTCTCACGTAAGTCACTACGCCATATCTAGCTTTTAGCTTTATCTCTGCATTGGTTCTAAAATAATATTTTCTATTAGATCTGAAACAACAAGCATACTTAGGTAAATACCAAAGTGCGTTCATGATAATCAAAATACAGTGGGTTGCCAAATTAATGAGGACAGTCACATTTTTTTACAAATTTACAGTTTAGAATGGTGTAAAGTTATTTTAAGTGGTTTTATTCGTTGTACTTAAAAATTTTTGAAGGGCCACACTTATCGGAACTCATAATTTATAATAAATAGCAGAGTTTTTGGAGTCCTTAATTTTTTGAACAAGCTTTATAAGCATTTCAATTTTAAAATGGTTCAGTGATTGTTTTAAAAAATCAATTGCATCTCAATAATATATTTTTTCCTGATACAATTTGACGTTATAATGTAAGTAGACATGTTTTTATTTATATTTACATTGTGTATTTATTTAATAAATTGAGTAGTTTTTTATTTTATTAGCTTACATTATGGGTCGTGGTTCTCATGTTTCACCTAGTAAGAAATCACAAATAAAAACTCTTTTAGAACACTCAACTCACTCTCAAAGGAAGATTGCTGAAATTTCGGGTGTGTCTAAATCAATAGTTAATAAAATTAAATTAAATTTGGACAGTAATGTGCCACTTTCTCTAAAAAGAAAAGGACATTGCGGCCGAAAGAGAATCACTACACCGCGTACCGATAGAAAGATTAGAGATATTTGCCTGCAAAATAGAACCAAAAGTGTAGCACATCTGACAAAATTAGTGCAGGAACCTGGAGTATCAATCTCGAAAAGAACCGTGCAAAGGAGACTTGCCGAAGAGGGTCTCACTGGTCATCGTCCGGCGAGAAAACCAAAACTTACGAAGGCTATGAAACGAAAGAGACTTGCCTGGGCTCGTGAACATCGCCACATGACTGTAGAGGATTGGAATCAAGTATGTTTTATATATTCTAAGTAATCTTGCTGTGTCTCATAATAAAATTTTAATGTTTCCAGGTATGCTTCTCAGATGAATCCACATTTGAAATTTTGGCTGACAAAAGTGAATTTGTTCGACGACGCCCTAATGAAAAATTCAACCCAAAGTGCATTGTTCAGAGAGTAAAACATCCAAATAAGATTGTTGTCTGGTCTGTAATTAATAGCAGGGGTGTTGGGCGTCTTTATATTGTCAAAGGACTGGACTGCGCGGTTGGCGTAGTGGTTTAAGCAGCCGCCTCACCGCTTGACACTGTGCCTAAGTGTTGTGGGTTCGATCCCCACACGAGACAACACTTTGTGTGATTCATAAATTGATGTTTTGAGTCTGGGTGTTCATTGTGTCCGTTAGTTGTATGTCTGTAAAGTTCCCCGCGAAACAGGATTTAGTCCTAATGCGGGAGTTGTCTTTTTAAAATAAAAAAGGGACAATGAAACAAGACCAATACAAAGACGTCCTCGAAACTCGACTGACTACTACAGGAATGGTTCCCAAATGACGGAAATTATATTTTTATGCATGATTCCACACCTTGCCATAAAGCTAAAAGCGTAACAAAATATTTAGAACAAAAAATATTAAAGTTTTACCCTGTTTCGGTAATTCACCCGATATGAACACCATAGAGAAACTCTGGGAGATCACAAAACGAGAAATCGCTAAAGAAGTGATCACAAATAAGACAAAATTAATTGAAACTTTGATAAAAGTATGGCACCACAACTCTAAAATAAAAGAAGCGGCAAAATCATGCATAGAAAGTATGCCAAGGCGTATACAGGCCGCCATATTATAGACGCCAAAGGAAATATCACCAAATATTGATAAATATATTAACATAATTTCAAAATTCATTATTTGCTATTTTACTTTGTACTTTTTATTTTTTATAAATAACATCATAAATGTGGATATTTATTCCAAAACATATACATTAAACTTGGTTTAATCATGTTTTGTGACTGTCCACATTAATTTGGCAACCCACTGTAGTAAGCGTCAGATACCATATCCAAAGCTTCACAACTCCATCGTACTCCAAGTATGTAAGCTCGCAGTTGATCTCACGAAAGCCGGCTTGTTTAGACGATTGCATGTGTAACGGGATATTTTCTAACGCCCACTCATTGCGTATTCAACATGCTGGACACGCGCACAAAAATACATGCATTCTAACAATAGGAAGATATTTGTGTATGTTATTTACCCCTGTCTTGGTAACTAGTATATTCTTATTATATGTATTAGCTGACCCGGCGAACTTCGTACCGCCATATATGTATTATATATATAAACCTTCCGTGTGGTTGACGGCATAGAATACAAGTGTCACCACCCCTATCTTCCCGTGGGTGTCGTAAGAGGCGACTAAGGGATAACACGATGCAAATACCATCTTTGCGTAGTGACGGAAAACTCGACATCAAACCCTATACGACTGCCTCGTTGGTCTCGCGGCATAAATGTGCGCGTGGGATTGGGAGGTCCCGGGTTCGATTCCTGGGTCGGGCAGTGTTACGAGTTTCTGTCACGAAATTCTCAGTAGCAGCACAGAGTCTGGAAATGTGCCCGGTACGGCAATAGGCTCGCCCCTTATTACGTGGGACTAAAGTATATCTGGTGAAAAGTGGGTGTAGAAATACACCTCTGCCTACCTCTTCGGGGTTATAGGCGTGAGACTATGTATGTATGCTTGAATCATTCTATCTATTAAAAAAAACTGCATTAAAATCCGTTGCGTAGTTTTTAAGATTTAAGCATACATAGGGACAGACAGACAGAAGACAGACTTTGTTTTATACTATGTAGTGATATATAACATTTTTCCGTTACTACCTGACTGAAAGACAACGCACAACCAGTTAAGCACCGCTTACCCAGGTCACAACTTGGATGTGTGACCGCACCGCTCGTTGGGGCATTTCGACGAGAGCGCTACCGTGCTTCGGAGGGCACGTAAAGCCGTTGGTCCCTGTTTTTGTCTTAGGACATGGTCGTTAGGCCATGTCGTATACCTTCGGGTGGTCTGAAAACTCCGACACCAGAGGCGCCACATACTCACACGAAAAATGAAATGAAATAAACGCACAACCGAAGCTAATGGGCCTAAGAAGTCGTTATCCAGCATGTATGTTTCTTGAGAAGTGTAGGCGAGCACTAAGAGAGGTTTTAAAAAGACCCCTGCGGAAAAAAAATTAAGAAAATGCTCACACTAGGAATAAATCTAGAACGGTAGACCTATGGCGACTGTATGTCGATTACAAACATGCAATCAACGACCTGGCTCAAAATAACAATTTGTGTATCAGACAAGTGCTTCCCGTATGAGAATCTAACTCATAGCACTCGGCGCAGTGGCATTAGGCGAAATGACCGCTTAAAACATTTTTAAATAGATGAAATAAAATTTATCCTTCCGCAACAAAGTCGGTCAAACAAACATAAACCCCGAACACCTGCACAAAAGTAGCAATCATTAAATTCCATAACCCAGCTAATTAACTATACATAAAGTTTAAATCACCAGTGCAGTGCCGTCAACGCTCAACTTGTAACAAACTTTCGTTTTATCTCAGCTCATTTAAAACGGCGTGATCCAATAAAGTCTATCGACACCTGACACTTTCTTATTGACTGTTCAGTAAGAGCGATAATCGCGCAACAAATAAAATACTACGCGGTACTGTCCGAGGCTAAGGGTGTCTTTCTACTAGCTAGGTTTAGGGTTGGGTATATGTGACTAGTTTATATGAACCCTACTTGTAAAGTCGGCTGCAACGTAGCCTAGCGTACTTGGAAATATAGCCACTCCTGAGTAAAGAGTGGAAGAGGGACTGTCTGGTTAATATCACGGCTGGAGTCTCTTTCAAGCAGTATTGAACACTGTGTCCCAGGGTTAGTTGTCGCTACGTGCCATGTTCCTGGTCTTTGAGCCTGATAACCAGATTAGCAGAATGTATACAACGGAGTGACTACTTCTACAAACAGATAGGGAAATCAAGAGTAAGACTAATATTAGGATATATCGAGGAGACCGAGTCCGATTGTTAAAGATCTTCTTAACAACCAGAATGGAAGCCTTTACATACTTAGTAAGCGAGCAATAATTACCAATTTCATAATATAACATGGAAATTTATTGGTGTGCGCCATGGGTCGGACCGAGTTGCTACCGAATGAAGACATATTATTTGGATTTTTATCAGTTATCAAAAACTGTGTTAGTTAATAACCGCAGATCAAAGCATAAACCGCCGTAACTAAATCTCGATAAATTTGTACATTCCAACAAATCAATCCACGAACAACAACTCTAGAAAGTTCGAAATGGCCCTTAAAAAGTAGCATTCAATGTGCAGACTTCCTTACAACGAGGCTAAAACAATGAAGCCTAAACTTCTATAGCTGGATCAGAATAAGTTTTTTCTAATTAGAATCCGATGAATTGGCCCTTTCCCATTGTTGTATTTTATTTTTGTATTTGAGAATAAAAGATGTGTTTCATCTAGTTGTTATTTTATTGAAGTAAGTGGTAACCTAGTTACATCGATTAAGAAGAATTTTGAATACTTTGTAAAACACTATAAAGCCAGTATTATTACAACACCCATTCTACCCGGATCTATTCGGTTTAGGGTCGCCAAATGCCGGCAATAGGATGGATTATCCAGATATTTTAGACAATGGCATACATTTTGAAATGTTCTAGGAATGTTCACAGACTTCTGAGGGCCATTTTTTGTGTCCCATTATTAATTCACAAAACGCGTCAGCTTAATGTAAGATGTTGTCATATATTCATTTTAATTATTAAGTAGCGTATTTGCAACACACTGGATGCCATCGGAACTTAGTGGCCGTAATGGCAGATTGTGAATCACGCTATCGAAATTTGGCTATGTAACTAATACAGACAAATAGTCATTAGTTAGACCAGGGCCTGGATACCATCATCCAGCAATAATTATTATGACTCTTTACTTCAGTACATAGACTAACTACAACATAAATTACTCTCTATTCTATCCTTATGTCTCCCAATACTCCCAACTATTAAATTCTTACTTTCAGTACTTATGCAGCAACCACGATCGTAACCTTCGTTCATCTAATAACCTTCTCCTTCTCTGTCCTTCACATAGATCTTCTTTCATCCATTTTTCTTTTCCTACTCAAGCTATTCTTCTCTGGAATGACCTTCCTCTCGAAATCAGGACGTCCACTACTAGGTATTGCTTTAAGACAAAGGTAAAGCAGCTTTTATTGGCTAAGTTAGCAGAAGTATCGTAACATTTAAATATATTTTAGGTACATATTTATTTATATATGTATATATAATATGTATGTGTATGTATGTTAGTATTATGTACTTATGCATTTCTATATTCTATGTATGTATGTATTATTATTATGATTTAATTTTGTTTAATGTATGCGCGTCCATCATATTTATTAAATATAATTATGTATGTTTAAGTCAAACTCCGTTTTTTTAAATACACCTACCATTAATCTCTGCACCACTCTAAGGTAGACTGGCAGAAAATGCCTAAGGCATTAAGTCCACCTTTATAAGCTATGTGTGTATATAAAGTTATTTAATAAATAAATACTTGCTGTAGGCAGTCAGCAAACCAGCCCAAGTTTCTACAAATTCTACTAAAACACAAAGATCCTAAGCTTTCAGACTTCTAACAGGAATCAGAGCGCGACTTGGAGATATAGCGGTAAAAAAACCACAAAAGTCTTGATCTAATCCCATCTCTGCTCCTCCCATTGGGACCCTAACTAGATTGGAGCGCCGAAGTAATTAGTGACTTCGTTTTCTAATGAAATTCTATAGAATTGATGTTCTTTCTTGTTTTACATACTGGGCCTTGATGTGATAGCCGGTTAGTTTGTTTAGGCCGTAATTCGATGCGTCATGAAGTTAGGAAAGACAACGGATACACGTTGAATAGGTTTTAGGCTATTTAGTTTTGTAAATGTATGTTTTGAGGTTAGGTCATTAGAATATTTAAATACTTCGTCCGCATCTCAACCTGTGTGTGATGTAAGTTTGCATTAAAAAGCGTATATCACTCTCCAGATACCTAACTATCTCCACGCACAATATCACACTAAAACATCACGCCATTGCCACGATAATAATATCTAACAGTATTGTAACTCCATACAAACGCACGAAACTAGAGTTTTACCTACGCGCCTCGAGCAAAGTACACATTAAGACTGTGCCTAAAGTACACACAGCCGCAATCGTAGCATTATCCATCCCTCGCATACGGCGCGTCTGTAGGTATATAACTCACGAAGACGGCCGAGTTACAATACTGTTAGATTATATTACCACAGTATAAAGACATTTGACTGTGATATTACCGTGACATTGCAACGTGTAAGGCCTTCGCCACACTTAACAGAAATTCCGTCGCGGATCTTCCACGGTGGAACGCCTATACAAGTAATTGTATATAAATAACCAATACCAGGCAGTCCAGGCACACTATGCTGATGATCCGTCACTCCGATTGCTCTCAGCGCTAACCATACGGAAGATCCGCGACGGAAATTCCGTCAAGTGTGGCGTAGGCCTAAGAAGGACAAATATGCAAACACACTTTCGCATTTAAAACATTAGTTAGTATGGATGTTTGAAAAACTCTAAAGCTGCAGGGTTATCTTAAGGCAATATTTATAAAACTGTGTATTTTAAATACACTGGTATAACGCAGGCATTTCAACCTAACATTGAAAATTTTAAGTATTCGTTAACGCTTTACGTCTTTTTAACCATATCTACTGGGCTATTGATTCCTTTTAACCAATTGAAAGGCATTGATAGTCTATACACCGCTATTTTTTAATTAGTACAAAAAATTTAACAGGGCACTAAGTATCTTTAACTGATCATAGTTATGTAGTTGAAAAATAAAAACACTAAGTCCCAAAACTGTCTCAAAACTGTCCACAAAAATACGTGATAATTGTTAAATGCAATACTAATACTATGACCGACCCGTGTACTATCATACCATTGATAAATTACCCCCCCCCGCCCCTCTGCGCCTGCGCCACGCCCCGACGATGCCACAAACAGTACTAAATTACTAGCGAAAGTCAGCGTATCTAATTTCGTTGAAAAACTTAATTGTTTGTCTACGTTTGCCCGACGCGATGGCCTATCATATCAGTTCATATCACGGGAGTATGTAGCTATGCTTCGTGCGTACTTTTTGAGTGGAAAAATCGCGAGTGCAGCTGTGTACCCATGGACATCGTATTGTGAGTGTACAAAAGTGACCGGGTCAGTGTCAAACAATTAAAACAGTGCACATTGGATGCTTTTGACAACGGTGGTGGACATTTCCAAGGACAATGGAAATACTTGTAAGTTTAGTAAATAATACGTACTTAAGTAAATAATAATTTGATGCAGGCGCCTCAAAATCGGTCTGTGTTCTCCACACACCTTGAGGAAGGCCTATGTCCAACAGTGGACGTCTCTAGGCTGACATGATGACGATAAAATAATTTGTAAATAGCAGATGATTCTAACTTCATAAATACGCCAAAATTACTCTTTTCTTTTAGTCCAGAACACCATCTTTTATTTTGATATTTGTTTGCTTTCTAATTACATACCTCCGTATTTAATTACTTGTTAAACGATAACTTTTACCGGTCCTACGCCCGAATGAAGTATGAAGGAGAGGGTAGAACTAACAAAATTAAAAAATAACTACCTACATTTATTATTTTTCTTCATTTTATTTTCTATTGCTACCTACATCATAAGTGCGACAGAGAGAATGCGAATGAGCAGGATGGAATATTATCAATGAATTAGTGAATGGATTGTAAAATATGACTATGATTTAAGTGAGATTTTCTACAATAAACAAATGATAATAACTTTGCTCTTTATTGATATTATGAAATTCTTACGTCACATATATGATAATAATATCTTCGCTAATCTGTCCTTAAAGTTTTTGTACTAATTAAAAAATAGCGGTGTATATTCATGTAAACATTCATTGTCATTCAAATTAGTTTTAAATTGCCTTTTGGATATCGGATACTCAAAACAAAGATATGTGATGTAAAAAAAAATACTTTATTAGACAGTCCAGCGAGCCCCTCCAAAGAAGCTTTTTATCCGCCGCAGTAAAGCCGCATAGAAAAACATTTACTCCAAAATCACACACACGAGTGAAAAGTGTATTCGAATTCGAAGTGTTATTCAAATTTTATCGCCCTTGATTTCTTGTTGCCGAAACGAATTTTACAGCAAATCTTCCTGGGTCTGTGTGTACGGAAAGCGACACTTTTTTGTTTTATTTACTCTCCGACAGGCAGCGTAAATAAATTCCGTTTAAAATTGTACGATACTAGTCGTGTATACTTATATTGGATCTTAAGCTTCAGCAACTCCCAAAGCTGATTGTAATTTGTTGGTTAAAGAGTCCACGATTTATTCGAATGTCATTGGTACTTGAAAATTATTTAGAAGTTAAATAAGTGTCAGCTTTAAAATAAAACGGATTACTTTAAAATAAATCTTAAAATTTAAAACGTATCTACTGATATTTTTACTGAATTTAACTTTGTAAGATCCAGATCAACATAAACCAACTTTCTGACTTCTTCTGTAGTAATTGCAGTGTCATACAGAAAACATGTAATACAACCCGCTTGAAAAATCTGAGTTTCACTAAGTTTTAACAAGTTTAGAACGATACAAAATCGGTATGATATCGATTTAAACAAACTTAAGATTTTATTACAATTATTTGAACAATGAACAAAAGATACATCAGACTTGTTTGCACAAGAAACTTGTGGCACAAAACAGGCACATTATAAAGATGTAAGGCGAGCTCTATTGTAATTTTAGAGGGCATATACTATGTAAAATTATTTCGCTTCAATAACAAGTAAAATGGGACAGTTATAGGCTGTTATTTGATATTTATCTGTACTCGAATACCGTTCGAATACTAATATTTTTTCGCATGCGGCTCCAATGGTTTGTGAATAATGGCTCCTAAGTTTTATTATAAGCGACACATGTATTGGTAGTTTTCAACCGACTTTAATCTCGTAAGACCCAGCGACCTCATGTGATGACATAAAAATTAAAGACAAGATGTTACCTAGTTAGGAATAATAGATTTTGTAAGCGCGGATTGCGTATCAGTTTTTCAGTCGTCTTACTTCTTGATACTACGCCTTGTGCTATACACTTTGTGTCATCCACAAGTTATTGTATCGAGCCTGTTCATCGATTTGGTTTATTATGTAGGTAGTTGCGTGTTTGATCCTCGCGTTACACAATTTATTTAGCGAGAGAGTTGCCTTTTTTACCTCTAGAGTGTGGCCTTGCTTTTTTCAAAATGGAATAATCTTTATACATATAAGTTTAAAAATGCCTCAGACAATGTTCTTATGGACTGAATCATACAATTTACCATGTTGTGCCTTTTTTCTACGTTCTCTGACAGACTCCAAATGCTATTACTGAAATGAATATAACAAAAATAACACAAGAAGGCGAAACATCCCACAAACCATCCCATACCTCTGCAACGACAATGATTCAATTACCTCCAAACCACATAGTCTGAGTGCCGTCAAAACTATTCACCACAAAGTTTATTGGAACATTCACACCGTCAAAGGACGGCCGGTGCGGTGAGGCCGTAGATTGTAACTAACCCGAGCTTGATCGTCAAACACTGGTCTCAATACTCAGGCCGAGATTTTATACAGATTTAGTAAACGCGTGATGTGTTGAGGACAAGAATAGTGGATCAAGGTCACCTTTAGATTTCTGAAGACACAATACATCGTACATATCACACATCACAGAGTAAGAGATCCTTCCGCAGTGATATCTGCTATCATTTTCAAAGGATCTCTTCTTATCCTCTACTACTAGGAAACTGTGGTATCGACGAAGGTTAAAAATCTGAAGCAACTATACTGTATGTATGTTGTTGACGCCAACCAATGACAACTTTTTTGCGACTAACACATACAAAAACTGCATCGAATTTGGAAGATTGGGGTCTGCATAAAACATGTATCGCAGGCGACTTTACAACTTTTCAATGAATGGATACAAAGTACACCTCGAATCGAAACAACAATTTCTGGATCACACAAAGTGTTGTGTCGGGTAGTGATCGAACCCACAGTACTCCCAGTTTTAACGGCGAGGCGACCGCTTAAATTACTACGCCATACCTACAGTATATTGAATCGTCTCTTGGCACTTTCTTTGCTATATCACTGTATCAAAGCTACTCAATTTAATTAAGCAACTTGTCATCACAACCAGTACAAAATCAACAAACATTGCACTATCTTTAAAAATATATGAGAATGTCAGGAACAATAGTACCTACCAGGAAAGCATGAGTTGTCAACAGTGTGTCTGGCAGCAGTACAAACCTTATTACGACGCGAGTGATTCAAATAGTCACACTGCGCCAGGTGACTAATGTGTGAGCAAGTGCAAGGGATAAACTGACAGCGACCTTTTAGGTCAGTGTATTTTTTTTTGTTTGTATATCATAATACAGAGAGCCTAGGAAAACCCAATATTTTGACCAGAGGCTTTTGAGTACAAACTCACGGCGCGTGTCACTGACATTACGATGTTTAATGCGTCTCAAATGATTATGTAGAGCCTGCTAAACAGTGAAGGAAAACATCGTGAGGAAACGTGCATGTCTAGAGGCAAATTATTGATTTCGAGACCCATACCCACCATTAACATTAATAACATTACAACATGGAACGACCAAAATAAAATTACTCCAAATTCTATGAACGTTATTCACGTATATACACAACAACAATTAATGAACTTTATTTGATTCACTAATGATATTAGACATGAATCAGACATTAAGTCACAACATAAAAAATAAGAATAGGAGTACTTCGCAATATTTTTTTGCTTTTGGTGTATGACATGTGAGTCAGTAAGTCTATATGGCGATACAACATCTCATACAGCCTCTACAAATTTGCGACACAATAGCATTGAAAATCCATAACTACTCTACTATAGCACATGGTATTTTCTTCGTATATTTTTTCTTTAATCGCCTGTTACGTCACCCACGGAATGAAATGGGTTAGTGGTACTTTGTATTCTCATTCCGTTACCCCAAAGAGATTAATTAATAATTTAGATTATCAAGGATAAAAAATTAATTAATTAATCGCTTCCCCTCATAACTTGGAAGGTTCGGTTAACGGTCGCAAGTTTAGCTCAAACTGCGAATTCCTTAGTAATACAACGCCGCAGAGTTGTCTTTTGAATGCAACAAATCCACTCGGCTAGGTGCACCACAATGTTTAAATACCTATAAACAAACGTGGAAAACAACTGGACTTAATGCTTGTCATATTTTAGTATTTTTGTTCTTCTGGAAAATTCTATCGCATGTTTCTATGTACCTGCAGGGTTATATTTTATGACTCAAGAGAGAATTATAAAACTCGCAAAGGAAACCTTTTTTTATGCTCACAATTAGGAGTAAATATCTTTTAATTACAGGTTAGCTAATTGTATTCCGTAAAATTTTGAGCAGGTTTACCTAGTGGAGATAACAGACTGCAATGCAGGCGGCCATTGCTTGCTTGCGTTTGACAAACCTACACCATCTCTAGTAATATATTTTTTTATAGCATAGGAAGACAAACGAGCAAGCAGGTCATCTGATGGTAAGTAATCATTGCCGTCCATAGACACCTGCAATGCCCGAAGGATCACAAGTGCGTTGCCTACCTTGTAAAAAGGAATATGCTCGCTTCTTGAAGATTCGAATGTTGAACTGGTTTGTAAATACAGCTGCAAGTAGCTGGTTCCACAGTTTGGTCGTACGAGGCAGTAAAATATGGCGTGTGAATCGTACGGTAAAAGAACGCCACAGATATAAATATTTGACATAGGCTCCTTTATATACTTACAAAATATGTCAATATCTGTCTGTAGTAGCCAAATCCATCGATAGATAGAATATTGGAAACGGACATAAGTGTGCAAAGTTTCTTACTACAAATACGCGGGGTATTTGTCGTAAAAAGGGATAACGAATGTTTTCTTCACACATGTGTAGTAAGACTACAGTTATATTCCAATACAATTTATATTTCGGACACACCTTTACACTGTACAGATATTATAATATTTCCTAAGAGCTACCGTCCGTTCTGTACCGTCGCCAGGAATAGAATGCCCGCTCTCGCCAACCGCCATTTTGAATTATTTCGATAGTGATGTGACTCGGACGAGTCAATCGACTACAAATTATTAAATTCCAATCGATATTAATTTTAATAAAAATGGGGACCTTACACTCGTCCATCCTGACCTCGTGTATGTCCCCATACACGCAATCAAGCAAACTTAAGGCTTACTCTCGGCGAGAGGGGGCACTTAAAATCACATTATAGAATCCTGTAAACCCATTCAATTCTGACTAATACATTTTATAAATCGATTATAAAAGCTTAGACATGTTATAAACGCAATGCTTGCTAACCCATCCAATTCTAGCAAGATTGACATTTACCAACAATACCAACATGTTATGAATGCAATGCTTGCTAACCCATCCAAGTCTAGCAACATTGACATTTACCAACAATACCTGCATGTTATAAATGCAATGCTTGCTAACCCATCCAATTCTAGCAAGATTGACATTTACCAACAATACCTACGTGTTATAAATGCAATGCTTGCTAACCCATCCAATTCTAGCAAGATTGACATTTACCAACAATGCCTACGTGTTATAAATGCAATGCTTGCTAACCCATCCAATTCCAGCAAGATTGACATTTACCAACAATACCTACATGTTATAAATGCAATTATTGCTAACCCATCCAAGTCTAGAAACATTGACATTTACCAACAATACCAACATGCAGTTCCTGCTAACCCATCCAACTCTAGCAGGAACTGCTACACTGCTTATAATAGCTTATAATTCTGGTCAACCCATCCAATTCTGACCAGAATTTTCACATAACAAAATAGACCTTTAATAAATAAAATCATGGCTACATTATCAATTGTATAGCAATTAAATTAATACGGTTTTACAGCCAACAGTGCAATATATCAGCTCATACAATGATTAGCGCAACATGTGTAAAACACCACTATTACTAACCATTTAATTTTTAGCACAAGTTAAAGTTATCATTATCATAGCGACATAATATAGACAAGGAATTAACATAAATTAGAATGATAGGGTGTTTTATCACTGCTACAAAAATAAGCCTATAACAATACAGCTCTGGACTGTACCATTAATACCTAGGTACATTATTATTATTTTAAATTAATAGTTATAATTTTAAATTAATAATTTTAAAAAGAACGTTTCAAGTTCCTTCATGACACACATATAAGGTCTTTGAGGTCGTCTGAGGATCTGTCTCTGGAGATGCCAAGGCATTCCACAAATTATTTTGATAAATCCTTTTCTGTTCAGGCAGTGCGTCTGTGGAATGCATTGCCATTACAAATTCGAAGAGCAACATAATTAACTATTTTTAAAAAATTGTTATACAAACACTACTTAAATTCTTAACGTATTTAAATTTATTTATGTAGTTTACTTTTTACTCGAGTTCTAGGTATGTATTTCAATGGATCTATCATGTTGGTTATATATGTATACATATATTTATATGTAATTTATATTGTATTATGTATATACTTAATCTATGTATGTGTAAGTATTTATATGTGATATGTAAATGTATGTATGTATATTATTAAAATCTTTATTATTGCGAATTCTACGTATTAGCTACACCATCGCCTCATAAAACGCTAACATCATTCCTTTCCATCCAAAGGTTGCCTGGAAGAGATCGCACTTAGCGATAAGGCCGCCGATTGTGCATTACTCGTAGTTTTTAAGCCTATACTGTAAACATTTATTTTGGTCTGCAATAAAGTATATTCTTATCTCTTATCTTAATTTGGGGGGGGGGGGGGGGGTGAAGTTACTCGCGTCAGTAGGAACTACTATCTTTTCCTAGACCCACCCTACACGTGCCCCCAAAAAAAATAACTGTTATCCGGTCAAATGGGCTATCGACTATACATTAACCCCAAAGGACAATAAAAGCTACCGCTTAGTCATTAAAAACCTCCACCATAGCCAACAACCACCAAAGATTGTGAACTACAACAGAGATCCTATGCAAGTGTGGTAGCCGCCGAGACCGTAACGCAGTCAAAATCTACACCAGCTTCTGATAACCCCACTAATATTACTGGCAATCAACGAAATCATACTCATAAAACAAAGTGAGACGATCGATCTCCTAATTCAACAAATGTGCTCCATGTTGGACCTTATCACAACTCTCATTACAAAACAACAAATTACTTGTCTAAACCTTGCAACGTGGAACATTAATGGCCTTGCACCTAACTCTCATGAACTTGAAGCATTCCTCTACTCCAACAAACTTGATGCATGCCTTATATCCGAAGCACATGCAACCAATCGAAGCCGAATCTGCATCACCGGATATAGCGTGTACTTTACCTGCCACCCGAATGGCGGAGCTCATGCTGGTTCTGCGATTGTTATTAAAAATAGCATAAAACACTGCCTACTGCAGCCGTACGCGACTAATCACCTGCGCATAGAAGACGGCTATGGTCATATGAACCTCTCGGCCATATATTGCCCACCGCGACATTGCATAAAAGAAGTCATGTTCACAGAATATTTCCAGTCTCTGGGGAATCGCTTCATAGCTGGTGGGGTCTGGAATGCTGAGCACACCTACTGGGGGTCACGAGTAACCGTTACAAGAGGTCGAGAACTAAAAAAGAGCGTCGATTTCAATCGACTTATACCATTATCTACTGGTGAACCGACATACTGGCCCACAGACGGCAACAAGATACCAGATTTGTTGGACTTTTATATCACCAAAAATATTCAACCTCTTTACGTTCACATAGTATCAAGCCTCGACGTCTCCTCGGACCATAGTCTAGTGATGCTGATGATAAGCACAACAATCATTTACTGTGTACCCTATAATGAGAACCTGTACAATGCAAAAACAGACTGGGGTAATTTTCGTGAATTTCTGGAATCCAATATAATTCTTAAACTTCCACTGAAAAATCCCGAAAACATTGACCACGCGTGCCCATACATCACCAACCTGATACAAGTAGCGGCTTGGAAAAACACTCCCACTCTAGAAACACCCCATCGTAGAAAACTAATTCCAGTTGATATCCGCAGCAAGATATCTGAAAAGCGCAGACTTCGCAGAGTGTGGCAACATTCACGCAATAGAGAAGACAAAACACGACTCAACCGGGTGATCACTGAACTAAGGGCTGCTCTCGCACAGGTTTCAAATGCATAGAGTCTACCAAAAGATAAGACAAAGTCTCGAAAATAAGGAGTACTGCTCAGCAGCATTTCTCGATGTCAAACAGGCTTTCGATCGGGTTTGGAACAAAAGCCTATTGTGCAAAATAAAGAGGATCCTGCCCCACACGTTCTACCTTCTTTTGACATCATATTTAAAAGATAGAACCCTCCAAGTCAAGCAACGCGGCTCCAGATCCCCTCCGCACACTTGCGACGCAGGAGCGCCTCAAGGCTCGGTCCTTGTCCCAGATATGTATAACATATATACTCACGACCTATCGCAAGCCCCCAAACGTAATTATTGCGACGCCTGCGGATGACGCTGCATTTCTGACATCTAGTAGTGACCCAGATGAAGCCAGGGGACCGTTACAAATCCAACCAGACCAAACCTGTAGCTGGTTGCAAAAATGGCGAATTAGAGCGAGTGCCCCCAAATCGCACCACATCACTTTCATGCCGCGAAAGAAACTATACCCAACAGCAAATCCCGGTCAAGTACCGCTACGAGTACCTCAATCTACATGTGTGAAGCCCCCGGGCCTCCACTTGGATCAACGTATGACCTGGAAGGAGCATATAAAACATAAACGGAACGAAGTCAACTTTCGTTTTATAAACCTATTGTGGTTACTCGGTAAACAATCCGCTCCGTCCCCGAGTAACAAACCCAGAGTCTACAGCTCAGTTATAAAACCCATATGGTCTTATGGATTCCAACTGTGGTTCTCAGCCTGCAAATCAAACATCCAATGCCTCCAGAGCTCAAAATAACATCCTCAGGACAACAAGTGGCGCCGCCTGGCTCTCACACTCGCAACTCTGAGATCCATGAGTACTTGGAGACGAAAACTTCTGGAGGGGTCATGAGGCAGCTCTTTGTCGTCCCGTTCAAGACTGCATCGCTGCTCACCTCGGCCGTCCTTTCGAAAAGACCGCATCTCATCCTGTCTCAATGATGTCGGTCTATGCGACGATAACGGCATCGTCATCAAGTCAGAGAAAACCAAACTGCTAATAACACACTATACATATTTGCGACCATCAGTAGAACCAGTATTGTATACACACAACCATTCAAGCTTTCATAATTTATCAAATCGTCAATGTAAACCTATTGAAAAAGTAAACTGTTTTAAATACTTAGGCATGAAAATAGATGAACATTTTTCATGGTCCCATCATTTAGATTACCTTTGTGACAAACAGAGTATTACTTGGAAAAGGACGCGTTTACGCTTGTATCAAAAAACCACATATTTCCGGTACATTTTACGACAATTTTAGATAATAACTAATAAAACTAATGATTACGATAAATTGATTACTTTTTTATCTATAAATCAATTTGAAAATAAATAAAAAATGTTTAATTAATATTAATGTAAAATCGATTCGAAACGGCCTCTTAAATCAAAAATAGGCATATACTGCTATTTTTGGGTACAATTTTCTCTCTATTTTTACATTTATTTAGATTTTCAAAGATAGAATAGGGTAGTAAATATAGTCAACTCAAAAACAATTAGATTTTTTTTTTCAAAATATTGTAATTTGACTCAAAAAAAGCAAAAAATCATCTTACATTTTTCTTCTATTTTGCTCGCATACGTGTGTCTTAATGTGTGGCAATAAGGTTCGTTTTATTTAGCCACTTTCTTGATTTATATATCCAAATTCTGCAATGAGATCTCAGTCTGCGCTTGAGCGCCGTCGGGAGTGGACTCTATGTCGCTTGTCGCTGCAGCCCGAAGACGGAAAAAGCAATATACGAATACAAAATATTCGCTAAAATCAATTTGATACTTCTCGTATTCTGTGCGAATTACGTACAAGTAAATTTCTTTTGTATAAATGGACATTATTTCTTTATTTTCTCCGTTATGTTGAGTCAGGATATATTTCGTTATTTAGATATTATTTTGTTTCTTGCGTTGAAATCTGGTAAGATTATCTGGACTGATGGTATACCATCCCGTTCAAGTGTTGCGACTGGAACTCATAAAAGAGTAGACCTAGTTATGCCAGGTTGGGGCCCTACCACTGGTACTAGTGAAGTAACCTTCCATGGTTATTCGATGAGTCTTGCTGGTACTCATGTGTGAGTAGAGCTAGGCATGCCGAGTTTGGGCTCATTTTGTTTGTACATAAGAGACCCTACCACTGCATTTTATCAAGTAACCTTCCAGGGTTACTTCATAAAATGCAGTGGTAAAATAAAAAAATGAGCCCAAACTCGGCATGCTAGCTCTACTCACACATGAGTACCAGTAAGAGTCATTGAATAACCCTAGAAGGTTACCTCATAAGTTCCAGTGGTAGGGTCTCTTATGTACAAACAAAATGAGCCCAAACTCGGTATGCCTAGCTCTACTCACATTTGAGTACCAGCAAGAGTCATCGAATAACCCTGGAAGGTTACTTCATAAGTTTCAGTGGTAGGGTCTCTCATGTACAAACAAAATGAGCCCAAACTCGGCATGCCTAGCTCTACTCACATATGAGTACCAGCAAGTGTCATCGAATAACCCTGGAAGTTTACTTCATAAGTTTCAGTGGTAGGGTCTCTTATGTATAAACAAAATGAGCCCAAACTCAGCATGCCTAGCTCTACTCACATATGAGTACCAGCAAGAGTCATCGAATAACCCTGGAAGGTTACTTCATAAGTTCCAGTGGTAGGGTCACTTATGTACAAACAAAATGAGCCCAAACTCGGCATGCCTAGCTCTACTCACATATAAGAACCAGCAAGAGTCATCGAATAACCCTGGAAGGTTACTTCATAAGTTCCAGTGGTAGGGTCTTTTATGTACAAACAAAATGAGCCCAAACTCGGCATGCCTAGCTCTACTCACATAAGAGTACCAGTAAGACTCATCTAATAACCTTGGAAGGTTACTTCACTAGTACCAGTGGTAGGGTCTCACTAAAACAAATAAAATGAGCCCCAACCTGGCATAACTAGTTCTACTCTTTTATGAGTTCCAGTCGCAACACTTGAATGGGATGGTATACCATCAGTCCACATAATCTTACCCGATTTCAACGCAAGAAACAAAATAATATCTAAATACCGAAATATATCCTGAATCAACATAATGGAAAAAATAAAGTAATAATGTCCATTTAGGTATATAAAAATAAGAAACTTATTTGTACGTAATTCGCACAGCCAGGCCTATAACACATAGATACATATCACAAAAAATTCTAAGTCTCAAAGTTATTTAGTTGAACTACATTTCCGCAAGTTACCGTACGTAGTACGTACTGTTGCCGCCGTGTCGCTGTAGTGACGCGATTTTGTACCTACTAATTTTGTAAACGCGTCCTTAAAGTACCTAAAGGAACATTGAAATCCTTACATAAGTCACTCTAAGAGTCCATTCTCGGTTATGCTTTAGATTGCCATGGTCTTACATTCAAAACATATATAAATAAATTAGAATCAATCCAAACAAAGTTTCTTAAACTTCTTGTCAATAATAAAACTAGAAATCAGCATAAAAATGTCTACACAAAATTATTTAAAATTTGTAAAATACTACCTATTTCCCTGAAACATAAATACTTATTGGCTGTAAACAACCATGGCAGTCTTGGGCATAACTTGGAACCTGTTACAAATAATCATAACACCCGATCGATGGCCTCTGGCAAATACATACACACATCAACAAAGTCTAGGGATATTTTATATTTCATCAAATATCTAAAAATCTATGAAGAATTTTCTGATACAGTAAATAGAAGAATCATAGATTATTTTAAGGTCTTTAATAAAAATAAAAAACATTTCGTGTTTTTTTTTGTTTTAAATAAAAAAAATAATTTTTTTAATCATCATGGAAAATTAGTATGATAACAACAAACATTTCTTCTTAAAAAACTATTAATTTTAATAAAAATGGAAAAAATCTTGTAAAATCTAATCATTAATAATCAGTGTTGCCACCTCTTACATTGATTACACATCGACATCGATTGTTAATACTTAAAATTAAATTGTCAATGTCTTGCTGCGGTATGAGGTCCCATGTCCTTTGCAAGTGTTCGTAAAGTTGTTGTTCAGTCGTCAAATTTGGTGGAAAATCTCTCAAAGCTTTTCGTTGTAACATGTCCCAGGCATGCTCGATAGGATTTAAGTCGGGCGACTGTGCAGGCCAATCCAAAACTTGAATATCGTGCTCTCGGAGAGCGGTCGATACCAGCCGCGCCGTATGGCAAGGAGCATTATCGTGCATGAGTAGAAATTCATGGCCTATTTGAGTTCTGTGTGGGACAATAACGGGCTCTACTACCTCCTCGTGGTATTTTTGTGCAGTCATGCTGCCTTGGATCCAAACGAGTTGGGTTCGTCCGCCAAGACGAATTCCTGCCCACACCATGATTGTCCCGCCTTGGTATGGGTGGACCTCCTGAGGGTGCCGTAGACGGCTAACTCTCCCTGGAGCTCTCCAAACGCGTGTTCTTCGTGAATCCGGGTGAAACCCAAACCGGGACTCATCGGTGAACAGCACCAAAGACCATTGTTCGTCACTCCATGGTAAATGCTCCCGAGCCCACGAAAGCCGCCGACCGCGATTGCCACGTCGCAATGCTGGAACACGCAATGGTCTTCGAGCATGAAGATCAACTTCATGTAACCTTCTTCGCACGGTTTGGTCGCTTACCAGCAGCTGGTGGTCCTCCTGGAGGCTTTGCACTAGTTGCAGCGCTGTGATATTGGGTTGTCTTCTGGCGGTCATTTGGAGAAATCGATCCTGTCTCTGCGTAGTAACACGATATCTACCTGTGTGCTGTTCGGCCACATCTCCAGTACTGCGATAACGTGACCACAACCTTGATATCACATTTTGACTGGTATGTAGGGCCTCAGCAACGACGCGTTGAATTGCACCATTTTCTAACATGCCCACGGCTCGTAACATTTCATCTCGACTCAAATGACGACGTGACATGACTTTTAAAGGTCGTACGTCACGTTAAATTAAAAAAGAAAAACAATTAAAAACCCTTTTCATTAATAATTATAATAAAACAGTTTTAACTTTCTTTAATGTAACGAATTACTAGCAAATTTGCCGCCATATTTTGTTTATTATTTTGTTTTTTTTCTTTCCATGTTCAAATTTTGAAAATAGAATAAAAGAGGTTTTAATCTGTATATAAACTTTTTGTGGAAACTAACAAGGTTCTAAACTATAAACTCGTAAATAATTTAGGATTAAGATATCCCTAGACTTTGTTGATGTGTGTATATTGTACCAAGAGTGTTTAATTATTACTGTGGTAGAACTTTAAAAACGTTTGCCATATCCGCCAAATAATGTCCCAGAGGACATAAGGAACGAAAATAATGAAAATATATTTAAAAGGAGACTTAAGCAATATTACTTAGATAAGTGCTAGAATTTAAGAGTGAAGTTAGCTATAAGTAGTTATTGTAATTTTATCTATGTAAACGTTCTAATTTACTGTACGGAGACTGGATCCCACAGTCAAACCGATGACACGGTTTTGTGGGACACTGCACTATTCCTGTATGAACGTGTGAATGACAAATAATTAAATAAATAACAAATATGCGACGTATTACGGTCGTTGCGACGAGAGTTATGCCGTCGGGAACTCGATCGCCGACGACTCCGTTGCAAGTTGATTTCCTCTTCCAAGCGCCCGACTCCGTCTCGTTCTCTCTCCGACTCAGAATCCCCGTCCCGGATGCTCCGGCTGCAGACGCCGCGATAAGCAGGGCCACGGCTACAATAGCGAGTGCGACCTCCACAGTCCACCTCGCTGCGCAGTCGACTCCCGCCCAGCTCCTTCGCCATCGCGTCCCGATCCACCGGGCTCCAACGTCTCCAGGCGTCAGCTTGGTCCATTCCCGCCTTGCTCCATTTTCTTTAACTCAGAGACGAAAAGTTCGGTTTGAATTTGAATTTTTAAATAGACGCTAAATTAATTTAAAAAAATATCGTCTATCTCGGAAACGGTGTGCGTTAACGCAAAAATAATGAAAAATTCATACCCCTTTATAAAACCCCGGAGCATATTTCTTAGAACCCTTTTCTGACCTTAACATGACCTTGACCCTGGTCCTCCGAACCAGAACCAATGATACACTTTATTTAATAATAAAAATAGACGATCTTGGAGCTTCCTTCTCAAGACCATGGTTGCACCTTAATGTGACCTTGACCCTACGTTCACGGCACAAGCTAACCATAATCAAGTAGTATTCTTTTCGTAATTATCCGTTACATACATACACAGTCTCCCTTCTATATCCTCGAAGAGCTAGGCACAGCTAGATATTGCTATACTCACTTTTGACCAGACCAAAGAAATCCCATCAATACATTGCCCGATCCGGGCATCGAACCCGGGATATGTCCCACGAGAAAATTTATGCCGCGAGACCAACGAGACAGTAATAATCCGTTAGACAATTATTGCACTATGAAGAGGGTAATTTTAAATTTGTTAGCGTTGTTACATTGTACGCTGGTAACTAGTTTTCTATTCCAATATATATTTAACAAAAATTCAAAACTGGGACGAATACAAAATACTTCCATACGCGCACACGTAAAATCATAATTTGAACTAAAACTAATATAAATTAATGTGAGCATGTACTTACCACTTCTGATTTGTAGTAAGACTCCAGTTATGTTCCAATACAATTTATATTTCGGACTCACCTTTACACTGTACAGATATTATAATATTTCCTAAGAGCTACCGTCCGTTCAGTTTCGTCGCCAGGAATAGAATGCCCGCTCTCGCCAACCGCCATTTTGAATTATTTCGATAGTGATGTGACTCGGACGAGTCAAACGACTACAAATTATTAAATTCCAATCGATATTAATTTTAATAAAAATGGGGACCTTACACATGTATAGATTAGGATATTATTTGTACTCCACCCCTTCTTAAAGCATTGTCACCGCACCAAGTTGATTTGCATTACAGTCGCTTACTCGTCGCAGAATGTCTCCAAATTCAACGAATTCGTGGACATACTACGCACTTTCATATTTTGTTTATGAGTTCTGTTACAATTAAAACGATGTATTACCTCGTTTATATTCTGAGGGCGCTGTTGTAAAGAATTGTGCAGTTCGTTATCTAAAGTATCGTAATCGTATTAATGAGGTCGTTTTCTGTTATTCATATATGAATGAATTACAGAAAATTTTATACGATTATTTTGCTGTATTCCTGAAGCGGTAAAGAGTAACCAAATAGAAGGATTGTGGTACGTTCGTAGAATTATTACATGTAGGTACATACAATATCTACAAGCAAATAAGGGCAGTCGTTAAAAATACGTAGTAAGTAAATTCCTTGCTTTAGGGTATTTCTAGAGTACAAGCTGGAACAAATTTCAGATAAAATAAAAGCTATGTTCATATTATTGTAAACTTCATATAATTGACACAAGATCACCCTCTTTCAATAACATCAGTCCAAAATACATACAAATCAGGGGGGCAATTCTTCTATTTTTATATGGCGTTTATATTATATTTTGAATGGACTCAGAAGCGGTATTCTGAAAACCTTATGACATTATCGTACAATTTGAAATAAACAGTTCGTCGTTGACACATATTTTGACACTTGTTTCAATTTACGATCTCGTTATAACTTCGTTCAATTATCAGATAATTTCGAAGAATACGCTTTTTGTGACGTAAGTATGACACTGACATGATATCGAAACTATATTTATTTAGGAGAATTGGGCCCCTGAACATATTTATATAAAAATACAATTTACATCCAAACCAGAGCCTGTCAAAGAACCGAACGAAAACTATTCGCTACGCAGCGATCTTATTCAAATACGTTAAAAGCCCGGTATATATTTACCCAACGTGTACGTATATTTAGGCTATATTTACCCAACACTCACATGTCATTAAAACTTAAGACTAGGAACGAATATGGAGCAATCTACGCCTATCGAAGCTCCACTGTGTACGAGTGCAATTTACCTTTTTTGCGTTAAGAAGGTTAGAACGCGGACAGGGATCTGATGTGTGTTGCGCTTTGATTTTTAGAGCTTGATTTATGCTTTAATAGTTGGGTTTGCCTCTTATGAGAATCGCCGATTTCATCAGCTATAATTTCTACCGTACCTCGATGGAAGGTATATTATTTGTTTGTTGGTTAATCGTGTTTTCTAATTCTATCCCACTTAGATCCTTATATCGCCCCTGAAACCCCTCGCATACTAAATTTCATAAAAATCCAAGAGTTTCCAAGAGTTAAATCTTTAAAACACTGACCCAACACAGATAATACCCATTACACAAGCAAAACGCCGTGTATATAAGAAAATATTTATCTTACCAACAATCACAAAACCCACCTAAACGGAAGTGTCGATTAGTTTAAAACTTTACTTAAAGCAAATATTTGGCAGGGAATTTGCGTTGACAAAATCGGCAGCTGAACTGCAAGTCACTTAATCAGCCGGTTGAGAAACGGGCCAAACTAAGTTACGTCAAGTCACTGTCGCAATACTCGTCCCATTTGTATACTCGCCCCACTTGCCGCGTTTGCCCCATTAATTTTACTGTCCCATATGTTAGCGAATGTTAGCCCAAAGTTCACCGCTCGAAGATATAACTTTCACGCATTGCTATTTTATTTTAAGAAATTATTATGTAACTATATATATAATTATGTAACTGTATTATCATCCATGTCCTTTCTGTAGAATAAATTTTCTTAATTTAGTAAGACAAAGTTTTCGGTTTAAAAAATTACGTCGATGTATACCTCTCTTAAACTTTTATTTTCTTTTATTTTACTCAATATCAGTTCATATAACTATATTATTATATACTCTGTAGGTATGCCAGAGCGGCTGACATTTATTTAATATGGATAATTAAATTTAAAGCAATTTGTTTTGCTATTCTCCCAGAGCAAGCAGCGGCTCTCTTAATTAATATTAAGTCACTACTTCTAATACCAGAACATGCTTTATAAAGACTTTAGAACCGAATTTACGGTGCTGGCAGCATAAAAAGAAAAGCTTTTAATGGCTACTGGTTTAACATCAAGTGCATGCTTCTCATAGAAACCACAAAAAGTCTACTTTAACTAACACAATAAAGTTATCTTCCACAAGGTGGAAGTATTTTGCTCGACAGGCCAAATTTAATTTCAATTTTAAACTTCGTCTAAATTTTAATTTAAAAATCTTATTTATCATAGCGAACACGTGTAATATTTTCAACGACAACCTCGTCCAGCACACACGGCAAGTTAATTTTATGTAAATGAGTCAATATCTGTGAATACTAAAACCAAAATTATGCGGGATTACATCCAATATTAGGCCAAATCCTTACCGGGAGTCTGTACGGGGCATTAAGAACGAAGCGCGCGGTAATTTCGCAGCTCTGCCATTTTGCGGGCTGCCTAATTGCAAACCGTCATGGCGTCGACGCAGGCTCACATTCCCGTGCGCTTACAAGATTTACACTGGATGCCTGAATACCACCCTGTGTATTTGCTGAAATCTAGCCGCCTTCGACCATCGTGGAAGGAATTTCGCCAGATAATTTAGGGGTAAATGTGATTTTTAGCGCAGATATTCTTTGTTCCACGCGCTCGCGGTATTTCCTTTTTGTTAAAAGCGGTTGTTTTGTTATCTTAAGCACTATATTTGTTTATTTTTGTACAGTAATATTGTTTTGTGTTTTTAATAGAAGTAGAAGTATAGAAAAGAAAATTATTAAATGTGTAGCGCAGCTAATTTCTTTTATTTTGGAAGGAAATTATTGACCGTTTTCGGCCACGTGGTCAATACTGCCGTCCTTTCACTAGAACCCCGTTAACCCTCAAATGGTCGATTTTGAGTTTTGAATGCAAAGTTATACAGTTTTAAATTCTCTATCTTTCTGTCTAAGAACCATATCTCTATCACTTACGGTTATAGAGATATTAAAACATGATTTACCGTTAAATGACAAAATATGCAACCAATGCTTGACTAAAAAGTGACTATACCACGCTTCTTAGCTTAATGCACGTTAAAGTACCTTAGTTTCAAAATTCGCCTTATATTTTTTTCATTTTTTATAAGCTTAAACCACGTTAATTGAATATTCTTGACTACAAGTACACTAAAAGCCTTTAACTTGTTTATAGTTAAGGATCAATTTTGATAAAACAGGAATAAAAACAATGCTATAAACTATTTATGATGAAAACCTTATCTTAATTCTGGTTAGACAACCATAACGGTATTTTTGCCAAGTAATCAATATTGCGATTTGCTCAAAACAATTCGTTAAAAAAAGCGTTATTTACTTCTAACATGGAATTTGTTAAAAAAATATTAGTAATTCTTAACTTAATAAAGGCTAGCCCACGTTCCCTAACTAGAAACACGTTATCCGTTTCTCGCGCTTCATTAATTCTGGGAGTGTGCGGGGATGCCATATGCGTGCGAGGATGGGATATGCGCGCAGGGAGGTTTGCCATTCCGCTCGGAGAGCTTATAGCGTGCAAGCGTGCGTCATCGCATCGTGTTCCCGCAAAAACTCAAATATGTCGGGGAACATTAAGAGGTAAAATTCAAAATTTTTTGTGTAATACTTTATTAACATTATCTTCCTTAATATCTCTACCTAGTTTGAGGGAAAAATAGCAGACCAACGAATTAGTCGTATTTATAAAATTATTATGACTGCCTTGTTGGTTTGCTATTATCCTTCAGACTAACTAGTTAGAGTAACTACTTTTGACGTTCAGGAACTGGATGAGAGTAGCCTCAGATCCACCATTGCAGTCAGTCAACTGGAAGATGGCGGTCAAACCACCCAAAGTAAGGTGAAAGTAAAAAGCTAATATGTAGTATCAAAGTCGTCATCCGTCTGCCAAAGCGTGGCGATCAAAGCAAAATCTCCCAAAAATGAGCCACATACGAAAAAAACGGCCTCTATTCCCCGGCGGCCCCGCTATTCCTGACTCAGATAGCGGCTATGGTAACGGTGGGCCAAGGGGTGCGATAAACCTCCGGCAGAGATTTGTCGCAATATTTCATTTATTTCATTTCATTCATCACACTCCGATGAGGATGTAGAAGCTATGTATGAGGACATATCTCGGCCTATATATAGCTTCAAAACCCATTACACCGTTGTTCTGGGAGATTTTAACGCGAATCTAGGCAAACGAGCGGTGATGAGCTGAGAGTGCAGCAATTTGGATATGGACACCGGAACTCGCGGGGCCACTTGCTGGCTAGCTTCATGGAGAAGGAAGGACTCTTCATGATGAATTCCTTTTTCAAAAAGCTAGAATGCCGCAAGTGGACCTGGATAAGTCCAGATGGTGCCACTAAAAATGAGATCGATTTCATCATGTCAATGAAGAGTTTAATATTTAATGATGTCTCTGTGATCAGTTCGCATAAAGCGGGCCGCGGTCACCGAATGGTAAGAGGCACATTGAATATTAGTCCCAGCCTCGAATGGTCGAGATTGATGAAGTCTATGAACCTACCAGCGCCAGTTCAAATCTAAAACCCCGAGAGCTTTCAGCTTGAGCTGCAAAACTGCTTCGAATGCCTGGGAGAATGCGTAGATGTGGCCGACTTTAGTGACAGGATAGTCTTGCTATCCATACAACAGGCTTAAAGTTCTCAAAGCCCATGACGATTAAAAGAGCCCATAAAATCTCTGGTCCGATCCTTGAGCTTATACAGGAAAGGCGTAAGATGCTTCTGCATGCCTCCGACGATATGCCAAAGTATCGGCGGCTTAATAAACAGATCTCTAAGTCTCTGATTCGCGATCTTCGCCAATACAACACTTAGTGTGTTCAAGACGAATGGTAACAGAATTATCTCGTCCAGACCTCAGTCTGGACGAGATTATTCTATCACCATTCGTCTTCAGCCTTGTCAGCTGACCTGCCCGATAGACAGATTTCTTTTGAATATTTTGGAACCGTAATCTCCTCGATTGCATCTTGAACACACTTAGTGTTGTGTTGGCGGAGATCGCGAATCAGAGACTTAGAGTTCTGTTTATTAAGCTGAGGTGGAGGAGCTGAGGCTCCTGGAAGAGATCAAACTGGACAGCTATACACGACTACACGACCACCTATTATTACTCCAGTCACTGACCCTAGAGCCGGATTGACCCGACACTATACCGAAGATATCCCGGACATGACATCCCGTCAGCCGCGGAAAAACTTCGAAAGTTATTAAATTCTGTCATAATCGATGGCAAAACGCCTCAGGCATGGCACAGTGTGGTGGAGCTTTTCGTCAAGAAAGGCGATAAAACCCTTTTGAAGAACTACAGACCCATCTCACTGCTGAGTCATGTCTATAAGTTGTTTTCAGGGGTCGTCACAAATCATCTCGAGACCAAGCTAGACGACTTCCAGCCTCCCAAACAAGCGGGTTTCCGTCTCGCCAACTGTGCCATTAACGACTATCGATACGTCGAAGTGCTGAAGTGTTTGTTCAAAAACGCCACGATGTCAGTCCGCCTCCAGGACCAGAGTTTAAAACCTATTCAACTATAGCGAGGGGTGAGGCAGGGAGATGTTATATCTCTGAAACGTTCACCGCTGTGCTGGAAGGCGTTTTCAAGGTTCTGGACTGTGAAGGACTTGGCATCAAATAAACGGCGACTACTTACACCTTCTATTTGCTGATTATATCGTAGTCATGGCTCAGACCATGGAAGACCTCAGCACAATGCTCGATGGCCTCCGTATAGTCTCCCAACAAGTGGGTCTTAAGATGAACTAATTACTGTTCCAGTTGTACAACTAAGTGTGCGACTACACCTGCTGAATCAATAGAATTGAATGCACATGGATGTCAGTATAATATACAAAACAAACTGCATCCAGTAAAGACTGACAGTAAGAATGTAATAATTTTTTCAGACCAACTGGGAGTGGGTTTAGGGAGCTTAATTGATCATTACACTGAGCGACCAGTACAGAACTTTTGTTCACCTGGAGCTCAGTCTTGTACCCTGGTTGATAAGATTAAGAATGCCGACTTGAATGCACAAACTACTGTCATCATATTGTATGGTGACAGCTCATTAGTCTCCAAAAACAGTCTCATAGAATTAGCAGACTTAATGATAGATGTTAGTACAAAAATAGGATGTAGCTTTATTATTTGTGCATTGCCTTATTCATATGCTCTCACAGATGACCAAAACAGGCAGATAGGCAAATTAAATTTATTATTGTACAATAGGACATGTCATAGTGACAGTATTTTATTTTTTGACACTAATATTTTTATTAGTAATTTCTTTTTAACAAAAGATACTATGTATCTTTCTTATGTACATAGGCGACAACTTGCTAAATTATTAGCATTTAATTTATATACTGACAGGAGTACTACTAGAGTACTTAGGAATTTGGTAGATAATAGTTATACCAATAGTAGTATTGACACATCTATTAGTTTAAACTATTAGATGAGACAACAGATAGGCATTCATGTGTTTTAAACTTAGTTCATCAAAACATACAAGGCCTATCTGGCAAAGAATTAGAAATAGATTTATTTTTAAATAAACATAAGATTGATATCTTATTTATTACGGAACATTGGTTGCGAGGTAACCAATTAATATTTAACAATCAACATTACTCAGTTATAAGTGCATTCGAAAGAAAAAAGGCTATTCGTGGTGGCTCTCTAATATATGTATGTAATAGTTTGAAATGTAAAGAACGTAAGGATATAGCTAAACTTTCTATCGAGCGCACTGCTGAGATTTCTTGTGTTGAGCTTGAACAACATATTATAGTGTGTGTGTATCGACCACCACAAAGCGACTTTACTCAGTTTGAAAGCATTATAGAGGATGTCTTAAAACACATAATTTCTAGTAGGAAGTCTATAATCGTATGTGGCGATTTTAATGTCAATTTGTTAGAAAAATCACCAATTTGTACTAGGTTAGTTAGCTTATTCAGGTCATTTAATTTAAATGTTTTGTTCTCTGAACCAACCAGAATAACCTCACATTCGTCTACATGCTTAGATAATGTTTTTTGCAATTGGCTTTATTTAAGTATGGCTGTTTTAACTGACTTGACATCGGATCACTGCGGGCAAAAGGTTGTAATTCCAACTAATACAACCCCCAAAGTACAAGAAATTACATGTAGGCCAATGACCTCTGCTCGCCTCAAACTCTTTAGTAATGATGTTACTGCCAAGATCGCCAGTATTGACTTAACCGTATGATCCTGATGAATTATATAAATGCTTATTTAAAATTGTTAATGATGAGTACAATAAAAATTTTAAACTGAAGACGTTTGCAAGGAGCATTAAAGTAAATTTTTGTGACTGGGCAACAGTAGGTATATACAAAAGTAGAGCTAGGTTGTATGATCTATATGGTATGAAGAAATACAATTTTAATCCTGAATTTATTCAATATGTTAGAAATTATTCAAAGGTTTTTAAGATGACATGTGCTTTAGCCAAATCCTTATATTTAAGTAATAAAATCAAAGAATCCAAGAACAAAATTAAAACTACTTGGAGCATTATTAACAATGAGACTGGTCGAGCTAAATTGGTAGATAACAATTGGTAGCGCCATCTACCTTCCTATCTATAACTAATCGCATCAAGATCAATCGTTCCACGTCTAGTGCGAGCGATACCATATTTCCGTCCCGCTCTATCCCACTCCCTGGAAGAGGCACTGCCTTCCGCCTGATACGTCGACGCGAGTGACAGTCCAGAACATTCCGCTCGCTGAGAACGCCGTCTCGTTCGTATCGCGCCGCATCGCTGTATGTGATTTATTACCGCATATATAAACCGCTCGCAAGTGGGAGTGACGGTGAATTGAAGTGAAAACAAGCAGCTGCATCACGAAACCACCAGGAGAGTGCCCTACGGAAACGAAGAAGGTTGTATAAGGTAAGTGCCCTCCATCCTTGAAATATCCTATACCCACTCAATCACCCCTTCCCATAACCATCTCCTAGGCGGCGAAGAAACGCTATCCTCTGTATACAGTCCATTTCCTTCTCCAAGTCGCCTAGAACTCTACCTACGGTTTCGGTGTAACGCCGAACCATTTTTTTGATCCATACGAGTCGGATGCATTTACGTTTTTATAAGTTATATCGCTATACCTAGGCAGTTATAGCACCTAGCTATACTCCTAATATATTCACATAACCGTCACATGGTTTCCGCCCGCATCAGTAGGTAAACTTTTATGTAGCTACCTACTTATTAAATTATTAATTCTGGAACTATCATAGTTGTCTTATAAATCTCATATTTCAAGCAACTTTTAGTTCCTCAGCTCTAAAGTGTTGCCTACTTAGGTAAAATAATAGAAACGTTAGATATTCTTATTTTGTTTCGTTCTCATTAGCTTATACTTACGTAAGCATGTCACAACAAAAGAAGTCACGCGTGTCGGAAGACAAAGAGATGACAATCTTAGAAGCAAAACGCAATATTTTATTTGAGCGCATTCAAAACATCTATGAACGATCAAAAACCGCATCTATGTCTGACAGTAATAGCGAAGCATTTCTCAGTTATTGTATAACAGTAGATAGTATTCGAACAGATTTTCATAAGTTGTTAGACGATTATAACGCAAGATTACTTTCTATCAATCCTGAAGATTTTTTTTTTTTTAATTCGAAGATCTTTATTGTATTATTAAGCGTATACAATCGCAATTGGAGGATAAATGTTCGGCAGAGCCCGTTGCCCGCAAACCAAGATTACCGCCAATCGAGATTATGTCGTTTGACGGAGATATACGAAATTGGCCGTTATTATATGCGAGTTTTAAGTCTACAGTGCACGATAATGGTTCTCTGACAGATGCTGACAGGTTGTACTATTTAATAGGTAAACTATCACCGAAGGCCCAGTCCGTATTTGCAGGTGTCACACCCAGTGCTGAGAATTATCAGGTCATATTTCAGTCACTACTTGACAGATATCAGGACACGCGCGTCCTAGCGTCTACGTACTTTGACCAAGCTTTAACCCGGCGTCGTTGACGCTGGGTAATATTTACCCGAGGTGATTTTAAGAGGGTATATTTATTTTTCCTGACGTCCATCTTACTTATCCGCCAGTATAGCTGGAGATACAACTACCCTCTATTTGGATTATTGTTTACATCATTATTACGCCGCTCGTGTAGTGAGATACAAGTGTTTCAATTCAAAACGGGTAAGTTTTACCCACCGTCATAGATAGTGTAATATTTTCATGACGTATTTTTATTCGTGTTTATAATAGTTTTTACAAGTTGTTTTGTATTTTTTTTAGTTTTTGGTCACAAATGGCTTTGACTAACCAAGATCAACGGATTTTGAGTGTTTTGGAGGAACCTGATTCTGATGATGATGGGTCGGTGGCTGCTTCAGACATAGAATATGAAGAAGTTGACTAAGTTCTCCTTTCTTTCAATTTTTTTTTCTGTTTAGTCTTTATTTGTTCTTTTTTTAGTAAATAAGATAATTATTTTCATAAATAAAACTAAATATCCTAACAAAAATAATTTTCTAAAAACTATCATGTTTTCAGGTTGATTTTTCTATTGTGTATGAAAAGTAAAAAAAAAAGTTATTTTTCATTATAAATTGGTACCATCTTTTATTTTATCACATGCGTAAATACTGTTTCACCAATAATCAATTAAAATGTAATATAAACTATGTATAAAACTATTGAAAAATTTTCAAATTAAAATTCGGGTAAAATTTACCCGATGTCATCGGCCGGGGAATTTTTTTCACGTCATCGGCGCCGGGTTAAATCTCAAACTGTCCGGCAACGCGTCTGTCTCGAATTTCCAGCTGTTTATTGATAACTTCGTAACCGCGGTTAATTCTCTTAGGAATTTAAAATTAGAAGATCTTTCCGACTTTATGTTGCTTCAACTCGCTTTAAAAAAGTTTGACACTGATACAATTCGCGCATTCGAGATGACGGAACGCAATAATAAAATACCTACACTAGATAGTTTTATTTCGTTCATAAAAGATCAGTGTCGAATATTTCATAATACGCAGTCTGGTTCACCTGGCCCGTCTAACACTAACAACAACAAACAAAGGTTGAATAAATCGCGAAATAGTAATAATAACTCGGTCTCTAATCCACAATCTTACGTAACATGTTCGCAATCTAATAGTAATATTTCACAGAAGTGTCTGTGCAGTAATATAGTGCATGACCACTTATACAAGTGTCCCGCCTTCGATAATCAGAATGCAACCGCTCGTTTTAAATGCGTAAAAGTTAACAAAGCTTGCATTAATTGCTTAAGCATAAAACATAAAACGAGTAATTGTTCTAGTAGAACGAGATGTTACTCATGTAATCAAAGACATCATACACTGTTACATTTCGATAAAGATAACCCGTTGTCAAGCCAAGCCGCTAACCTTGACACACTTGCGCCGCAGGTGCAGACCACGGTAGCTGCGCCTTCCGCGTCTGAGGGCGAAGTTTCGTTGTGTATGACATCCATTGCGCGGGCGACGCGCACGCGAGGACGGCACTCGCGCATCTATAATGATCCGCGCAGGGCCAAAACGCAGTGTACGGCGTCTAAGACGGTATTGTTGGCGACAGCGCAAGTTATCGTATATGATGTTAATGGGTCGCCGCACATGGTACGTTGTCTGCTAGATAGCGCATCTCAGACCAATCTAATAACATCGGAATGCTTCAAACGCCTCGGATTATGGAATAACTTTAAAAATACTAACTCAACCGTCAAAGGGATAGGCGGATCAGAAAAGCATTGCAGGGGTTCCGTAGAAATTAAAATACATTCGCGTTTTGATAGGGACATTAATTTTAACATTTCTTCGCTTATCGTGGAGCGTATCACGGACGCATTGCCGAACGCTAATGTAGACGTAGCATCACTCACTCATCTCGAGTCATTGCCGCTAGCCGACGCGGAGTTTGCGAATCCGGCAGGCATTGATCTTTTGATCGGAGCTTCAATATTTCCGCACTTGCTACTAACTAAAATAGTACGTAGTGAGCGATATGATTTACCGCCCGCTATTGAGACGGTACTTGGGTATGTGATTATGGGTACCGTACCTACGTTACATACTTCTCATTGTATTACGTCTTGTTGTTGTTCTGCTCTTCAAGAGATCAAGGTGGGTGCTAAAACTGTGTGTAAGATAAAGCACTAATTAGCTATGCTATGCTACGCCATGCTATGCTACGCTATGCTACGCTATGCTACGCTATGCTACGCTATGCTACGCTATGCTACGCTATGCTACGCTATGCTACGCTATGTTACGCTATGCTACGCTATGCTACGCTATGCTACGCTATGCTACGCTATGCTACGCTATGCTGCGCTATGGTACGCTATGCTACGCTATGCTACGCTATGCTACGCTATGCTACGCTATGCTACGCTATGCTACGCTATGCTACGCTATGCTACGCTATGCTATGCTATGCTACGCTATGCTATGCTAAGCTACGCTACGCTACACTATACTATACTACACATCCGCTTTGTATATAGATGACATTGCCTGTAATGTCATACCCGCTCCGCTAGCAATTTCGCTTTGTGAAGAGCTTATTCAGCTTTTCAAGCAAGGCCAGTTTGATCTTGTCAAATGGACAAGCAACTCTAAGGAGGTTCTCGCACGCATACCAGATTCTCATAAAGCTTCTCCAGACATTGAGTTTGAGAAGTCTGTACCGCATAAGGTTCTCGGTTTACGCTGGGACAAATCCTGCGATAGTTTTCGGTTTGACGTCTCACCACCAGATGATAAATGCACCCAACGCACTATGCCGTCCACAGTGGCTCGACTATGGGACATAATGGGTTTTGTGGCTCCCACAATTTTGTACGCCAAGCTCTTGATCAAAGAGCTTTGGCTACCAAAGGGTGAGTGGGATGAAACACCCCCTGACCATATTGTCGCCGCTTGGGGCCAGTTTTGTATTGAGCTTGCCGCGCTCAATCAAGTTACTATTCCGCGTCATCTTGGGTTGGTAGATGGATGTACCGTCAACTTAATAGGTTTCGCTGACGCCAGCAAGCGTGCTTACGGCGGAGTCGTATATCTGCAAGTCCGCATTGGTTCTAACTACTCGGTGCAGTTAGTTTGTGCCAAGTCTAAGGTCTCGCCTGTTAAAACCATTTCGGTTGCGAGACTGGAATTGTGCGCGGCTCTTCTGCTGTCTCAGTTGCTCCGCAAGGTTCAAGACACAGTTTTGCCCCACTACCCCATTAATAAAATACACGTATTTTCCGACTCCAAAGTAGTGCTCGCTTGGATTCGTTCTTCTCTTCATCGCTGGCAGACTTTTGTCGCCAACCGCGTTAGTAAATTGATTGAACTTGTTCCCGCTACTTGTTTCAATCACATCGCGGGTTATCGTACTCGTCTTCAGGAAGAACTCTCCATAGATCATATTGACTGGAAGTTTATTCCACCAGCATCACCACATTTCGGTGGATGTTGGGCAAGCATGGTCAAAGTAATTAAAACGCATCTCTTCAAAGTTATAGGTCAACAGATCCTCTCTTACGAAGAGCCTTTAACTGTCCTTGCATAAGTCGAGGCACTGATCAACTCGCGTCCGCTTCCAACTCAGTGAGATCTAGCCTGAAGTTGGACCTACCTCTTAGTTTAAGTATTTAGTTAGTAGTTTTCGCTATTATTGCGTTTGTAGTTTTCGCTAAAATTAATTTAGATTAATTTTATTCTCATATCGCTGTCTTAGCCTATTGAGGTTGTTCAATTCTATTTTTTTTAAAGGCAACCCTTTAGGGCCGGGGGGATATGGTAGCGCCATCTACCTTCCTATCTATAACTAATCGCATCAAGATCAATCGTTCCACGTCTAGTGCGAGCGATACCATATTTCCGTCCCGCTCTATCCCACTCCCTGGAAGAGGCACTGCCTTTCGCCTGATTCGTCGACGCGAGTGACAGTCCAGAACATTCCGCTCGCTGAGAACGCCGTCTCGTTCGTATCGCGCCGCATCGCTGTATGTGATTTATTACCGCATATATAAACCGCTCGCAAGTGGGAGTGACGGTGAATTGAAGTGAAAACAAGCAGCTGCATCACGAAACCACCAGGAGACTGCCCTACGGAAACGAAGAAGGTTGTATAAGGTAAGTGCCCTCCATCCTTGAAATATCCTATACCCACTCAATCACCCCTTCCCGTAACCATCTCCTAGGCGGCGAAGAACCGCTATCCTCTGTATACAGTCCATTTCCTTCTCCAAGTCGCCTAGAACCCTACCTACGGTTTCGGTGTAACGCCGAACCAACAATTATGAATTAAAATTTAATGGTGAAATTATTACTAAGAAAACTGATGTTGCTCAGACATATAACAATTTCTTCATAAACATACCAGTGAAAACAACCAGCTGTCCAGATTCATGTCCAAGCAAAGCAGAAATGTTGGTTAGGGGCAATGTGAATGAGTGTGATGTGCTTTTTAATTTTAACCCTTGAGGTGCGATCAAACTAAAGGCAAAGTGCCACAAGTGCAAAGGGTCACGTTGCTGCAAATTTTCATTGGCATAGGTTACCGGAAAAAAAATTATTATGACACCTTAATATAATTATATCACATAAATTGCATATCATTGTGTTGGTTATAAAATCAGCTATGATAATAATAACATAAATTACTACTAAATACTCACCTTTCCGGCAAAACAAGCTTACAAACTTAGAAGTTTGTTATTTTTCACTGGTTCGCACAAACATTTCATCACATATTAATGAATTTCATTACTTGTTTGGTTCATAAACACAAAAACATTATCACATATACCTTTAGGTTTTCACACAATACATTATTTATTTGTAACAAATGAATCTAACGCCTCTAAAAAAATTATAATCCGAACGCGTAACAAAAAGTTCGCCGTGCCGGGCCGCCATGTTACTGTAGCGAACACTGTGGCTGTGAATTATTTACCATTTGAAACACGATAGTAGTGAAAACGTACAACAATACTAGTATTTAATTGCTAAAATATGTTTTCAGATAAAATAATCTGGGTACTTTTATGTCTTTCATAACTATTAAAAGAGTATTTATCATAAAACTATTACGAAAATAGCAAGTTTCAAGAGTAGAAATAGCCGTTCTTAAAAGTTTTTGCCTTTTATCACTGTATTTTTTGTCTTTGTCACGAATAATGTCACTTCACAATTAATATTTATTTATTTCTGAGTAAATCTATATAAGTATCTATATAAAATATTCACCGGTTTCTTCCACAAGACAACTTTTATTATAAAGATCGCGGAACAAAACACAACAATGGCGGATGCTTTCGCAACTGAGACACAGATAATTATATTTCAATATTTTTTGGCACGTTTCGTTTCCCTCACCCTTCTAAAACGATTTAGTTGCATAGAATATGAACTATTCTAATAGTTACTACTTTCGTTTCGTGGTTTAAGTAAAACAAAACGTAAAAAATCCGCGACCAATGGGACGACTTTTTTAGAGCACGACCATGCGTGCTGTAAACACATAGGACCACTTGAATTAGAGCACGACCGTGCGTGCTGTAATCACGTGGGGGGTTAAATATATTGACACCAATGACATACTGAAGGTATTCAAGACGCTCAATAATAAAAAATCTGTTGACTTATGGGGCATTTCTGTTAAACTTGTGCGACAAATTATTTCTAGCTTAGCTCCATATTTAGCTGCAATATTCAACAGATGCGTAGATACAGGAGTATTTCCTGATCTAATGAAACACAGTAAAGTAATACCATTATTCAAAAAGGGATCAAAGAGCGACCCTAATAATTTTTGGCCAATTTCTATCTTGCCTGCTATTAGTAAAATTTTTGAAAAGATTATTTTGCATCAACTAGAGAGCCACTTTCACACAAATAATTTATTTCACAGTGAACAGTATGGCTTTACTAAGGGTCGCTCCACCGTTGATGCCGGTGTAACTTTGTTAAAGCATATTTTTATTGCTTGGGAAAACTCGAAGGATGCCATTGGTGTTTTTTGTGACCTATCAAAGGCCTTTGACTGTGTGGAACATAATACACTTTTACTTAAATTGAAACTTTATGGTATTAGAGATACCGCACTCAATCTTGTTGCCAGCTACCTTAGTGATAGAATTCAGTATGTAGATGTTAATGGGAGTAGGTCTCTAGGTTTGCCAGTAGGAATGGGCGTTCCACAGGGCTCTATTCTCGGTCCATTTGTTTTTTTAATATATATCAATGATTTGCCGTTCTTTGTACAAAATTTATGTGATATTATTTTGTTTGCCGACGACACGTCACTAATTTTTAAAGTTGATCGTAATTAAAGTAACTTTGATACCGTCAATAACACTCTTGCACAAGTATTAGATTGGTTTTCGACAAATAATTTGGTACTCAACTCAAGCAAAACCAAATGTGTTAAATTCTCTTTGCCTAATGTCAAAAGTGTTGCTACTAATATAATTTTAAATAAGGAAACAATTCAACTTGTCGAATCAACCGTATTCTTAGGTGAAACTTTAGATTGTAAGCTTCAGTGGGGCGCCCAAATATCCTGTCTCGCAGTAAAACTTAGTTCTGCAGCGTTTGCAGTTAGAAAAGTTAGGGAATTCACAGATATATATACTGCTAGACTAGTTTACTTTAGTTATTTTCACAGCGTAATGTCTTATGGAATAATGTTATGGGGTACAGCTGCTGATATACAGACTATTTTTATAATTCAAAAGAGGGCCATACGTGCAATTTATAAGTTAGGTGCTAGAGATTCTTTACGTGATAAATTTAAAGAAGTAGATATATTGACAGTTGCATCGCAATATATATATCCTAACTTAATGTAATGTACATTAAGTACGTTAAGAAAAACTTAATTCTATACCGCAAAAATAGTGATTTGCACAAATTGAACACAAGGAATAAGCATAAACTGGTGGGAACTAACTACCGTCTACATAAAGTTCAGAACTCATTTGCGGGGATTGGTATACGATTTTTCAACAAATTGCCTCTTGAAATAATGAATTTACCCATGCACAAATACAAACGGACAATTGGGAACTTTCTTTTACAAAGGGGTTATTACACTATTAAGGAATTTTTAAATGATAAAACACCGTGGGGATAGGCTTAGGCTTGTTTAACTCACGATTATTTTATTTACATGTTAAGTGGAGGTGCCTCGTGAACACATGATTTTTGCAGGATTTGGATATTTTTATGATTTGTTGAATGTAGTTTAACATTATTTATCCCTGATCATATCATTGTTCACTTGTCACCTTCACAAAATTCTTTCTACATTTGCATTCCTTTACGCGTTCCACTAACTTATGTTAATAATAACGATCTGGAAAATGGAGGTAATTGGCGGTCATGGTCAGTAATAGATTGTTTACTACCAATAGATTGTTTCTTACTGCTGGTTCGTATACCGTTGTCGTCATGCTCACTAAAATGTCATTTCTTGTGGTGGCGTCGTGTGTCGGGTCATCCCTGTCCCTCTAATATGGCGAGAGGGGTGATGGCTGGCACATGCGTCATACTCGTGAACGGGTGCTACTTGCGATGACTGGTCGATGACGGTCTTGCGGGCTGGTATAAGATTTTAATATTTAACTGCATCATGTCCATCATGGTTCTGATCACTTTCGCCGATTGCCTGCATTATCTTAATATATCAAATCCTTGCGTTACTGACTGACTGACAGACACGCTACAGCCGAAACTATTGGGCGCAGGAAGCTGAAATTTGGCATATTTGTTCCTTGGGGACCGTAGGGGTGCACTAAGAAGGGATTTTCCGAAATTCCCACGGGATCGGCCAAAACGGGTAAATTAAAAAAAATTGCAGGCGTAGCTGCTGGCGTCGTCTAGTTAGGTATATAATGTAAGTGGATGCTCCTGTTTCACCATGTCTATTCTGAGGAGGCTAACCAAAACTATTATGCTTGAGTATTATTATGTACAGTAAATATATACAAGTGATATAGAAGGTGTAACAGTTGCAGCACCTTACAAAATGTAAATTGAAAAAAGACTGACCGTGAGTTTTATTGCCCGTTCTTTCTCATGGTTCTACCAATTGCTTTGCGAACGTGGCAGTAAATGTAAATGTAGAAGCATACAGTAATAATGTTTTAAATTTGAGTATAAGTAATTATTTTATAAATTTATTATTTTGATGTTCATAAGCGTCACATTGTGACCCAAATGAATAAAGGATTTTGAATTTGAATTTGAATTTGAACATGGACAAGACGAAAATCACGTCTGACTTCCATGTTCTACCTGCTCCTATTCAGGTTGGGAACTCTACACTCGAAGTTGTCGATAAGTACGTATAGCTGGGCAAATGATCCGATTGGGTAGGTCCAACTTCGAGAAAGAGGTCATTCGTCGAATCTAATACGGTTGGGCGGCGTTGGGGGTGGGAAGTCACGGTATATCTTCACGTCTGATATCCCGCAGTGTCTCAAGACAAAAGTCCTTGACCAGTGTATGTTGCAAGTGATGATCTATGGAGCCGATACGTGGTAACTTACTTTGGGCCTTATCCGGAAGGTCCGGGTTACTCAGAGGGCAATGGAAAGAGCTATGCTCGGTGTTTCCTTGCGAGATCGAAAAAGAAATGAAGAGATCCGCAGGAGAACTAAAGTCACCGACATAGCTCTCCGAATAGCCAGGCTAAACTGGCACTAAGCAGGGCACATAGTTCGAAGAACCGATGGCCGTTGGGGTAGGAGGGTTCTGGAGTGGCGACCACGCACCGGACAACGCAGCAGGAGTAGGCCTCCCACAAGCTGAGCCGACGATCTGTATAAGATTGCGGGAAGCGGTTGGATGCGGGCGGCTCGAAATCGAGTCCGTGTGGAGAACCTTGGGGGAGACGTTTGTCCAGCAGTGGACGTCTCTAGGCTGACATTATGATGACTATGTGATTGAAAATATTATTAGTGTCTTATTATACGCAAATATAATATATTAAATAACCACTATGGAAATAGGGCCTCAAAATATATTTTTTTAGCTATTAATTGCTTAATAAGATTAGAAAAACTGTGTATATAAATTTTACAAATTGCTGTATATGTTGATGATAAGTGAAATATATATGTTGATGATAAGGAAATTTATTTAATTAAAACATTTTGATTTAATTGATTCAATTTTCATACTGCATTTTATTTAATTATCCAGTTTTTTGATATGTGATGCTTAGCTATAAAGACGTTAGTAACAATTGAAGTAAGAAATACCTGTTTTTAGCTTAGTAAGCAAGCATATATTTTTTCATATCTTTTTTATTTTTCGCTAAAACTTAGCTTAAAAGAGTCATAGGTACTTTAGCCTCTTTTTAAGTAAGGTACTAATGTATAAATATTAAGAAAGGTCTTAGCTACAAAACAGTTAATAGACTTAGCGCGTTTATAGTTAAGCATTTTAGGGTAAATTTATTGAAAATTAGAAACCTCATAAATTTAAAGAAAATGTTTAACTAAAAGATCTCTAAGTGTAGGTTAACGGAGTTTTAGTGCGGCAAACAATGTCAAAAAAAATGTGTATTGCTTAACTAAACCAAACAATTCAGTTATTTTATATAATTTTAAGTACATTTCTGAGCAGGAAATATACTAAATGACGCTGGCAAATATTTGTTTAAATAATATTTAACAATCACTGATTTATGTATAATAGTTTTCTAGAAACAACGATTCCCGCGTTTTTTACGTTTTTCCCCAAAATCACTTTTTGGGGTTAACGTGGTTTTAGTTAACGGATGGCAGAATAGTTGAATGGTTATCAAGTCAACTAGTCTAGTCAATTTTATCAAGCGAATTATCAAGTTAAGAACGTATTTTCGGTCGACAACATACACGAGGTCTTCTAGACCAAGCAAGCTTTCATCATCAGCCTGTAGCAATGCACAACTGGATGGACGTGGGCTCTCCTCTCCTATGGCACGCCAATGAACTCGGACTTCAGCTTTTCTCGTCAAACCTCTGCCGTATGAATATCATTGCCTCAAGAAGCTTTATTTTATGTAAAATATCGTATAAAATATATAAATAACAATATTAAAGATACACCATACATACAATAACTATCCAAAACTCATCTACCAGGGCAGCACAAAAGCCATAATAGTATAAAAAACAAAATACTCGTATCGAACACTCAATATGCACTCAGCTAAATTCGAAATAATAAAAATACGACTGCATAAGCAATAAGCATATTTATCACAGGATTGTCTGACATATTCGGAATCGTTTCCAATTCGAATTCAATCCGAGTAATGCGTTACACCCGGATCATATTGAAAAATATTTTGTTCAACAAGTAGACGCGTCTGAACGGACTGCATTCCCTGTTAGATATGAATAAAATTCCCGTTTTAAAATGCAGGCAGATAGTAGAAAGATGAGATATTTGAAAATGCAATGACGCTTCTAAACAATTATATGAATGTTTGGAAATGGAAATGTTTTGAAAATTGGAAAGCGTTTTTAATTAGCTGTCTCGGCTATATGGCTACTTTATAGAGTTAGTAACGGTAAGGACGTAATTTTGTGAGTAGTGTATTTAGTCACATATTTCGAGTGAGGCCAATTTTGAAGTTCAACTGATATTCGGTTAGGCTGCCAAAGGGATGGGCATAATTTCGGTTGCTATCCTAATTCGGCTACGTCTGTACTAGCGCATTCTGGAACAAACGCGCTCGCTTCACTCACCTCACCCGAGCGCAATACGGTTGAATGCGCGTGAGGCTACTAACAATTCCTTTGCGTTGCTGTGTGGTACAAAGAAGACATTTCTATGAAACCGAACGCAGCGTAAATTCTACGACCTATATAACAAAACACAAATCAAAAATTAACTCTCTTTTGGTCCACTATTATCTACTCTACTAGATTTAACCATTTCTGCCAGATTTCGAGGGAATTTTGAGTAGTCCCTTCTCAATGCTCTCCTACGGTCCCCTAGGAACATACAAGACAGATTTGTGTTTCTTTCAGTCAGAGAGTAACGCAAGAATTTTATATGTACGGATTTGAGGCTATTAGGTACGTCATGGTTTCGTTTCAAGATTGGGCAAAAGTGGTTAAATACTAGATTTGTTTTGTAACTTAATTGATAGGTTTTCTACCAAAGTCATCAAGAAATCAAGGAAGTCACTCTTCTTGCAATATGATGAATCCGAATGGACACACTATGACAGCCAAATTGTGTAGTCACACGAATTCGACAAAAGCTCTTACGGAATGTTAAAGTAAATAAATAAACACGATTTAGTACAGTCTAACGTGGTGTCTGTTACCAAATGGCGTGTGTTAACGTCTTTGACACTGAATATCGACTGTGGTTGACAACTGCTTGCATTGGAAGCGAGAATTTCCGCTCTCGGTATAGATACCACTTAAACGGATCGGCAATTTTTTTTATATTTACAAGTAACCTTTATCACATTTAGCCGGATAATGATATTGACACTATTTATATGACGCTGGATGCTTGAACACTGTCCACCCAGAAAAACGGCCTTTAATTTCGTAGAAAATGAGCTGAAGTATCAGAAATGTGCTAACATAATTCATATTCAGATACTATGTTAACCAAACCAATCTTCCTATATATTATTAGATACATGTAGTTGTTGATTATCCACGGTAAAAATGGAGAGAAAACCAGATTAAATTGTGTGACAAAAAAATATGATTCACTCGAGCTTACATCACAATATACCCCTTGCTAGTTTTTACCACGAGTACCGTAAAATGGGGTGAATAGAAATCGTGGGGTGAATAGAAAAAAGTCCGGAAGTTTGATATTGTTGACTGTAGTTTGTTATTAGCCTTTTATCGAATGTTTTTCTCTATGATTTTCTACGTGGCAACATGTTTTTTATAGGCTCGCCACCCACAAATTTACGTCAAGTTGAAATTTCATATAGATTTAAGCGGTTAAAGTGAAGGTATGAAAACTAGTAGTTTTTGCTGTTTATAAACTTTCTATAAACATCAAGTTATTGGTTGTGTTCCCCCTGTAGATGTGTATTATTCGATACATACATTTCTCATCTTTAAGAAAAACGAAGATTAGTGTCCGTTTTTGATTATTTTACATTATTTTTCTATTAAAATTGAGATGCTGGCTATTTTGCTCGAATTCGAGGTGAATAGATACGGGAAGGGGGTTAATAGATACGCCATTGGGGGTGAATAGAAACGCGTGGGAGGTTAATAGATACGAATGGAGGGTCAATAGAAATATGTTTTTAGGGTTGTCAATCGAGGTTAGTTCATCATACGCACCTTTTTATCAGTTAACCATTGAAAATATTGTTTATATGTAGGCAGGTGCCTACCTGTATGATTAAAGAGGTAAATGTTGATATCTGGTTTATTAAAAAAATACATAGTTGTCTGATTAATGACAATGTTGATATATTGAATAAAAATGTAAGTTGATTTTGACAGCCCTAGCGTTTTTTCTCTATTCACCCCCTTCCCGTATCTTTTGACCCCTGCTTCGAGGTAAATAGAAAACGCTTACTTTTTCTTAATTTACTAATTAATGTCCTGTTTTTACTAATTTGTAGCACAAATATTGAGTAAATTACAACTTAACTCATGATTTCAAAATGCTTCAATAATGACTCTCATTCAAAATATCTAATAAAATCGATGTTGAAGTTGAAATTTGTGTCTATTCACCCCATTTTACACGAGTACCCACAATATAAAACAAACAAATAAAACGTTATCTAATCCGATACAATACTAGGGCAACATAAACTGTCAACTGTCACAGATACGAATAAACAAAAACTATATACGACATGTACTACAGTAGTACTACGCACACATCCTAAACGTATAAAGGAATACTTCCCTTTCGTTACTATGGCACATTTCAAACTTAGTTGAGCCCATAGACTAATATATTATAACTGGAAAGTTGAGCCACTGCAGGAAGGAAGTGGCAAACGAGCGACATCAATTCCGGTATTCTTTCAGCAATTGCAACGTATGTCAAATGTAATTACTCTATTGCCTTTTCTGACGCGCTCGGACCCATTTAGAATTGTGTCATCTCGTTGTACTTGCGTTTTGTAAGGAAAATCTTTTCATTTGGACTGTGAGACGTCTACTGTACTTAGCTGACAATCGTTTTATGTACGCTCTCTAGAGATTATCTTTAGTCGCAGTTCTAAATAACGATCTAATAAAGGTTAAGTTGCTGTAATTTTAACGGTACTATTTGTTTTTGTGTAGAATTAGTTGAACGTGTTGGATTTAGTATGGAATTTAATATTAATAATTAACTGCTAAATAAAAAAAGGCAGCGATAGCCTAGTGGAGATACCAACAGACTGCCATGCAGAAAGTGTCGGGTTCGAATCCACGGCGCGCACCAATGACTTTTCGGAGTTATGTGCGTATTGAATTGATAATCGCTTGTCGCGTGCCTTGGAGAGCACATTAAGCCGTCGGTCCCGGTTGTCATCAAGCTCTTTGACAGTCGTTACAGGTCGTCAGTACCATGTAAAAGATGACACTAGTCTAAACCATGGAATATCGCTATCCTTTCAGATTGCGGACGTCAGACAAGTAGTCGCTCTGTGTAAAAGCTAATATTCAGCCAAATCCGGTTAGGCTAGTTAGCGGAATAGGAAATATAGGAAGAGGATGATGAATTAACTGCTAAATAGATTAATAAGGAACCATGTGCTACTACTTGTATATTATAAAGAAAGAATATTAACTAAGTATTTCCCACATTTTTATAGAGCTAGCTTCTAAATCTACGGCTAGCCAAACAAACTTTCAACCCATATTTTCCCCTCCTAGGGTTGAAATATTCAGATATTCTTTCTTACTTGCCTGAGTCATAAAGTTCAGTAGTTTAGATAGAGTGTTCATGAACTACGTATATGGTATGTTAGTCAGGACAAAGAGCTCAGATATTTACATAGGGGCGCATTTCCTATGGGCGCTCTGAAGACAAACTTTCTGAGACCCAAATTGCCGCTTGGTGACGTGGCAGTCGCGCTATGACAGCTGTCTCTACGAGCGCAAGAGAGACGAACGTTCCTTCTGTGTATCTTATAGCCGTATCACACGCTCGAACTTGTCCGGCGGACAAAACCCGTTGGTCCGGCGGACCAAATCCGCTCTCGCTACAGACGACCGGATCGGACAGTTGCTTCACGTAAGCCATATCCGATCCGACCGATCTGCAACTGACTACTCTACAGACGGGCAGATTTGGTTCGGAGGCGGAGCAAATCCGTGGTCTGTTCGGACCAAGTTCGAGCGTGTGTTACGGCCATTAATTACGAGAGCAAGAGAGACGGAGAACGACGCCAGTGCCGCCAACGGCGCCAACTACGAACTAAACTGGAGACAGTCCCCACTTGGAATCGGCACACGAAATCCTTAAGAACTGCGCTTGTATGGTAAATCTGTATTTATTGGTCAGGACAAGTGATTTTACATGTTTGGTGACATTATACCCCGTATGTAATTCGATAATTTTAGAATATTTGTGTGACAATAATGTTGTGTGGCAATAGCAGCAGTTGGTCTATTTTATCATGCTGGCCAGTGTGGAATAGTATAGGATATAGGGTTTAATGTCGAGTTTTGCGTCTATGCATCCGCAAGATACTATTTGTTCCTGTTAATGCCTTAGTCGTCTCATACAACATACACGGATTGAAAAGAAGTTACGCTTTATATTCTTAATCCATCATCACATTAGTAATACCTATATTTTTTATTAGTTTATAGACTCACGCCTGTATCCCCGAAATGGTAGGCAGAGGTGTAATATTACACCCACATTTCGCCATGAATTTTTAGGTCCCACGTAATAGGAAGCAAGCCTATTGCCGTTAGCGGGCACATCACCAGACTCCGTGCTGCTACTGAGTAGTCGGAAAAACACAATAACACTTTTGCCCGACCCGGGAATCGAACCCGGTACCTCCGATCAGCAGTCGCATACGCCATCCACTGGACCACGGAGGCAGTCCAGTACCTTTATCTATATTCAAATATCTCTTTTAATGTACACATCTATGTATACTAATATAAGTAATACAATAAAATTTAACAGAATATATGTGTACATATATCACCGTGAACAATGTTCCCGTGTTCTCGCCAAAGTTTCGTGCGCTGGGCTAAGCCGGCTCTCATATATTATTTTAAATGTTGCACCTTATTTCCTCGAGGTCCGGTTTCTAGAATGGGAATTTCGTCTTGGTATGGAAAAACTAAAGCGAATATTTATGGTATATCTTTATTGCTATTGTCTTATTTTCTATATTCATATGAAGATTGTATCAATGCTAGTCTTTCGGGGTACGTTTTAAATATTCGATTCGATTCAGGCATATTTCCATTATCTTCCTCTTGTCCTGGTCCTATTTTTTTGGGTGTGGCGCAATGTCCTATTCGCTTCAATACTACTCTGTTGCCCGTCATCCATGAATTTAACCCTTACTCTTTCATATCCATCCCCACACAGTCCATTTGCCTTTTCCTTGGCCTTCCTTCCCCTTTTCGTCTCTCCACTTACTCCCAGATTAAGACATTTCTATATAGTGGCCTAATCCTCTTCTTGGAATCACTTAATTTTAAGAAATAAATGGTCACAAATGGTAAGCTATGAGGATCTTAGCCTAGCCTTTACTTGTTCCGTAAGGAAATAATTCACTCCACTAGTACAACAGCTAAAATCTTTTACTACTACTTAAGTCGAGTACATTTTACCATCGAGATACCTCGACTTACTACCGATAGCTGCATTTTTTTTTATTCATCTAGGTTACAAGGTGACGCTTATGAACGTCATTTTTTTAAATCGAATTACTTAATGCTTCTACATTTACATTTACTGCCTCGTTCGCAAAGCAATAGGTAGAACCTCGAGAAAGAACGGGCAATAAAACTCGTGGCCACTCTTTTGAATCGCCAATATTATGGTACATAATATGTATTTTATTTTTGTAAGGAGCTGCAACTGTTTCACATTTTACTTAACAACTTGTACATAGTAATTAGTTACAGACATAATACTTAAGAAATTAATGCAGTTACAAAATTAACTACCTTAGTTAGCCTTCCAATGTGAATATTGTGTAACAGGAGCATCCGCTTACGTCTTATAATGTAGGCAATTTGCGACCATGTTCAGAACTATGGTGGAAATTTATGTTACAGAAGTGACTGTATATGAATACACAAAATTACAAAAACATTAGTTTACAGCCCATGATCACGAGTTATCTTCATCCTACAGTGCAGTAAAATTTTAATAAAATTAGTGGAACAAAAATGTAAATGTAGTACCTAATTTGAATGACCTAATAATACATGAACAGTAATTTAAAATAACTAGAAATATTATATAAAGATTAACTGAAAGAATGCAAAGTATCTATATAATTCTAATGAGGTATAAAGATCATAAGTTGTCTAGCGTAAGTGGCCAACTATCCTTATCACTGAAATAATCATTAATAGTATAATAACCTTTCTTAATAAGGCAGACTTTTATTTTAGTTTTAAATGTACTAAATGGTAATTCTAAAACACTAATTGGTTCTATTCACGGCAGGTAATCTTCATACAAAATATTTCAACCTTAGTCTATGGTACTCACATATCTTATTTGACAGTTACCTCCCAGCCCGAACCCCTGCTGGAGGCTGGAACCTATCGCCATGTTTGCTAATCTGTCAATTTGTCAAAGTTTTGATAATTATGACAGTTTTGTAAACAGCAACATTAGTTTCAACAAAGTTGATCGAGTGAAGTTTTGCGTTTATTTATTTCCGTAACTTATCCTCTCAATTTCTGAAGCTGTGATATCATCATATACAACAAGTGCTGTGTTGCGACATGTGCTAGTAGACGAAAGGACGTCAGTATTCCCATGTTTCCAAAAAGTGAGACAGGACTCAAAAAGTGGTTGCAGTCCATTAATTGCGAAGCTTGCGTTTCCAGGAACTTCGTAAAGTTTGTGTGCCAAAAGCATTTCGAGAAGAGGTTTCTTTCTGCAACGTGCGATAGAGTTTGTCTTTAAATATTAAAAGGCACGGATGTCTTCCGACTACAAAACAAATCTTTACCCGTGATGCAATGTAAAGCTTTAAATAAATTTAAAACTAAATAAAAAAATAAGGCGAAGTGAAAAATCAGTGTTTTATTTTAGAAATGCCCTTTCTTACCTTAAATAGTAAAATGGATATTTCCTACTAGAAAAAATTAGGCTGAATCATTCATAATCATTGCCCGAAACGTTACCGATGAAAAAAAAAACAACTATCATTTATGATATGTGAGCCTATTACAGTCCAGTTTTGATCTATGGGAGTGCTCCGTCTGTACGTTAGTACAATATAGTCTGTGGTTCTAATGCAGAAACATGCCATGAATAACCCAAGTTCTGTTCTATGCAAGAATAGAATCCACTCCACTTACTGCAATTAGTGGTATATGTCGCGATCGTCTCACACAAGCGCAGTGCAATATACTGAAAACTAACACTAATTTATGCGGCTTAAGACCGATCTCTTCAAAAGTCCGTTTAATTTATCGGTCTCACCGCGACGAGTAAGCGATTGGCGGTTCACAATTTTTCCATAAGGAAACATATGTCCAAAAATATTTCACCGGCTCCGCTGGCGTGGCATTCAGTTATGCTGGTAAAAACTAACCTATGTAACTCTCCAGCCTTATCGCCTAGTAGAGCCTTGCTGTTCATAATATAAAAGTCAAATGAAGAATCACTATTATCACACGATAATATATGACCTCGCATAGGTTTATTTATTTAAAACTTCATGAGTACAAAGGCGGACTCAACGGACGTTGATAAATTCTCCTTTTATTACAAGATACAAAAATCAGGCATACTTCATCATTCAAGGTAGTAGAGCCTTGCTGATTTCAGCATGAATGGGCCGGCTAGACCGGGGAAGTACTACCCTCTCACAGAAAATCAACGTAAAGTAACAGTACCTAAACTGTTGCATTTCGTTCGGTGAGTGAGAGTGCCGGAGGCCCTATCCCCTATCCCTTCTCCCTGATCCCACTCCTCATCCTATCCCTTTTCCCAACCCCAAGGGGCGGCAACGCACTTGTGACTCCTGTGGTGTTGCTTGTGTCTATGGGCGGCGGTAATTGCTTACCATCAGGCAATCCGTCTGCTCGTTTGCCGCCTATTACCATAAAAAAAACAGTACATGTTTATCTTTAAATGTGATTAATTTCAACACACTACATTAAAAAAATAGTTCACATATTCAAAAGGCCGTCGTAAAAACTTCAAAATTATATGGAATGGGATGAAAACACATAGTTATTAAAATCCTAACCGATAAAAAATCTGCTCGCTCATTACTGACGGTAAGAACCCAGCTTAAACGAGTGTAACTATCCCAAGGATAACTTTACTCTTAAATTTTGCTCTCCGATAAAGCGAATTCTATTTCTTTATGGTACCTACTTTTAACTAAATTGAATCTCAAATAAGTTATATTTTTAAGTGAACGAATAGAAAGAAAACTGCTCGGAGAATAAATAATTATTCGTCGATCCACATAATACCCATTCTTTTAAAATTATTTGCTTTTTTAGATGTACGCTAATTTAACTGCATTGTAATGATTCACAAATTAGACAGAATTTACAAATGAGCAGCGATAGTCTAGTGGAGATACAAACAGACTGAGATACATAGGGTATTGGGTCTGAATCCTCGGCGCGCACCAATGATTCTTCGAAATTAAGTGCGAATTAAATTGCTAATTATCGCTTGCCCTGTGTCTTGGAGAGCACGTTAAGCCCGGCTGACCTAACCTAACATTTGGCAACACGTAGAGACCATAATCGTGACCATCATTATTGTTAAAAAGTATTGATATTAAAATATACACGTGCTGTCAAATATTACATTAGTATAATATCATGTAGAAAACTCATACCATTTGCTTCTACTTACAACACAAGATATTCAAAGCGAACTCAACTTTGTCGGTATGACAGCAAATATTCTGGCTCCAATCCAATCCTCAGATCCGATAGCTAAATGTACCTAGCAGTTTTACAAAAAAACGCGATTTCTACATAAACTCTACAGTTGAACGGCCAAGTAAAACTTAGTCAGTTTGCAAGAAAAACATAACATTTTAAAGTTTCGCAATCATATTGAATATATTGAACACCAGCTGCAAAGTGAAATCTTAACGACCTCAATTGAATTTTTACCGGTAATTCGTGAGATCAAATATCCTTAATCATATTATTGACAGTGATAACAATGAAATATTCTGCTTAAATCAATAGTAAATTAACTGTCGTATTGTAAGAAGGAAATAAAAACTTCAGATGCGGCAAATTTAGAGGCCTTTAGAAGATTATTAAAAATTTTAATCTCTTTAAACATGCTTCTTCCTAACTTCAGTTGTTTGGCTCTACACATTGTAGACTATTGACATAACCGACGTTATTATAGTTTACACTACAATAACGTTGGTCAGAAAGTGATTTTTTATTGATATGTATAACTAGACGATGCCCGCGGTTACACCCGCGTTATTTCAGGCTACTGCTCTGCTCCCGTCGCTCATAGCGTGATGTTATATAGCCCATAGCCTACCTCGATAAATGGGCTATCTAACACTGAAAGAACGTTTCAAATCGTACCAGTAGTTCCTGAGATTAGCGCGTTCAAACAAACAAACAAACAAAGTCTTCAGCTTTATATATTAGTACTAGATGACGCCAGTAGCTACGCCTGCATTTTTTTTAATTTACCCGTTTTGGCCGATCCCGTGAGAATTTCGGGAAATCCCTTCTTAGTGCACCCCCACGGTCCCCAAGGAACATACATGCCAAATTTCAGCTTCCTGCGCCCAATAGTTTCGGCTGTAGCGTGTCTGTCAGTCAGTCAGTAACGCAAGGATTTTATATATTAAGATAAGATTAGTATAAGATTATGATGACGATTATTATCGTAAAGATATGATGGAGAATAAAGTTACATATAGAATACGTTTTACGGATTTTTTTTGCTGTTAAAATATAAATCCAGATCTTTCAGTTTAAATCATTTAAATGTAATTGTAAAGTAAAATAAACCGCGATGAAAACCGTGTAAAATAATTTTATTTTATATTCATATAAAAACCGAAATTTAAATTGCAGCGGCTTAAAACTTTATCATCAACGTTTAAAACAAACGAGGACATGAAAAATTGTTGAGTAAACGCCTAAACTATTTTTAGTATAACTCTTAGGCCCACTTGCACAACGATTCTTAAATTGAATTAAGATGTATTTAGCGAGAAAAAAAATATTAAACACCACTAGCGTCTTGCACAACGAAAAATTTGTCGAGTAATATGATTTAAGAATTCTCAAAATTTATTACCGAAAATCGGCTGTTTAGTGGCTAATTTCATTTAAGAACTGTCACACTGATGTTGGCATCTTGTCATTACCGCCGAAAATTATCTTTAATTATATAACTGGACCGGACGACGCAGCAGGGGGAGGCATTTGTCCAGCAGTGGACGTCCCTAGGCTGACATGATGATGATGAAGATATAACTGATAACAATGTACCTACTTGTGTTATTGTTAACCCTAGAATCCTACACTATTTGGCGCACATGTTATGTTACACTGGGGTGCTGGAACACCCCATACTAAAATGACTGTAATCCTTAAAATAAAAAAAAACAATTAATGAAAATACGTTTTATTCATCATAATGGGTAACTTCAGATCACAAATCAGCCTTATTACACAAAGTTAAATGTAGTTTGAGCAACAGCGCTTGTAGGATTTGGTCCTGTTTTGAGGATCACTGCAATGGACTAAGTTGGCATTCGGTAACGGTCCTCCAAATGTTCACATATTCAAAACGCATTGTCGTCGCCTAGCAACGAAATGACAATTGTCAAATAAAAACTAGAAACTTTTGAGCATTAACATTAGAACCCTACATGGGGTGCAGGTGCACCCCACACCGATTTGTTTTCTAAATATCTTTTTTTTTTTATTATCCACGAATTCGCGCGTCGGAGTATTTTAGTTTGGTGTCAACCGCTCGCGTTACGTCAATACCGTGACGAGGGACCGCGATGTGTGGTCACCTGTATAAGTGCTGTGGGGTACGCCAGTACCCCAGTGTAGTAAAATTGTAAGATTACTAGAGGACGCCAGCAGCTACGCCTGCATTTTTTTTTTAAATTTACCCTATATTTTTTGTTTTGGCTGATCGCGTGGGAATTTCGGGAAATCCCTTCTTAGTGCACCCCTACGGTTCCCAAGGAACATACATGCCGAATTTCAGCTTCCTACGCCCAATAGTTTCGGCTGTAGCGTGTCTGTCAGTCAGTCAGTAACGCAAGAATTTTATATATTAAGATTTATTTATTACGATTGATGCATTTATATGTAATAAGTTATTAAATTTGATTATTTATTAAAACAATAGTCTTATATGAAATAAATACAGATATTTTTAGATATTATGAAGGTAAAATTCAATGAACTTTATTTATTTTGTTTCTGATGGCTGTCAGAGGTTTGAATTACGAAGAAATAAGCTCTATTCTAGACCACAAATCTGGCGAGGAAGAAATAGAAGTTGGGACCAGTTGTAATTCCTGGGTTCTTTACAAGTGTTCAAGATCAAATAATAAGCAAAATATAAAGTTTCAGAACATTTGGAGGACCGTTACCGGATGCCAACTTAGTCCATTGCAGTGATCCTCAAAAAAGGACCAAATCCTACAAGCGCTGTTGCTCAAACTACATTTAACTTTGTGTAATAAGGCTGATTTGTGATCTGAAGTTACCGATTATGTTTAATAAAACGTATTTTCATTAATTGTTTTTTTTTATTTCAAGGATTAACGTCATTTTAGTATGGGGTCTTCCAGCACCCCAGTGTAGGAATAATTGTGCGCCAAATAGTGTAGGATTCTAGGGTTAACAATAACACAAGTAGGTACATTGTTATCAGTTATATCATCATCATCATCATCATGTCAGCCTAGGGACGTCTGCGTCGGTCCAGTTATATAATTATTGATAATTTTCGTCGCTAATGACAAGATGCCAACATCAGTGTGACAGTTCTTAAATGAAATTAGCCACTAAACAGCCGATTTTCGGTAATTAATTTTGACAGTTCTTAAATCATATTACTCGACAAATTTTTCGTTGTGCAAGACGCTAGTGGTGTTTAATATTTTTTTCTCGTTAAATACATCTTAATTCAATTTAAGAATCGTTGTGCAAGTGGGCCTTAATTACTAACAAACAATTTGGGACCCCCGTTGTTTGTGAAATTTGTTCTATGGAATTTTGTGCTACCAGGTGTACATAGCTCACTAGAAGTAAACCGCTGCTGAATCGTTTTGATGTTACTTGTTATTTTGGACTGAGCATGCAAATCCGTAGTTCGTGTGTTCGATTCCTACACAGGCCAAATCTATGTGCTTTGAACATGACTATTTGTTCTTAGTCTGTATTCTGATTATTTAAGAATATATAAGTATCATCATCATCATCAGCCTTTAACAGTCCACTGCTGGACTAGGCCTCTCCTTTGAAAGGAGGAATTGGCCTACTATACCACGCTGGCCAAACAGGTTGGTATAGGGTTTGTACCAAGTTTTCCTTCTCTTACGTTGCTCATCTCTGCATAATATCTCCCTCTGTCGGCTCTTACGACATCAATGGGATGATATGGGGTGGTGACATTCCGTATTCTTAATTCGTCACCACACGAAATATATAAGTATGCTTATCAGTTATCTAGTTGCCGTACTTGACCGTGACCGCTTGTCCTAGCAATTCAAATCATTTGCTCTCTTCACATGAATTTTTCTTCAAAAGCAAATCGGTTTAACGCTGCAAAAGTTTAAGCAAATCGTTTTAACAGTTAAACTGCAAAACTTTAAGTGTCTGTTTGAGACAAACAAATCCGCAGTGATATTATCAGATATTGGATGCAATACTCATATATAAATATTATTAAAATTGGAATTGTGCCCTGTATAATATAACTATAAGGAATAAATACGATTGCTTTCTGTTAAGCAATGACCTGAAACGGTCGGCCTACGCAGGTTACATAAATGTAGACAATATTTTGCCCGTGGCTCCACCCACGTACTACGTGAGAAAAGTATGCAATGTTACTCAGTCAAAGCAGTAAGCATACTAAATAATGTAACCTCTCCTTTAATGATATTTTAAATAATAACTTGAACCGTTACGTAAATATAATTACCCGTTACGTAAATATATTTTCTATTTTCTTTTAGGGTTACAGCAGTCTATATTTTGCTAATGCAGTAAGCTAAATTATCATAACCACTGCATAAAATGGCTGGTTCTGAGTGATATATAGGCGCAAAGCCTAAAACTTCTAAAGCTAGAAGCATGTTTGGACAGTGGGTTCCATATATCAATATAGGCGCAGAGCCTAAAACTTCTAAAGCTAGAAGCATGTTTGGACAATCGCACAGTGGTTCCGCGCTCTAAGAAGGGCGGTCATAGAGGTTTCGCGCAACGAGTGGCTATTGAAATGCATAGTAATGCATGGTATTATAGTATTTTTTATTAACTGAGGTAAAGATTAGTAGAAATAAAACAGATTATATCAGAATAATAATAATTCATTCAATATAAAACTCAGCTATTTCTTGTACAAAGTAAAATAATTGAGAAAGGTGAATTACAGCTACTCTGAAACTTAATTGGCATAAATTACTATTACAATAATACCACTTAACTAGACTCTTACTAATGACAAACACAAATATTCATCAAATAATTACAATTAAATAGTTTTATAGGCACATTGAACAAATCTAAGCAAATCAAATAATTACAATCTAAAGTTTTCTAAACTACTTATAAAATGGCACAGATTTAAAAGGACAATAAATTTAGCAGGTCAGCTGATAGAGCAGACTTCTTCTTTCGTGATAATTTTCTTAAAGTAGAAAGGTATGGATCCAAATTAAAAAGAAGTCTGTGCATCAGATCGGTGTTCGTGACAAGTCGAGACATTTTTCTTGTATAATCACGCCTAAATCGTTTAATTAATTTATTACACGATTCAGCGGCCTTTTCCGAGAGCTCACCGTTAGATAACAAAGCAGAGTTATTCTAATTTCTAAGTTTTTTGTGTCAATATTTTCGATATCTGGCAGCAACTGCGCCAGACTATCCAAAACTTGACGACATCTGTCTGCTTCAGAAGTAGTCTTCTTAATAGACAGCCAAGTGTCAAGTACAAGCATTCTTGTAAAAGAACACTTAAATGTTGTACCTAAAACAAAATACAAATGGTAAAGTGTGGATTTTAGAATAATGATATCTCGTAGACACCTTTAACACCTGGCGTAGATCCTAGGTGACACCTACTATCGCAGCACATCGCAGTCAATTTTCTTTTAAATTTAAAATATAGTGTTTTTTAATGTCTTTATATAAAACTGCTTTTGTAGGTTATGGTCAGAAAGTAGTTAAAAGCTTCGACATAGATAAAGTAAAACAAAAAAAGAATCTTTTAATTTCATTGGCGTAGCACCGATTAAAAAAAATAACACATCAATTAAAATGAAAGAAAATGCTTGAAATACACTTTACATACCTTCAACTTGAATATCCATTGTCAAACATCCGGTCACAAACCTTTTTTTCTTTAAAAACAAGTGTCACTAAAAAGACTAAATATCACGCGCTAATTACGCTAACAAACGGACTTGTAATGCGTTCACTTTAGATGCACAAAACTATAAGTAGGAAAAAACAAAATGAAATTATGTGTGTACCTTGATATAGTGTGATAAATAGTGAGTAATTAAGTGAGGTATCGTCTTGTAATTCAAACATCGTGATTGGTACCGTAAGACCTACTACGGAACCACTGTGAATCGGTTCCATATATCAATATAGGCGCAGAGCCTAAAACTTCTAAAGCTAGAAGCATGTTTGGACAATGGGTTCCATATATCAATATAGGCGCAGAGCCTAAAACTTCTAAAGCTAGAAGCATGTTTGGACAATGGGTTCCATATATCAATATAGGCGCAGAGCCAAAAACTTCTAAAGCTAGAAGCATGTTTGGACAGTGGGTTCCATATATCAATATAGGCGCAGAGCCTAAAACTTCTAAAGCTAGAAGCATGTTTGGACAGTGGGTTCCATATATCAATATAGGCGCAGAGCCTAAAACTTCTAAAGCTAGAAGCATGTTTGGACAGTGGGTTCCATATATCAATATAGGCGCAGAGCCTAAAACTTCTAAAGCTAGAAGCATGTTTGGACAGTGGGTTCCATATATCAATATAGGCGCAGAGCCTAAAACTTGTAAGCTAGAAGCATGTTTGGACAGTGGGTTCCTCTAGTCATATTTACGTAACGGGTCAAGTTATTATTTAAAATAATAGGTAAAGTACCTCATATTTGTCTTCACACTCTGTCACTAAATGACTGCGTGGATGCCTGTTTTGACTAAGGAAGGAATTTTGAATATTCTAATCCTAAATAAGAAGTAAACTAGAGGTTGAAAATGCGGACATTAATTACATCTTAATACAAGACGGCGCATAATCCTTCAATTCTAGCTCAACAAAAACCGTTCGCTCTGCGAGACAGTTTTATCGCCCGACTCACAATGAAATGCCGCAATAGATTTCACTTGAGTGCATCTCCAAGTTTTAATGTTCTCCTGGTATTACACGCCAGCTCGCCGCAATATTTTGTTACGTGGAGTAGTGGGAAACTTTACCTGACTGGTCAGGATTACATTGATAGTGTTTGTGTACTAGTTAAAAGTAGAAGTATAAAACTTGTTTAGCTAAAGATACAGCCCAACTAGACCTAAGATCTATGTAATAATATTAGTCCTGCTTATAATTTGTTGCACTGCAGGTCACGGACCTCTTTTCACTATGAGAAAGGTTAGGCCACCATCCACCACGCTGGCCAAGTGCTGGCTGGCTCTCATGTCTATTGAGAACATTGAGAAAACTCTCAGATATCCAGGTTTCCTTTGTCGTTTAGACAGAGCGCACTGAACTTCATAACGTTAGTGATGCGCCTTAAGTTTGAAACCGGAGAGCTCTTGTGTAGCATTAGTTTAGTTTCTCCTCTATTTTATTTATTAATTTTAAAACTTATTGCACATAATTTACACATTATAGTGGCGGACTTAATGCCATTGACATTCTCTACCAGTCAACCTGTGGGTGGTGCAGAGACAATCATGGTAGGTGCATAAAAAAAGCGTAAAGTTATTTAATAAATAAATATGAAATAAGTAACGTTATATAGGAAACTAATAAAATAATAAACGAACAATATAATAAAATCATATAATAAATACATATTATCTATCTTTATCTTTATATATATATATATATATTTCTTGTGTGCATGTGTATGTCACTGAACTCCTCCTAAACGACTGGACCGATCTTGATTAAATTTTTTGTGTGTTCAAGGGGACTTGAGAATGGTTTAGATTCACAATTTAGTCCACTGGAAAATGTTTTTTGCTTAATTTTTAATTTGTAAATAGTTGTGGATTTTGGAATGTTTCACATTGGAACCGACGGACTGCGCTGTGTCAGTGTCAAATCTTATAGTAATTATTTCGTCAAGGAGTACATCGAAACCTTACCTGAATAATAAAACATTAAAAAATAAAGATATCGAGTCGACAACATATATCCGCAAAATTAAGATTGTTGAGTATTTTGTTAAATTCTAATGGTTCTGACAGACAAATCACAGTCGCCATATTGGACACTCTAACGAAACGTCACAGATACCGGATAACACAGTCTTTACCAAGTAGTTTGTATGTGTAAATACTTTTTGCAGTTATATTTCCTAAATAGTTAAAACGACAACTATGGAAGTATCCGCCCAATAAAGGAGATTTGTGTCAAATATAAAAAAAAAAATATTATCTAACGGGTTTTGGTAGTAAAACGCAGAAAAGGTTCTATATGCATTTATTGCCGAGTATTGTCTCACTTCCCTTGCAACGAGTATGACCGACCAACAACACGACACTGGCCTGAACACTAAGGGCTGCAGTCTCCCACGCTGTTCCCTCCGGTAGTGTGTAGGCAGGCTGCTCGAAGGCTGCGCGTAGCGGTAGATCCTCGCAGGCCGTTGGTTCAGCTGGCAGACGCCGGCGGTGCGAGTACGATGAGCAGGGCAGGTCAGACTCTTCGGCAGAGGTGACGCCGAAGGCGATGCAGGAAAGTGTAGCGGTCTAGGAGCGTAGCCGGAGTCTTAAGGTGAACCTGGAACCTGAAGGAAAGCAGCATTAGGAGAGCCACAACCAATAGAGTTAGGCAGGCGGCGTCAGCCGGCCTCAGCTAGCAGGTAGAGAGATGGGCAGTACGCTAACGCAGTAAATGTAGTGCTTACCCGTAGCTGGGACCAGGATACACGTAGATACGACGTAGGGTAAGTAGGTACGCTTAGTTATAGTAGGTAGATAGTAGAAGCGACGTTAGAGTAGCGGTGCCGGCCTCTCTGTCGGCCCCTTTATATACCGGGCCCTCCATCAGAGTTCGTGTTGCGAAGCTTGATCAAATATGGGCAAAACTTACGAGCGCGGACGATGGCCTTCCCTGATTGGCCGAGCGTATGGACGGTATTATGACGTACACTCGGTAGGTACCGGTCATACGCTACAATACCGCCCGCCTTAGGAGAGGATTTTACGTGGCTAACAAGGAAAATCCGACTAGCTGCGTTAGGTCTATGAGTCCGCTACTGTCCAAGCTAAGACGGCATATAAAGAGAAGGAAGGGAAAGTCTTCTACGGTTTGTAACAAATAGTTAGGCACCATAGTGTATAAGTTTTAGGTCCTTAATGTGCCAAAACCCAATAGAATTTCCAGACGCGTCCGACAACTCGTAAACGAGAGGCGACTTTTTATTAATCACTGTGCACTTCACGAATTTAGGGGCTAGTTTCTTACACTTATCCTTGTCGCTCTGATAAAATGTCCTTTTCCACACAGTATCTCCCACATTAAACTCAGCTGGTTCACGGCGTAAATTATACGTTTGGGAATTCCTAGCATGAGCTTGAGTGAGGAGTGCCTGAACTTTGTCAAATATGCCTGATAAGTGACCTATGTTTTTTGCGTAATCGTCCCTAGGTATGTATACTATATCATCAGCGTCCGTGTCGACATAGTGTGAGCCGCATGGAACTAATTCACGTCCATAGACTAAAAAACTAGGTGTATGGCCCGTGACTTTATTAACTGCAGTATTTAATGCAAACTGCACTTTAGGTAGGAGATAGTCCCATAATCTCTGGTCATTTCCTACAAACGCCGCTAAGGTAGAACCAATGGTTTTATTATAGCGTTCGACCGTATTGACATGTGGGGAATATTTAGGAGTATAATGAAGATTAGGGATTTTGTACTTGCGCAACATAGCTTTTAAAGTAGCACTGACAAACTGTTTACCATTGTCCAATATAATTGTAGATGGTATACCATGAACTAAAAATATTTTTCTTCCAAAATATTAGTTATTATTTCAGCAGTTGCGCGCCTGATAGAAAAAAGTAGACAGTATTTACTAAAACAACAAGTTACTACAAAGATGTAGGCGTTTTGTTTTCTTATGACGGGTAGTGGCCCCACCAAATCTACACTAATGGTTTGGAAAGGTCGTGAACACACTTTGGGTCGTCCCTTGGTTCCCAATGGTGCATGGTTCTGATGTTTGTGCGCGATACAAGTGTCGCAAGAATTTATGAACTTAACTACGTCATCGCGCATTTTGGGCCAGTAGTAACGCAGTGCTAAGCGCTTGTAAGTTTTAAATATACCGAAATGCCCCGAAGTGGGTTCGGCATGGTTCTCTAATATGGCATTATTTCGATCAGAAGAAGGTAGTACTTCTTTCCATTCGAACTCCTTACGTAGCATACACCTAGATTTAATCAAACGATACAATTTATTATTTTTAATAGAATAGTCTGGATAGTCATTAGGCGAAGATAAACAACCATTGTAGGTGGCTGAATACCATTGATCAGTGTCAACATTAGGGTCATTCACGTTATTATTATTCGTGTTAATTATATTTACAGGTAGGGATCGTGATAACGCATCGCCTATAATATTATCTGCGCCGCGCCGATGCTTTATTTCGAAGTTAAAGGCTGACGGACGAACCGACCACCGAGCTAATCTACCAGTCGGGTTGCTCAAGTTTAGGAACCATTTCAGTGCGGAATGGTCAGTATACACAACAAACTTTAACCCGTTATCTAAATAACAGCGCCAATATTCGAGGGCTGTTAGAACTGCTAATGTCTCCCGTTCTGTTATACTGTAGTTTTGTTCCTGTGCATTTAGTGACCTACTCATGTAAGCGATATGTAGTTCCACGCCATCTATTTCTTGTGTAAGTAACCCACCGATGCCGCCCGCACTCGCATCTGTGTGAACTTGAAAAGGTTTCTCGTAATCGGGACACGATAATATTGGTGCGGAGCTTAACAATTGTTTTAGTTTACAAAACGAGTCATCAGCTTCCACCGACCACTGAAATGTTGCGGCTTTCTTACCGGTAGAGGTAAGTTTGTTCAAATGACCGGCAATAGTACTAAAATTAGGTATAAATCGCCGATACCATGATGCAATGCCTAAGAACCTTTTGACTTCTTTTTTATTCTTAGGCGTAGCATATTGAAGAATGGCTTCCACCTTACATGGGTCTACTTGTAATCCTTTAGAGTTTACTACGTAGCCCAAGTACTTCAATTCATCACGGAAGTATTTAGATTTTTCTAAGTTTATTGTAAGGTTGGCCGATTTTAATTTTTCGTATACTTTATTTAATAGTGACACATGAGCATTAAAAGATGGCGATATAAGCACGATATCATCTAAAAAAACGAATACAGAGTTTTCGAACTCAGGACTGTTCGTAAACAAGTGAGATGCAGGCGCATTCGTTAAACCAAACGGCATAGTCACAAATCTAAATGTTCCTCTAGTAGGCACATAGAACGCAGTCTTATCACGATCACATTCGCGAAGAGGCGTCTGCCAAAAGGACTTAGATAAGTCTATACTACTTAGATATCTAGCGTTCCTAAGGTTGTCTAAAATTTCGGATACGTAAGGTAGTTTGTACGCGTCTTTTTTAGTAATAGAATTAAGTTTCCGACTATCTAAACAAAACCTTAGTTTACCGTCCTTCTTAGGCGTTAGTAAAATTGGTGATGACCACGGACTTTCGCATTTTTCTAACACTCCCAATGCAAGCATTTCGTCTAATTCGTCAATAATTATTTTTAATTTCACCGGCGGTAACCTATAATATCTTTGGCGTATCGGCGCAGAATCGCCAGTGTCTATTGCATGTTCTATTAAGTGAGTTCGTCCTAAACCGGTTTTTTCAGTAGAAATCGACTCGTATTGCTTTATAATTAACTTAGCCGTTCTTTGTTGTGACTCACTCAATAAAAAAATAAATCAATAAAAAAATAAAATAGCGTATGACCGGTACCTACCGAGTGTACGTCATAATTAAAATATCTATACTAATATAATAAAACGGAAGATTTTGTTTGTTTATTCTTGTTTGTTTGTTTGTTTTGAACCCGCTAATCTCAGAAGCTACCGGTCGGATCTGAAAAAATATTTTTGTGTACGATAGCCCAGTTAATATAATGTAACGCTTCGACCCTTTGGGGCCGGGCAAAAGGCTAAAAAGGCTAAAAGATAATGTCGGCTAATTTCAGGAACAAGCAGTCGGATTTTAAAAATTGTTATTGCTTATGATAGCCCAATTATTCCGAAAGGCTTTATAAAATTACGCCACAACTTTTAGGGGCCAGACAAAAATAATAAAATGGTCAAACGAGAAGGGGGAGGGTTGGGTCAAAGGCAAAAAAGGCTAAACGAATAGGATACAATCTATATGGGTATCGTTTTCGAGATTTTCGGGACGCTGATTAATAATATGAAATTTATTTAGTGATCCAAGATGGCAGATGAGAAAATTTTAAAAATCAATATAGGTATCGCCTTCGGTATTTTAAGGGGTGGGGAATCGAAATACAACATCTATTTCGTGATCAAAGATGGCGGATGGGAAATCAAAGATGGCGGATGGAAAAAAATTTATAAAGTCAATATTGATATCTTCTGCGATGTTAAAAGGGATGGGGAATCCAAATACAACATCTGTTTCGTGATTCAAGATGTTGGATGGGAAATAAAAGATGGCGGATGGGAAAAATTTTAAAAATCAATATGGGTAACGTCTCCGATATTTTAAGGAATGGGGAATTCAAAAACATCATCTATTTCGTGATCAAAGATGGCAGATGGGAAATTTAAAAAAAAACTATATGGGTACCGTCTCCGATGTTTAAAGGGATGGAGAATCCAAATACAACATCTATTTCGTGATCAAAGATGGCGGATAGGAAATCAAAGATGGCGGAGGGGATTATTTTTAAAGTCGATATGGGTATCGTCTCCGATATTTTAAGGAATGGCGAATTCAATATTATATAAAAATCTATGTTTGTTTGTTCAGCATTTATAGACTCTAAAATGATAAGAGATTAAGCGCTAAGTCAATGGTAACTTTGGAAAAGGGGCTTGGCAAAAAGGGAATAATAAAAACTCTTAAAAAGACGAAACGGAGTTCGCTGGGTCAGCTAGTATATATAAAACTAGAGGACGCCAGCAGCTACGCCTGCATTTTTTTTTAATTTACCCGTTTTGGCCGATCCCGTGGGAATTTCGAGAAATTCCTTCTTAGTGCACCCTTACGGTCCCCAAGGAACATACATGCCAAATTTCAGCTTCCTGCGCCCAATAGTTTCGGCTGTAGCGTGTCTGTCAGTCAGTCAGTAACGCAAGGATTTTATATATTAAGATTGCTTGGGCTGACTGATTCATCAACGCAGAGCCTATACCACAGGGGCTAGAGACTTTAAATTTTGACAGTTGATGCATTTTATGACTCACTAAGGAAGGATTTTTGGAAATTCCACCCCTAATGGGGTGAAATAAGGGATGAACGGTTATATGGAAATCCGTCATTTTTAAAGTTAGGAACATGAAACTTCATACGAGTATGTAAGTTTCTGGTAGGAAATAAATATACATTTATTTTAGAAATTTTGCAAATCTACCCTCTAAGGGTGAGAAACAAGGGTTGAAAGTTTGTATGGAAAGTCCGTCATTTTAAAAGATAGAAGCATGGAGTTTTGGGTGCGAACTTCTGGTTAGAGATAAACAAACACGTGTTTTAGCGTTTTTGAATATCTACTTTGGAAAGGGTGAAATGAAGGGTTGAAAGTTTATATGCACAGTCCGACATTTTTAATGTTAAGCATGCCATTTCATATACGAACTACTGGTTATAAATAAATATACGTGCCGACACCAACCATTTAACACACAAATCCAAAACAACACTCTTAACATTTTTTGAATTGTGTAAAATTGATAATTTTGCTAAAACACTTCTTTATGTTGAAGTTGCATCGTTTTACGTATGGAAAAATAATAAATTCGAGAGAAGAAAACGTGGCAACGATGTCAATGGGTGGCCACGTACAAAGAAAGACCAGACGTTAGTTAGGGTATATACCATACACCCAAATAATACCGAGTATTATCATCTTTGCCTTCTGCTTCACGAAATTCGTGGCCCTACTTCCTTCTTAGATTTGAAAACTGTTAATGGAATGGTTCATCCCACATATCAGTTAGCATGCAAGGCTTTAGGCCTCCTAGAAGACTATAGGAACTGGCATGCAACAAAGGAAGAAGTAGCACTTTGTGATTCTCCATTTAAATTACGCGAACTTTTACAGTTGTTAATATTTTGTCAATTGTCAGATGCATTAAGTCTTTGGGAAAAGCACAAAGATAGCATGTTGAAAGATATACGACATCAAGTAGAAATAGAGTTACAAAATGGTGATGGTAATTCAATATTAAATGAAGTATACAACAAAAGTTTAGTTTGTATTGAAGACACAGTACTATCGTTAGGAACCCAATGTCTACAGCAGTATGGGTTACCTCAGCCACAAAGGTATGAAGCTGTCTTACAAAATAGAGACTATCTTCGGGCAATCAGTTACGACCCAAATCTTTTAGAGCAAGTCATCATTACTAATGAAAAATCACTTAATGACGAACAGTTCAAGGTTTATCACCAAATCTTAAAAAACATCGAAAAAAGCACTGGTCAAATATTTTTCTTAGATGCTCCTGGGGGTACAGGAAAAACATTTTTAATAAACCTTTTGCTATGTAGAATATGAAAAGAGCGTGGTATAGCTTTGGCAGTTGCATCCTCGGGCATTGCTGCGACATTGCTGAAAGGTGGTAAAACAGCTTATTCTGCCTTCAAACTGCCTTTGAATTTGACACCAATAGAGACGCCTATTTGTAATATTTCAAAACAAAGTAATATGGCGCAAGTTTTAAAAGAATGTAAGTTAATAGTTTGGGATGGATGCACAATGGCGCTTAAGGGTTTGATGCGCTAAATAGGACATTGAAAGACATCAGAGGAAATAATAATCTCTAAAAATAGTCATCGTGCTTTCAGCTGGAGATTTATAGAGGTACACGGGCTGATGAAGTAAAATCGTGCTTAAGAACTTCTTATTTTGTGGCCACATATTCGTAAGAAAAAATATATGGGTCTATTTAAGAGGTGATGCATCCGGTGGGCTTTTTGCTATGATACCTACTACTCGAAATAAACGTGAGACCAAAATCGAGATTATAATAAAAATACATTTACATACAACACATCTGCCTTCTTTCGTAAATAATTCCAACCACTTTACATATACTTAACTGATGGCGTAAAATCCCCAGTGGCACATTAGATTGTGCACACCAATTCACCCCTTAGGAATACTCGCTTACGCAGAAGGTTCACCGGTAAGGACCATTTGAATATCCACAGTTGCTTTTAGAATTAACATATTGGTTTATCGCGTGATAAGTTACTTTGGTACTTGGAGAGATCCAGTATCGGTTGAAATCTACCTACTTTGGTATTGCGCGTAGGGTAAAGCGAAGTGTTAATGAGCTTTCTAGTCGAACAAAAAATTATGGACATGAATTCGACCTCTGCAACGTAGAAGTATAACATGAGTAAAATATATTAACATGTATTGACTGTGTAAGTGGGTGTTGAAACAATGAGACGAACGCAGGAAGCGAATTTACTAAAACCATTTATCTATATTTTGTTACCCATAAATACATCATTCTCCTAGCGTTATCCCGGTTAGAACCCGAGGTCCGCCTTCTAGTATAACCGGATTTGACTTATGGGTAACGAAGCTAATCGTTACCTATAAATACATTTCATCACATCTTCTCCACTTTTGTTTATAGGTAGGTACATGATAATTGCAGGACTGGCGAGAGCTTGCCCATTTACTAAATAAATGGAATGGAAAACCAACAATTTGAAAAAGCTTACCCCAAAAGTAAGAGACCTTACCCCACAGTGTCGAACTGTCACGACAGACGGAAACACGCGCGTATTCCCCAAGACATACTACCAGTTAATTGAAAACCGAACTGACACACGAAACTCGATATTTAATGGAAACACAACCTTTATTTTAACATCCGCAGATGTTTGTTTTAAAGAATGAGCGACGTTGACGAGTGGGGAAAGCTCATTTCCTGATGTCGAACGAACGTGAAGTTTACATTCAAAGGAATAATAATATATCTCGTTTAGGTATGTACTGTACATGTGTGAAATCGTGAATGTTATAACATACTATACATTTTCGCTATATCGTAGGAGAAGCAGGATTTTATTAAACGCAGATTGACAGGGGCAAAACTACTTACCTACATGAAATTGCAACCATTTGGCTGATAACTAAGTAAACCTAGAAGAGTCCACTTGCGCCCACTTTACTTTTTAAGTCGCCCCAGTGTAAAATATTCGTGTAAAAGGAGCAATGTAATTACCGACTGTGGAGGCTTTTGGGGCAAAGTGGGATTTTAATTATTTTTGTTTTAGATAAAGCTGCGATTGCAGTTATAAAGGAGATTTTATGATACGGAAAGTCGTTTGGGAGGCTCGGCTTGTATTTAGAGATACTTTGGTATGTCGTTGATTGCGCGATTAAAGGCAGTTATTGTTACAGTTTGCACGTATTAAGGTGTAAAGCGAAGAACGAAAGAGTATTTAAAATCATATAAAATTATAACACTTTTCTGTTACGATATCACTCTCGCGGATTCAGATCGCCATCTTACTCGTTAGTCTTATTAACCATTAAATAAGTAAATATTGTAAATTCTCCTTAATGTGTGCGTGTAGTGCTGTGGTTTAGTGGTCACCTCTCTACTGCCAGTGCAACGCGTGTATGCAGGTTAGCTTTAGATACGAACACAACGAGTGGTCCACATATGAGGAAGCAATGTGTGATTGATGATAAATTGTTGTACCGACACTAAGACCCAGATTGACCACCTTTGGATAGGCCTTATCCTTCAGATGAATTCAAAATTGGAACAAAGTTTGTATAATTTTACCAGTAACTTATCAGAGAGTGGTGAAACAGGCCCTAATCGTTCCTGCTGTTCGTTGTTTGAATGTTTGTGAAGTCTCCTGCTACCCAGAAATTTAACTAAGGTATTACAAAGTCAGCGATAGAATCTTGGAGAGACTAACAGAGTTCTGACCTACGACGTGCACTACTGAAGTTATGTGAGTATAAATATATTATTTTTCGCTTGCATAACGATGTCGGAAACCATCGTGAGGATAGAGTTCTCGATTATGTTTCCGAAAAACATGTGCAGTCTTGGAAAGCGTGTGGGTCTACAGGCTTGCCCTTGTCATAATGAAATGAGGTCGGTATCCAGCAATAGGACAATTTATACACAAGGCTGATGATGATGATTACAAAGAACTTTTCAACAACAAACCTAACAATGTCCGCTGGGCGGATTGCAATTTTAATACCACTGGTACAAAACTGTACAACGAGTAAGAAAATGCTAAACATAAAAGCTGTTTAAGCTTTAACGCCGTCATTGTTCTCCATCAGAACGTTAACTTAAAAACAATAACTCATTTAGAATGCCATTGCAAGCGCAAAATTCTCTTATTTCTATTAAAAGTTTTATTTATTTTTCAACAGTAAGACTACTCCTTAAACAGTTAAAAGACTAACTTGAATTGCGTCTTTAAAAATTTACATAAGTTGTTGGAGAACTTTAAAGGTTTATTTTTAAGGAAACGTGTGTTTAATCTTTCCTTTGCAGAAGCTATTGTTATATTTTTCTTCAATACAGACATACTGCAGTAACCAACCGAGGTTGTTTGGTTAACACGAAGTTTTGAATTTATTACAGGTTTCGTGGTAATTGCAGACTGAGGTGATATTTATCATTTTTTTGAATGTATAAGTTATCTCAAAGTACCCGAACATTTTGCAACTATTGTATATAACTAGGTAATATAAACATAATTATATTCAAATAGTTGAAAAAAAAATCAGCAATCTGTACTTTAATTTCAATGTCTAACATTCGCGTAAACCCGAGAAGATAACAGGATGCTAAATTTAAAAGGATGTTTGAGCAAAAGATTATTATCTTAGTACTTTTGTCCTTAGTTTTAATCGCAGGATCAAACTGCTGCGAATGACAGCCCTTTTAAGGCGCGGTGCCGCATATCACAGACACCGGCTGTCGAACCGTCCTTCTGTACGGTTTGTTCGTTTCTATGCATTATTATGTCTCTACTAGACTTCTTTCTATGATATTTATCTTGAATGTATAAGTTCGTCTTTGTTGTTTATATTCAAATAGTTGAAAAAAAAATCCGCAAACTGTAGTATAATAATTTCAATGTGTAACATTCGCGTAAACCCGAGAAGATAACAGGATACTAAATTTAAAAGGATATTTGAACAAAGATTCTCTTAGTACTTTTGTCCTTAGTTTTAATCGCAGGATCAAACTGCTGCGAATGACAGCCCTTTTAGAGGCGCGGTGCCGCATATCACAGACACCGTCTGTCGCACCGTCCTTCAGTACGATTCTATGTATTATTATGTATCTAGGAGACTTTGCTTGCTACCCCGCCTGCTTGGAAGTTGGAAATCATGGTAAAAAGTAGCCAATTTTAATCTCCAGCTTGCGTACTATTTCCACAGATCAAACCATAACATAGTTCTGCAGCGATGTGAAAAAAGAACAGACAAAGTAACACAGTTGGCTTTCAGTTTTAAGTATAGACCAGCTATACCCAGGAGTGTATCTCTCTTTAAACGGGAGCTAATTAAAAATAAGACAGAAAGGAAATAATTGTATCTCAATCTGCATCTAATTGCACGTATGGCGTTGCTTATGTGATCGCCTTGCCACTGCCGGTTCGCTGATTCCAAAAGTTTTATTTTCAATGCACAACGCATGACAAAATTTTCATTCTATTTCGATCCAAAATCGCAAATGTTTGTTCTGATACTGGTCTGGGTGCTCTTATTGTCGGCTGGTTGAATATACTTTAATTCCTTATGACTCCTCGATACAAAGAAAATTGACTAATATAGGTAAAAAGTGAAGCTACCGCATAACAGAGCCGATTAAAAACCAAGTCAACATCCAAGCCAACCATCAAGAAAACTAATCGATAAAATCCTACCTAAAATAAAAACTAAACCAAAACAGGCAACAACGGCGCGGCGGCACAAAAACGCACAAATCATTCCCACTTCACTCAACCGTTCGTTCGGCTAAACAGATATATTTTTTTAATGTCAGCGGCGCGTCACAAGCAATGGTGATTAAAAACAGCCTCCTAGCTACATGTGACTGGCGCGATTCCAAACTGACGCCAACTGCTCTGTAGTTTTTGTGGTGTAGTGCTTTTCTAACGGTCCAACAATGTTTTTAGGATAATGTCTTATTCGAAATTTTTGGCGTTTGTATTTCAACGTAGCAAATGAAGTCCACAGCAATATTAGATGACAAGGTTAATAAAGATTAATATTTTTAATGCAAAGGAATACGAGGTTAAATAGCCATACTTTAAGGATGCTTTGGTGACTGATTATCAGCATATTTCTATGCCACCAAAAAGCCTCCGAGATTGTCTTACGATTCTTGAGATCGACGGTATCAGTGTGCTTCGAAGGGGGCCTCGCTACAGAATCGTAATAGGCTCTTATGCAAATGGCACAACAAAAAGATTGTTGTTGACAAAAAGTTTACAGGTAGTAGAGCCTTGCTGATTTCAGCATGAATGAGCCGGCTTGACCGGGGAAGTAGGTACTACTCGCTAACAGAAAATCGACGTAAAGTAACAGTACCTAAACTGTTGCATTTCGTTCGGTGAGTGAGAGTTCCGGAGGCCCTATCCCCTATTCCTTCTCCCACATCCCACTCCTCATCCTATTCCTTTTCCTAATCCCAAGGGGTGGCAACGCACTTGTGACTCCTGTGGTGTTGCTTGTGTCCATGGGTGGCGGTAATTGCTTACCATCAGATGATTCGTCTGCTCGTTTGCCGCTTATTACTATAAAAAAAAAAAAACTTATTCTTATAATAAGGCAGTGTCCAGTGTCCACCATAAGCTATCTATCACCTAGGCATTGTGATATCAGCCTGTGCCTACACTGTTCATAGTTTATAAATTGAACAAGCTAACCTAATGAAGGGCACGGCCCATCTAAAATGAAATCAATTAATATTCGCATGCTCCGTACAAAGGGTACTTGTATTATAATAATATATTCGTGAGAGATAGATGATTTTCACGCTTATATATTGCCTTTCTCGTTTTCGCCTATGATACAATAATATATAAGAGAAATCTGTAAGTTTTACTTCATCATACAACCTCAGAAAGCGGCGATAGCGCAGCGGTGTACGTAACGGACTGCCGAGACGATGGTCTTGGGTTCGATCCCCAGGTACCCCGGGCACACACCTCTGACTTTTCGAAGTTACGTATTATTAATTAATTATTTATCGTTCGCTTAATGATGTGCCCGGTAGATGGCCCTAGGCTCGCCCCCTATTACATTGGGACTGAAACATAACTGGCGAAGTGTGGGTGTGTAATACATTTCTGCCTACCACTTCGGGGATAAAAGGCGTGAAGTTATGTTATGTTACAACCTCTTCTATTTGGTGTCATAGTCTCGTAAGTCAATGGAACTATTTGTCCTACCGTACTACGCTAGCCAGACGATTTCGTATAGTGTTTGATATCGAGTTTTTCTGTCCAACTGTATCAACTGGGATTGCGACTTTTTTTTAAAGACAACTCCCGCATAAGGACCAAATCCTGTGTCGTGGGAGACTTTACAAACATACAACTAACGGACACAATGAACACCCAGACTCGAAACAATAATTTATAAATCACACAAACTGTTGACTCGTGTGGGAATCGAACCCGTAACACTCGCGCAGTGATGAGCGGCGAGGCGGCCGCTTAAACCAATACGCCAACCATGCAGTCACTGTTTTGTAGCAAGTGGCCTTGCGATGATATGTCACTCAAAACATGTAATTTTATAAGTATAACGATGATTATGGATCTACTCCGTTAAAGCAGGAAGATTCTGAAGTGGCGGCCACGCTCCGCATGACGTTTTAATGTATTTTTCCATTACTATCAGGATCTAGAACATTCTATAAACTTTTACAACATGATATTCATGAGGTTAACCTGTCATACCTAAAGTAAGTTCCTTTGAAAGTTTCTAGACACTTCTGTGCCTCATTTAAATCACTTTACAAGTTAGAAGAAGAACTACAAACAAAGTTGCGCTTGTAATATTAAATCAGAGTTAACGCTGAGATCGATCTTATGCAAATCGCGTCACTAAGCTGGTGTTTATTCACTTCAATAGATTCTAGTGGTGCACTTGTTTGAGTAAATTATAGTTGCTAGAATGAGGATTTGAGGAATATCTGACACTTATTTTTCAATTTATTTTTCAATATTTACTTAAGTGGATTATGGTTACTCTTTCGGTAGTAAACAAGCATTAGTCTATGTATGAATGTTTTTATATTTACCCGTATTAAATTTTTGCTTATAATCACTGGATTGGACTCAACTTGTGAGTAAGCAAAAGGCTTATCACTTTTTAATAAATAGACATCGTGTAGAACTCAAGGCTTACATGACACAGCGACAATTTTGCTTCGATACTCGTTTATTAAAAAAGGTAGACGGAAATAGGTATTTTTAAAAATAGTCAGAAGAGTGCTTTTTACTTTGGAACAGGAAACTTTAGTTACAAGGGTAATCTAATTTCCGATTTTCAATATATTTGGAACGGGTTGTAAACTTACAAATTTATCGACAGTTCTACTGACCGCCTTACTAAACAGCTAGTTCAATATCTGCATACAAACAACAGACATTGTTGACGCACCACTTCCGCATCTAATTGTAAAAATAAACAAAATCAAACGGAACTTCGTATGAACATTGGAACAATACTTCGTGCTTTTTTTTTTCAAAATGGCGTCCGCGGCGACTAGTTCAAACAGACTCCGACACTTCCATTAATATCTCTCCGGAACGTGTACGGAATCCCAAATTGGGATCTAAGTATTTTTAAATGTACAATTGTTGAAAGATATTGTATAGAAATCGCGTAAAGCATTTTTTATGGATTTTTATCAGGCATTTTTCCATCTTTGTGTATGGTACGTTCGTGTTACAATGAATAAAATATGTGAAAGGCATAAAGGCCGTTTAAAATATTGGTGCGTTTTGTGTGGTTGAATGAGTGATACGTTATGCCGAATGTGTACGAGATTGATGATGAAAGAGAATACGATATGAGAATAAAGAACGTATAGCTAATTCTGATGAATCTTATATGTATTATATTATTATATTTCGTGTTCTTTTGTCGATTTAGATTTTTCTTTTCTACAAAACGCGCCCTTCTCAATAAAAACTAAATGTCAACCTTCGGGTGAGCGTGATGATTGTCATCTCGGTAGGTATCACCCAAAGTTTGACTGTGAGAAATGGCCTTGGGCATCAAAGCATCCTTGTGCAATGTACTTTGAAGAAAGTTTTAATTAATTAATTAAATAGGTATATATATACAGATGACGACCGGTTTGCGCAGCGGGAGTGTAAGCGACTGCTACGCCGAAGGTCGCGGGTTCGATTCCCGCTCAAGTCAAACATTTGTATGCATGAACATGGATGTTTGTCTTGGTCTGGGTGTTTCTATGTATAATATGTATGTATTTACAAAAAAAAAGTATATATGTATGTTTATCCATTATCTAGTACCCATAGTACAAGCTCTGCTTCGTTTGGGACTAGATGGTGTTGTGTGAATGTGGTAGAATATTATTATTATTATGTGTCTCTTTTTCACGGCTATTCTTCTAACATGGTGTTAGAAAAATAACCGGTCCTTTGGGAGGCTTACACGGGGATATGGATCCAACGTGCAAAGGCCCGTAGAGAACTTTAATCTAAAATGGGATGGGACACATGCCGCGGAGCCTCCACAACTGCACTACTGAGTACAACTATGGACTAGCCGCAGCAAATGTAGGACTATTGCAATGATGTGGAGTCTAATTTACTAGTTTATGGGGATGGGTGTTAAATGGACTAGTAATAATGATACTATGGATAAAAAAACGGAACCTGACAGTGATACTCCTATAGCATCCGTCCACGTGGCAGGTGGTGACTCGCCAACTCACTAGATGGGCCCTCTCTAAACAGCCGCCTAAAGCAAACAAACTCTGCCATAAAGACAGCCAGAGGGCAACACCGGTACGAGTGGCTAGGGGTGTAGAGCGGTGCAGCACTGGTTTCGCCATCGCGGGCCTCGTGACAACGGAGGCCCGGAGCGGGTTTCCCCGTAGTTACGCCATTGAGAATGACACTTCCACCCCCGAGCTAATAGCTCTTGCGGCTTCCCTCTGGCCGGCCGACCAAGGCAAGCCAGAGTTGAGAGTCCTGCGGGCACTCTTGGAAATCCACTCCAGCCAGCCAATAAAGGCAAGCCGGAGACGAGGCCCTGACCGACTCTCTGAAGCATTCGGGACCGCAGTGTCGCCACACACATTCAGCTCGCCACAAAGCTGCCCTGCGGTTGTAAGCTTTCTTTTCATCTTGTAATACATTTGTTTATATTACACGATGAAGGTGGTGTTTGAAAGCTGTTACTCTGCCCTCTCAGATTGCGTTAGTCCCATGATGAGATAACGGCTGCCCTAGAGGGGGTTTATTATTATTAGATAAAGCATACATATTAAGATACCTTTGATTTCACAGCACTATGGTTCTCCGGCGGTGTTGCGGTATAGTATGCTACCCACGATTCGAGTGAACATGCCAACTAAGGTACGTCGAGACCACCACAGTGGTCTATGTAAGTGATTAGGCCTTAAACGCCTTTAAGAGAGAGTCTCACACCCTTCCTCCGCCAGACCAACTCCGTTGACCGCACTCCTACGGTCGAGTAAAGCAGTCAAGGAGCTGCCTAGAGTCCACTGCGTCACTAAAAAAACGACCCATGGTTCTCTAGGTGGTGGTGTCCCCTATAGGTACAAACGATTTTGTAGTCTTCAAACATTCATTTGGATTTCTGTATGGATCTTTTGTGCGACAATTTAAAAGTTACCTACCACTTTTCTATATGTACGAATTCGTATAAAAAATATTGGTAAGCGAAGTATTATAACAGATGCTCAAAAAACTAAGGATCAAAATAAAATTATTTCATGTTTCTTGTAAAAAATAAAGACCAACTTGCCAACCTTTTCACCACACAAAACACAGAAAATTATCCAATTTATATCATACTAATTACAGGCTTTTCAACCCCACCGAGCTAGTACCAGGGGATCATAGGGAGCCTGAGTTTCGATTCTAGATCCTTACTTGTTATTAAATTTGTCAGTTCAGGTGCGAATTAGCTGCCACCCCACTTGACGTTAATAAGCATTGCGAAAGCACCAAAGTACGTTGAGCTTCCAATCCTACCAACTACACCGGTCGTTCCTTACAATTTCTCGCTTCAGAGGGACGTGGAAGCTCAACTTATATTGGTGGCAATTTTGCACTAGTTTCTGGAGTACGATCATCTTGAAAGTTTTATCTCTGCAAAAGTGTAACTTCCTGACTACCGACAGTTTGGCGTAAATGTAATTTGACAAATCTATGTGTAATATCAGATTCTGAATAATATATTCGCTTAGTAAAGTTCCCTTTAAACTTTTGTTGCGAATTTTCAGACCTCAAAGTTGAAGGTTAGAAGTTTTCGTTTCTATTGTTTCTGTGATTGGTAGGCCGCGAACGTTGAAGTGATATTAATGGAATGGAAACTGTGCTATGAATAAGTATGACTGCCTTTGGTTCCTGTACAAATATTTATATTTGCACTGTATTTCCACTCTCTACACATATGTATAAGCTTTTGGGAGATTCTACCTACAGCTATTTCCCATCTAAATTGTCACAGGATTTAAATTGCATGATTAATTGCCACGTAAAATGTATTTCGGCTGAAAATAAATAAGCTCAAAGCTGTTTGATACTTGATATAAAATATATATCTTGAATTCAGAAATACAAACAGAAACTTCAGAGCGCAATTCTTAAACTTTGTGTTCAGCACAAAATATCATAATATACTGACACTGGCGGTAATATTGAATGCACCGAATGCATTCCAAAGAGGTCTAGACAAAATGGTAGTTTACGACAGCCTTAAAAACGCCAATAAAATAGGTGACATAGGATGCAGCCAAGTCAAGCGGAACGTCTGTAATATTATTTTCATACATGGTGAATGTACAGACTATTGTTCAATACGAAATACCTACAGCAATCTTTTGAGTAAAAACAATGTTCTTATATACTACGTTTTACTTTTGAAAAATAACAATAAAACATTGAACTTTTGAAAAAAAGGACCTAGACTCAGAAGCCACCAGACTGGAGATTTGAAACGCACATGCTTACTATAGCAAAACTTAATATTTAATGGGTTATTATTTTACTTATCACACGACCATTTGATTGCTCACAGCACATTATCTATAATCTAAACAATTTCTCTCTCTCTATTTTCTATCTTTATTATAAAATATTCGTAAGTTTTAGAATGCAGCGTAACTGCTACGCAGTGTTCGTAAACATTGAGATACATGCATCATTATATCGTTCTCAGATTTAGTTGATTAGCGTAGCGCTTAATTGTATAAAAAATACTTTCTTCTATTTTTACTATTGTCACATTTTCATTACGTAACTTAAGTGAGGAAAACAAAATCTTCATACTATTTTTACAAGTTCTCTAACATGATGTAACGGGTTCTGGTAGTAAAACGCAGTACGAGGTTCTATTCGTTTATTTGCCGAGTATGACCGACCAACAACACGACACTGGCCTGAACACTAAGGGCTGCAGTCTCCCACGCTGTTCCCTCCGGTAGTGTGCAGGGCAGGTTGCTCGAAGGGCTGCGCGAAGCGGCAGATCCTTGCAGGCCGTTGGCTCAGCTGGCAGGCGCCGGCGGTGTGTGTGCGATGAGCGGGGCAGGCCAGACTCTTCGCCAGAGGTGAAGCCGAAGGCGATGCAGGAAAGTGTAGCGGTCTAGGAGCGTAGCCCGGAGCTTCCAAGGTGGACCTGGAACCTGAAGGGAAACAGCTTAGGAAAGCCACAACCAATAGAGTCAGGCAGGCGGCGTCAGCCGGCCTCAGCTAGCAGGTAGAGAGATGGGCAGTACGCTAACGCAGTAAATGTAGTAACTCACCCACAGCTGGGACCAGGATACACGTAGAATGTATATGGATATAGCGATATAGAAAAGAGTAGCGGTAGTAGGTTAGTGTAGAGTAGCGGTGACGGCCTCTCTGTCGGCCCCTTTATATACCGGCCCTCCATCAGCGTTGGTGTCGGCGCATTACCAAATAATGGCAAAACTTACGAGCGCGGACGATGGCCTTCCCTGATTGGCCGAGCGTATGGACGGTATTATGACGCAACGCGGTAAGTACCGGACATACGTTACAATACCGCCCGCCCTAGGAGAGGAGTTTACGTGGCTAACAAGGAAAATCCGACTAGCTGCGCTAGGTCTATGAGTCCGCTACTGTCCAAGCTAAGACGGCATATAGAGAGAAGGAAGGGAAAGTCTTCTACGGTTTGTAACAAATAGTTAGGCACCATAGTGTATAAGTTTTAGGCCCTTAATGTGCCAAAACCCAATAGAATTTCCAGACGCGTCCGACAACTCGTAAACGAGAGGCGACTTTTTATTAATCACTGTGCACTTCACGAATTTAGGGGCTAGTTTCTTACAGAAGGACTTATCCTTGTCGCTCTGATAAAAAGTCCTTTTCCACACAGTGTCTCCCACATTAAACTCAGCTGGTTTTCGGCGTAAATTATACGTTTGGGAATTCCTAGCATGAGCTTGCATGAGGAGTGCCTGAACTTTGTCAAATATGCCTGATAAGTGACCTATGTTTTCTGCGTAATCGTCGCTAGGTATGTATACTATATCATCAGCGTCCGTGTCGACATAGTGTGAGCCGCATGGAACTAGTTCACGTCCATAGACTAAAAAACTATGTGTATAGCCCGTGACTTCATTAACTGCAGTATTTAATGCAAACTGCACCTTAGGTAGGAGAGTGTCCCATAATCTCTGGTCATTTCCTACAAACGCCGCTAAGGTAGAACCAATGGTTTTATTATAGCGTTCGACCGTATTGACATGTGGGGAATATTTAGGAGTATAATGAAGATTAGGGATTTTGTACTTGCGCAACATAGCTTTTAAAGTAGCACTTACAAACTGTTTACCATTGTCCAATATAATTGTAGATGGTATACCATGAACCAAAAATATTTTTTCTTCTAAAATATTAGTTATTATTTCAGCAGTTGCGCGCCTGATAGGAAAAAGTAGACAGTATTTACTAAAACAACAAGTTACAACAAAGATGTAGGCGTTTTGTTTTCTTGTGACGGGTAATGGCCCCACCAAATCTACCCTAATGGTTTGGAAGGGTCGTGAACACACTTTGGGTCGTCCCATGGTTCCCAATGGTGCATGGTTCTGATGTTTGTGCGCGATACAAGTGTCGCAAGAATTTATGAACTTAACTACGTCAGTCGGCTTGTAAGTTTTAAATATACCGAAATGCCCCGAAGTGGGTTCGGCATGGTTCTCTAATATGGCATTATTTCGATCAGAAGAAGGTAGTACTTCTTTCCATTCGAACTCCTTACGTAGCATACACCTAGATTTAATCAAACGATACAATTTATTATTTTTAATAGAATAGTCTGGATAGTCATTAGGCGAAGATAAACAACCATTGTAGGTGGCTGAATACCATTGATCAGTGTCAACATTAGGGTCATTCACGTTATTATTATTCGCGTTAATTATATTTACAGGTAGGGATCGTGATAACGCATCGTCTATAATATTATTCGCGCCGCGCCGATGCTTTATTTCGAAGTTAAAGGCTGACAGACGAACCGACCACCGAGCTAATCTACCAGTCGGGTTGCTCAAGTTTAGGAACCATTTCAGTGCAGAATGGTCAGTATACACAACAAACTTTAACCCGTTATCTAAATAACAGCGCCAATATTCGAGGACTCTTAGAACTGCTAATGTCTCCCGTTCTGTTATACTGTAGTTTTGTTCCTGTGCATTTAGTGACCTACTCATGTAAGCGATAGGTAGTTCCACGCCATCTATTTCTTGTGTTAGTAGCCCACCGATGCCGCTCGCACTCGCATCTGTGTGAACTTGAAAAGGTTTCTCGTAATCGGGACACGATAATATTGGTGCGGAGCTTAACAATTGTTTTAGTTTACAAAACGAGTCATCAGCTTCCACCGACCACTGAAATGGTGCGGCTTTCTTACCGGTAGAGGTAAGTTTGTTCAAAGGACCGGCAATAGTACTAAAATTAGGTATAAATCGCCGATACCATGATGCAATGCCTAAGAACCTTTTGACTTCTTTTTTATTCTTAGGCGTAGCATATTGAAGAATGGCTTCCACCTTACATGGGTCTACTTGTAATCCTTTAGAGTTTACTACGTAGCCCAAGTACTTCAATTCATCACGGAAGAATTTAGATTTTTCCAAGTTAATGGTAAGGTTGGCCGATTTTAATTTTTCGTATACTTTATTTAATAGTGACACATGGACATGAGCATTAAAGGATGGCGATATAAGCACGATATCATCTAAAAAAACGAATACAGAGTTTTCGAACTCAGGACTGTTCGTAAACAAGTGATCCACCAAACGCTGTTGAGTTGCAGGCGCATTCGTTAAACCAAACGGCATAGTCACAAATCTAAATGTTCCTCTAGTAGGCACATAGAACGCAGTCTTATCACGATCACATTTGCGAAGAGGCGTCTGCCAAAAGGACTTAGATAAGTCTATACTACTTAGATATCTAGCGTTCCTAAGGTTGTCTAAAATTTTGGATACGTAAGGTAGTTTGAACGCGTCTTTTTTAGTAATAGAATTAAGTTTCCGACTATCTAAACAAAACCTTAGTTTACCGTCCTTCTAAGGCGTTAGTAAAATCGGTGACGACCACGGACTTTCGCATTTTCTACCTCTCCCAATGCAAGCATTTCGTCTAATTCGTCAATAATTATTTTTAATTTCGCCGGCGGTAACCTATAATATCTTTGCCGTATCGGCGCAGAATCGCCAGTGTCTATTGCATGTTCTATTAAGTGAGTTCGTCCTAAACCGGTTTTTTCAGTAGAAATCGACTCGTATTGCTTTATAATTAACTTAGCCGTTCTCTGTTGTGACTCACTCAACTCACTAAAAGATTGCAATACGTTCGTGTTACTTAGCTTATTTTCACTTAACACACTACACGGCAATGTTTTAGACATGCATACGGATGCGATATGGTTAGGCAGTAATTCAAATAGTTTCCAGAAATCGATGCCTAAAATTAAATTACTTGTAACTTCTGGAATAATATAAGCTTTCAATAAGTGGGTTTGATTATTAAAAGAAGTGCGTAAGTTGATAAGACCGCGCGGCAACAAGATATTTCCATTCGCGGTCCGAATGGAATTAGTGTTGTGACACTGCTGTATTTCTAACCCGGTTTTAGTAATTACCTCCAGATGTTAGTTGTTACCTAAAATTGTAATGGCTGAACCGGAATCGAGCAATCCACAAATAGGTAAACTGTTAATCGTTACGTTAACATAGGGCCGTAGGTCATTTTTAGGTTTATTATCCAGGATCGAGGCGACGGAATAACTAGAGAAATACACTTTTAGAGTGTTTAGCCAATTTCTCCAATCATCTTTGTCAAAATTGGTTGAATAGGTTGTAGAACCTAATTTAGATTTTGACACGCCCCGACCCTGACCAACTAGTTTTTTGGTTTCGACGATTTACAGTTCGGGCAGTTAGGGAATGTCACATCCCTACGGCCGCACTTGAAGCAAATTGCGAACCGATCGCGTTTGCATTCATTCAAACTGTGATCATTGATACGGCAGCGCGGGCAGTACTTGGACGTGACTAGAGCGACAGAGCTAGGTTTAGACTTAGGTTTGCTAGGTTCGTTGTTCTCAGTGTATTCGGACGTACCCTCTATAGTAGCAACGGGATAATTATTGTAGGAATTATTACGCGCTCGGTTATTAGGTTTGTGACTGTAAGCTAGGTCTGGTGCCAACGTGTCGTTATTATAATACGGTTCGCGGAATTGAGAGTTCAAACATTTCATCCGTTCGTAGTTTAAACATAACGTCTGCAGTGTTGCTATACTGTCTATTGAAGATATTGACGGAGCTAGCACTAGTGAGTAGCATGGACGAATGTTATGCAATAGGATGTCTAACTTTTCGCGTTCGGACAATCGCTTTGACGGTGACAGCCTAGCGAACAGCTGATTCATTATCGAGAGATAAATAATTATAGTTTCGGTAGCACCTTGAGTACGTCGGCGGATTTCATTTAATAACCGGTAGTCATAATCGTACGGTGTAAAATCGTCTATTAATTTAGTGGTGAGTTCTTCCCATGTAGTGAAATATTCTTTTAGGCCGCAATACCAGTGAAGTGCGTTACCGGTGAATATTTCGGAGGCATATGATAAAATTTTAGTGGAAGGTAGATTACGCGTGGTTTGGAATTCGGTTACGCGTTGTAGAAACGCTCGGACGCATCCCGTACCGTCGTATTTTAGCTTAGACAGTTCGCTAACTCTCAAATGCTCGCAATTCAATACTGGGGCTAACCCTGCCTGCGTCGAGGTAGACGGCGCAGGTTGGGCCTCAGCCACAGCATCAGCTGAGCGAATACCTGATTGTTCAATGGCGGACAGCTCCGCCGAGAGCTTGTCGAACCGGCTGCACAATTCGGTTATTCGTTTTGAATACGCCGTAGGACGTTCCATCCTACGGAGTCTATGGAAAATGTGGTTGTGCAGTGCGGTAGACCTCCTAGCTAGGTTCGCGTCGTAAGAAACAGGTAACGAATTTAGTCGCTTGGCCAGCTCAGAGACGGCCTCGCTAGCGCCCTCGAAGTCCATCGCTATGGCTAGGCCCGATTCCAAAATATCATCATTTGGAATGGCTTCCAGTAATTTAGGGAGCTGCTTCCGCAGACCTAGGACAGAAGTAGCCGGCTCCTCACCTCTAATCGCAACCTCGTAAGCTAACTCGTTTTTGTTTAGCAGGAAGTATTTTATGGGGTGTGAGCCCATGGTGTATGAATAACCGCGTAAGTATAAACTACACACTACACTTAGTGCGCAAGCGTTCTGCCCTTACAAATGGCCTAATTTACTGATTAGGCGTAAAAGTTCGACCGTTAGGACTAATTAGAAAAACGTTAAGATTCAAATTTGCGAACTTGTACGTAGTAGGTAGTTACACTAAAAGGTAGACAATAAGTACAACAATACGTACCGGTTCGCTGTAGCCGCACCTCGTCGCTTACAATGATGGAGACCTGCTAGAAGAGAACTCGAGCACGGAAAGCGAGACAATAACCCACGTAGGCGCCACTGAACGGGTTCTGGTAGTAAAACGCAGTGCGAGGTTCTATTCATTTATTTGCCGAGTATTGCCTCGCTTCCTATGCCGAGTATGACCGACCAACAACACGACACTGGCCTGAACACTAAGGGCTGCAGTCTCCCACGCTGTTCCCTCCGGTAGTGTGCAGGGCAGGTTGCTCGAAGGGCTGCGCGTAGTGGCAGATCCTCGCAGGCCGTTGGCTCAGCTGGCAGGCGCCGGCGGTGTGTGTGCGATGAGCGGGGCAGGCCAGACTCTTCGCCAGAGGTGAAGCCGAAGGCGATGCAGGAAAGTGTAGCGGTCTAGGAGCGTAGCCCGGAGCTTCCAAGGTGGACCTGGAACCTGAAGGGAAACAGCTTAGGAAAGCCACAACCAATAGAGTCAGGCAGGCGGCGTCAGCCGGCCTTAGCTAGCAGGTAGAGAGATGGGCAGTACGCTAACGCAGTAAATGTAGTAACTCACCCACAGCTTGGACCAGGATACACGTAGAATGTATATGGATATAGCGATATAGAATAGAGTAGCGGTAGTAGGTTAGTGTAGAGTAGCGGTGACGGCCTCTCTGTCGGCCCCTTTATATACCGGCCCTCCATCAGCGTTGGTGTCGGCGCATTACCAAATAAGGGCAAAACTTACGAGCGCGGACGATGGCCTTCCCTGATTGGCCGAGCGTATGGACGGTATTATGACGCAACGCGGTAAGTACCGGACATACGTTACAATGCCTTATTAATCGATGAAATGGATGAAATTCTAACAAGCTGAATAAAATTTCCTGTTATCCTAAAGCGTTAAGGTTTTGCGTTTCATTTCAGATCTGAAGGGAATGCATGATAATAAGTGTGATTTGATTACATGAAACATTGCCGGCCGTGCAAAACTCCTCGGTAGTTAAAAAAAAGTAAGCTAATTTCGAGCAATTATTTACAGGACACATTTTTTATTTTAAAGCCTGTTGGTAATCGATTACCCTATTTTCGAGTTTTTCGACCACTTTATGAACTCGAGTATTAAATGCTGATAGAGCATTTGGAGTTAAGAAAACGAACCAGACAACAACGACAGCTCTTTATCACAAAAAATTGGGCAAGTGCAAGTCAGACTCGCACACGAAGGGTTCCGTACCATCATCTTTAAAAAAAAATCACGTTTGTTGTATGTATACTTAAATACTTTTTAAGTTTCTACCTGTTTATTAAGATGAAGTAACAAATTGCTTAAAAATTACGCTTGTTGTATGGGAGCCCCCCTTTATTATTAACTTTTTTTTATTTAATTATTTATTTTGAAAGGTAATATACAACTACATATTCTGTGAAAATTTTAAGCGTCTACCTGTTACCGTTAGTAATTTTGAGCAAAAAATACGAAAAATACACGATTATTGTATGGGACCCCCTTAATATTTTCATTTTTTATTTTTAGTATTGGTTGTTATAGCGGCAACCAAAATACATAATTTGTGAAAATTTCAGCTATCTAGCTATCACGGTTTATGAGATACAGCCTGGTGACAGACAGACAAACAGACAGACAGCGGAGGTTTAGTAATAGGGTCCCGTTTTTTACCTTTTAGGTACGTAACCCTAAAGAGTACTAGGACTGTATAAAACAGCGGCTTGTCTACAGCACTATCGCGAAGTTGACGATAAATTGTGAATAACTCGCGCCAGTGACAGACACGGCCAAGAATAATCTCTTAAGTTTACTTCATCGCGCACTATAGACTCGGTTGTTGTTGTTGTTTTTCGTGTGAGTGTGTGGCCAACTCTGGTGTCGGAGTTTTCAGACCTCCCGAAGGCCTCCGACATGGCCTAACGATCCTTATCCTTAGACAAGAACCGGGACCGACAGCTTTACGTGCCCTCCGAAGCACGGTAGCGCTCAGATGTAAATGCCACACACGGTCACCCATCCAAGTGGTGACCTGTGCAAGCGTTGCTTTACTTTGCCGATCTGTTACGAACGGCAAGCCAAGTCTCGCTATGAGCGCTACATAAACTCGGTTTGACGTATAGACGCCGTAAATTGTCGAAAGCAACTGATAAAACTTTGAGGCCCAATTCGCCTAATTATATTTGTTCAAAATGCAGTTTCGATTTAATGTCAGTGTGATTCTCATTTCAAAAATGGTAGTCTCCTAAATTAACCGTTATTGGCATGTTATCGTGACTAAATCGTTAATTGAACAATGTCTCACCGTTTAACTATAGAAGTCAAATTAGACGATAAATATATTAAATTAGTAGAATACCGATTTCTCAGTCAATTCAAAATCTAATCTCATTTCGTTTAAAATATAGTTTCAATGTCACAAAAACTACAAGAATTGGCCTTCAGCTGTAGTTACTATGAGAAACGTTTAAATGTTTCTTGAGAAACCGTCATGGTTGTCGAGTGTCAAAACTCGCTTAAATTTTGACGTGCAATCTTATGGAACTTACGCCTCAGTGCACGTAATTCAGAAAACGTCAGAATTTCTTACAAGAAACTGTAATTTATTTTGTTTCAAATAGTTTGTTGTGCATCTACTTTTCATGCAAATTATAATCTTACTAACATGTATATGGGTTTTAGTTTGGTACTTGCACATGACAATGTACAAAACTACACGCAACATTTTAAAGCAGCAAATTAAAAAAAAAAACAATTAATATTTATGAGACTTAATCAATGATAGCGATGTGATTTGTAAACTGAAAAGCTGATGCGAAGGACTCTGTTTTACAAGGTCTTAAAACAATATCGTTATTTCACTTTAAAACAAGGGATACGGGAATCAAAACAGCCACACAGTTAATATCATCACCTTGGTTTGGCCCTAGTACCTAAATATATATTTTTTTAAATATTCTACCACATTCACACAACACCATCTGGTCCCAAACTAAGCAGAAGCTTGTACTTGTACTACTTAGCTTGGTACTAGGTAATGGATAAACATACATATATCTTTTTTTTGTAAATACATACATATTATACATAGAAACACCCAGACCAAGACAAACATCCATGTTCATGCACACAAATGTTTGACTTGAGCGGGAATCGAACCCGCAAGCTTTGGCGTAGCAGTCGCTTACACTCCCGTGGCACCAACCGGTCGTCGTATAATATCGTTAAACGACCTAAATCTATTTCAAGTTTTTCATACCAGGCGTCCATAAAACAAGAGAGTTTGACTCCAATTAGGCGTAGTTTTGTGTTCAAACATCGAAGGACAAAAATTATAACAGATTATAGAGACCGGTGGTGTAGCGAACATGGCACCACATCTGCAATTCAATTCAATTTCGAGTTAAATTGCTTCTAGCTTTGTAGTGGCAACATTGAATTATTTACCAGCTGTTATAAACTGCCCATAAACTATATTATATGACAGATTTACTTATGCATAAATTTCACCCGGGTCGGTAGTTGTGGATTTTTTATTTTGTGATAGTTCCTTCAAGTACTGAGCTGCTAGTCAATAAACTGTTTAATGGTTTGTCGTGTTCACTAGTTCATTTTGAAAGTTACACAGCTAATTGTAGATTTCATATTTTGACGGTTTAAATAAGATATTTTTATAGGTAAAAGATATTCAAAATTAGATCTACCTTGAAAACTTAGATCAAGCATATATATCTATACTTAGATTTTTACATCTGCATTTTTATAAGTTGTTAACTGACTGATCAGGTAATCACGAATCAACTACTCGAATAAAGCACCAACTACCAGTAAAATTATTCGAATGAATATTTACATACTATTTACCTTCTTATATCATAAGAAACTAATTAACGACCACTAATTAACTTCATGCGTATTAACAACGTTCCATCCCATACTTTGCGGGCTCATAACAATTAACACTAGACGTCAAAATTGAGTTTGAAACTTCGACACGGGGCATGTTTACAAGATCTTTTGATACCGCAATCACAGACCGGAGTGGCACAAACCGGGATCAAATCCCTAGTCTAATAAATATGCCAATGATTTGCCATCCAATTCGGCCGACTACAAAATCTTTCCGATGGGAGGTTGTGCATTAGCATATAACTTCTGCAACCTTCGATTTGCTGTCGGATAACTCAATTGCTTCAGCAAAATGTTCTTTATTCAATTAAGAAAAGGGGGAACAAATGTTTTATAGAATAAAATTAAATTTACTGAGGTTATTCCTGAGGTTGAATAGGAACAATCCCTCAAAAGAACTCACCTTTTTGAATGAAACTTGTGGGCGGAAGTTTGTCTTAACTCCTCTTAATTTATGCGTTCCGCGTTTAATTTTGTTCGAAACGGGACGAATTTGATTTTCAATAGAAGACACAATGCGGCGTCCTGTAACTGACGAAAGTTTACTTTCTCAGTCTGCTGACATCCTGGTATTTTGCTTAATTAAATTCTGACGAAATACTTATTGATTGCTTTATGTGAAAAAAGTGTTGTCTCGTCTCACGACGTCACGGCATAATATTGGTATTAATTTATTAACTCACATAACAAAACCATAGTATAATTTTATTATAAACAGGATGATCAAAATACGGGTACTGGTACTGTCTTTACAGGAGTGTAAAATATATCAATATTTGTGTTGGATATTAAAATTAAATAATAATGGTTCCAATAATGTACTCCGCTAACCAGAAATCCTATAACATTTTCATCAATACCAAAAGAATTGCATTAACGACCATAACAAAATAATATACATTCTATTCAAAGCTGACAATTGAGTCGCCCAAAAATAAAGGAATTAAATTAGTATGAAATTTGATTAAGTATATTACAACCATAATATTCATTTTATTAAGTATAATATTTTGGATGGAAATGCATGATTGAATAAATATGAAAATCATACAAACGTTTGATAAACACCGCAACCGCGCAACCAACATGCTTTATTAATTCATTCTATAAAACCGAGACGTGTATTCATGCACACAATATCATGGATATTCAGGAGCTCCTTTCAGTTTAAAACGCATTTATTATGCACATGTCCCACCCGAAGAAAACTTTATTTCAGCTCTTTGTAGAATGTGCATTTTAATTTTGCTAATATGGAAAAGGACCATGGACGATTATAAACAGCCGATGCAGTTTATATTGAGTTATGGTCGGTAATCATATTTTATTTTATTTGAAGACATTTTTCAATGCCACACAATTAGATTATTAGCTTCGCTTTTAGACAATCGTGGCAGGACTTAATTGTGTCTATCAAAAAGTTACATAGTTACTATTCCATATGAAACGCACACTCCATCGAAATAACACAGCTACTTCTGGGAATTGATAACCTCAACATCTCTGGCTTATCTCAAAATAAAAAAATGAGTAAGCGTTAACTAAGCTATAAGACTTTAAAGCAATTAAAGTCTTATAGCTAAATAAAAACTAGCTGTTAGGAATTTTTACTTTAAGTCACAGTCTTATTGAAGACGTAGCTCCATACGTTCTAAAATGAAAACAGTGTATCAAAATAATGTCGCTCCCCATATATCAAACGGGCTAAGTTGCGAGGCGCTCTTAGACTATTTCTTTGATGTGAAACGCACGAGAAATTTTCAGAATACCGTGAATTTTAGAGCAAATTATGTTGAAATAGTTCCTTTTGCTACTATTATCGTCTTGTGGTTTTGAAACGCGATAAACACGGTGCCAGTGACCATAATTTTGGGTTTTAGGTACAGATTGTTGTGCGAGGTGTGACAAGAACTTGTTAAAATTGCGTTTGCGTTTTGCGTGCAGCGTGTGGAAATTCCAGAAAAAGGTCTGTGTTCAGTTGTGGACGTCTTTTGACTGAGAAGTGTGAGTATGGGTATGAGTTGAGTGTGAAGTTATAGCTTGCGTGGTGTGTTTAAAATTAGAATCAATGTGGTGCCACTTCGATGAATGAAAGCACTCTTCTCAGAGATCAATGTCTTGTAAAAGGGCTAAAATTCTAGATTATATCGCCGCAATTATCAGAAGAGACTGCTTTTAAAATTTCAGATTTCTTTCTACTCTCTCTGGTACTTTACTTTTTTCATAAAGCTAGCTGGTATGTGATAAGGTTATATGTGCAGTAGTGGGTATCGTTCTCGATTTATTTTAAGGTTCGTGATCATATTACGGGATATAAGCGAATACGTGACCGAAGTGAAAAGATTTTCCACAAAAACAGAAGCAACTTTTTTCCGTATCACGCGCCTTAAGTTTATTTAAGCATATTACATGCCTAATTTAGAAGGCATGATTGCAAAATATTTCACTTAATATTGTATCTACTCTCTACTATAAATAAAAGTTATATTGCCGCAACCTTTTCCAGGTATAAAATAGTATAGAATAGAGCGTTTAAACAACAGTTACAGTGTCGGTTTAAAGCTGTGCAACTTGACTCTACACCATTTGAAAAATTATTACTCGAGGAATACTTCACAATTGCTTAGAATTTTCCCTTTTACGATACAAAATGAAATGTTTCGTAATGTCACTTTAAAATAACAAGAAAATAATTTCGATACAATTCCATGTAGTGACGAATTAAGAATACAAATTGTCGCTACCGCATTTTAGGTGTCATAAGAGGCTTAAAGGGGACTAAGGAGCACACACGAAGCCAATAGGATCTTTGGAAAGCGACGAAAAATTGGACATCTAATCCAAACTCAAAGCCAAGTCGTCTTTTTGACACTCAATGCTCTTGTGAAGCTAACCAAATAGTAGGCAACGAAAGGCTGTTGATAATGTTGACAAAATATTTTTAATGGATAGGGTAGCAATCCAGCATGCGGATCTCATCCTGATGGGAAGCAATTATCGCCGCCCATGGACACCCACCATGGACGCCCACTAGAGGGAAAAATGAATAAACGAGTAGAGAATGAGAGAGAAGGTGAAGGAGATAGGAGATCACAAACACGGACACTGGATAAATAGATTTGCTATAATTTAGGCAATATGACTGCGCCTCAAGATTCCATCACATCATAGCCACACTATCGTCAACTAAGACCTATTGTGCGAGTCCCGACATAACACGCCTATTTTCATTAACACTAAGTGACGCATGTGTTACCTTTATCTTTTATGATTATCATGTACTTAGTATTAACTTTAATGGGTTAGCTACAAAATTAATGTAGGCGTTCATTTAAGGTAAGCCTGTCCTAGGATTTGCAATGACTGATAGAAATGTACTGTTTTTTTGTACACTATGTACAGAAATACCTGAAAAGTTATGCCACATTATTTAAGCATTCACGTCGAATACAAAAAATGGCTATTTTAAGCTATCAACTATCACTTCACTGCTACTGCATCAAAAGGTAAAAGATAAGAAGATTTTTAAATCCTATTCTAGTGGTGTCAATGGCGATTTAAATAACGTGCGATAAGTAATCTGTCACAACAGAACACATAACTGGATAGTATGGACAGGTCAGGACACCAAGTGTGGCACGTCCTACTTTATAACCCCGCATCCTCACCGCATAGCGTCGTCAGCCACAAAGCCTCCATGTCTGTCTCTGTCGATTATTGCTATAAAAAGTAACCTATGTCACCATAACATTGCTCTGCTGAGCCGCGGCAGAAAAAATAAAACCACACTTTTATATTTTCATATCAGTTAATACGGATTCTCTCGGCATTTTGCATGTTTGTATTTAACTAACCGTAGGAATTTAACAATAATAACTGAGTCAAGTTATTATGTGATTTTCACCAGACCAAGTTAAGATCGTATAAAACTGATTATAAAATGAACATAACTTGTAAATTGTATTTATCTACTCGTAAGATCAATAAGGATTAGGCAGGCTTAATCACGCTCGCATTAAATGAAATCTTATCAAGGTATATCCTAAAGTAATAGCTGAGTATTCGTATTGACACCATCACGGCAGAAAATGACGTTGAAGCCCTTCGATTAGAAAATCGATTTTCTGCCTTCTTCATATTAACAACACGTAAAAACCTCTTTTAAGATACGATCGAAACACAGCCTGTTACGAGCAGTAAGGTTAGTTATATTAGATACATTATTTAATGAGTTATATTATGTAAACTCTTTTACACTGTTCATATTTTATAGAGTGTTAAATATCGGACTTAATTCCGAAATTAGCGTTAACTTACTTAAAGTTTTCTGTAAATAAAAACTTCGTATAAATATCTACTACAAGTGTGTAAATGTCTTCTACAATTGAGCGTAAGTTCGTCGAGCAATAACGTAAAATCTTTAAGGTATGCATAACGGTTAAATTCTATTTTTTATTGAAATTCAACTGCTCTCCATAAGCATTTCCAGTCAATCAATCCTACAAGGTTTTCTTGCTGTGGCCTTTGTGAAAATATAACTCACAATACTAAATTATGCCTGATGTTCTACGAAGCTCCTGGCATATCAAAACCAAAATCGCTAATAACACAAGCCCACTCAAACAATATTCATCTAAGCAATTCCACTGTAAAACTAACAAATTGCCAAAAAATTAATTCGTTCACAGTTGTGTAGTTGTTGATAAATGCGTGGGTTTCCAGCCTGCCAAATGAGTAGGATAACCTGAACCGTGCGGGAAAAATAATGTGGATTATAGTGGGTACCTCCTGAATATATGCGCACGATTGTTGTACTGAAACTACAACGCGTTGGACTGAAATGGAATACGAGTGTGGGTTGGCTTCGAAGTGTAATTCTGTTGATAGATGCTATACATTAAGATCTGAAACGAAAATGCTGACAAGCTGTTTTGCGTTTTTTGAATTCAATTTCTGGGTAATGTAGTACTTTTGGATTTCTAAAAATTTTTGCTAGCTATTTTTATAAATGTTTCTCCTATTAGGAATGGAGTCTAAGTATCTGAATAGTAATCCTAATAATAACCTAAACATCGCCTTCTTAGTAACTTCAGATATTCTTCTTCAGTCTACCCTTAAACCAAAGAATATAAATCGGATGCGAAAGACGCATCTTACTTGATGCGAAATGAAGTGATCACGTTATTATTTTTCTAAAAACATTTAAAAATATTTGTCATCTAGAACTCAAACATACATATAGTCTTCGCTGCGCAATGGCGAAAAAAACAATAGTACATTAAAATAAAGGATCTTGACAGATAGATAAATGGACATCAAAATGATAAAGGTCGGTTTAAAAAAGATGACCACTGCGCAGAAATCATTTTTTAGGTCCCCATGGAGGTGCGGGGTGAGGCGCGGGAGGAATGCGTCATGAACGGAGCCACGCCATTGGTGCACAAATGTACATATGCGCGACGGCCGCCATTTGTGGTCAACTTTCGTGAACCGATCTGTACCGATATGATTCCGTTTTATAAATTTTAGCTAGGCATACATAAAAATATAGTCACCCACTTGACACTTACATTCATTCTTTCAAACATCAGTCATGACCACAGTCACGAGTCAACATCCATGCCGAAAAGTTGAAGAAACAAAAACAAAGCAGTTCACAGTTATTAGAAACCTTTCAAAATATTAGTACACACATCACTTTAGAGCACACTCAACCATCCTATCAAGCTCAAACGCTTTCCTCCCAGTGTCTCATTCAGTCTAAGTAATGCCTTAATAACTATCTAATAAAAGAAAGAATGTGTATAAGTACGAGTTTTCCTCAATTAATTGACCATTGCAACATCACAGTCACAGTAGAAAGGGTCGCTCGAGCAGACTGTTTAGCGTTTATTGCTCTTTTTGTACGTAACAAGCATGTAATATTGCTACTGCAGCCGGGAATGGAATGAGCAACATCTTCTTGGTTGTAACAATTTGTAGAGAGTCGTTATAAGGTTCTTATATGATGCTTCTTATGTGAGGTTTACTTTTGAGACTGGCTTTCTTTTGCATTCAATGGAAAACTTAACTTATTTGTAATCATATTTTCTATACTTGGTACAAACTGCACCACGCATTATTTTAAATATAAAGTTCATAAAAAAGCATTCTGTGTTAATTAATATGAAAGTTTCATTTATATTTACGTTATTGATTAAAAAATATGCAAACATATACATAGCTTGACATTCATAAACATTGCATTCTGATCTGACGAAAGACTTTCCACAGACCAACTATCATCTGACCCGAAGAGGATAATCGCTACCCTTTTCGGCTATTCCATGGCTTTGACCAGGGTCATTTGTATATTCAAGTGTGCTGACGTAACTACAGTAACAACATACTAGGCTAGGTATTATTAAAATTAAAACATTTCTCTTTCATTATAAAACAAGTACAAAAGACGTTCAACGCATATCCCTGCGACATATCTCACTCTTGTAACAAACATATTACAATCCACAATTTATATTTTGTTCATTATGAACGTTAGATTATGAACGTTAGCCCTACGGCGACTTTATAAAGGGCTTTGTCTCCCTTTGTACGGTTACAGTGTTATTACGGTTCGTTTGCCGGTTTTTACCGGTTTACCGGTTGTACGTCGATGGCGCCATTATTTTAATGCTATTTGGGTGAAAATAGTTTTGTTTATAGGGAAATTGTATGTGGAATGCTTTTATTATGTCGGTATTTTTAAGTAGGTATGGGGTGAATATTTCTTTTGGCGTTATTATTTATTAAAAAAAAATCTACTACTAAATAAGTAGCCGTTTTCAGGTTTTAGTTTTTAGTAGATACAGTTTGAACTTCTGTTAAATGATAAATCAAATAATGATAATTTAAAACGAATCAACAAACCGCACGTGGTTAACACAAACCGTGACAACTAAAAACAAGAAAGCTCGCATATAAGTTTCTTGTAACGTAGGCTCCTCCTCAAATTGCACACTCTAAGGACAGGCTTTTCCGTGTGGTAATGGATTAAGAATACAGAATGTCACCACCCCATATCATCCCATGGGTGTCGTAAGAGCTGACAGAGGGAGCATATTATGCAGAGAACAGCACTGTAAGAGAAGGAAAACTTGATACAAATCCTATACCAACCCGTTTGGCAAGCGGGGTATAGTAGGCCAATTCCTCCTTTCAAAGGCGAGGCCTAGTCCAGCAGTGGACTGTTAAAGGCTGATGATGATGAAGGACAGGCTTTTAAAAAATGTATCTTAGATAACTCTGTGAAATGAATTTGATAATGAGCCCAATTTCGCGGAAAACTTAAGTAAATATATGCTGTTTGAAGTCGAAAGAAAATATCCTAATCCAAAACTTCAAAGATCAATCTGAGGAACATCTAGATATGGATTATCTCACTCCCAAACAAATACACATAAAAAACTCCCAGCTTAAAACATAAGGAGAACTCATATTTTTGCAAGAAAAGCCTTCCGTACCAAATAGCGGCGTTTTATCAGAGACGAGAAATATATTGGGACATGGAGTAGCTAACTATATTGATGGACTGAATAAGTTTGTTTAGGTTGAATGAAGAATTAGTCAGAAAGAATCATACAATATTAAGCTATTAAGCTAGGTTCTATTTAGTTACTGTCCTCTCCAAAAATGCGTTGATACTCATATTTCTAAAAACTACTGAACCAATTTGGATGAAACTTTTATTATTTTTGATAATTATCTCGGTATGAATTTTAACAATAGACCGCGTCTTCTTAACTCCGTCCGAATCCTAAACAGCTTTTGTGTACTTTATGACTCAATGTAGTAGGTCTTCTAATGGTTATTTAATTGCTGGCAGCAGAAAAGCGTCTCAAATCCAAGATTAATTTATAAACTTTACTGTTTCACTAATAGTACAGTCAACTCCTTCATCAGAACTATTGCTTGAAGTGATTTTGGTTCGCAGCCGTAATGACTTCGTAAGTTTGCTGTGGGACCGGACGTCGTGCAGAAACAACTGTTTAAGATTAATGCTCTGGAACGTACCTTTACAATGACAGCCTACAAAAACTGCGTACAAACAAAGCTTAACGAAAGCAGCTTACAAAAACTGCGTACTAAAAAATCTTGACCAAATCTGTTCGTACTTACAGTCCATTAAAAAACTATGCAGAATAGTGCCGGTTAAAAGTTTTTTTCAGTATTTTCCAAATAATTTTTAGTCAATTTAATGAAATATATATATTATGTTTTACTGTAGTACGTGTGTTTTACTTTGTTTTGGCTGTAGCTTGTCTTTCAGTTTGGATACACCATTATAGTAATGTAATAACAAATAAAAATAAAGCAATTAGCTAATGACCTACGATTAAGCATAGCCCTTCTGCCCTTCTAAGCTTGCTGTACTAGACGGCTCCACAATGGTCCCATGAATTGTGTTTTATACCACCTACCGCCTACAAGTCTACATTGTGGAATGCAAATAAATTATTGAGTATTACCTCGCCATAGAGTATTATTATTCTTAAACTAGAGGATGTCCGCAACTGCAGCCGAACATTTATAATGTCCATACTAATGCCAAAGTTTTTTTTTTCTTCTACCACGTCAAAACGGAGCAATGCATCTATGTGGTTTTTGGTGCGGAGTTAGTATGAGGCAACAGCTAGTTCTATAATAAAGCAGCATGGAACAAGCATTCCAGCTAGACGTCAATACTCGTGCCTCCAAATGGGGACCTACAAACATAGCTAGCAAGTCATATGAGCATTTTTGTTCAAAACACTTAAAAGGTAGGCTGTCCTGAGAAGCAGATGTATATGAGTCAATGTATCTAACTTTCATACAAAGGCATTATACACATTTGAATGCATCGCGTGCTATGATCCAGTTCGTCGTTCGTTAAATCTTTGAGAGTCCACTGAACTCCCAAGTAAGAAAGTTAGGGCCCGAAAGCAGAGCGTACTTTTCAGGACCTCATCGCATTCATGATAGCCTAGTAACTCTGCAAACTGATAATGGAGATTTTATATATTTTAAAAAGTTTTGGGTTAAAAAAAACTCTGTAATTATTAAATTACTTTCGCGTCGAAAGTTGAAAACAAAGTTAAAATTCGATGTGAATATTAATTAAATTAGATTAAAAAACTCTTTATTGTACACAAAAAAAAAGATACAAGAGTACAGTGATCATATTTACACAACTAAAGGGCGGTTTTATTGCAAATTGCGATTTCTTCCAGACAACCAAGAATGGAATACAAGAATTAGTGACTGAGAGAATGGGTAGGTTGGTGTACTTTAAGGAATAGTGTATTCTGATGAGCTCAACAAAACTAATAATAATACTATTTACTTACATACTAATATTACAACATACATAAATATTATATACTTTATAACATATATAATAGATACCATAAATAAATACAATATTAGTGCAAGTTTAAAACAGCTGTCATGGAATAATGAATTTGTTAATTATATTTATCTGCGCTAAAAGTAAAGTTCACTTGCTGTAACAACAATATTATGCGGTAAGTGCATAAAAATAATATAAACATGTAAATACATATTATTTACTTGTACCTAGTATACCAACGAATCATGTAGAAAGAGAGATACACTGTGTGCGTGTTTTTCATATCTTTTCATATTTCTATTAAAGAAGATGACTCCCGCACTAGGAATAAATCCTGTGTCGCGGGGACATCAAAAATGACACAATGAACACCCAGACTCGAAACAAAAATTTATGAAACACACCAAGTGATGTCTCGTGTGGGTAGCGAACCTTCAACACTCGGCTCAGTTTCAAGCAACGAGGCGGTCGTTTAAAGTACTACGCCAACCGTGCAGTATATTTAATACGAATATCATACAGTGGTCAAAGTCTTTCTGCAGATTTTTGCCAAGACTACAAAGCTGCTACACACCACATGATGGCTTAGCTTATATTTCAAAACCAACCAATCCTCCGGAGATCCATAACGTAACAAAATGTAATTCAGAAACAAAAATCCTCTAAAAAATCACTAAAGTCCAACCTCACACCAGCGCGAATCGCAGAAAATAAAACCGTACGAGAAGTAAAGCCTCACACTTGCATTATCCGTTCCGTTTGATGAGCGAGGCGTCGCTTGACTTTGCCAAAATAATCACAATAAAAGCAGAAATCCATCAACGTAGTTGCATTTTACGTTCGCAGTCACCACTTCACAATCCATCACGATTATAGAGATTTCCACTTTGCGCGAAACTTGAAATTCTCAACAAAAACTCCGTACCGACGTTATCTTTCGGGTATCTCGAATTGTTTTCGCTTGCGGCTTATCTCTGTCCTTTGTGCTGGTTATAAATTCGTTTTCTTTGCTTCCCAACTAGAGCCCACAATGCCATTTCTGTAGATTACCTAGCCTTTTATTTCGGATATCAATCTTGTTTGCCTTTTTTCGTGGATCACGTGTTGACAATGCGATAACGATATCAGACTCTTTAACAAAATATGATAAGTGTACTGCTTTATGTTCAATTGAATAGTGAGCTAATTGGTTGATAATATTTGATAATTTGCTGATAAGGCTATAATGTTTAAGTGTTATTGTTACGCAAATAACAAAATTTTGGTATAATTGAACCTATGTTAATATTATGTTTTAAATTTCGGTAATAACTTTAATACTAAATTGAATTTGACCAAGTCATAAATTTAAAATAAATTTGTTTCAATAAAACATATAACAAGTTATGCAAACGCTGCTGACTTTATTCCATTCCAGAGTCAGTGAAATTATTCCTTTTTAAAGGCTTTCCATGACAATCTTTTTGTCCGCGGCTTTGCTCGCGTAAATTCGGGTTTCTCTAGTTATAGTATATACATATATCATCTATGTTCGGAGTAACACAAATCTTCTTTATTGGACGGATACTTCTATAATTGTCATTTTAACTGTTTAAGAAATATAACTGCAAAAAGTGTTTACACATACAAACTACTTAGTACTAAGACTTAGTAGTACTCAAAATGTTGTCCGTTGGTTATCCAATATCAGTGACGTTTCGCTAGAGTGGCCAATGTGACGACTGCGATTTGTCTGTCAGAACCATTAAAATTTAACAAAATACTCGACAATCCGAATTTTGCGGATATACACGCTAATTTTTTATTGGTTTAGGAAAAAGAAACCTCATGTCCGAAATAAAATCCTCTATTCATATTCAAAATCAAAATTCACCTAGCACCTAAAACACAAAGTTATAAAAGTCAGTAACTGCTGGAAATACGTAGTAACACACGGTTGTTTATGAGTAGGTAGTGTTCGAGCGCCGCGCGGTCATGACCTCGCCGCGTGCGCCGGGCGCCGCCGTCAGCTGTTGTTTACCTACAGCGGTTGTAGGTTGTAGGTAGTTAGTGCGGACTGATAGCGATACGTAATTTACTTAGAAAACACAATTTAGGTAATTACGATGCCAACAGTTTTAAACACATTTGTTTTCTTATTTTGTTCTCTTTTTAAGAACCCCTCCCGCATCCTAGTGCTAAATCCTGTCTCACGAGGGACATTACAAACCTACCAATAACGGACACAGCAGTCGAAACAACAATTTATGAATCACACAAAGTGTTGTGTCAAACATCGCTTAAACCACTACGCCAACCATGAAGTGCAGTAATAAATAATTAAAATAATAAACGTATGTAACTAAATAGGTAGCTATACCTATTCAATAATTTCTTGGAACATTACTTGGACTTAGAATCAAAAATCGTCGAAACAAGCTGTGGGTTTACGAAATCATGATGAACTAGTAGAAGAAAAACGATAAACTAAGAATTATTCGTTACGTTATTAGACATAGGTACCTACATTATCTTTTGAATAACTAGACAAAGATTTTAACAATGGAAAAGTTTAGTACTTGCGTATTTCTATGGTATTTATAAGAATGTAATCACAGTAGGTATTCAATAATGAATAAACCAAATTTTTTACCTTTGCTGTTTGCTGCCTAGGTACTCATACATCACAATCAATTTACACCTTTCACATATTGTCTTTTGTTAATGATAGCTAATTAGAAAAACACTAATTAATTACGATGCCGAATTTCTTGTTCAAACTGCACTGAATACACTGCTGGGCGACCTCGAGCTTTTGCGTGTGAGGGAACTCTAAACTGACCGATGTCTATGAGGCGTTGTACTACAGCCAGGATTGTGTTTGGTGATGGCACTTAGGGTCAGTGAATACCTCGCCTGCGCAACGATTCCAGGTGGTCTGGTAACGAATACATGCGCCTCACCTCTTCCATATTTTCACTAGACATGTAATACACGCGCACCATAGACGCGAACTCAATATTGGAATATTCATAATGCCGATCCATTACGAAGCGCGCGCGACGTAACACGGGTACAGTGACGGGGTCGAACGTGACGTACGGGCGTCCCGTTGACCTAATTTCGCGAGACTAAAGAAAGGCTGTCGGAGTGACGAGCGGCAAATTGCAACCGACCCCCGCCCCTACCCCTGTCGCCCCGCGTTGCGATGCGCACACGCCGGGGGCGGGGTCTGTACCTACAGTGCAATGTTTATCTGTGTGTGTCGTATGTTTAATGTCTATCTGTGTAGGTATGTGTGTGGCACGATCGAACATACATCGGCGCGCGCGATTTCTTTCATAACTACGAACTCTCGTACCAATAATTTAATATTTTTGTTACGATTTTTATAGCTTAGATTTCAAATTTTATTAGCTGGTTAGGTTCTGTTAACGATAAGTAATAACATGGCTTTCGCTCCAAAAGCAATTAAAATCAGCGTGTATATTGTCGACTCGAAATCTTTATTTTTTTATGTTTTATTATTCAGATAAGGTTTCGATCGAGTCTACCGTACACCTTGATGAAATTATTAATTAAGATTTGTCACTGCGATGGTAGCGCAGTCGGTCGCTTCCAATGTGAAACATTCCAAAATCAACAACTACTTATAAATGAAAAATTAACTAAAAAGGCACTACCCAGTGGACTAAATTGTGAATCTACACCATTCTCAAGTACTCCTGAACACACACAAAAATTTCATTAAAATCGGTCGAGTCGTTTAGGAGCAGTTCAATGACATACACACGCACACAAGAAATATATAATATAAAGATAGGCAAAGCAGCTATTGATAGTGATTGCAATTTACTGCTAATATATGGGAATCTAAATTACGGTTATTGAAATAAGCCATTTAAATGTAGATGCTGACATAAACACAGTTTACTTTTTTATTTTTATTTTTAAACTTCTTGCACAATATTACAAAATAATGCACAAAGGCGGACTTAATGCCTGTGGCATTCTCTGCCAGTCAACCTTTGGGTGGTGCAGAGACAATTCAAGGTAGGTGCGTAAGAGAGCCGTAATCCGAGACCAAAACCACATATAGCTATTACTAAACATAAAGTGAATAATTAACGGAAAATATAATATATACCTAAATATCACAATATATATTAATATATACCTATATAATATAATATAATACATATTAATACTTATATATAAAAAATATAAATATGTGAATATAATATTCTAATAATAACAATAAAAATATATATACGTATAGATATTCATAAATGTATATACCTAGTAATTACGATTATACAAATACACTATGAAGATTCTGCCAACTGTTCAATATACTGCCGACGGACTCTGGCCTTGACAAGTTCACGAGAAGAAGACATCCTGATTTCAAGAGGGAGTGCATTCCAGAGAAGGATTGACTGGATATTGAAGGAGGAATGAACAAGAGTAGAGCTATGGGACGGACAAAGTAGAAGGAGATTATTGGTAGAGCGAAGTTCCCTATCATGACTGCTGCATAGATATTGGAATTGAGGTGTAAGATAAGAAGGAGCGTTTGAAGAATTTAAAAGAGAATAGAGAGTAGTCAGCCTCCGCAGATTACGTCGTTGACGGATAGGCAACCATCGCAATTGTGAACGATGAACGGATATGTGGTCATATTTACGGAGATTGAAAATGAATCGAATGCAATTGTTGAGAAGTCGGTCCAGTTTATTGAGCAGATCTGCATTCAAGTCGAGATAACATACATCACCATAGTCGGTGACTGGGAAAATTAGGGTTTGCACAAGCATTGTTTTCGTCTTAGTCGGGAGGAAGTTCTTTAGGCGATAGAGAGAACGCAGTGTACTCGTGACTTTCTGACTAACACTCGCTACCTGAGTGCGCCAGTCAAGGGTAGTGCCAAGGTGTAGGCCGACATTTTTTACACTCGGACTCAAGGGTATTACTGAGCCATTAAAAATTATAGGAGCGAGAGAATTTAAATCAACCTTGCACATGATACGTGGGCTACCTATCAGAATAGCTTGGCACTTAATGGGATTTACAGGTAGGCCGAATCTCTTCGACCCGGGCACTAATCGTATCTAAGTCCCGGTTAATCCCATCGATAGCTATGTTGAGGTCTTGAACCCTTTCCTGCGTGTAGATCTGTAGGTCATCGGCGTATAGATGATACGCACAGCGAAGTTCATAGGTTAAAAGATTTATAAACAATGAAAAAAGAAGAGGAGAAATTATACCGCCTTGAGGAACGCCAGAGTCAAGATCTCGCCACGATGATGAGGTCTCATCTACGCGTACCGACTGCTGACGTCCTCGAAGATAAGAAGAGAACCATTCCAAAGCGTCGGAAGAGATCATAAGGTAGGAGAGGACGGACAAGAGGATATCGTGACTGACGGCGCCGAAGGCGTTTGAAAAGTCCACCAAGACCATAACAGTGATCCTGGTGTCCTCCACTCCCGCCCTGACGTCGCCAGTCACTTTCAGTAGTGCTGAGACAGTGCTATGTCCGGGTCTGAATCCCGATTGTAGTGGGGAAAGTATGTTATTTTTGGAGACAAACCCGGACAACTGCTTAAAACAATATAAATATAAATTTATATTGTTATAGGCAGTATACAAATTTTTAATAAAAATAAAGCAAAATATTAAATAGTATATTTCAATTGACCACCAATGGACACTTTACCATTTAAACACAACAAAAGACATCGATCCATTCGTTTAGGAGCCACGACCGCACAGACAGACACACAGACACGCCATACTAATAACACCTCCTTATTTGCGTCCTATATTAAAATGTGTATCCGCGATAGCATTATTCTATAGCCAAACAGCTATACCTGAGGTAATGTAAGGCTATACAAGCGGCATTATTCAAGTGCCTGCGCCCCCATAGATCGTAGTCCGGCTATCTTAACGACGCCGTGCCGGCTATCTTACGTTCCTACCTACCTTCCTACCATTACGATGGTGTGGCGGACGGTAAATTCTCAAGTACCAAGGTGTTTAGATTACAAAGCTATCAAGCTATTGCTTTACTTTTTACGATTAAGTTCACTTAAGGAATAATCATTGCAGAATTTATTGATTGCCAATTTTCTATGTTTCCCACTTCTATTATAAAGGCAAAATCTTATGAAGTTTGATGTAGGTACCTTTCCTAGTAATTTTTCAAGCGAAATGTACATTAGAAGCCTTCGCCTTGCGTGAGTCTGTTATCGCAGCAAAAAGTAGTCTAGGTATGTTGCTCTCCAACTGCCTGTCTATCACCACTTAGAAAATTCATACAATAATATCGCTCCGCTCCGGATAAATTAGAAAGAGAAGAACACACTTTTGCATTTATAATGTAATTATGAACACATTAATATACGCTCTACTATTCGATACGATAGCTGAGACCCGAACGGGCGCACTCACAGGCAAGAAGTAGTACTCAATACTTCACTTTAACCAAGTATCTCGTCACCAATAGGTCATAGCCAAGTATGTCATATTGGTCGTAAGTTAGGCTACAAATTAATCACAAACATTAGTTACAGTATTGAAATATTTCGACGTCGCTTTTGAATTGTTGGAGCCAACAACGGTGTACGTCGAACTCATAATTGCTGCCGCGAATTCGGTCGTTATAATATCCGAAACTTAACGTGCGGGTGGCACTAGATGTAAGAAGAATGGAAATGGGAATGTGATACTATTTATTTTGGTAATAAATTGAAATTAAAGTACAGCTTACGGATTTTATCGCAATATGCTTTGACTTTCCGTGTGGATTAAGAATACGGAATGTCACCACCCCATATCATCCCATGGGTGTCGTAAAATCCGCCAGATGAACCATATTATGCAGAGAACACCACTGTAAGCGAAGAAAAACTTGATACAAACCCTATACCAACCCGTTTGGCCAGCGTAGTATAGTAGGCCAATTCGTCCTTTCAAAGGAGAGAAATTCCCTAGCCAAGCAGTGGACTGTTAAAGGCTGATGATGTATGTATGATGTATGCTTTGACTGAGATTACAGTTTAGCCATCGAAACGTTGGATAGTAATCAATAATGTGTTTTCTAGATCATTCAGCTTAAATTTAATTTCAGTCAAACCAATATATCGCGATTACATCCTTAAACTGTAGTTTAATTTCAAAGTTTCCAGCATTCGCGTAAATTCAAGAAAATATTTGGTAGTTAATGTTGTAAAATTAGACTAGGTACCTACAGTTGTTTCAACTATTGTTGAACTAATTTAGTTAAATGAAGTGTCATAAACTTTTTTATTATTTTAGTAAAGATAAATTAATTATTAAAGATCGATTGCAAAGCGGGGATGAAGAAACCTGCATGTCTGAGAGTTCTCCAAATTGTTCTCGAAAGACATGGGTAGCCTGCCATCACTCACTTGGGTAGCGTGGTAGACTATGCCCTTACCGTTCTTATTGCGAGAAGAGGCCCGTACCCAGCAGTGCCAACAGTTTATATACGGGGCTGATGATTGATGAATGGTTTTGTAGTTTAAACGGTGGGCTTCATCACTCACTTGGCGAGCGTGGTAGACTATGCCCTCACCGTTCTTATTGCGATAAGACGCCCGTACCGAGCAGTGGCAACAGTTTATATACGGGGCTGATGATATATGGATGGTTTTTTAGTTTAAACGGTGGCCTTGCGGCGTTTGGCGCTGGAAACTTGCGCTGTGTTGTACACACAGTGCAGGTTCGGTCTTCATATGCGGGGACAGTCTAAGAACCCATTTTAAATTAACTGCATGAACTTTTTTAAACATATTATATAATTATACAAATTGCGAAATAAATATTAGTGCACATTAGTATTTCAAATAGAGTATCAATAAATGTCATGTTCACATAAAATAATTAATAAGACAAAAAGAAAACGATGAAATTTTCAATCTTCATTCTCGGAACGAAAGTGCAATTAAAATTATTATACCTATTTGTTTTGTCGCCGAAGCGGTCACACGTTTTCATCAGAGTTAAGTGTCCGATTAATAACTGTCATAAATATCAATACGAGTTCAATGGTTTGACTTTAATGGACGCGAGGTTGTTTACATTTTATTTTTCGTGGAAAATACATTGTGGACTAGCTTTACCCTCGGCTCTGACCGCTTGGGTGCCGTTAACAAATGTTAAGTTATGTGTTATTCTGATGTATAAGCTATACCTACTACAAAGTTTCATCAAAATCTGTTCAGCAGTTTTTGCATGAAAGTGAGATAGACATACGTACATCCATCTTCTCAAACTCTAACACTAATATAATAGTAAGAAGTAAGAGATTTTGTGATGGATGGTAAAAGCAAGAACAGGATGGCTTGTGTAATATCATGGTATAATAGCAAAGAAAAGAGTATGAATAGAAAGTAACTAAGATGAATCTGCTCTTTCAACGGTTAAATGATTAGTTATTAATAATATCATAATAATTATTTTAATTATTAATTTTTTTTCATGGATAATATATCATTTACAAACTGGACTTGAAGCTTTGTGAACCACTTAAAATGTTGTCTAGGATACAAACCTTCAACAACAGGTCGATCACACCACTCAATCTGTATTGCATTGAAATTAAACTGCAATTTACGTATTCTATCGCAATACAATAGATTTTCTGAGAAAACACTACAGTACTTCAATAACCATATGTTTATTGTATTCCGCATCCGAATTTACATCATCTGGCCCAAGGCAGTAGGCAGTCGCGCCGCCATAGTTCCCCAGCTATCTCGCACCGCATTGTGACATTAGTTTTAGTTTAGTCAGCTCTATTAGGCGCCCAAGTTACATCGCCACTTCGCTCTGCCAACGTATAAACAGAATGATATTGTACTCGTTTTGTAGGCTTATATCCAGCAGTGGACTATGGCAGGCTTATGACATTTTAGTAAAACCATCATCACTAAAATACGTTGCAACAAAATATGTTGCACTAGAACGAATATCAATATTTAAGTTTTCTTTTAATAGTTAATTAAGGACTAAATCTAGTTAGCAGCTGATAGCTTAACTTATGAATAATGATGAAACTATCTAGCCTTAGGCGCCGAGTAAAAAGATAAAGGATACAGTGGAAACAATCGGTAGACCGAAGCGCGAATGTAACTAAACATAATTATAGAAAAAGATTTCAATTTTTGAACGTTTTAAAGTATACGTATCAATTTTTCACGTCAATATAATATACTAGCACGTCAGAAAATGGCGTAGATACTAATACAGTAATATAGGTGCAGTGAAGTAAAAGATGAATGCTGCTGTCCACCCACGCAACGGAGTGGCCCGACTCCCAGCGGGAATGTTCACGGCAACGCGAATGAAGCTAGCCTTAAAAGAAGTCAATGACACCTAGTAGCTTCTAATAATTATAATATTTCAACAAAGGAGAATACACAAATAATAAATTTTAAGATCATAAATTCAGAATTTCAGATACGATGTAAAATCAATTAAATACAGTATGGACATTTAACCCTGGAGTGGTCGCGCGGATTACATATGTAATCCACCTATATAAAATCGTCAATTTCTCAAAATCGGTTTGCGCCAGCTTAATAAGCCGCTAGATACTTTCAAATGAATTTTTGGGCAACTCGTTCAGTGCAGTGCAACTGCAAATCGTGCCCTGTGGTCGCTTACAGGAGTTCAGAGAAGGGCGTGGACTACAATTGTAATCCGCGCGACCGATTATGTAAGTTTTTTTTCCTTATTCACTGTTCTAAAATTTTGTATTTTTTTATTTATAATTGAGTTGATTGCTATAATTAGAATTTATTTATTCACATTTGTTGTTATAACATAAGTTTACTTATATTTTAGTATAAATATGGAGAATAATCGCCAAGCTGCAGAAATAGAAGCATGGCTTGATGAATTTTGTAGCGCAAACGAATAATGGATCAATTTGGCTCGGATGACGCCACTGGCTAATAAGATAATCAAAGAAAATCGTTACCAAGCATCTAACAAACAAGATAAAATACTTTCTGGGCATTTTGTATCCTAAAACTCAAGCAACTACCTCAATTTTGAGCATCGTATTGCGTCATTTCTATAACTGTGAAGAAGCCGCAGTAAAAGCACCAGAAAAATGTGTAGTTTATATGATAAAAATGATATGTAGGGATCATTTTTAGATTATATGTCTATCCTGTACAGAAAATCGAATTTAGTAGTTAGTTTTTCATACAAAAATTATTTGTGATCTCCATTTGAGTAAATAATGTCGTATTTATGCTTATTTAGAGACGATTTTTGTTTTGGTTAATTACTTTCTAACTTTTGGGTTGTAATTAGGTTTCGCGAATTAAATGTTCTTAAAAAAACAATACTGATAGTATTTTTATAAAAAATAAAGAGTTTTCTCCAAATTTTATTATTATATCAATTTTAAAATGGACTACGTATGTAATCCGCGCGACCACTTACGTTACTTCTAGATGCGCGACTACTGCAGGGTTAAACGAATCATACTACTTCCAGTTAACCAAATTCTGAGAGGATGGGCTGTCCTTCTTTTTTTTTTTAATTGGTGTCGGGTTGGAAAATCCTCATGGAGTCCCTTCGCCCTGAGGGGGAATTACGAAGGGGACTGTCAGACTCTTACTGACTAAAAACCAACCCGTGCTCCTCATGTACCCATGTGTCGGAGGGTAGGGTTTCACCTAAGCATTCCTCGCTACCCCCCGACGGGTATTGGCCCGCCAAATGGTCAGGCGGGCCCCGAACGAAACCCCCTTGGCGGCGGATAAAAGTGTTGGGCTCCGCCGCCAAAACAACCAACGGCCGCAGAGGATAGGGAGGACGGCAACGCAACACCGCATCTCCTCTTCCTCTGCGGCCCCACCGCAACGCAACGATGGTGCGCCCCCATTTGGTCGCGGGAGATAGGGCGAGTGGCAACGCAACACCGACACGCCTCTCCTTCCGCGACCGCACCCGACTGCGAGGGACAGACAGAACTGTCCACCGCACCCGCACCTACGGACGCATCCTACGCAGTCCTCACGCAAGCCCACGTGGAGCGTCCCCTCCCGGGATCCCGCTTAGCTTCACCGTGGGAGAAAATCAAATCCACGGTTACTAAGCCCCCCCACCACGACAAGGTGAAGATCCCACGGGGGGGATGGGCTGTCTTAACTTTTCCATACTCCGAACAATTTTCAATTGACAATTTTAATAACAAACTTATGAATTGAATACAAATATTGAATTATTTCATAAAACCGCCGTTGCCGTTACCGGGCACATCAACAGACTCCGTGCTGCTACTGAGAATTCGGAAAAACCCCGTAACACTTTTGCTCAACCCGGGAATCGAACCCGGGACCCCCGATCAGCAGTCGCATACGCTATCCACTGGACCACAGAGGCAGTCTAATCGTATGAATATGGAAGTGCAATGTTCAAGTGATCTTATTAATTTGACCTTTCATCATCATCGTCCTTGCGTTATACCAGTTCGATCCAAGATTTCCGCCTTGGTGCCTGAAGTCCGCTTACTAGTCTAACCAGATCTGAATATGATTGTTTACAAACTGTTGTATTATCCAAATATGAATACGCCAATCAATTCACACCTAGCTATTGCCCTAAAGTCTAAAAGAAATCTCTTGGCTGTCCATTCAGTTGCTTTCAGCCCCCTGATAAATTAAAAAGTAAGCAATACGAGCAAGAGCGTAAACTCAATTGGAAATAAACTCTGTGAATTTTACCCGTCCACTTTCCCTGGGGATTACCCTGGAGATTTTAAATTCCCCGTTGAATCCCGACGCCCACTGACACCCTATCGACGATATTCCGATAGTAAATTTATCAATTCTTTTTACCATATTACAATATTGCATTATGCGTCTTCTATGTTTTGACTATGTTGAATAGCTGTCAGGGATACTAAACTATGGTGGGTTTGATTTCAAACTGGACAAATCTTTGTGTAATGAGAATGATGACGTCATTGTGTGTGGGTGTAAATAATCACTTGCTAAAAAGTAAAGGAAAATATAATGAGAATACCTTCATATCTGAGTGTTCTCCATAATGTTTTCGAAAAGTATACGAAGGCTGCCAAAGTGCCAATCCACTGTAAGCGTGGTGGACTGTGGCTATCTCTTCTCACTGTGAGAAGAGACCTGCATCCAGCAGTGGGTTGGGTGGTAGTGTTTACCGCCCATGGAAACAAGGCACACTAGAGAAGTCACAAATGCGTTGCCATCCGAATAATATACTCCATGTCAGGACGTAAATGCCCAAGCAAATTCACGTTTATAATAGGAATAATCTATCAATCTCTAAACTACAAATCATCCATAACCTCAGTAACCAAATATCATTATAATTCTCAGTCTAGAATTAAAGGATTATTTTACCAAACCTGCCAATTACTCATGTAGTAGCACAAAATATGAATACGTGACACGCGACAAATTACACTTGCGGCCAGACTGATTTATAATTATAATGTGTGAACGAATAGGTGACTATATTTATAGCATAGATTCGCCATGTTACTATTATAATCGCTTTTATAGCCCATGGTTTTAGAGCATAAATATTCAACATTCAAGGGATGACTTTCAAGGGATGAGTTGTATTTTGAACTAGTTCTGTTTCCTTATTAAATTTAAATGCGATAGTTTTTGAGGATCGATGGATTAGTGTTTGTTACTATTTAACAGAAAACTACTGAACAGATTTTGATGAAATAATACATCGTTGTGGTACATATTATTATGCTACTTTATTACGACACTCACGGCGGCGGCAGCGCCGGAAACAACTTGTAGGAAATAAAACTTAGATCGCCTAGAGTTTCAAGTCATAAAATTGCGTCTCAAATTTTGATGCATGTTTTATATGAAATACCAAGAAATTCCAGTTTTCGTTCAAACTTGTACACCAGTGTGAGACATTGTAAGTCTCGAATCTAGTATTGTTTAAATTGCAGGTACCAGGTCGTCAGTTTCACAAAGAACTAACACGGTAAATTGCTTGCATTATGAACGCTTTCAAGCCAAGTTGTACACTTAACTCCACTCAGTTTCATGGGCGCGCAACTTTTGAGAATTTTGTGCCGTATTTTAAATATTGCCGATATTGAAAAATAAATAATACAATAACAGCTTTTAAACTACCACGATTTGTACACATACTAATGATTATGTAACGGGACTGAATCGTGTTATTAATTTAATTCACGGACTATGTGTTTGAACGCCTCTATAGACCTAAGACCGTTCAACCGCCAAAAATATATGGTTTACCGAAAATTCACAAGAATAAAGTGCCTCTACGCCATATCGTAAGTCAGATCGATTCACCCACTTACGACCTAGCGAAACACATTGCAGCGGTACTGCAACCATTAGTAGGTAAGAAATCGTCGTTTGTAAAGGATTCTCGCCATTTTGTAGACGTCATCAAGAGCATGAAAGTAGAACCTGACAAAGTGATGGTGAGCTTTGATGTCGAGTCACTATTCACAAGCGTTCCAATACAAGATTGCCTTGATGCGATCGAGAGTAAACTGAGGTTAAACGGTCTGTCTGAGAAATACATTGTTCTACTGAAACACTGCCTAGACGGGAATTATTTTCTATATCATGGGCAATATTACCTCCAGATCGACGGAGTGGCCATGGGTAGCCCTGTCGCACCGGTAATGGCCAACATGTGGATGAAACATTTTGAAGAAAGGTTCCAACTACAAGCGTTCCACGTAAAGATATGGAAAAGATACGTCGATGACGTTTTCTGTATTATAAAGGGTAGCAGACAGGTTGTAGAACAATTAGCAAATCACTTGAACTTTTTTGCTGGTATCTTTTTGGCAACACTGTTTTTGACAGATCACGCGTGAATCGTGTCTTGTGTCATTGTCAAACTTGTTCAGTTTGGTCTATAATTTAACCATGAATCGACTTACGAACGAACAACGCTTGAACATTATTGAATTTTACTATCAAAATGCATGCTCGGTTAAGAGAGTGCATCGCGCACTTCTTCCAATTTATGGGCAGTTTGGTCGGCCTACTGAGGCAGCTATTCGGAAGCTTGTGACTAAATTTCGAACCCAGTTTACATTATTGGACATTAAACCACGAACACGCATACGTAGAGTGAGCACCGAAGAAAATATTGCGGCTGTATCCGCCAGTGTTAGTGATGACCGTGAAATGTCGATTCGCCGCCGTTCGCAGCAATTGGGCCTCTGTTACTCCACTACGTGAAAAATTTTGCGAAAGGATTTGGGTGTAAAACCTTACAAAATACAGCTGGTGCAAGAATTGAAGCCACACGACCTCCCACAACGTCTAACATTTGGTGAATGGGCATTGGCAAAGTTGGAGGAAGATCCACTTTTTTATCGAAAAATTGTGTTCAGCGACGAAGCTCATTTCTGGTTGAATGGATATGTCATAATTGCCGCATCTGGAGTAAAGACCAGCCAGAAGCATTGCAAGAGCTACCACTGCATCCCGAAAAATGTACTGTTTGGTGTGGATTATGGGCCGTTGGCATCATCGGGCCGTACTTTTTCAAAGACGACAATGGCCGAAACGTTACTGTGAATGGCGAGCGCTATCGTGTGATGATTGGCGATTTTTTTGCCCAAAATGGAAGAATTGGACATGCCTGACATGTGGTTTCAACAAGACGGTGCCACATGCCACACGGCACGCGAAACTATGGCCCAATTGAGAGCCGCCTTCGGTGAACAGTTTATCTCACGTTTTGGGCCCGTCAATTGGCCGCCTAGATCGTGTGATCTAACGCCTTTGGACTATTTCTTGTAGGGCCATGTTAAAGCTCATGTCTACAGAGATAAACCAGCAACAATTGACGCACTGGGAGCCAATATTGAAGCATTTATTCGTGATATACCGGCTGTTATGTTGGAGAGAGTGTGCCGAAATTGGGCCTTGCGAATGGGCCATCTAAACCGGAGCCGCGGCCAGCATTTGCATGAAATCATCTTCAAACATTAAATTATATTGATCGTTCTATCGATTCCAATAAAGATTTCATCAAATTTTTCAAATTTTTTGTGTTTTTTTTTAAAATCAAATCCTATACCTCTTAAAAATCACCTGTTACATGTACCCAGATGTCTGAATTCCAAACGAAATCACTTTATGTAAAATGGCCTGCAAGTTGATAAGCGCTACAGATTACAAGCTTATACAAAGTAATGCAATTTAGATTCATCAACAGTGGGCACATTAGCAAAAACGTGTATACAACTACCTCGTCCGTACGTGACACTGTTAAAGGTAGAACCTCATATTTCGTACACATTATACAGCATCGGCTAAAAGCCTTTGCATACGAAAGTTGTGCGGCTTCTGTGCGGCTCCTTTGCGCCTGGTACCTAGTACGTACGTAATGGGATTCTTAGCAAGCTCCACTTTGTTTAGCAGATGAACACCTTAGGGAATTATGACTCGCATGAGTTTATTATCTCCTGGTAAAATTGTCGTGAGACGTTGTGTGCTTAGGCAGATAACTTAGTTTCATTGCTTGAAGGTGGAAATGATGTCATAACACAATGTCAGTTACGGAAATTAACAAAAGACTTGTATTTTCATTGGTAAGAAACTAAGACAGCGGTCGCCTCATAATTAAATACTTCGTCAAATGCAGGTTCACAAGCCAATACAAACAACAACACACACTACACTTCTACAACTTTAAACTTTTGGTTATTTTTTGTTTGCGTGTATGTAAAATAGCTCGCTATGACTTTTAAAGTGTATAAATAAATTTGCAATAACCAAATATAGTCTTACTGCATGCATTTTATAAGTACTTACACAAAAATCAAAAGCAAAATATGCGTTCCAGCCGCTGTTTGGAATTCAATGGGCGTGGTCTCTAAATATGTTTTGTATATCATTATATCGATAGAATATCGACAAAGCCATAAGTAGCTTCAGTGCTTTCTAGAAAAGTACAAAATGTTATTACAAGTTTCAAAAAGCTTCCCGTATCGAGTCACATGGTTTTCAATTACCTTGCAATAAGTACAAGCAAAAATCACAAAGTTCATCAGATAGTCCTCAATTCTGTGAATAATTAAACAATTTTTTCACTGGCATTCGTTCAAATCGTTTCAATAGAATTATTTAACAAAAAATGCAATCTTTTATTCAACACCGAAGGATCGGGATCTAAAATAATTACGTCTAAATCAAATAAGGGTTGAGCTACACCTATCAGCACCGCATCGCACTTTTATTTGCTTCTATCCTTTTCTGTCACTTAGGACCGTCATTTACTAGAGCGAGAAAGAGAGACGGAACGCTTCAGCACGCCGCGGAATCGAAAAGGCGACCGTGTTCCCTCTCTCTTTCTCGCTCTAGTAAATGACGGTCCTAAGTGACAGAAAAGGATAGAAGCATATAAAAGTGCGATGCGGTGCTGATAGGTGTAGCTCAACCCTAAGACTTTTGCAGGACATACATGTCCCAAGAAATTTGCTACCCAAGAATTGTCATGAAGTTTAATCTTTCCTTTCACACTGGGAACTAATGGAGAAAACTACGGATCGCCCGACCATTCAACTCAGCGCTCTTTAATTATCCCATCATAGTCGGCGTGGTCGAAAATTGCTAAGATTCAGAAGGCGATGAGGGGTCTTGTGGGATTGGCCTCGTAGTTATATAGGCTTTGCGGTTATATGTGCGTAGATAATCTGTGTGATTCATGTGTATTTATAAGCGGGGAATAAAATTTATGTGGTTTGCTTCCTTTGTGTGGATGTGATCTTAAGTTGGATTTTTTCAAGCTGGTAAGGAAAAAATATTCAATTCAAGATATTGCCTGTATGATGTTTCATACAGGCAATATCTTTCGCAGTATACTGCTGCACATAGGCCTTTCCTAATTCTCGATACAATAGCATTATGTCCCGAATTAGGAGAGGCATAGCAAACCAAATCCTTCCCATTGGCTCACAATAGCATTGTAACATTTGGTCTACTATACCACGCTGACCAAACAAATAGGGATTGTTGTCAAGATTTCCATCCTGCGCAAAGATACTTTTTACTTCGTGTAATTTCCTTAGTCACCTCTCACGACGAGAACGGAATGAAATGCGGTAGTGATACTCTTTATTCTTTATCTGTCACCACATTAACACAATATTAAGCTTTTAGTCAAAGATAACGCTTATAATGTGAAGTTTGGAGATCACGGTTGCGCCTTCTTAGCCAATAATTGCTACATAGATTGAGTTTAAAAAAGACACGCGCACATTTATGCCCCGTTGGTCTCGCAGCATAAATGTGCGCGTGGGATTGGGAGGTCTCGGGTTCAATTCCCGGATCGCGTAAAGTGTTATTGGGTTTTTCCGTTAGGATATTCTCAGTAGCAGCATGGAGTCTGGTAAAGTGCCCGGTATGGCAATTGGCTCGCCCCCTATTACGTGGGACCTAAAATTTCCTGGCGAAATGTGGGTGTAATATTACACCTCTGCCTACCCCTTCGGGGATACAGGCGTGAGTCTATAAATAAATAAATAACAATTTAAAACGTCCTTAACTTCGAAAAGTGGGTAATTCGTGCTGTAGGTTGAACCCGAGGCATGCAGCAGTCTGCTGGTATTCCCTCAACGGTTTAAATCGCGCTCTTCGAGGCACAGAGCAGGCTATAATCAACATTTTATATCCACATCTATATATTAAAAGAATTTGTGTTTTATAATACGAGTCGGCCAGCCCGTTCTACGCAACCGATTCGTATGACTTTTTTTTTAATGAAAGCTCTCGCTGCATAGATTTGTCATCAAGCATTAGAAATTACCTAACTTGCACATTCATCAAGTTATATGCAAAAACAGTTTTCTCCCATACATTTTTTACGTTTTCGTAGCCGTAGGCAATGACTTTCTGCTTCTATATATCTGGTTCTCATTGAGGTAGGCGTTTTGTTATAGGCCTAAAACACGCGCTGAAAAGAGCTCTTTCATTTGATGGTATGCTCATTTAAATTGGGTAAGTTTGAAGGAAGATAGGTGAGGACATTGAACTTATTTTTCAATATTTTCCTATAAATTTCTTAAGTATCCATTGCTTTACATGGACGGTTCTTAATTCAAAAATATTTTTATGGCATCTAATAAGTTCCTTGCGGTAACTGCCAGGAAAAAACGTTATGCCTCCTTATGGTGACCTTGCCTTACTTTCATACGGGTGTGAGTGTGGTGGTGTGTGAAATTATACCCGATGTTGGTCAAATTATCACTACAGTGAATTATCGCTGATGGGTGAACTGATCTCTGATGTTGAGGAATTTTCCTTACGTTATATGTTAGGAAATTTTTGTGTTTTTAAATTACGGACTTTCTTCGGGCATCTTAATTTTTTTTATGTGGAACATATTACAGCGGTTCATAGTACTATTGTCATATAATTATATTATTACAAGTGGTAGTTATGGTAGAAATTATAGCTTTGGTAAGAATAGTAGTTTTGAGAGAAAAGGTAGGTACTTTTGACAGCACCGGCACCGGCACCGGCGGTTTAGATAGAAAAGGTAGTTTAAAAAAATGGTAGATATGATAGTGTTAGTAAGATTAGTAGTTTTGGTACAAATAGTAGTTTTGATAGGAATAGTATTTTCGGTAGGAATAGTAGTTTTGGTAGAAATGGTATTCTTGGCATAAATGTATTGTACTTTAAGTAGCAAGGTTACTTACGATTGCTACCAAAGCTACCATTCCTACCAACACTACAATTTCGACCAAAACTATAAACGTCATTATTACATTTCTAAATTATGATGGATTAATCACACCCATACAAAAAACAAAATAAATCGTGCTTCTCACAGAAATATTTAGCTGGATAACAGAAATAAAACCTATTTTCTTACTTATAAAAAAGTTATTTATCTATATTTTTAATTTTGATCTGATTTTGATAATAAAATATTGACAGATAAAGAAAAAAGTGAAGTTAGCATAAGTTGGTTACTTAAGTTTCTGATTTATTAACGCATTTTTTGTGAGTAGTTGTGTTTTCAATTATAATGATGGTTCTTGGAAGGAAATTGAAAAATGCTCAGAGAAAGTTTGAGCAAAGAATCTTGGTCAATGACGGCCCTGTTGGAGATTTGGTACCGGATGGTCCTCCTACTGCAAAAAAATACGGGTGGAAACGGGTTCAGATTTGATTAATTCTACCATCAACAATTTTCAAGTGATTTCCATTCTTGGTGACGGTAATTGCTTATTCCGCGCAATTTCTTATTGTTTATATGGAAGTGAGAATAAACATTATGAAATTCGTTTGGCCACTGGTGATAACATTGTCAATAAGTGGGATGTATATAGTAACTTCACTGTTGGGGACGAAGCATATGGCCAGACCATTACAAATGCAACAGATTACAAACGTGTGATGGGTGCCAATGGACAGTACCTACGCAGGGCATGCTGAAGAGTGTAAGTGAGCTATATCCCGAGTGTCAATTCAGAGTACACCTGGAAAACAGTAATACGATTACTGACTATGGTACTGGCGAAATTGTTCATAACTTGCTATTTTCTGGACACCTGAACGAAGGACATTACAGTGTCCTAATGGAAAGAATGGTAGGGCAGCACAGTCATATTGAAGAACTTTCTTTCATTAATGTTCAGTTTTACACACACATAAAAACCATTCAGTAATGCCAAGGTGGAAATTTCACGATACCTAAGGTACAACGCAAAGCCAATGTTGTGAGAAAAGAAGTTTTGTGATATATTATATTTTTGGTAAGAATATCATATTTTTACTTATTAGATAAGGCTACAATGTACCCATCATACTTATATGTAAGAGCTTTTTTATAATATTAAAATATGCTGTGGAGCAGCACGGGTCCTCTAGTATCTTCTGAAAAGTCATTGGTGCGCGCCGTGGATTCGAACCTGATAACCACTGCATGACAGTCTGTTGGACTCTCTACTAGACTACCGCTGCCTGCTATAGTAAATATGCGAGAGATATGAATAAATAGGTGAAGCAATATTGTTTGGATAGTTCACACACTGACAAGTGTCGGTACCCATGTCCGGTTGCTGTTAATTTCGCTTGTCGACTGTATTGCCGCTTTAAGCGAACGGCTTAAGCGATAAGCGGTGATTATGAGCTACAGTTCAGAAGAATGACATTTTGTAAAGCCAGGTCAGTGACAGCTTGAACTTGGTTATTTAATCAAAGTTGTTTATTGCTAAAGGTATTTATTTATATTTTTATTTTTATTTATGAGTTGGATAGGTATATTTATTTTGGCAAATAAATTGTTGTTCCGAATATGGCAGGTTTTTATGCTTTATGATTCAGTGTTCTCCCAACGAGACGGGATGTATTCCACAAGGCGAAAAATATCTCCCACGAGACAGGATTTATTCCTAATACGAGAGATGACTTAACCAAAAAAGTCGGCATAAAAACTGTCCACTATTTCCCGTTGTTTTTAAACCGTGCAGAAACTCAAATGTTTATTATATCGGTTAGGTGCCACTATAAATTGAATCTCGGCCCTCGCTCCAACTAAAGTGAAATAATAAAAACGCCCAATGTCTGTGCGTGGACATATGAGACTCAGTGATATATTCTAAAACTAGCCATGAACTGTGTGACGCTGATGTTCTAAATACGTTTATTGTTTAAAACTGTTGCTGAATTTTTATGAGCTAGCTTCAAAATGGTGGATTAAAAAAACACTTTCAACCCAATTCTTATTTTTAAGGGGTGGAATATTAAAAATTGTCCTTAGTGATTATTTATAATCGAAAGAAGATAAGAGAACCCATATCTCAAATAAGGCAACACAACTCAATAATTAATGATCCTAGGGAAATAGCAGAAGCGTTTAATAACTTTTTTATAAATGAAATTTCAAATATACCTCAACATCAAGCCACAAACATCATAGATGTAAAACACATCCTGCAGTCAATATTTTTAGCCCCAACGACGCCAGAAGCTATTATGGTCGTGATCAAACGACTAAAAAACAAAAAAAGCTTTGGCTATGATGGTATTTCTACTAAAGTCATTAAATTTGTATCTAGTTCTATAGCCGCTCCGCTAAGTCATATAATAAACTTAAGTATATATCATGGCATATTTCCCGAAAGTTTAAAAACCACAATAATAAAGCCACTTCATAAAAAAGACTCTAAAGAGAATATGACCAACTACAGACCTATTGCTTTAGTACCGGTGTTTTCTAAAATAATAGAAAATGTACTATATGAATATCTTTATTCTTTCTTGAATAAATTTAGCGTGCTGTGTGATGAGCAATATGGTTTTAGGAAAAATAAAAATATTAACATGGCAATATTTGATTTCCTCAGTAAAATAATGCCAAATGTAGACGAAAAAAATCAGGTATGTGCAATCTTTACCGACATGTCTAAGGCCTTTGATCGGGTAAATCATGAAACTCTCTTATATAAACTTCAGGCCTACGGCATCAGAGGAAATGCATTAAATTTAATAAAATCGTATCTAGAAAACCGTAAGCAATTTACGGAAATCGACAAAATTGGTTTAAAAACCAAAACTAAAGAACAGTGCAAATCTGCTGCTAAAAAAACACAATTCGGCGTCCCACAAGGCAGTATACTCGGGCCACTGCTTTTTTTATTATATATAAATGACCTGCCTCGACAAACATCCCATCCTATGATTTTATTTGCCGATGATAGCACACTAAAAATAAAATGTCACGATAAAGATTCTTACGAAAATGATATAAACAACAACTTAATAAATATAATAAACTGGCTTAATAACAATAACTTATTAGTTAACATTCAAAAAACTAAAATTATGCACTTTCATCAACGTACATATCCGGCAGATATGAACATTAATTATAATGGACAAATTGTACAGAGTGCTAATGTTACGAAATATTTAGGAATTTTAATTGACAGCCAATTAAATTGGAAGGCACAAGCAAATTTTATATGTAATAGGATAAGTACATCTGCCTATGCGCTTTATAATCTTTCAAAAAAAGTAAATACTCAAACACTCCTTGTTGCTTATCACGGTCTAGTTGTTGTAGTATTAAGATTCGGCGTAATTTTTTGGGGCAATTGTAGCAAAAGGGAAAGCATTTTTAAATCCCAAAAACGTTGTATAAGAGCAATGTTTAACTTGAAAACAACCGATAGCTGTGCACCTATATTTAGACTCCACAAATTGTTGACACTACCATGCTTGTTTTAGAAATATCATTATTTGTCAAAAGGAATAAACACTTATTTCCATCCTTACATGAAACCAGAAAAAGGACAACTAGTTTGAGATCTCAATACCAAAACTTATTATCAACCGGATCTTACAAAACTACTTTATTGAGGAAAAGTGTAATTGTTATAGCCCCTACTGTATATAATAAGGTTCCCAGTGATATTAAAGAACAACCATTTAATATATTTAAGAAACAACTTACACATCTTTTAATTGATAAATGTTACTACTCGATAGCAGACTTTTTGAATGATGGTTCTCTTTGATTGTTAATAAGCAATATAATTATAAAAGTTAAAATATGCACTAAATGATACTACTGTTTTTCTATTTTATTACTATTGTAACATTAAGATTTGCACGCCTTAATGGCAAAATGTACAAGGATTCATATTAATGTATTTAACACCTAATGTATTACCTACATTTTTGGCAAATAAAATATTCTATTCTATTCTATGAGTGCTAACTTTACAAAAGCACTCACTGTTTAAATTTTATGTTACTTGCTTCTGTAGTTTAGGCTATCCTATGATATATAAATCAAGACACGTCTTAATATATACATAGATTACATCTGACTGCCTCCGTGGTCTAGTGGAAAGCGTATGCGACTGCTGATCGGAGGTCCCTCGTGATGATTTCTTTAACCGTTCAGCTTTTCGTTACTACTACTTCGAAAAGTCATTGGTTTGTACCGATTTGAACCCAGGATATGGGAGCCCTATTGTTAGTTTACTACCTCCATGGTCCAGTGGATAGCGTATGCGACTGTTGACCGGAGGTCCCGGGTCCGATTCCCGGGTCGGGCAAAAGTGTTACCGAGGTTTTCCGAATACTCAGTGGCAGCCCGGCGTCTGGTGATGTGCCCGGTAATGGCAATAGGCTCGTCCCCTATTACGTGAGACCTAAAAAAATTCATGGCGAAATGTGGGTGTAATCCTGTTGAATGAGCTGCGTTTTGTTTTCTGGAACTGGCCATTCCCAGACGGCAAGTGAACTTTCTAGGACATGTGGTCTCGGAGAAAGGTATTCAAACCGACCCGGATAAGGTAATTGCCGTGAAGTACAGTTTTGTTGGAATGAGAGCTGTGACGTTGCATTCCAGAAGCTCAAGGAACATCTGTGTACTGCACCTATTCTAGGCTACCCTGACAATGAACATGAATTCATAGTAGACACAGATGCCAGTAACACCGGAATTGGCGGCGTGCTGTCACAAAAGAAAGGTGATCAAGAAGTTGTTATAGCATACTTCAGCAAGGCCTTATCCAAACCCGAAAGAAACTACTGCGTCACCCGGCGGGAACTTTTGGCTGTAGTAAAGACATTGCAGCATTTCAACAAATATTTGTTGGGGCGTAAATTCCACCTGCGAACCACGACCACGCTGAATGGCTAATTCAATTTAGGGACCCAGAAGGACAAGTAGCCAGATGGATTGAACTACTGCAAGAGTTTGATTTTGTAATACAACATCGCAGCGGCAAGTCCCATGGTAACGCAGATGCCTATCCTCCTATACCTCAGATTCGAAGTTCCGGCCTTGATCGCTGTGGACTTCCAAGGGCACCCCGAACCGACGAAGGAGTTCATGCACCAACATATCGGGCAGTGTGGTAGCTTCTTAATTTGGGATTGCAAACACTTCAGGCCACTTCGTGAAGTAATCCATCACAACCAAGAAGTATTTGTTTCCGTCCTGGCTCTCAGGAAACGGCCCAGCGACATCCAACGCTATGCGCTCCCATGGGGCTCCCACATTAACCACTTTTAATGCACCTTTGCTACGAGTATGTGGCCCCTTGACAGCCGCACAAGTTGTGCATTTGCAGCACCAATCTTCGACGTCATCCCGACAGTGGAGCCAATAAAACCACTCCCGGATCTTAGTAAGCGTCTTCTTAACTCCCATGTGACCTCCTGAAGCACCATTGTGATAGAGCTGCAAGACTTTCGGCACCTTAATTTTGGGCACTACCATTTGCAAATGGCACTGGTTACCGCGAGCGTTTTCCCATTTGCGGCACAAAACTCCGTCCGGACAACCAAGCTTTCCCACTGTGCCCAATAACTCTTGGTGATAGGGCTCATTGCTGCGAAATCACTCCATTTGGGCCTAGGAGCGTCTGATTTCTTCCATTCGAGAATTGGCTGTATGTCCTTGTCGTCTTGCTAAGCACTCTGCAAAGCTTCTTTCCATTCGTCGCTCAGATCTGTCTTCAACATCCTCACTAGCGCTGCCTGCTTTGCTTCCTGTCGGGTACAGTGCTTGCACTGGTCGGGACACGACCTACGCGATAGGGCATTTGCCTTACCATGGGACTTGCCGCTGCGATGTTGTATTACAAAATCAAACTCTTTCAGTAGTTCAATCCATCTGGCTACTTGTCCTTCTGGGTCCTTAAATTGAAGTAGCCATTTCAGCGCAGCGTGGTCGTGGTTCGCCGGTGGAATTTACGCCCCAACAAATATTTGTTGAAATGCTGCAATGTTTTTACTACAGCCAAAAGTTCCCGCCGGGTGACGCAGTAGTTTCTTTCGGGTTTGGATAAGGCCTTGCTGAAGTATGCTATAACAACTTTTTGATCACCTTTCTTTTGTGACAGCACACTGCCAATTCCAGTGTTACTGGCATCTGTGTCAACTATGAATTCATGTGCATTGTCAGGGTAGCCTAGAATAGGTGCAGTACACAGATGTTCCTTGAGCTTCTGGAATGCAACGTCACAGCTCTCATTCCAACAAAACTGTACTCTGTCATGGCAGTACGCACACCGGGTATGTACAGTAGAGACCCGGACCGCACCCGATAGGTATTGTACGAACTGCGCGCCGAACGAAGTCGCACGACAGTACGGCCCGTACGTACCTATACCTGATCATAAGTTGTACCCGGTTTCCGTTCGACACCGCGCTCCGAGCCGCTAGCGCCCGCCTCGTTTTATCATTCCGACGATCTCGTTACGATCCCCGGAATCGGTTGGGGACGTGGGTTGCTCAAGATCGGTCTGTGCGAAAAACCTTGAGGGAGGCATATGTCCAGCATTTGGCTGATATTAAAAAATAATAACAACAAAAGTCTTATACACGGAACCCTAATATGGCAGCGCAGTGGCGAGTCTACTGATTTACAATTTATAGTATTTCTAATAATAAGTACCTGGTGCGACCGAGATTCGCTCGGCGATTCTTTTTTTTTTGTGGCGTTTTCCCGGGAAATCTAACTATGTAGATAAACTTACCAAGCCAAACTATCCAAATATAAAGGTATGTATTGCTCGTTTAAAGTAATAAAGTATAGTCTGAAAAACTAAATAACTGGAATAAGCGGGTCCCCCGTGTCAATTAGACCAATTTAGCCAAAAGTCATCAAACTGATGAAAAAGTCTGTAAGAGCCTCCAAAAGGAAGCCGTCAAAGAACTGCCCTGAAAATACCTATAGGTATTTTAATACTGGGTTTCTGTACTGGGTGCATGGCCATACCCGTACCCGTGAGGCCGGGTATGGAATGTTGCAGGTATATCTCATGCCTAAATTGAACTGCCTCGATTCGCTTGTCTACGCGGTATTTATTCCGGCCGTATAACAAACTAGTCATTTCCAGACTTCCCGAGAACATTCTTGCAACAGTCAAAACATTCTAGAGTTGTGGCATTGTTCTAGTAATCAACAGCAACGCCATCTATTAGAGGATAGATGAAACACTGATATATTCATTATCTTCTAGTTCTCTCATTCACCGATAGATGGCATTATTTTCAAATATCGCCATTCGTAACAATACAATAACATCCATTACCCACCCTTGAGCGACAAGCTAGCAATCATTAGAAGCCTCTTGTCATTATCTCACGTTAGAGAAAAGTAAACTCACTTTATAAACAAATCACAACGATGTCTCAAAACAAAAATAAGTTTGTCAGATTCAATGGCTAATAAACAACGAAAACACCATGTTTTTCCGTCTAAGCACCGTAAACAAAACACTGTATTGTGAAAGTTCCCCAGTTTAATTTCAATATAATTATCTTGGACCGCTTTGAAGCATACGAAACAATTTGCAGGGTGCAACACAATTTATAAAGTGCGTACCAAAATGAAGAGCGAAACATGGAAAATTATAACCCGAGTTCGAAGGATAAAGTTCTACAACGAATTAAGCAGAAATGGGCAGGCCTTGAAAAATATACGTCCCACTTGAGTTTTGGGACCTCCGTAGAATGGATTTGTTATCTCAGTTATTATTAAATATGGCTGTAAAGCCGGTAAAGTTTATTAAACTAGAATATGGAACGGTTGGAATAATGTAAAGTTTGGAAGGTTCACTCATATCTTTGCTAACATGAGAGCCTGGTACCTTCATGAAGGTAAGGTGATCCGGTTTGTGTCTTATTCAAACAATTAAGCATCTCATTGTAAAAAAATATTTTCCTAAACGTGTCAAACAAAGCTTTTCATTGGTTTCCTTCTTTTTGATGCTATTAATTTTCAATCAATCAAATGACAGGCATAACAATGATTGTCAGGACCAATAAAATAATTACCCCGTATGGCATTCGAGTTCACGTCGAGATCCCAGTTGATTGCCGTGATTCATGTTATAATTGCACAGCTTTGCAATTTTACTTGTAATTTATGCTATCTCCTATATCTCATATCAAATAGTCACTGATGTTGTCGATATCATTGTTAATATCATATTATTACACGGTCTGTTTATAATTTCTATATATTGGAAGCAATATCCAATTTAAATCACTACAGCAAAATGCTTGCCGCAATATCATGTGTGCATATTAGCTTAATAAAATCATGTCAAAACAACACTGGCATTACACACAGCTGTATTTCCACAAGTCAATACAACCGACGTCGCACACGAAAATTTTAATATTGTACACAGTTAACGCTATGTAATTATTCGACACAATTTACGGCTCGCTCAAAATTCGCTAATCTAACCAAAAAGGCTGACCTTAAAAATATTGCCTAGGCCGGCGGAATATTTCACCAAGAAAAATGTAATAACAAAAACATTATCTGAGGAATCCTTCAAACTGTGCGATAAAGTACAGAGCTGATTATAGCTAAGCGTCAAGTGACGTCATATTTCATTTTTTTCTCAGCAGCCGCTCGTTAATTCGCTCTCGCAACTAAATGAGGCTATTTGAGCCTCTCTGAGGAACATAACAAGCTAATTATATAGAAGTAACTGACTTGCAAGAAACATAGAGGGTTTTTAATAACCGTCAAGTTAATAAATAAAGAGAGACTCGCGACGGAGGCTTTGTGTGAACGTAATCCCGCTCAATATCGGCGATATGATGCCTCAATTAGCGTATGATGTAATAAATTAATGGAAGTAAATACAGATATTAATAAGCTGATTACGCGTAGAAAGATAGCTATTATTGTTATATTTCATATCCAGAGTATGTTTGTAGGTATATTATTGCTAAGCCCACATGATCTGCGTCCCAGCACTATCCCAGTTGCATGTAAAGCTTGCATCTTGGAGCCCAGGAAACACTTTCTAGTCAAACAATATTTGGCAGAATATTAGCTTCACCACAGAATGACTGCCGTCTGACTTCCGCAAGCAGAAGGCGTAATGATATTTCATGATTTAGACCAGTCTCAGTAAATTCAAGGGTGACTCGTCATGCCAATTTACAAAGATCTTTATTAACGCACTCTCCGAGTTACGAGCACCCTATACTTGGCAATTTAATACACAAGTTACGACAAAAATGTAGTAGGCGAGCCATGGGTTTGAACCCGATGCCATCAGCATGACAGTCGGTTAGTATTTCCACTAGCCTTTTACTGCCTGTATCCTCATCACTAGCTTGCTTGAATTGCTCCTAATTACTATGTATAACATGCTTACGTATAATCTAAAATAACATTTGTTTATGTAAAATAATACATACATACATAGACTCAGGCCTGTTTCGCGGAAGGGTAGGCAGAGACTACGGAACGCCATTTACAACTATCCTACAATGGCGCTAAGAAACCTTTGTGTTTAGAGAAACATTATCATATGGAAATACTTTACATTTGGCCGTTATAGACCGAACTCACAGCACTTATCCAAGCAGTAAGGAGCAAGGCATAATCTAAACCACTTCAGCGTTCAAACAAAAAATAACTAATCTATCGACGATTATCTCATTTTTAACTTCCATTCAAATAATCTCATCTTTCGCACAACCCACTTCAAAAATCTGAAGACAATCTATCTGTCTCACTCACACCAACAGAAAGTCATCAAAAAGTTGAAGTTCAATAACGACGTCACCATCTCCCAAATTAACGACTTCTGACGTCATTGTGACTTCACCTGACGCAGCTGTCCAATCAGAGACCGGTATGAATAATGACTTAGAACCATACGTACAAGGCTCTTGATAAATTAATGTGATAAAAATGAAATTAGATTCAGATTGGAGAAAAATGATAATTTATGTTAGAAGTGAATTGATTGAGTTTGCGGAGTATTTGATAGCGAAGAGTTTTGATCTGCAGTGAAAATATGGATTGATTTCTAAACTATCAAGATCTAAATGACAAACAAACGTTTTGTTCATTTGCTCATTTGCAATATCCACTGTGTTGCAGCTCATTTATAAGAAATCATCTAAGCATAGCCCCTTTTAAAAATTTGTACTGGTCACCACAGAATTACGTAAGGTTTACGTAAGGGTAAGGGTTTTAAGGACATCTGCAAACATCATACTTCTTTAGTCGGTACGAAACGGTAATCCAAAATTCCAAACAATGCTAACATTCTACTGAGTCCTAATAATCAAATCATTCATTTCACGAATTAAAATTTTAATAAAGTGGAAATAAATGTATCTATTATTTTTGTGCAAGAAATAAAAACCAAAGCTTCATCAAATTGCTTTTGTCTGTTATTGAAAGTAACAAACTATGGCAAGTCTAACAAAATTCTTGTAACATAAGGACGTCGTTCACTTACTCGTCTCACCAAAGAACTGTCCTATCGAAGACATAGCACGTATCAACTAAAATAATCTTGTTTCTTTGTACAAAGGCCCTTTTGAACAAAACAGACAGTACTCTAAGTACATTTTATTTCGTCAGACCCTTTGAGAATGCCTTGGGAAGGCTGTGACGAACGTCCAAACTCATAGAGCTTTCGGAGACGCTCCACAAAGCCTGCGTCGTCATATTTTCCTAATGCGTAGAGAGGGTTGAGGGTTCTTAATATACTGGATGGTCTTCAGTAGACAGTCGTCCGCGAGAATTGGTTAAAATTCAATTATTCGTTCCCATTATTCGTGTACTCAAAGTTTGGAGTAGGGCCGAACCACTTAGGGCGTTTCGCTCATGTCGAGTGCTTTGCTCTGATTCGCTTTAATCTAACTTTAATACAAGCTTTTATGCTCCAAGTTGTATAACGGAATTGGTGAACGGAAATTTAAAAATTATTTATTTATTTGAATGCTTAATTGTGTACAGGTTGACTTAATACCTTGGGCATTATCTTCCATCATCGATCTGACATCATCGATACCAAACCATGTTCCGTACTCGATACAACTGACACTGATGGAAGAGATGGCGCATTTTAAACTTACGGCCTATAGGAATAATGTTATGGGCATCAACCAAACAAGATATACTAAAACTATAGCAAATCCAATATCTATATGAATTTTAATATATTTTCGCAAATGCCAGGATCGAGGATGATCTCAATCGGGCATCGTCATGGAGCTTGCAACAGTGCCGAAATATCGGATGCTCGTAACAAAGGTAGGTACGTGGTATATATCTTGAAAGACAATATCATCAAATATAGCAAATCCAAATCTACAGTCTATTTCTTTATTTATAGTCTCACGCCTGTATCCCTGAAGGGGTAAGCAGAGGTGTAATATTACACCCACATTTCGCCATGAATTTTTTCCGCCACGTAATAGGGGGCGAGCCTATTGCCGTACCGGGCACATTACCGGACTCCGTGCTGCTACTGAGAATTTCCTAACGGAAAAACCCAATAACACTCTCTTCTCTTCTACTATCTGACCGATAACGCCAGGTCAATCTTTATTGCTATCACACCCATAGCTTGATGTGTTATTTGTTATTGACTTAACACTGACAAATTGTTAGACAAATGGAAATCAAAAGGTCGAAAGCAACTTTAAGGCAAGCAACCAGTCTTTTGAACATTATAGATTATAACTTATATCATTCTACATAGATAGTAAATACTATTCAAGATAAGACTGCCTACCAACACAACTGTTACAGAAGTGTCTGCTAAAATATTTCTTTATATATTCACTATATTTACAAGTATTGTAAATATAGTGAATATATATTTACAATACTACCGAAATGTTTTGAGGGTCGATGCTTCTACTGGTGTCTGCTACCCTAACTAGTCACCTAGCTTTGTCAGAGGACTTTTACTTTAGATAGAATAACACCTCGTCTGCTTTCCAGATTGGAGACATCCTGAAAAAAGGACAAGTCAGAAGTACCCTTAACAGAAGAGCATGCATGAGAAACTTGATGGGAGTGAGTGAAGCAAGTGAGGTATGTCAGGATCGTTTCAAATGGCGTTCCGTAGTCTCTGCCTACCCCTCCGGGAAACAGGCGTGAGTCTATGTATGTATGTATGTATGTATTTACAAGTAACGCGATTGTCTTATGCATCCTTGTTATTGTTAGTAAATACTGGATCTGGATATCCCCAATTCTTATAATATCAATTTATCTCCCCTCTCTTATATTTTTCACGCTGGTTTTTCCTTAAGGGTTTGTGACACGTTTCACGCATGGCTTGACCGCACTATTTTTCCTTACTAAAACTATGACGTGGCGTTCTTGTGTTGTCGAAATACGATTGTTGGACGAAAATATTGGCGGAATACTATTGTTTTTCATCAGCTTTCGTTAGGTATAAAAATTGTAAGAAAGTTGGATCCAATACGTAATCTTAATATATAAAATCCTTGCGTTACTGACTGACAGACAGACAAACTACAGCTAAAACTATTGAGCGCAGGAAGCTGAAATTTGGCATGTATGTTCCTTGGGGACCGTAGGGGTGCACTAAGAAGGGATTTCCCGAAATACCAACGGGATCGGTCAAAACAGATAAATTTAAAAAATGTGCGAGCGTAGCTGCTGGCTTCCTCTAGTGTAATCATATAATCCAATATCATCATCTAAAAATATTAAATAGAGAGCTGTCATTATTTTTATATCACGATATTTCGACGCAGAACTGAAAATAAAACCGTTTGTGATTTATTTAGCTTACTACCACTCATAGTCCGTGTAGTGACGGAGGACGAAGAATACGGAATGTCACCATCCCATATCATTCCATGGGTATCGTAAGAGCAGACAGAGGGAGCATATTGTGCAAAAAATAGCACTGTAAGAGAAGGAAAACTCGATACAAACCCAACCCGTTTGGCCAGCGTGGTATAGTAGGCCCAGTATCGTAGCGTGGGGGGGGCCGGGGGGGCCATGGCCCCGGGCGGCACATTTAAGGGGGCGGCAAAAGAGGCGCGAGAAATAAAATAAAAATTCAAATTTTAAAATACTTGGCGCGCTCACTGACACTATCCCAGCATGACTGCATGGCGGCGTGGGCGCAGTAGAAAGAACAACAATCGTCTAATATCGTCGTACCTAATTATCATTATTTTCATTACTTGAAGACGCGTGTGTCCAATATTTCGGTGATCTGCGAGCCTGTGAGTAATTAATTAATCCATATATCACTGCCGAGCCGCCCTTGTGTGCGATGTGTGCCGCCCCTATTGCCATGTCGCACTGGCGCACACAGGCGCCAGGGTAATAGGGGCGCCTCGTGCCAGATAAAATAACAGTGTTAATAATTGAAATTATGTTTGATTTGCTTCAAAATATAAAAAAGATTGTATATATAGTTGAATATAGAAGAAAACAGGTACAGGTCCCTAAGACAATAGTCACACCTGCGGTTTAACTATACGCTATTTGAACTTTGACTCCAATATTTACGATATTTGCGTTAAAATCAAAGCCAATTATTACACATACGACAATCCCCTCATGCTAATATTTGGAAGCAACTCTGTGGGACGAGACGCGGGATTTGTCCATAAACTTATAGATTTCGCCTCACAACTCCTTATTTTTGCGAGTAAGTATAAGGAGTTGGTAAATGCCATAAATCGGTGACGGCCAGCAACGGCACCGGTGCGAGAAGCAACGCCCTGCGCCCTTCATGACGCACACGAACATACAACGGCACAATTTCTTGGTCGCCATGCTATTTGGAGGACAATACCATTACCCTACATTCAGATCCAGTTTCCGCCAGCTACATTATTCCCGGCCAAGGACGCGGTGGCCGTAACGGCGATGCATGGGGTCTGTAACATCACCGAGCTAGAAGGCGACTAAAATTAATTATACCTGGCGACCTACAACGAACGCAGTCTACGACAAAATGAACAGAAACCTCGCTGAGCCCGAGGTAGAATTAAGTGACATAAAATGTCACATACTTACTGGGGTTATCAGAAGTCCGAGACAGAAGGAGAACATGTTAACTCTAGATTCAGGTGACTGGTTCTACCCAGTGCCGCGCTGACTACCTACTTTTTCGAAAGTAATTTGAATAATTAACGCTGGCATTTCACCCGTCGCGCGGTTTCTTACCCTGGCGCCTGTGCACGCCGCACACATCGCACATAAGGGCGGCTCGGTCCTGCTTCTACCTTCAGGAAGGTGACCTACTCTCTTGGGTTGTGTCGGATTTCTGGACAGGAGGAAACTTGTCAACAACGTTGTGGAAGTCGATAGTGTGTCGAACCAGGTAGCGTACCTACCTTGTACTTAAACTCTACAATATGCATTGCCTTAAGACGATACAGGTATATGCATCGACCTCAACTCACCTGACGAGATCACCGCACAGAGAAAAATAAGGAGTGAGAACTTTCAGCCGAGACCCTCGGACTGATGTGGCAAGGACTCGAGTTGCCACTGCGGATAGCCGCACCGTCAACACAAAGATCGAGAATCTCGAGGAGGTTGAAAGTTTTTATCCAAAATTGTATACCTCGCACGTAAACAGACTAATTGGATCTAGTCTTGACGACCACAGAGCCTCAATGACGCGCCACTACACTGAAGACATCCCGGATGAAAGCCGACAGGACCATATAACTTTAAACATTTGTAGTCATTACGATTGCTTTTACATTTTCGTTCGGGATATATTATTATACCACGTACCTTTGTTTTCAGTAACCGATATTTCTGCACTGTTAAAAGCACAATTTTCACGGTTATAGGAACTCTACAAACTCTACAAATGTACGTGATATATTCTATCTGTAGAAGAATGTAAAGGTAACACAAAACACTTGATGATGATCTACTTTTTAAAAGCCATCCAAGTTTTTTTTCTGAATATTCTACAAGATATAACTATATACATAATTATATTGCAGCCGAGAAACGGCCGCTGCCCTGCGCGACATATAAATACCGCTGAGACCTGCCAGGTTTCTCCCTTAAAATTATTATACCCTATGCTTTTTCATTGTGTCACTGGTTCAGATTTTCTGTTCGCAAAACTTGGCTACGGTAACGGCATTGCCTGAGGCTACTTTAAGACCTCGTTTACTGCAGGTAGATGGGCAAAGAGGACATGAAAGCAAATACGGCATGGATTGTGATGGAGCTCCGCAGTCGCTACACCTACACCCTATGCTTTATTGCTTACAATAGGGTAGTTTCCAGGGTCAAAATAATTACATTTTATTTAGTCCGTATTTTAGATTATGAAAAAAGATTGGACACGTATTTTTTCTTTTTTCGATTTAATAAAAAATAACAAAGATATAGCCCATTAAAGTTACGTGTGACGTCATCTAGTGCAAAAAAATGTAGCACGGCGTGACGTTATACGTTACTTTAATGAGCTATATCTTGGACATTTTTGGTTTAATTTACAAATAAAAAAATACATATCGCTTATTTTTGAATAATCTAAAGGACGGACTTATAAAAAAAAATTGTCAACTAGCCTATTGAGCCGAATCAAATGATAATTTGTTTAATTAAATCCATCAAGCCGTTTGGGCGTGTAAAGCCAAGCTAATGAACATACAAACATACCTACATCCGAAAAACCTTACACTTCTGGCAGATTTTGTGGGGTACCTAAAAGAAGAGTGGGCGGCAAATTTCTGATTTGGCCCCGGGCGGCGAAAGGCCACGCTACGCCACTGAGTAGGCCAATTCCTCCTTTCAAAGGAGAGGCCTAGTTCAGCAGTGGACTGTTAAAGGCTGATGATGATGGCTACTACTCGTATTATAAGCGCGAAATGTTTTGAGGGTCGATGCTTCTACTGGTGTCTGCTACCCTAACTAGTCACCTAGCTTTGTCAGAGGACTTTTACTTTAGATAGAATAACACCTCGTCTGCTTTCCCGACAGGGATTTCGAGTTCTAAGCAGGTTGAAGATTTATATTTTATTTAAAAAGATTACCCTTCCTTTTGGACTCGCCGTAGTCGGGTAAAAAGAGAACTAATGCACTAGAAGAAACCCGTGTGTCGTGGGGGCCTTAACAGAATATCTACTCAAGCGACGTACACAACATCCAGATTCTAAACGACAATTTGTAAATCTAACAAAGTGTTGTCCTTTGTAAGGATCAAACCCGCTATACTCGGCGTAGTTTACTACCACACACGTCACGTACATAATTTTGAGCCAGGATGTTCCAATAATATTCATTGTTTAATGTTTGTATCTTCTTCGCATCCTTGTTCAAAACAAAAGCAGGCACAGGCCTCAAATATTTTTATGTTTTTTACGCTAAAATATTAACTATTTCAAATCAATTATTTTACAACTAAGTTAAGACGGGTTGGCGCCGCGGGAGTGTAAGCGACTGCTACGCCGAAGGTCGCGGGTTCGATTCCCGCTCAAGTCAAACATTTGTGTGCATGAACATGGATGTTTGTCTTGGTCTGGGTGTTTCTATGTATAATATATATGTATTTACAAAAAAAAAATATATAATATGTATGTTTATCCATTATCTAGTACCCATAGTACAAGCTTCTGCTTAGTTTGGGACTAGATGGTGTTGTGTGATTGTGGTAGAATATTATTATTATTATTATTATTATTATAAGTGATAGTTAGTGGCAATGTAGGTTACATTGCCACTAACTATTACTTATTTACTATTTACAACTGAAACTAGACTTATGAACCTATAACCAAATTAAAAAGAAAATAAAATAATATAGGCTTATTTTCAATTAACAACGCCTTAAACAAAATGTCGTCGCTTACTTCGTAAATGCGGCATTGTAAACATCGAGTTAGGAGACGTCTTAAGACGCCAACTAACACAAAAGACGTCAAGTTTTGACTCAGATCCAACGTTGGAAGTCTTAACGTCGGACGCAGCTTGAAATCCGTAGTTTTGTCTCGATAAACGCCCACCCTAGAGCAGGGATTGCGAACCTCCGGCACGCAGTAGATTACTGTCAGCTGTAACGTTTCTTTTTTTTATACGGTTTATTGGCTGTCTTCATCATAGCTAGAAAGATTACCTACGGTAAGTCTACTTTAGCGTATTAAATACACAATTTATTATGAGCACTAATACAATGTCATGGACAGTAATCCTAAAAGCCCAAGTCAGAAATTTAGGCAGACATAAAATGTACACGTACAATAATAACATTATGTTTAAACCTGTTATCTAAAGTCATCCTGTTACTCTGTGGAAAAGTCTTGGATGCACCCGGGACAACGCTTGAACGATGATGTCAAAAGTCAACTGTGTCAACCCGTTAAATAGGAAATTCATTGTAAAGTTAGATCTATGGACTTTGATGATAATCTGATGGTATACCACGTTTAGAAAAGATACGCTGTTGTTGCCATAACAACTTTGTCACGAAATGTTTTAAAGAGAACACGAGAACACAAAATGTTGAGCGCCGCTTCCCAGTTACTCTTGTCATATTATTATTTGATGTGCTAGTATAGATCCTTGTTTGAGGGAATGTGGTTCTCAATGACGATGCGTAAACCGTAGGACGTGCGTCTTGGATGAATAATTAAATTACACTTGAATTACGGATCTGTATTTCATTTTGTATGTCATATGTTTGAGAGAGTGATACTTCAGAATTTGTATCTTAACTTTGTTCTGTGTGGTGACAGATTAAGAACAAGGAGTCATTTCCCCATTGTGTTCCCTAGTACAAGGCTACTAAGGAAAATATGCGATAAAATATTATCTTTGGAAAGAGATACTACAAACGCACCCAGCCAGCGTGGTACGGCAAATCCAGATTTGACTCACTGATTGTATTACACAATGTAGAAGAGGCGCTTGTCTAACAGTGGACTGCTGAAGACTGCACGATTATGGCTATTATTACCATAACAGTTTATACCTGCGCAACGGAAGGAATGATGCGTCAGATACAGGGCAAATATTTATACAAGGCATTAAATACAACTACTCTATGTACCATTTGTGTTGCTGTTAAAGAAATTAGGTTACGTTAATGGTGACAGGTACAAATGTATAAAAGTCCCTTTAAAATAAGGGAAATATACTACCCTATAGCTAAGCTATACTTAATTGTCTTAGAAGTTCATCCACAAGTTTTATAATGCACAGTGAGAAAAAAAGTGGGAAAATATAATATTGAGAAGTAATTTCTTATCGTATCTGTATTAACTAACACTTTATCAAACAACCTCCTAGAGTAATAAATTACGAGGCTGAAAACGATTACACAATAAATTACGAAGCGCCTTATCCCTTTGTGAGAAGAAATTCTAATACTGTTTAAATTGTGAGACGTCAAGACACAATCAGTCGTCCTATCTCCCCCGTGTCTGACCTCTGCATACACATTATTATATACATACATTTTGTGTCCCAAATTTCCGGGACCCAGTAACCCGCCAAGTGACAGACTAATCGAGTCTCTAAAAGACCGTTTTTTTCTTTCCTGCATTTACCATTCATCTTTTATGTTTAAAGAAGGGACCAGGACCTCTGATTAGATTAGTTTCGTTTGTATTTCAGATGACATAAATATTTAGTTTGGTACGCCCTATATTTTATGCTAGCCTGGTCGTTGTGTGAAAATTGGGGATAAAGAAGGTTTAGAGGAATGACGTGAATACCTGTACCGATTTTTAGACGCTGTTCGGTTTGTAATCTAACCAGTCTTTATATACTGTTATATTATAAGCTGTACCAGCTTTTCCTAAGACTGGCGACTGACTGGCGTCTGACATTCGCAAGGCTACAGCAATATTCCATGACGTGGAGTCCATTTTCAGTATAGTTAAGGGCACTGATTCCCCACAACGACTGTCAAAAATAATCATGACAGCTGGGATCGATGCCTTCTATGGAATTCAATATTCCATCTACAGATAAATCTGTAGATTTTACATTCGTTTTTGACATAAGCTCCATACAAAATATGTCAAACACGAATCTCGAATCTCAAAATCCATGTATGGATCGAATATTGAAAATGGCTAATGTGTTCTTCGAGGCACAGGGCAAGCATTGCAAGCAATCAACTATGTAATACGTACAAAACTTCAAAATATTTCTGGTGCCTACTTTTAGGTGTCCACTAGCCTTAGTTACAACATAGCTATCAGCTTGAAATTAGTGCGTATTGTACACTATCTCACGGAATATTGTCGTCAGTTTGTCGGCCGAGTTTAACTGGCAGGGTGCAAAGCTTTTAGGGGCTCTCAAAAGTTGCATGCCAATTTTCAGACCACCCAGTGGAATACAGGCATGCTGATAGCTCTGCTCAGCTTTTCATTTCTATGAGTAACACTTTTGATTATAACGATAAACTATGCCTGACTCTCAAAGTAGGTAAACTATCAGAAATTAATAGGAAAGGAAAGAAAACTTCCATCTTTTATTCGGTTTAACCTAACTAACCTCGACAAAGCGAAATAGTTGCTCATAAAAATAATTAACAACTCCCCAATACAATCAAATAACTACTTCATAATGCACCGCGCAATCTAAACTTTAAACCCGAACGAACTCGAAATATAATAATAATAAAATAATAATAATAATTTATTTATTTATCTTTCTACAATAATAGTATATATAATTCTAAGGTAAGTAAGTACTAGATTATAATGGGTGCCTGTGTGTTGGACCTGTGCCACAGGCGGTAAGAGCACTATCATATGTTTATTATGTTTACTACTAATTAAAATGTTTATACTAATACTTATTACTGCCTACACTATTTATAGAGTTACATAATTACATGAATACCTACAAGACCAATGCATAGTTCGGAGTTATTATTATAATATAATATGCAATAACAATGTCATGACAAAGGTACAATTTATTTTAGCACTGCTAGCAAATCTTCGGTCTGCTTATAATCCAAAGATTGTAAATACTTATACACCATCGATATATATGTACTAAAGTACTAGATGTAGCATTCAGAACATTTACTTTGTTCAAATGCTTTGCATGAACATACCGGCAAAGCAATCTAGTGTCACTTTGACTTTCTTGCGGTGTGGGTCCGCTTCGTTTATTGACTGTGTGGCGACGATATATCGATTAATTTGAATCAGAACTTGTATCTGTAGTAGCGTTAGTCAATATTTTTAATTATTTATGTAAATAAAAGAGTTAAATGTATCATAATACCACATTAAAATGTATTTGTTTATTTTTATGTGACGTCATTTACGATCATAGACTAACTATTATGCAGAAATACATTGCAAGTGATTGTAGGTAAAATATATGACTAAGACCAGACTTCGTGAAGGTATTGGTTTTAAGAGCTTTTTACTTTGATTAATGTTATAAAACCAATTTGACGTTGTATAACACTAATTCTGTGTTCTTTTTATTTTTTGGTATATTGCTCGTAATAACTGTATTTATTAACGAATATTTCAACACTTCAACATAGTAGGTACACATTGGAGTTATAGAAAAATACGCAAAAATACTATTGAACCATGAGGCCAAAACAGATCCTGATTTCCATTATCCGACCAATAGACAAAAAACCACAAAATTAATTGTATTTGGTGTCAATTGAATAGTTATTAAAATATATTTTTGAGCATTTCTTGCTAGAGTAAATTTAACTGCAATTTAGAATATTTTTTTTAGGCAGGACTTCAACCCGCGACCACGACGAACCGTGTCGATACTGTACCGACTAAGCTACTCAGGCCACTTCGTCATAGATTTTTTTTTAATAGTTGGTTTCCTTATTAAAAACCTACTTGTTATTGTACTGTACTGTTATTTCCTTACTTTATGTAAGGAAATAACAGAGGTTGCCGAATTTACACAAATGAGTATTTTTGAATGCTGTGCGGTAGAACTACTGGAATACAAAATAGCGATTATTTGTATTTACGGAACACCAAAAATAGGAAACATTAACTTGTTTTTTAAAAAATTGGAGCAATTATTGTCAAAAATTAGTAAAAAAAAAGTATGAAAATATTGTGCTAGCGGGAGATTATAATATCAATGTCATGATTAAGAATCATATGACATTGGAATTTAAATGCCTCCTTTCAAACTTTAATTTAGAATTAGCTTTTGATCAACCGACTCGGATAAAAAGTCAAACATGTATTGACAATATAGCTCATAACTTTGTTAAATCGTGCAAAACTGAAATCATAGAGTTGGCCCTATCTGATCACACAGCTCAATTAATAAAATGCCCAGTAAAAAAAACTGTTTACTTAAATACTACCGTAGGAGAAAGCGTGACTATTCAAACGAAAATATCCGAAAATTTAAAGATTATATACAAAGCTTATCATTTGCGGAAATGTATGAAGTAGATGATTTGAATAAAGCCTATCAAATATTCATAGAACAATTTAAACTATTCTACGATCTCTGCTTCCCCATTCGCACAATAACAATAAATGTAAATAGAAAACAAAGGTGGATTTCACGGGGAATCAAATTATGTAGTAAAAAGAAACGCCAACTGTTATGGGCTTATCGCTACAAACGTACAAAAAATAATTATGAGAAATATAGGCATTACAATAGACTATTTAAAAAAATTATATCTTTGACGAAATTGGCTCAAAATTGTTACAAAATAAAAACATCGGACAATAAAATCAAGACTACATGGCAAATCATTAATAATAAAAAATTAAATTTACCTAAAAATGACATAGACAAAATAAAACTTGACAATTATTATATTACTGACCCCACCATGATAGCAAATGCATTTAATAATTACTTCATTGACAAAGTTGTACCATTACAAAATTATGGAAATAAAGTCACGTCTCTTATAGAAAGTAGGAAAGACTCAATGTTTATGCTTCCAAGCACACCTATGGACATTTTAAATATAATAAAAAATCTCAAAAATTCGAAAAGTGTTGGCCAGGACGAAATAGCAACAGGGATAATCAAATCTGTGGGGCACTTAATATGTCACCATCTAAGTCATATATTGAACTTATGTATAAGTGATGGTTTATTCCCAGAAAGCCTTAAAACATCCATAATTATACCACTACATAAGAAAGAAAGTAAGGATCTAATGAAAAACTATAGACCTATTGCACTGCTATCAGTTATATCAAAAATCTTTGAAAAATATATTTACAATCAGATTTATACGTACTTCGAATCAAATTCCCTACTATGTCGACAACAAAAAGGTTTCAGGAAGAACATGACAACAAATATGGCTATATACGATTTTCTTCATAACATAATGACAAACATTGACAAACGGACACCTGTATGTGCTATATATTGTGATATGACCCAGGCCTTTGACTATTTAGATCATAATATACTGAAAAACAAGTTAGAGTGCTACGGTATAAGGGGTAACATTTTAAATCTAATAGGATCTTATCTAACAAATAGGAAACAAATTACAGTTGTTTCGAGATTGGATAGTAGAAACAAAATGGAGGTATCATATAAATCAAATGAGCGACAAATCAAGTTTGGTGTCCCACAAGGCAGTGTAATGGGAAGCCTTCTATTCAATATCTATATAAATGACCTACCAAATTCCACTTATCATCCCATGACTCTCTTTGCTGACGACAGTACATGGACAATATCCTGCAAAAATCCATATTCATACGAAACAGACATTAATAATAGTGTGACCTCAATTATTTCGTGGTTAAATAATAATAATTTAAAAATTAATTTATCTAAAACTAACATAATGCATTTTAGCCAGAGAATAGAAGCTCAATTGCAAATGAAGATATGTTATAATAATACACTAATTAACGAAGTAGACAGTACAAAATTTCTTGGGCTGATTATAGATAAAAAATTGAATTGGAAAGATCAAATTGAAAATCTCAGTAATAGATTGAGTAGAGCCTCCTAAGCCCTGTACAAACTAGCTCCGACGGTAAATTTAGATACACTTCTCACGGCATATCATGGCTTAGTAGGTTCCATTTTAAGATATGGGGTAATTTTCTGGGGCAACTCTACGGACAAAAATATAATATTTAAACTGCAAAAAAGATGTATCCGCGCTATGTTTGGCTTGCAATTCACTGACAGTTGTCAATCTTACTTCAAAAATCATAACATCCTAACACTGCCATCGTTATACATTCTAGAAACATGTGTTTTTGTAAAAACTAATCCGTCACTATTCCCAAGACTGTCAGATACTGTCCAACGCAACAGACGAGACAATGATCGGTTACGTATACACTGCGCCAAAACTACTCATTTGCGTAACAGTATATTTTGTATGGCACCGAAAATTTTTAATAAGCTCCCAAAAGAACTCAAGTCATTAAATATAAAAATATTTAGGAACAAAGTTAAAGAAATGTTAGCAAAAAAATGTTACTACAGTATTAACGACTTTTTGGATGACACATTTTAATCGAACTATTAATGCACCAGTGACTTATGATTGTTATAATTATTTTATTATATTCTTTTTTATTTTATAATATTGACATTCTAAATATATGGACATTATTTTATGACATTTCATTAGCTGACATTATATTTAGCATTTAATTTAGTAGATAAGTATTTTAATTCTTGACTTTTAATGTAATGAATTTATCACTGTTAACAATTTCTTATTTAATTAATACTCGTATTTGAATCAATTCTTATAATTGCTTACATTATAGTCATTTCTTATCATAATTTATATTAATTACATTTGTACGCCGTCATAGTAAAACATGTTGATACTCGCACTAATTAAAAAGAACTAATGTAAATGATATGTCCTGTATATACTACACATGTTTAATTCAAATAAATTTATCTTTATCTTTATCTTATGGTAGCACATAGTGCCATCTGCCACATGTGTAGTTTAACAACTCTGTGGTCAGCAAGGGCATCTTAACAGAATGACAAACAATCCTGCCTTATATATTAGGATACGTTTAAGCAATTCTCATAGTAAGATAAATATAAAGTTTAAAAATTAGAATTATTCGTGAGGCAACTAATGCAAGTCTTGAACTTACGCCCACGAACACATTTTTCTATTTTGTAATAAAAACATCTGAATATGTTTATAGATTCTATTTTTTTACTTAAATAAACCCCCAGCAATTAATTCCCTTTATTTTCATAAATCTTCTTCTTTCTCTTAGCGTTATTCCAGTTTCAATCTGGGGTTCGCTTACTAGTCTAACTGGATTTGGCTGAATATTAGCTTTTCCGCAGAGCGACTGCCTGTCTGACCTCCGCAACCCGAAGGGATAGCGATATTCCATGGTTTAGACTAGTGTCAGTTTATTTAGAAGGTACTCACACCCTGTAACGACTGTCAAAGATCTTCATGACACCCGGGACCGACGGCTTAACGTGCTCTCCGAGGCACGGGACAAGCGATAATTAACAATTCAATACGCATATAACTCCGAAAAGTCATTGGTGCGCGCCGTGGATTCGAACCCGATACCCTCTGCATGGCAGTCTGTTGGTATATCCACTCGGCTATCGCTGCCTCCTTTATTTTCATAAATAAATTCTTATTATGTTGATGAAATATTGTAGGCAGAAAACATCTCTTCTGTGATGTAAATAGTCTTTGCAAATGGCAATAAGCAGCCAGTAGCGTTAGAGAACTATTGGATACTCATTGGTAAGATGCCAGGACTGGTTGTTGTTGATTGGCTATAATAATAACTAGACACTGTAAGTTATTGGCGCTGCTTGCGCCTGCGTGTTGCGCTAGTACGATTAGACGTCATACGTTAGACAATTTGAACAAAATATTTGTAGGGAATGCTCCGTCTATCGTTAGAGCATATGTCAATGTTATACACTAATTGCTTACAGTTGAAATAATTTACGTCATATATAAACAGTATTTTGTTTAGCTTGTTATATATAAAAGGCCCTAAGAAAGCATAAAACCTGTTTGTGAAGACGAATTTAGATTCGGAAAGTGCAGTACATACAATATCTTTACGCCTCTTATTGTTAGTGAGATTAGTGTCATAAGTTAGCGTGGTGTGCTGTTTTAGGACAATATACATTACGAAAATCTGTCGTACAGTTAGTACATTACATAGTTCATATAAGCGGTGCGTGGGAAAACGAAAAGGCCTACAGGTTGCCACTTTTAGAAGTGCTCTTTGGGCTCGTTCAATCGGCAACATTATGGATTTTGGAGCCCCGCCCCATGATGTGATGCAATACTGTATAATAGACTGACATAGGGCCTGATATACACGTATGATGAGCTTATTATCTGCTATGTAACGGATCTTTTTAAAAACGAAGAAAAGTTTACGTATCCTAGAAGTTAGGGCCGCTATATGTTGCTTAAAAGAGAGGCAAGCGTCAAGTATTACTCCTAAGTATTTAATGTTAGTGGTATTATGGATAACAGGGCAAGTGCAAAGGTTAAGTAACGGGTCATTACAGTTATGAGCATATAAAGTGTTAGTTCTAAACTGAGTTGGTGGCTTCCGCATAGAGAATTTAAGGAATTTAGTTTTATCTGCGTTTAGCGTTAGAAGGTTATATTTTAGCCAGTTGTTTACGATGTTAAATCCGCGTTGAGCAAGATCGTGTACCTTCTCGGCCGTGTCAGCGGCAAAAAGGAGCGCTGTATCATCTGCATATGTAATAATTTTGCCATGATCTAAGGTTTGATTATAAAGGTCGTTAATATAGACTAGGAAAAGGGTAGATGCGAGGATACTTCCTTGTGGAATGCCATATTGAGGTATTTTTAATTCTGCGCTACAAAACTCGCCGATTCGAACACTTTGGTACCTGTCTTTTAAATAGTCAGCAAATAATTTTTATTGTGTGCCTCTTATGCCAATGGCTTCCAGCTTTTTCAGAAGTTTAGGTATAGACACCGTGTCATAGGCCTTAGCTAAATCAAGGAAAATTCCAATGACATGCTTTCTCTTCCCCAGTTCTTCTGTCACATAGTTCGTTAATTGATGTACCGCGTCTGCTGTAGACAACTTAGGTCTAAAACCGAACTGAGAAGTGGATAGCAGAGCGTTACTTTCTAAGTATGCTATTAATCTACGGTTGACTATTTTCTTTAACACTTTAGCTATTGATGGTAATAGCGAAATTGGCCTGTAGTTTGTTATAAGACCTTTTGTACCGCTTTTGTAAATTGGGACTACCACTGCCTTTTTAAGATATGTGGGAAAAACGCCCTCAGCAAGACATAGACGGTAAATGTGGGTCAGTGGAGGCACAAGAATATGTTTAAAATGCTTTAAGATGTTGTTACTAATGTTGTCCCATCCTGCTGCGCTGTTATTTTTTTAAAGTTAGTATGACACGTTCCACTTCGTTTTCATCTGGATCTAGCATAACAAAAGATCTGCCGCTCTTTAAATGCGTTGAGAAATTTGAGTGATTATCATAAAGGTTGTTGCCACATTGACTTTGTATTTGTTGTGCAAGTTTTGTTCCTACGTTGACAAAAAAATTATTTACTTCGTCAGTCGACGATTGAGGCGATTCTTTTAAATTTAATAAACTTGTATCGTCTATATTTTCTTTAGAGGTTTTTAGGTATTTCCAAAGCTTTTTGCTGTTATTACCTGCGTCATTTAGTTGTTGTTTGTCGTACTCTATTTTTATTTTCCTGAGCAGATTATTACAAAAATTTCGGTACCTTTTATACGAAATTTGCAGTATAGGGTTGTCGGGACACAGTTTAGCTCTTAAATGTAGCTTGTCTCTATGCCGAATACATCTAATCAAACCTGGAGTTATCCATGGTTTCAAGTTATAGTTTCTCTTACTGACGGAATAAGTTGTAGAATTTCTAAAAACGCTGCTTTGCACTGTGTTAATAACATAGGCTAATGAATTATTTGCATCAGCACTATTAAAAACTGGGCTGAAGTCAATGTTGCTCAACGTATGTTCTAAACCAGTCATGTTTATTTTAGTTTTTACTTGCGGTCGTCTAATGTTCTGTGACTGCGCTAAATCCAGTATGATAAGAACAGCGCAATGGTCAGTTATGGAGGAGTTAGTGACAAGTGTTATTGACGGAAACCTAGCTTTAAGCATGACGTGATCTAAGCAGGAGCCGCTCTGGTGTGTAGGGAAAGCATGCGAAGGGAAAAGGCCATGGTATGCACATAGGTTTAGGTAGTCTTGGGTGCCGGCGTCACAGGTATTGGCATTTAAATTTATGTTTAGGTCGCCGGTTAATATAACATTTTTATAATGAGATAGGCTTTGTAATATGCAATTTAAAGCGTCATTGAAATGGTCTAGGTTTCTAAAACATGGAGGTCTATAAATGGCAAGAATCGCAATATCGGTACCGATATAAATCACTAGACAGTTGTGTTCTTCAACCTTCGGTTCTTTAACAGTGACAAGTAGGGACTTTTTTGCATATATTACCACGCCGTCGTTTTGATTTAAAGATACTGTGCTTTGAAACCTGTTGTATCCTGACAATGCTGGTAGTTTATCGTTTCTGTGAGCTATCCAACATTCTGTAAGAATGATGACGTCGCTTTTAGCTTTTAACCTATGTAAAAATATACTTAAACTATCAATATTCTTATAGATACTGCGGATGTTCTGGGTTAGTATAGTTAGTGGTTTGTTAAAGTTCGATATGTCTTGACTGCAACTTTCCGTATCACACATTTTTGAAGCATGTACAGAGATATTGTCTAATTCACTAATGACTTCGTCAATCATAGTATTTACGAAAACTAGGGTGTTACTAAATCTAATAGAACTGCAAAACTTATAAACAGGGACGGCGCTCTTAGGCGCCCTCACTATAATCTACAGAGTTAATGTACCTTGTCTCTGCCATTTTTCTCGCTGGACACTCGGGGTCGCCTGTTTTGTGGTCACTCGGCTTTTTGAAGCGGAAGCACGTCGCACATTTAGGTGTACCCTCTTTTTTAGTGCATTCATTTGCTTGATGACCTACCTCACCACAATGTCCACACGTGTCTACGGTCTCACGGCAGGTCTTTGCAGCATGACCATACTGCTGACATTTAAAGCATCTGGTCACTAGCGTAAAATCTCTAACTGGGCAAGATGTCCAGTTGATGAAGACTCGTCCTTGGGTCAAAAGTGCTCGTCGAATATTGGCAGAAACTTCTACTATGAAGTTGCAGGTAGGGGCTTCTCTTTTGCCGGATTTGTGGCTAAGTTTGATGGACGTCTGGAACGATTCTCGGGACAGGTTGGGCAGCTTGTCGGCAAGATTTTGCTCGAACATACAGTCATAAACCTCTTGTTCTCGCAAACCCGCTGGGACTCCGATGACTACGATACGTGGTCTTCGTTTTGGTGGCTCCTCCACCTTCAGGCCCGAGCTACTAAGCTGTGTCACTTGTCTAAGCTTTTCAATATCGTCCTTGGATTCTGTGCTTATAATCACACCTCCGTTTTTTGTCTTGCGTAGCCCTCGCACCTGTAATTTCATTTGTTCTGGGCAAATGCTTTTCTGGACGAGAGATTTTGTTTCGTCACTAGATTTTTGCTTATCACTTGGATAAATAGCGATAGAGCTCATATTTTTGGGGCACATAAAGGTATTTTTGTTGGTTTTAACCATATCCGCAAAGGACTTTACCGTCTCTGGTTTAGCGCAACTTTCCTCAATGGTTTCCGTAATTGATTGTTTGAAATCTTTTAGATATTCAAAAAGGTCTTGTTTTTCTTTCAGAGCTTCCAGTTTTGCAGTTACCAAAATGTTGTTTTGCTTAAGTGCTTGATAATGGGCAGATGGGAGAATCATTTGCGTCGCGCCACCGCTTATTTTTCGAGCGATGTAGTTGATTTTTAACTTTTGTTCCGAATTTAACTTTCCTTCGGCTGCAATCTGGCATATTTCATTAAGGCAGCTATCCACTGAAGACATCCAGGATTTGATTCCACTGGAGGTCAGGACTTCAAATGACTCCTCAGCAGCATGTTGCTGTGACTGCGGGGTGCTGGGAGGGCTGCGCTGCGTCATCGTACTCCGATTAAAAGGGCTATTTTGTATATTAGCCATCTCTAAACTCATATTATATGACTAACATAATTCCCGAACACACTGACTCAGCGTATAAGCATATAACGCGGTAAGTAGGTCACAAATTTTATGAATTGCGAAAAACATGTAATTATTTAAGTATTGGTACAAAGGCACGTCTACTTGCTTTGAATGAAATAAAATCATTAATTTAAAAGAGAAGTGACGTCATCAAAATTCATGAGGCTGGTTAGGTTCAGCAGATTAACAAGTTAAACTAAAATTTATTGAAAAGAGGCTTGGAGAATGAATGCTTAAGAACAGGAGTACAATTAAACATTGTTTTAAGGGTTAGGACGATGTTGAACAAAACAGACAACTGAGACAAACTGGAGTAATTTTTTTCACGCTACGGTTTTCAATTTAGCGGTAGACATTGGGCTATATTATTCGCAGTAGTATAGTGTTTTGTGACAATATACAATGGCTCTAGGATTAACTATAAATCAGTTACTGATGCTCGTAACAGTCAGCTAATATTCTGTCAAATCTGGTTAGGTTAGTAGGCAGACTCCGATCTCCACGGTAGTCTTTGAATACAGTTGGAATAGATGATGATGACTGTTACTCACATTTAATTTAAGAGTTTCATTTTTGCGATTTCTGCAATGTACTAAAACAGAAGTTCTTCATATTAACGAGTACAGCCACCAAGAAGATTAGCTGTTACTAAGAATCTTCTGGCACCAAGCATTGTCCCACTTATATTTGAAACGGTCACCTTAGAGTCCGCGGTCTGCTCACTAGTCTAATCCAAGGGGCTGGACAACTGACATTTACTCTTCATTACTAATATCGTTGTATGTCGTTTGGTTACCATAGTAACATAAGCTTTTGTTTCTTCGTCGACCACGTGGCATATCGCAGTTCAGTTTCATACATTTTTGCACTTAGCGAATGGCCATATCGCTGATCGGTTACCACTTGTCTAGAACATCAGATCTGTCATATTAGCTTACATCATTATTATATCATATTTTTGCCGGAGGCCCTATCCCCTATTCCTTCTCCCTCATCCCACTCCTTATCCTAAAAATATGGGCATAGTGATATGGATAAAGCTTTTTGAATTCTTTCTTCTATGCTGGTACCAGTCACTTTCTTCTCTTTTCCGTGATCTAAGGGGGCACTTAATAAGTGTCAATATACTCTACTTGAATGTAACTCATCGTCATCATCGTCCTAGAGTTGCCGCAATTGCATCCAAGAACTTGGAGCTGGAGATAGAGTTCGCTTACTAGTCTATCTGGATTTGACATAATATACATTAGCTTTAGAACGGATCGAGCAAAGGCATATATATTCCATGACTTTGATCAGTGTCAGTATATTCAAGGGTATATGCCGACTCCCCAAAAGGACTATCAAGAGCCTGTATGACAGCCGGGACCCAGGGCATAACCTGCTCCCCGAGATACGGGGCGACCGATCATTTACAATTTATTACGCACATCCCTTAGACTATGCTCTCCGCTCTTTCCATCTAGCAAACTGCCTCTTCAGTACAATATTTTCACTGATAGAGGGTTTGACAAATGACCGTCAAAAAGTCGAATTAAAAAACAAAATAAAAACATACCATAGCCCTTTGAAGATTTTAATCTACATAATACAGACTTCTCAAGATAAGACTGTATATCAAAACAACTAAAAAGCTAAAACATTTCTTTATACATATATTCACTATATTTACAAGTAACGCGATTGTCTTAGGTATCCTTGTTATTGTTAGTAAATACTAGATATCCCCAATTCTTATAATATCAATTTATCTCCTCTCTCTTATATTTTTCACGCTGGTTTTTCCTTAAGGGCTTGTGACACGTTTTCACTCATGGCTTGACAGAACTATTTTCCCTTACTAAATCTATAACGTGGCGTTCTTGTGTTGTCGAAATACGATTGTTGGACGAAAATATTGGTGGAATACTATTGTTTTTCGTCAGCTTTCGTTAGTTACATAAATTGTAAGAAAGTTAGATCAAATAATGTTATCATATAATTCAATATCATCGTCTAGAAATATTAAATAGAGAGCTTTCATTATTTTTATATGACGATATTTCGATGCAGAACTGAAAATAAAACCTTTTGTGATTTATTTAGCTTACTACCACTCGTATTATAAACGTGAAATGTTTTGAGGGTCGATGTTTCTACTGGTGTCTGCTACCCTAACTAGTCGCCTAGCTTTGTCAGATGACTTTTACTTTAGATAGAATTACACCTCGTCTGGTTTCCCGACAGATTTCGATTTCTAAGCAGGATAAAGATTTATATTCTATTTAAAAACATTCTCCTTTTGGCTTCACCGTAGTCGGGTAAAAAGAGAACTAATGCACTAGAAGAAAGCCGTGTGCCGTGGGGGACTTTACAAAATATTTACTCAAGCGACGTACACAACACATCCAGTGTTGTGTACGTCGCTTGAGTAAATATTTTCCAGATTCTAAACGACAATTTGTAAATCTAACAAAGTGTTGTCCTTTGCAAGGACCAAACCCACTATACTCGGCTTAGTTTACTACCACACACGTCACGTGCATAAGTTTAAGCCGGGATGTTCCAATAATATTAATTTTACAATGTCTGTATCTTCTTCGTAACCTATCCCATGTTTAAAACAAAAGCAGGCACAGACCCCAAATATTTTAATGTTTTTTAAGCTTTTTTCAATAAACAACGCCTTAAACAAAATTTCGTCGCTTACTTCGTAAATGCGGCATTGTAAACATCGAGTAAGGAGACGTCTTAAGACGCGAACTAACACAAAAGACGTCAAGTTTTGACTCAGATCCAAAGTTGGAAATCTGAACGTCGGACGCAGCTTGAAATCCGTAGTTTTGTCGCGATAAACCCACCCTGGAGATGGGATTGCGAACCTGCGGCACACAGTAGATTACTGTCAGCTGTAACGTTAATTTTTATTTATACGATCTATTGGCCGTCTTCATCATAGCTAGAAAGATTACCTACGGTTAGTCTACTTTAGCGTATTAAATACACAATTTATTATCAACACTTATAATTATAATACAATGTCATGGACAGTAATCCCAAAAGCCAAAGTCAGAAATTTAGGCAGACATAAAATGTACACATACAATTATAACATTATGTTTAAACCTGTTATCTAAAGTCATCCTGTTACTCTATGAAAAAGTCTTGGATACACCCGGCACAACGCTTGAACAATGATGTCAAAAGTCTACTGTGTCAACCCAAGGAAATTCATTGTAAAGCTAAATCTGCGGTCTTCGATGATAATCTGACGATATACCACGTTTAGAAAAGATACGCCGTTGTTGCCATATCAACTTTGTCACGAAATGTTTTAAAGAGAACACGAGAACACAAAATGTTGGGCGGCGCTGTCCCAGTTACTCTTGTCATATTAATATTTGATGAGCTAATATAGATCCTTGTTTGAGGGAATGTGGTTCTCAATGACGATGCGAAAACCGTAGGCCGTGCGTCTTCGATGAATAATTAAATTACACTTGAATTACGTGTCTGTATTTCATTTTGTATAAATGTGTGATATAGCTTGCTAATGTATACTCTTAGGTGTGATATTTCAGAATTTGTATCTTAACATTGTTCTGTTTGGTGACAGATTAAGAACAAAGTGTAATTTCCCCATTGCGTTCCCTAGTACGAGGCTACTAAGGAAAATATGCTAGGAAATAGAATCATTGGAAAGAGACGGATACTACAAACCAACCCAGCCAGCGTGGTACGGCTAATCCTCCTTTGACTATTACACAATGTAGAAGAGGCCCTTGTCCAACAGTGGACTGCTGAAGACTGTATGATTATTATTATTATAACGTGAATGATGCGTCGGATACAGGGCAAATACTTAAACAAGGCATTAAATACAACTAACCTATGTGCAGTCGAACAACTTCCCGCTAGACTACCATAAGGGCGAGAATCGCTCAGCAAGTCATCGTCGCTTCCAGTGCTACTTTACACAGTTTACACGCACATTGACACCCGTATACAAAACCAGTTTCTAGTGTACCACGCCTCATTGAGCGAGCCAAGGGATTTTTTTTCAAACTGGTCCAGCGCCGACTTGTTTGATTGTACCATTTGTGTTGTTGTTAAAGAAATTAGGTTACGTTAGCGCTGACAGGTACAAATGTACAAAAGTCCCTTTAAAATGGGGGAAAAATACTACCCTATAGCTAAGCTATAATTGTCTTAGAAGTTTGTCCAGAAGTTTTATAATGCACAGTGAGAAAAAAACATAATTACACAGTGAGAAAGAATAATATAATTAAGACTGTTTATATATGAGAAGTAATTTCTTATCGTATCTTTATTAACTTAGAGTTTATCAAACAACATCCTAGAGTAATAAATTAGAAGGCTGAAAACGATTACACAATAAATTACGAAAAGCCTTATCCCTTTGTGCGCAAAAATTCTAATACTGTTTAAATTGTGAGACGTCAAGACACAATCACTCGTCCTATCTCCCCCGTGTCTGACCTCTGCATACACATTATTATCCCTAGAATACTAATCATATTTTACAAACGAATATACTAATTATGAGTCTTTTAGACTACACACGAATAAAGTACATAAATTGTACATGAAAAGTTATTTTATGTTTATATTTTATAATGAATGGGTCTAAGATATGTTTATAAAGATATTAAATGAAACAAAGATTATACATGATACATATTTATTACAAAAATAAAGTTTTCCTCTTCTATCACTTTTTTATGAGTTCACCAATCACCAGTCTGACATAGAACATAAAAAAATACACAAACTGAATAAATCTTCTGCTTACAATTAAGTTTAACTTAATTGTAATAGTATAAGGACTAATCAATAATTTAAAAAAAGTTTTTTTTCATTTAGCACAATTAAGACACATTTCTACCTAATGTTCACCGCATATGTTTTACACCGGAGGGAGGTCACGTGTGGAGTTCCTCAGGGGTCAGTGTTCGGACCCCCGCTATGGAAACTTGCATACGATGCAGTTCTGAGGACCAGTCTACCCCCCGGTGTGAGTATTGTCTGCTATGCGGACGACACTCTGGTGTTAGCAAGAGGATACCCTCTTGCTTTTGGCTTCCCTGAAGTAATTCAGCTCGCGGAATTGGGAGTGGCTTGTGTCGTCCGACAGATAAGCGGGCTGAGCCTACTCTGTCGTTTCCTGTGGAACCACAGCGCCTCATTAGACCGAGGCGCTGTGGTTCCACAGGAAACGACAGAGTGTGGTTCCATCTAGCTCGCTTATTAGAGTGGATGGTGTGGAGGTCTGAGTAGACCGGTACATTAAGTACCTCGGGCTCACCCTCGAAAGCCACTGGAGCTTCAAGGAGCATTTCGAGCGTATGGTCCCTTGAGTTCGCGGATCAGCAGGAGCCCTCGAAAGGCTGCTTCTGAACCTCAGGGGTCCCTGAGAAGAAGTTCGCCGTCTCTATTGTGCGGTCGTACGATCCATGGCCCTTTACGGAGCGACTACATGAGCCACACGCCTAGCGGCCTCCTCACACTGTAAATCCAAGCTCAATAGCGTGCAACGGGTGGCGGCCATTCGGATCGTACGAGGATACCGCACAATTTCATCAGAAGCGGCGACAGTTCTGGCTTGTTTCCCGCCCTTCGATATCCTGGTGGACATGGACGCGAAGGTCTATGACCAGCGCAGTTCACCGGGAAGCGAACGGGGATGCGCTCAAAATGCGGCGCAATGCTCACCGACAGGCTCTGCAGCAATGGCAAAGCACTGTCAGTGCCATTCTGCCAAGCTTTGAAGCGTGGGTTGGACGGAAACTTGGCCGCATCACCTACTGATTGACTCAGATACCCACCGGGCACCGGTACTTTGTTGAGTATCTGAATCGAATCGGACGCGAGAGAACGGCACAATATCACCACTGTGCAGGCGACCTGGACTCCGCCCAGCATACGTTGGAGGATTGCACGGCATGGGTGTCCGAGCGTGGAGTCCTTGTCGACTAGATCGGACACGATCTGTCCCCGCCAGCAGTTGTTGCTGCCATGCTGGCGAGCCAGGAAAGCTAGCAAGCAGTGGCCTCCTTTTGTGAAGCTGTTACGCTCCAAAAGGAGGCTGCAGAGCGGGATCGGGATCGGGAGAGAGCCGATCCTGCCCGACGACAAGGGCGGCGTCGCAGAGAGCTGCCAATAGGGCCGCGGGTCCCCGGAGTCGTTGCGCCGGGAAGCTGCCAGTAAGGGTAATAGAGGGCGTTCCCTAAGAACGGGTTTCAATGAACATTGCGCCAGAGGGGGAAGACTAGACAGCTCATGTACCCAGTGTTCCTCCCGTAAGGCGTCTTTAGTTGGCAGTCGAGGTGGTTTTTAGTGGTAACACCACATACTCCGGCTCTCATTTCCCTAAGAGTCAGAGATCCGAAGGGATTTTCCACCTCATAAAACAAAAAAAACGTTGTATACTTCGATCAGATACGAACCGTCGCTTTTTGTCGCTCGTTCTACGTACTTGTTCAAGTGCGTATAATACCAAATCATCGGAACTCACAGAAATGAGAAATTCATATAAGCCAGGTACTTCTGCATTAATTATTTCAAAATCAACCCCTCGCATATTTGGATTATTCGCAATTAAATATTCACCTAAATGGATTTGACTGCTATAATTAGGGATACGAACGTAACTAAACTATTTAACGTAAACTATATAAAAGGATTAGGAATGATTTTTCTGTTATTATCAATGACTAGAGGACGCCAGCAGCTACGCCTGCATTCTTTTTTTAATTTACCCGTTTTGGCCAATCCCGTGGGCATTTCGGGAAACCCCTTCTTAGTGCACCCTTACAGTCCCCAAGGAACATACATGCCAAATTTCAGCTTCCTGCGCCCAATAGTTTCGGCTGTAGCGTGTCTGTCAGTCAGTCAGTAACGCAAGGATATTATATATTAAGATTACGAAAGAAAATCTAAAATATGTAGTTAAGTGTGATAACTTATTCGATTTTACTAAGAAATGTAAACCCGAATATCTCAGATCCGATATGGTTTAGAGAAATGTGGCCATAATAATTTTTTTTTTGTTTCATCCTGATATTTCATAATATATAAATTTCATTGATGGCTGCAAAAGTTCAGAATGACGCCAACTTTACCCAAACCCCTTTCCTTGCGTCTGAGAGACGTATGGCTGGTGTTTAGGTTTAAGGGTACTCACTCAAAGATTGTCAAAGATATTCACTAGGACCGATAGCCTAACTTGTTCTCCGAGGCACGGGTCAAGCAATCAGCTATTTAATACGTACATAGCTTCAAAAAGTGTGTAGTGTGCACTTGTTGGTATCTCCATTAGCATAAGACAAAATGTAGCTATCTGCTTGAAATTTGTGCATATTGTATGCAGATAGTATACAACATATGCGACTATTTGACGGTCAAGTAAATGTTGTATTGTGAAAGTTTTAAGGAGTTCTTAACAAGTTGTGTGATGATTTGCAGACAGCCCAGTGAAATACAATCATGCTGGTAGCGTTACTCAGCTTCTTATTTTTATGAGAAACACGTTTCATTTTATGATAAACTATGGTTTACTCTCTCAAAGTAGGTAGGTAGACAATAAAAATTAATAGAGAAGGAAGGAAAAGTTACATCTTTTATTTGGTTTAAACTAACTAACCTCAATCCAGCAAAATAGTTACTCATAAAAATAATTAACAACTCCACAAAACAATCAACTAACTACTTCATAATGCACCACGCAACCTAAACTTTAAACTCGAACGAACTCGAAATAAAATCATTTATTTAAAAGAGAAGTGACGTCATCAAAATTCATGACGCTGCATTAGGTTCAGCAGATTAACAAGGTAAACTAAAAGTTATTTAAAAGAGGCTTGGAAACTGAATTAATAAGAACAGGAGTACAATTAAACATTGTTTTAAGGGTTAGGACGATGTTGAACAAAACAGACGATTGAGACAAAGTGCAATAATTTTTCTCACGATACGGTTTTCTTATTTAGCGGTAGACATTGGGCTATATTATTCTGTTAAATCTGGTTGGATTAGTAGGCAGACTCCGACCTCCAAGGTAGAGTCTTTGGATGCAGTTGGAATGGATGATGATGACTGTTACTCACATTTAATTTAAGAGCTTCATTTTTGCGATTTCTGCAATGTACTAAAACAGAAGTTCTTCATATTAACGAGTACAGCCTTCGAGAAGGTTAGCTGTTACTAAGAATCTTCTGAAACCAAACATAGTCCCACTTGTATTTGAATCGGTCACCTTGGAGTCCGCGGTCTGCTCACTAGTCTAACCCAAGTGGCTGGACAAGTGACATTCACTCTTCATTACTAATAGCGCTGTATGTCGTTTGGTTGCCATAGTAACATAAGCTATTGTTTCTTTGTCCACCACGTGGCATATCGCAGTTCAGTTTCATACATTTTTGCACTTAGAGAATGGCCATACCGCTGATCGGTTGCCACTTGTCTAGAACATCAGATCTGTTATATTAGCTTGCATCATTATTATATCATATTTTTGCCGGAGGCCCTATCCCCTATTCCTTCTCCCTCATCCCACTCCTTATCCTATCCCTTTTCCCAACCCCAAGGAGCGGCAACGCACTTGTGACTTCTGTGGTGTTGCTTGTGTCCATGGGTGGCGGTAATTGCTTACCATCAGGCGATCCGTCTGCTCGTTAGCCGCCTTATACTAAAAAAAAATTAAAAAATAGAGGATGACCGCAGCTACACTCGCACATGTTTTTTAAATTATTCTGATCCTGCCCCATCTCGTGGCAATTTCGGGAAATCCCTTCTTATTTCACCCCTGCGGTGTCCAAGGAACACAAATGCCAAATTTCAGCTTCTTGCGCTCGATAGTTTCGGCTGTGTGCCATATGTCAGTCAGTCTGTAACACAAGATTTACTACATATATACAAATAAAACTGTATAAATAAACTTTTACAGTTCCGAAGCATAATTCAGATTTGTTGAACACAAAACTCAATTACTATTCTACTCAACCTGAGGACTTGAAAAGAGTTAACTGTCCATTAATATTTTGTCTCATTTTCAGACGTTTCACGTGCAAATTCATCAGTACAATAATTGTTTAACTGAACGTGTAATTATTCCTATGTAATCTATTATGCTATTTTGTAGAGCAAATAGTATCGATGTAGAAGGTACAACAACTAGACAAAATTGCAAAACTTGTTAATTATGATATTCTTGTCAAACACTTCTTTAAGGCAACAATCTTAAGCATCTTTGTTTGTAGGTTGTGTATTCGGTGACAGCCTCACGTATTTTCTGTACACGAATGTTTTGAATAAACTCATTCAAAATTATTTCATTCCTACAAAGCTATACATAGCTTGAGCAAATATTCTACAAATTATATAACTACTACAAAATCCATTACTTAAGCAAATATTTATAGTCACCCTTAAATTTAAAGTTATAATGATGATTGCAGCTTTGTCCGTCATGAGATATTGAGTACTTTGCTTTATTATGAACCTTTAAACAATAATACGAAACGACCAACTGCAAGCGTCTTCACGTCAATGGAACATTGTCATATCAACGTGTATGCATCGTACAATATGCTTCAATAATAACATGTTGTAGTTGAGACTGCATGACGCTCGCTACTACTCAAACGGAACGTCAATTTCGTCGCTTGGTTACATATTGTTCATTAACAGACGTAGCTCTGCCAGGACTGTTTATATGCAAGCTGCAGCCAAGCGTACAAGAAGAGACTAATGCTGAATTCATAAATTGATACAAAATTATGCTAAATGGACGTTTAACCTTAGCATGTGTGTAGTAACCAGCGTAGTGTCGGAGTTTGTTGAGAAAGAGTAAAGCTGGATCGACTCCACATACCCAAGCCCGGCCAAACTTGGAGCACAGAGATAGTTTAGCCTGTCTGTCTGCCCTCTACCTCTGGCTAATACATGAACACAGCCGTTAAAAAAATAAAGTACACATCTCAACTGTAATAACTACAGCCAAAAGTCATTACTATCATTTGAGACAAGCCCAGTCAGATATCTTTACAAAAATGCTGTACAAATCAAAACATGAAAACACTGCACGCTGTCGGTTTAACACAACGTACTATAAAACAAGCAACAGAGATTTTATTAAACCTGCAGCGGAAAACTAATGTAAGGCAATTGCAGCCGCGACTGCGTTAATAATTTAAGCTTTAATTATTTTTAGCTCTATTCTTGACGCGGAAATGCAGTAAAAAGTACTCGTGGTATTTGATTCGATTTGAATAAAAAAGGGTTTTAACGCCGAGTACTAAATTGATGTACATTTTAATGAATCATATCAAAATATATCGAAAAAATGAGCGATAGCCTAGCGGTCATTCTCCAGGGGGTATCGCTTTCAAGCCCACTGGACGCACAACGGATTTTTCCATTTCATGTGCCTATTAAATTGTTAATTATCATTTGTATCGAGCCGTACGTCCCGGCTGTCATGAAAAGTTGTTATGGAAAGTCACCCATGAATATACTGATACTGGAATGAGCCATGGAGTATCGCTTTCGCTTCAGATTACTAACATTAAATGGCAGTCGCAGTACAAAAAGGTCAAAATTCTGTCAAATCTGGTTGAACTAGAAAGTGGAACCCAGGCTCCAAGGCGAAAGTTTTGAATGCAACCAGGACAAAGTTAGGACGATGATGAATGGCTATGGCTCCTCATTATCATTACGGCTACGTGGCGTACAAATGGCGTACGAAAAGGACAGCATAGTGGTTTCTGCGGCCTCCTTGTCACTTAACAAGTATTTTGATGATATGAGATCTTTATCAAAAATATAATTGAAGACCTCTTCAGTTGAGCTTCATTCACTTGGCAATAAAAACCTAATAGACCTTGAAGTCTAAGCAATAGGTACGTTCCCAAATGAGACTGCCTGATAACAATCAGCTTACAGTTAATAGAAGAACAAAGAAGGCGGACGTTATTGAAGCCACTTCGAACCTTCTTGATGAAATCCGATTATATTATTTGATGAATTATAACCCTACAAAGACTCATACTTCTGTTTTATGTAGTGTTGCCCAAATTCAGTCTTGGTCTTGCAGTCTTGGTCTTGTTCTTGCGTTTTTGCAAGACCAAGACCAAGAACAAGACCGCGTATTTTTAGCAAGACCAAGACCAAGACTGATCGTGCAAGACTTGAGCAAGAACAAGACTAAGCCTGCAAGACTCTTGCGTCTTGCAGCTAGGACTTAGCGCTATTTCACGGAGTAGTTAGGTGTAACAGTTCGGTGTATAGGTACGCTTAGGAATTCTATGAGACGCAAAAAACTGTATCAAAGAATATGAAAAACTGGACCTATGCGCATTACGACTAATAGGTACCATAAACATACCTACATAGCGAATAAAAAAATATCCATTAAAATCAAACTGAGTGCATGCATAGTTATGTTTTAACCATCGGCACTTTGATAATGCGGCATCAAAGGTTTTGTACTTACTTCTCAAAGAAATTTGCCGCTTTTCGGAAGTACATGGTTATGATACACGCGCCGGCGGCTTCTTTTGAAATCATATACAACAATCGTTGCCGCCGCGCCGAAATCACAACATTTGACACTATTTGATTGCCGCCACAGGGCGTAGGTAGACTCATGCAAAATAATTTCGAATTTTAAGAGTACCTACAGGTGTTCCAAAGAATAAATAAGTTTCAGAGTGCTTAGAATGAAAATGAATACATTATACTGATCACGCAAGCAGTATTATGATTAGGATAAAATGGTAAGGATAGGTAGTAGATGTCATAATAATTTATTCTAGTAAGTATACAGGGTGTCCGAGTTAGGCCCAACAATATTTAAAGGTGTTTATCTATATCAAGTTTGGAATCGTATGCGTAAATGTTAATAATGAAAGCGAAACTTTTTTTTCCATACAAAACTAAAAAAAATATTTTTTTGTGTTTTTTTCGACAACCCTAACAACTCTATAGTCGTGGTTGTGGCACGCACACACGTATACTATCACCCGTCATCCCCGCTCCTCCACGCCACCCGCGCCACGTTCAGCGCACGTGCACCTACTTAAAAAAAACTTTCTGTAAGTTATGCAATTAATCGCATGATGTAATAACTTGCATAGGTACACATTATAACTAGTTTTATTATTATCATCATCCTAACCTTATCTGTGGTCTAATTAGTATCTAACTAAACCTAACTGGATAACCTACCTGCCTATGATTAGGTACAATTATTGATGAATAGGAAAATAAATTGCGATTATTTTAAATCGAAATGTAACAGGTGCCTAGATAGAACCTGACACATTACAAGTAATTCGCTTATCTTAATTCTAATCTAAAAATTTAATTATCTGAATTAAAATACAATACTAAATTTATTTACCTATCATATCACCAAATAATGTCAAGGTGCATTGCTTACCTTAGGGTACCTAAACCGAGGGAGTGAGAGTGATTAAAAATACCATTACTAATTTAAATAGTAATAGACTGATAGGTAATTGCAAGACTTGCAAGACTCTTGCTGCAAGACCAAGACCAAGACCAAGACTGGGAGCGCAATACCAAGACCAAGACCAAGACCAGGTGTATTGGCGCAAGACCAAGACTAAGACTGGCTAAGTCTCGTCTTGTTCTTGCATTTGGGCATCACTAGTTTTATGAAATTTGACTTTTATTACAAATGCGGAAGTTTGATGAAAGTGAGTAAGATGTTTGTTACTCTTTCATGCACACGTGTTACTTTTTCAAAACTTCTGAACGGGCTTTAATATCTTATACATCAGAAAAGCTAGGGTTTTCTTTCTTCGCTGTGGAAATGCATTTACGCACGTATGTAGGACTCGACGTCTGGAGTGCAAGGCCGTAAATACCCACTAAAACCACAGCGCATACTTCAACGCCGTTAACATTCTACCCTGAAACCCTGGCGGATAGCCCGAAGGCCACAACCTCCTTGGCGGCGGATGAAAGTGTTGGGCTTCACCGCCAAAGCACCCAGCGGCCGCAGAGGATAGGGAGGACGGCAACCTGACAACACCACATCTCCTCTTCCTCTGCGGCTCCACCACGACGCAACAATGGTGCGCCCCCATTTGGTCGCGGGAGATAGGGCGCGCGGCAACGCAACACCGACACGCCTCTCCTACCGCGACCACGCCCGACTGCGAGGGGCAGACAGAACTGTCCCCCGCACCCGCAACTTTGGACAAATGCTGCGTAGGCCCTCTCCAAGCCCACGCGAAGCGTCCACTCCTGGGATCTCTCTTAGCTTCACCGCGGGTGTCCAAGCCACGGTTACTAAGTGGTGGGGGACCACGGTGGAGATTCCACGGGGGGAGAAATAACCATTTAATCTGATAACCGATCGCTGCGTAACCGCGGGCATAGGCTAAAAATAAAAGCCTGCAAAGATGTTCAAATTATTTATTTTCTTTTTCATCATAATCCTGGCCAGACATTTTCTTCAATCCAGTCAACGAAACTGTAGAACTTGGTATATATCCCTGGCTTTCCTGGAAGACCACATCCAACACCAAATGATGTCACACCGAGGATAAAATGCATATTGCCTTGTGTTGCGATAGGCAGTGGGATCTTTACTGAAAGTGGACCACCGGAGTCACCCTGGAAAGAAAACACGAAATGTTTAAATAATGCATGTATTCGAGCGTCAAGAAACGGCTCTCAAACGAATCCACCAATCTTGGAACAATATCAAAATGTAGCTTCAATCCATCAATTAAGCACGATAGTCGAAAATCTAGCCGTGTGTTGCCGAAGCTCTATGGTGATTATTTTACAAGAGTACAGTCTGCTGAAGACATGAGGATACCGTAACTTATGCATGCTAGAACCACTGCTGCAAAGAGTCGTCTTAATATTCAGGTTCCTCACCAAAAGTCCGTAAAGACGGTTTGCTACTTATGAAGGTAAATCCTGTGACGCAAAAAATTGTCCTAATAGGTACATTAGGTGCGTTGTCCCGAACACATCACATCCCTAAAAAGACTCTGAAACTATTAAGCATATTAGATAATCTATGAAGTTATCCGAACCGGCAACCCACTCGTACTCTTTCATTCCCACGCACAGTGTGACTTAAATAGCCGAACGATAAAGGTGATGGCTATTGCAGGCACTTAGTTTTTTACACTTGTCAAGTACTGGGAAAACTTAAACTGCCTGAGTAGTAGTGAATGCTCGCAGTGAAAAAAAAAACTGCCTGAGATCCTACAACTTTAACGAATTTGAACTCTGTATTTATTGAAATAAGATTCATAATTACCTTACAAGTATCCGCGCCGCCATCGATTTTGCCCGCGCAAAGCTGGTGATCTTCCAGTCCACACCAGTTCCTATTGCATGAGTGCTGCAGTAGGCTGTTACAATTCGTAGAATCTATGATGTCTACTTCTGCAGACAACAGCTCGGTCGAAATTGTATCCTTGTTTTCTTAAAGGAGATAAAAATGTCAGGGCAGAGTTACATAATTGTGTGTTACATAATTTTGGTAATCTCGTGAAGAACAAAAAGTGCTTGTTTAAATAAACATCTATCCGAAGGTATTAAGAACGTCCTAGTCTTAAAAATCTCTAAGTTAAAGCACATACAAATACACTATTTCAAATCTTAAGCCGTATTCTACTTTGCTGGTCGCTTGAATTGAAAGTCAAAGTATCGATCTATACATAAGAACACATTTTTATTGTAATTCAATAGTAGGTATGTGAAATGTTTTTGGAATATTTAGTGCCATATTGGTCCAAAAATATGTAAGTAGCATACAATATATTTACAGCAGCCGATAGATTACGTATATGCCATTATGAAATGTTAGGGTACTGCATGTGTGTTTGATTTTCACACGTTTCTATGTAACTTCTGTCAAATTGTTTTTGCTAGTCTGAGTATTTATTCCATCCGCTGCCTATTTGAATTTTAGTAAAACCTTGTTCAGCACTTTTTTTTTTAAACAACCTATACTTAATTTGCTTACCTGCATTAGTGGATCCCCATCCAGTCACCTCAGCCTGGCTGTTCAAGCTAAAGTTATTCTTCGCCCACAAGCAAGCTGGCTGTACGTCAATAGAAAATTCAATCTTATGTCTCAGTTCCATAAGAGCTACATCGAAGTACTGCTTTGGTGATTTGTAGTTAGGATGTACTATTATTCTCATAATTTTTACGTCGATGGGAATTGTAGCCGAGTCTGTATCCTAAAAAAATAGCAATCATAATTAATCTCATGAAAGAAATGTGATATTATTTTTGTTATAATTTATAACTTCAAGAATTATTTAACTATGCAGTTTGTTGCGCCGCTTCTTCTTACTTGCGAAAACACATAGGAAGGGGTGAAGGGTTGGGCTTTTTAGGGGGCTGTCTATTGTAAAATTTAACGTTCAGGAAGAGCTGTGTACCAGCCAATTTGGAAGAAAAGATTTTGACTTTGACTTTGAAGCCCGTAGGTAGTCGACATAGGTCGACAAATATGCATATTAAGTTCCTTATAGTAGATACGTTTTTAATGTATTGTTTTTTAATGTATTCTCAATAATTTCGTTTTATAATACTAGCATTAATACATAATCGTGGCTTTAATCTTGAAAACGATGTCTTCTTTCTGTCTATCCAGACTTCACAGACTCGTGTCTTTTACAGTAAGGTGGCGACATTCCATAGTCCAGTCCATTTCAATAAACTATTACTCTACATTAGTGTAGAAGTTATCTAGCATACATGACTGCTCAATTAATGAACTCAGTTCCTGGTTTAACCGAAGATATTGCTCGTGTAATTAATGGGATGCCTACCCTTAGCCATTAGAGACATGACAAAACTGAAGATTGAACTTACATCGCTTGAGATATTCTTATCTCCTAGCCTGACAATCTTCGGCACAACATCAGCGATAGTGGTGTCTCTTTCCGACACACTGGAGCAGTGAGCCGCAGTCAACACAAACTTGGCACTGATTAACGAACCTCCACATAAGAATTTCCATGTGCCTACAACTGCTTTCCAACCAATAGCACCCTGCAATGAAAAGGTTAGTTTAGTTTATGCATTTTTAGTCATATATTATTAGATGTGTAAGAGAAAATCCATGATCAGGTTAAGTTGAGTTCAATAAGCTTTCATTCGTAATCAGATAATAAAATAAACTCACACACAAACCCAATACAGAATGTTCAAATGAAAAAGTAGTACTCGAAATCATTAATTAGCATGAAATATTCTTTGGATTCTGCTAGTAAAAAATATTAAAATAAATGAGCATTGAAAGTGAAAAGGTTGCTATCATTTTCAATGCAATTGAGAAGAATTTAGTATTGCTCAAAGCTTGACTTAGCTTGCAGTTCATATAAATTCAAGCAACGCTTGCACAGGTTGCCACTTGGCATGGTGACCGCGTGTGGCATTTACATCAGAGCCCTACCATGTTTTGGATGACACGTAAAGGTGTTGGTCTCGGTTCTTGTCCCAAGAAAAGTAACGTTAGTTCATGTTGGCGGGCGGTCTGAAAACTTCAACACAACAGTTGGTCACACACTTACGCCAAAAATAAAATGCCATTGCGCACAAAAAAATGTGGAACGAAGGAATACGAACAGTGCAAGGTAACTACTGCCTCCTTATTTTATTATCAAAGTATAACTCATACCATATTCGGGTACTCTCCTCTGGAAGTAGAACGGCCTTCAACAACATTCGACACTGGATGATCTATTCTTAACATGTCACCTGTAAATTTACTGTTATTTAAAATTATACGAGTATCTCCAGTAGCCGGTTCCGCCACGGTATGACAATTAAACTTAACATAACTTCACGCCTTTATTCCCGAAGGGGTAGGCAAACGTGTATTATACAACCAGACTTCAGCAGTTATGTTTCGGTTCCAATAGGGAGCGAGCATATTGCCATGATAATTTACTGTTAAATAAATTAATTTGTCATATTACTCCTACAAATATCGTTCCAGTCTTGAAATAATCTGGTTGATAAGGACTATCCAGAAGTGGTGAATCCGAGTCCAGTACTAATCTCCCGTCTCAAATTAAGTTTTTTAAATTAACATTTTATTTATTTATTTTAAAAGTATCTGCTTACAGTTTTGTCTCTGCTGTGATTTATCTTCTCTAACTTTTAGTTGCCAAATATATTCAAAGCATTCTGAAACAATCAATAAATAAAATATTAAATTTATGACTCCCGATTGGAATTTATAAAAGAAAGGTAATCTGTCTGTCTCACTGGGCACGACAGTGGGACAAAATAACGTTCAAAATGTAAAAAAATACTTACTCACATCACTGATCCTTCTACCAGGCGCTCTGAAGTCTGGCAGAGGTGGATCGTAGGGAGCACAGGGATCATTCTTATTTTCATTTCTTACTGGAGATCGACTCATAGGAACTGGATATGTCTGCGGTGGATTCATTCTTCTTCTAATATAATAGTGGTTGTGAGGTAATTGAAACTGTAAAAAAATAACTTATCAGTTCTATAGTGTATTTTTCTCCAACAGTGAATAATCCAACGTGCTATTCGATTCGTGTAAAGTATTTTGGGTTAACAATATTCAATAGTAGATAGAAGTTTTTGATGTTTGCAGTTGGCAAGCCAATCCAGTATAGCAAGCAGTCATAACTTACGGCCAGAGACACGTTTCTACACACCAATTTACTATGATTAAAACATTATATGTCCTTTAAGACAAACTTATGTCAATACTATGTACTTACTCGACTGTGAGTGTAGTCCCTCCAACCCAAATCGTAGTGTTCCTAAAGAAATAATACAAATGATTATGTATTTGCATAATGTTTTTTTTCTATTCGCAAGGCACTTCATAGCTTAGTCAAAATGTATACGGGGCTTACCTTTACTGGCTGTGGGTACCGCCATTCTCCGCTTGCCAACTGTATCAGGGATACTGGAAGAGCAATAATTTCACATTAAATAGATCATTTTCAACTGACGTCTATGCGCCATGATATAAACCTGCACCATGTCTACACAATATCATAAGAGTTCTATCCCTGAGTCGTTGAGTCTTAATTTTTCTTTGAAAAACCTATTGCTATAAAAAATTTCGCCTGATGTAGTATGAGGTAGAGGAAATTACTAATAGTAATCTAATTTGACTAGTTTTCCTTGGTTTTATTCTAATTAATAATTCAAATTTAAAGAGGCTACATGTAAATATAACGATATTTAATTTTAACCTATTTTCCTTTTAAATTCGCGTGCATACCCTTTAACAAATAGAATGAGAAATATTGCCATATTATAAACAATCGGCATCATCCTAGAAGCGTTTATTGTAACCGATTCCTTTTAACTTTCGCTTTTAAACCCGAAATCCAATTTTGGACTAGTTTCAGTGAATATTGACGTTACCCTTATCCAAATCGCCGACTACATTTTAAAGAATATTAGTTTTTCTACAGAGCAACTGCTGTTGGTCTCCGAAACTCAAAAGAGTAGCAATTTATCTTTGGTTTAATAAGTCAGTATCAGAATATTTGAGTCTACCGACTCCTTGCAACAAAGTCTCCAAGAAGTACAATATTATATAGCTGGCTTATATTGTATGTTGTAAACAAATCGCGGCAATTTAAAATATATTGTCTGCAAGAAGGTCCTTCAATGTAGGTTCACGAAAAATAGACCTGGAATGGAACCAGGGCCGATGCCTTAAAGTTAGGAGAGGTTTGCCATTTTTGTTATCAACCACTCATCTATTTACCAGATAAATACCATATCACTTAACCTTACCGGTCACAATATCTCTTAACCATACTAAGAGATTAATTTTGGCAGTCATCACTTATCCAAGGACCTTTTGTTTTTAAAAATTTCGAAATAATATTATTATACATATTGCAATTTAGCTGTCCGACATCGAATTGCTTCTTATATTCACGGGAAACCAATGTTTATTTTAAGGCGCTGTCCTAAGCGACTGTTTTGGTAAATGAGGGGGTGAAGCATGGGAGGTGAAGGGAGCTTAGCTCCGTCTACTGCGGGGCGCCCCCCTTCATTCTCGTCGCGTGCGGCCGTATTCTGGCGACATCCGTATTCCAATATTTCAAAATCGCAAGCAAAACGTTTTAGCATATTGAATTGAGATACTGATATTAAAATTTATATTACATACATCAATCTGTTTGTACAATATAGGCATAGCGCAATTTTTGTTCACAGTGCAGCCATGAGCAAAACTGGTTTACATTAGACGTTATAGGTATTAATAGTTGACGAAAGTAGGTAAATACCTACGTGCCGTAAGATGATAAAAATAACTAAGTCAGTTCCATGTATGGAGAGGTCATTATTATTTTTGTATAAAAATAGTGAAGCAGTTCATAGAATACCTACATCTAATTCCATTCCTGCCAGTTTTCAAATCTGTTTTGCAATAAATTGGCTGTGACATACGGGCGGACAGACAGACAGACATGGCGAATCTATAAGGGTTCCGTTTTTTAAATTTTTGGCTACGGTACCCTAAAAACCACAATACTGCCCTACTAAGCGCAAAAGCCGTATCTCAACTAAAGCGAGTTAAGCGAGAAAAGATGATTTATTTTATTAATTTATGGATGTTTATTGTTATTATAGGTATAATTATAATGGTAAAAGTTTTGAAACACGTCGCCGTTTTGAGGGGTTGTGAGTGATTGGGGGGAGGAGGGGAGGTCTCGAAACCTCCCCTCACCATTTTCACTTGCCGGAAATACTTTTTCTCCTTAGGTTTCCTCTAAAAAGAAAATACCTACAAACAACGGTGTGTATGGCACTGCCAACTGAAACATTCATCACACTATTTTAATAAACTAAGGTTAACGAAGCCCTGCGAAGGGCTCCTGTTTTCGGATTAAGGGTCAAAAGAAAACCTAACATAACAAACCTAACCTAACAAATTTGACATTAGCTGTCAATATGATCATTCCAAGATGGCAGTTTTGCGTTTCGTTTCACGTTTTTCACATAAACAAAAACCTAAAAATTACATTTGTAAAACTGTACTAAAGTATAAAAACTACGTTCCGTTTTACATAATTGCCGAAGTATTTATGAAATTTTGGAAATTGTTTAAAAATATTTAGACGCAACTCCGGCAGCCAAAATTACTTTTAGGGGATTAAAACGAACTCCTTTAAGCCCCCTACACTACCAATACCCTCAAATTCAGGCGACTCGTTTCGAAACCCAACCCATTATTATTTTTCAAAATAGATGCAATATCAAAAATTTAAGTGGATATACCTTATTCATGAGATACTGCTATGTCGCTTAGAAAATTATAGAATTAGAATTTGAGTTAGGTACTGCTTTTTCGTTAGCTCTCCTCATACTTGTTTGTATAGAAAAATATAAAAATTTTCTTTCGCATCAAATATGTGTTTTTTCAAAGAAAATAAATATTAAAAGATATTTATTTATATTCATTTATCATTTATGAACGAAATACAGAGTTTACAGCTCATCAAAAGTTAGCTGTTTGCTACAACCCGGCAGGTTTTCTTTATTCTCATCGAAAGTTAAAGGCAGTGTGTGAGGTGATAAGGCTTCAATACGTTTTATTTGCTGTTGTTCACAAGGCACTCAGTTTCATTTACTTTCCTTGGCTTGGTATTGTAGAAATTTCAAGCACTGATGAAACATTTTTCTCTTCATGATCTCGCAATGACATCCTTTGAGCTTGACGAGAATCAACAATTTCATGCAACTGCCAATTCATATAAAACGCCACAAGCTTTCCTTTCATTTTCTTCTCCCAGAAAACATCATCTCTTTTTATAATTTCTATTTTTAGTGGTATACTTTCGCCACTCCACACAGCAAATAAACATTAAACTTTTGTTTGCGTGTAAGGTGGCGTTGCCACTGAATTTGGTAATAACAATTACAATATTTGTTTAGACTAGTCAGTTCACTTTTTTATCATTTTTCCATATTTGTCTTTTATTTGCTCTTATACTATTCTCCAGGACATTCTTATAGGCAACTATACAACATTACATTTCCACAAACGTGTTTAGACCTATTAATCCATCTGGCGTAGCACCAATAAACGGATAATCCACAAGGCTCGATTGTTACATTTTCTTGCTTCGCCAGTTGTTGCAAAGCCAGTTGTTCATTTTAGACTCCATGCGCAACTGCTTTTACATTGCAAATATTTTATTTGTACAAAATAATTTTTACTAAGTTGGCTTTACTGCTGTTATCTCTTCTTTTTACCACTATACCACAGAATAAAGAAGAGTACTAACGTACAGAAGATTGACTTGTCAAACCAATTTATTGAAATTGCGACTCTTGCTACTAAGCAACAAAGTGTAATTCAGCTCGCATAAGCACTCAGTGCCTAATGCGATATTAAACTAACCGTTCCCGTTCTTTTCTAACACATAACGCTGTCGCTGTCTGGCGCGGAGTGGCGTGCTAGGGTTGTTGACTTGCCGCTACAACTATAATATTTATTCATCGTCTATCTACCTACTTGACCACATACCTAATAATAAATAATTATCCTGTCCCACTATTTGAGCTCGTAGAACAAAAACCACAAAAATTCTGGTTGTTTACATTTTTACTATAGGGTACTGATTCTTAGTTATTTCCTAAACGCGTGGACCGATTTACATGATTCAAACAGACAAAATGGTTTTTGAATTAGATCTTTAATTTGACACCATAATCGTTGAGATATCTCAACAAACAAAAAATCAAATTTTCAAGTTGCTCTCGTAATATATATAAAATCATATTTTCAAGTCGCTTTCGACACACAGTTAATTGAGCAATACTTTGCATTAGACTAATGATGATACATTTTTGTTGTTTATTTATATAATTTGAACAGTGTATGAACACGGCGCGTGAGAATACGGAGCGGTCGCACTCGTTGCGTGGCGTCTAATGTGAGCGGCGCGCGGCAACCTACAGCGCCTTAATCCGGCACAAGAAATATACCTAGTATCCTAATCTATTGGAAAATTCATAAATGACATAGCTACGGATTCAATAGTAACCCCGAAATATTACATATTTATTTCACAAATGTTTAAATTAATCACAATAGAAACTGTACAGTATTACAACTTAAGGCGCTGTTATACCTCAGAAGCCGTGAAACACCTAATTTTTCGTCGCGCATATAGCCATAACGGTACATATTACAACCTAGCAAAAAATAGAGCTTAAAGTCAAAAGTCTGAACAAAAGACTTTTGAAATAATTTTTCATGTATGTAAAATAGAATCACGGTAAAAAAATCACAAAATCGAGGCAGAAAATAATCTTTCGTCTCACTGTTTGCAATATTTTGATCGTAAGCTGTCATATGTTTTTTAATAATATTGTAGGAAACCTAATGAACTAAAGAATTACCTAATTTATTTTCATATTATACGGGTATATTTTGTAAAATTAAATAAAATCTGCCAAACGTCTATGATTTTGACGCTTGGTAGATCCCATCAATATCAAACGCTTCAGCAATTTAAACCTTAATAGCATAAGCGGTGTACTGAGTGTCGGTTGCTAGTTTACGCCCCGCCCAGACCTCATCATTCGGCTATGAGCCCTGTGAGAGATAGGTCATGTCGCTTGCGTCTCCGCTGCACGAAATTTTACGTAAACCTTTTGTTATTGTAATACGCCGATTTGAGTTCGTAATTTCATGTTTTATGTTATAGACTGAATACTTTGAATCAAATAGGCTTTTCATGTAACTATGGGCACATATAATTAGGACCTAAGTTTATACTCTTGTTGCGTTTATTATATATAATTAGAAGAATAAAATATGGACAGTTAGAGAAATAAAGTTCTGCGAAGGATTTGTACAAGAAAGCGTCGTAATAAAATAGAAATTCATCCATGGCCAAGTGATTATGAAATATGTAACATTTTTACACAAATTATTTTCATAGGAGTCTTATATGACTGACTATGTTATAGATTATCGATTATGCATAATATAATTATATAAATTATTCTCACAATACATAGCTGCCACAGTTTTCAATTTTTGAAAGAGTAATAACATAAAATCGAATCATTTTATGTACTTATATTTCAAATTCATTAGCTTGTCAGAGCGCCTGGAGCGCTAAGATGCTGCCACGGCGAACAATAAACAGCGCTAATATGGCGCTCCGCAATCCGCACACAAGCGGTAACGAATGTTGTATTATTTTGTTGTGAACATAAACCTATTCAGGTACATCGGGTAAAACTTTGATTATTCATAAACTATTGTATGTATCAGTACATCTAATATCTTTTTAATTTCTAAAATCAATCATTTATAAATAAGAAAGTGACGTCTCTGTTTGCTATAACACAAGATATATTATTTTTTTAAATAATAAAGTACCTAACTAATTATCTTTATTGTAATTACAGTAAAGTTAAAGATAACAGTTCTGCAACGTCTTACACACATTTGACTGCAGTCATTCCTAACACGATTTGTTCAAGAACTGGCCAAGAAATGCCAAACAATTTTTTTAAAAATTTGACTCAAATTCCGTAGTGATAAGCAGAAAATTACAAGAGGGATAGCAGTGACTGGTTCGAATTGCGTAAGAATATGTAGTCAGATTGAAATTCTGGTATAGTCAGGCCGGGCGCACTTCGCATTTTAGGTACAAACTTACAAGTACCTCGGCCGACCATGTCGACATGGTTGGATTTAGTAGGTTGCCGCGCGCCGCTCACATTAGACGCCACGCAACGAGTGCGACCGCTCCGTATTCTCACGCGCCGTGTTCATACACTGTTCAAATTATATAAATAAACAACAAAAATGTATCATCATTAGTCTAATGCAAAGTATTGCTCAATTAACTGTGTGTCGAAAGCGACTTGAAAATATGATTTTATATATATTACGAGAGCAACTTGAAAATTTGATTTTTTGTTTGTTGAGATATCTCAACGATTATGGTGTCAAATTAAAGATCTAATTCAAAAACCATTTTGTCTGTTTGAATCATGTAAATCGGTACACGCGTTTAGGAAATAACTAAGAATCAGTACCCTATAGTAAAAATGTAAACAACCAGAATTTTTGTGGTTTTTGTTCTACGAGCTCAAATAGTGGGACAGGATAATTATTTATTATTAGGTATGTAGTCAAGTAGGTAGATAGACGATGAATAAATATTATAGTTGTAGCGGCAAGTCAACAACCCTAGCACGCCACTCCGCGCCAGACAGCGACAGCGTTATGTGTTAGAAAAGAACGGGAACGGTTAGTTTAATATCGCATTAGGCACTGAGTGCTTATGCGAGCTGAATTACACTTTGTTGCTTAGTAGCAAGAGTCGCAATTTCAATAAATTGGTTTGACAAGTCAATCTTCTGTACGTTAGTACTCTTCTTTATTCTGTGGTATAGTGGTAAAAAGAAGAGATAACAGCAGTAAAGCCAACTTAGTAAAAATTATTTTGTACAAATAAAATATTTGCAATGTAAAAGCAGTTGCGCATGGAGTCTAAAATGAACAACTGGCTTTGCAACAACTGGCGAAGCAAGAAAATGTAACAATCGAGCCTTGTGGATTATCCGTTTATTGGTGCTACGCCAGATGGATTAATAGGTCTAAACACGTTTGTGGAAATGTAATGTTGTATAGTTGCCTATAAGAATGTCCTGGAGAATAGTATAAGAGCAAATAAAAGACAAATATGGAAAAATGATAAAAAAGTGAACTGACTAGTCTAAACAAATATTGTAATTGTTATTACCAAATTCAGTGGTAACGCCACCTTACACGCAAACAAAAGTTTAATGTTTATTTGCTGTGTGGAGTGGCGAAAGTATACCACTAAAAATAGAAATTATAAAAAGAGATGATGTTTTCTGGGAGAAGAAAATGAAAGAAAAGCTTGTGGCGTTTTATATGAATTGGCAGTTGCATGAAATTTTTGATTCTCGTCAAGCTCAAAGGATGTCATTGTGAGATCATGGAGAGAAAAATGTTTCATCAGTGCTTGAAATTTCTACAATACCAAGCCAAGGAAAGTAAATGAAACTGAGTGCCTTGTGAACAACAGCAAATAAAACGTATTGAAGCCTTATCACCTCACACACTGCCTTTAACTTTCGATGAGAATAAAGAAAACCTGCCGGGTTGTAGCAAACAGCTAACTTTTGATGAGCTGTAAACTCTGTATTTCGTTCATAAATGATAAATGAATATAAATAAATATCTTTTAATATTTATTTTCTTTGAAAAAACACATATTTGATGCGAAAGAAAATTTTTATATTTTTCTATACAAACAAGTATGAGGAGAGCTAACGAAAAAGCAGTACCTAACTCAAATTCTAATTCTATAATTTTCTAAGCGACATAGCAGTATCTCATGAATAAGGTATATCCACTTAAATTTTTGATATTGCATCTATTTTGAAAAATAATAATGGGTTGGGTTTCGAAACGAGTCGCCTGAATTTGAGGGTATTGGTAGTGTAGGGGGCTTAAAGGAGTTCGTTTTAATCCCCTAAAAGTAATTTTGGCTGCCGGAGTTGCGTCTAAATATTTTTAAACAATTTCCAAAATTTCATAAATACTTCGGCAATTATGTAAAACGGAACGTAGTTTTTATACTTTAGTACAGTTTTACAAATGTAATTTTTAGGTTTTTGTTTATGTGAAAAACGTGAAACGAAACGCAAAACTGCCATCTTGGAATGATCATATTGACAGCTAATGTCAAATTTGTTAGGTTAGGTTTGTTATGTTAGGTTTTCTTTTGACCCTTAATCCGAAAACAGGAGCCCTTCGCAGGGCTTCGTTAACCTTAGTTTATTAAAATAGTGTGATGAATGTTTCAGTTGGCAGTGCCATACACACCGTTGTTTGTAGGTATTTTCTTTTTAGAGGAAACCTAAGGAGAAAAAGTATTTCCGGCAAGTGAAAATGGTGAGGGGAGGTTTCGAGACCTCCCCTCCTCCCCCCAATCACTCACAACCCCTCAAAACGGCGACGTGTTTCAAAACTTTTACCATTATAATTATACCTATAATAACAATAAACATCCATAAATTAATAAAATAAATCATCTTTTCTCGCTTAACTCGCTTTAGTTGAGATACGGCTTTTGCGCTTAGTAGGGCAGTATTGTGGTTTTTAGGGTACCGTAGCCAAAAATTTAAAAAACGGAACCCTTATAGATTCGCCATGTCTGTCTGTCTGTCCGCCCGTATGTCACAGCCAATTTATTGCAAAACAGATTTGAAAACTGGCAGGAATGGAATTAGATGTAGGTATTCTATGAACTGCTTCACTATTTTTATACAAAAATAATAATGACCTCTCCATACATGGAACTGACTTAATTATTTTTATCATCTTACGGCACGTAGGTATTTACCTACTTTCGTCAACTATTAATACCTATAACGTCTAATGTAAACCAGTTTTGCTCATGGCTGCACTGTGAACAAAAATTGCGCTATGCCTATATTGTACAAACAGATTGATGTATGTAATATAAATTTTAATATCAGTATCTCAATTCAATATGCTAAAACGTTTTGCTTGCGATTTTGAAATATTGGAATACGGATGTCGCCAGAATACGGCCGCACGCGACGAGAATGAAGGGGGGCGCCCCGCAGTAGACGGAGCTAAGCTCCCTTCACCTCCCCTGCTTCACCCCCTCATTTACCAAAACAGTCGCTTAGGACAGCGCCTTAATAAAAATAAATTATTATAAAGTATCAGTTAAACCATTAAATATAATTACTTAAACTATTAATTCAAATTTACTTAACCCATTTAATACAAGCATTATACTAATAACTAGAGGATGCCCGCCGTTACACCCGAGTTATTTAAGACTACTGCTCCGCTCCAGTGGCTCATAGCGTGATGCTATATTTTTCAAATCGGACCAGTAGTTTCTGAGATTAGCGCGTTCAACCAAACAAACAGACAAACTCTTTAGCTTTATATATTAGTACTAGAGAATGCCCGCAGTTACACCCGAATTATTTAAGGTTACTGCTCTGCTTCCGTCGCTCATAGCGAGATGTTATATAGTCTATAGCCTTCCTCGATAAATGGGCTATCTAACACTGAAATAATTTTTCAAATCGGACCAGTAGTTCCTGAGATTAGCGCGTTCAACCAAACAAATAAACAAACTCTTCAGCTTTATATATTAGTATAAGATTAAATAAAATATAATAAAAAGTTTTCGAAATTTACATATAGATATTATTTTAAAATATTTTCGTAATATGTGTTATTCTTATTAATAAATACACCACTATAATGTCCACAACTTTAAGAAATACTTCATCCAATTTGATCACCAAAACCACCAGGTTATGCAAAAAATAATCTTATACGTACTCTGAAATTTCCTTAAACAAATCTTGTAATATGGCTCACCTAATAAATATAAAATAAATATCACAAACTTATACATTGTACTAATAAAATAATTCACAACACTTTAACCACTGAAATCCTGAAACTCATGCGATCCTGGTAACGTCCGGAACAATTATGCCTATGATTTTATTTTTACAATTAATTAATTACAAACAGGAAACAAAATACAAATGGATAGATTACTCATTAATTCGTGTAGTTTCGCCTTAATGGACCAGTTTTTGATTGATTGGTATGGCAATTAGTCAACTGTTCTAATAATAATGTACCTGTGAATCATGGATAGCGCAAAGGTAGTCAGTAAGCACCGAGAGCGGTGTGTGGCTTCGAACTTTGTGCGGGACAAAATATATTATATAAGTATTTCTATCTAGTGAAACATGTGAAAATAATAGTAGTTTTATTCATCAATTAATGTTAAAACTTTATTTAACATTTTTATCGTATTTTTTTTGATAATAGGTATTCTACTTGACAGCAAAAAGCTATGACATCATTAGGTCTTATTTCATACAAAAGCCGTAGAAAAGGTCGTTTTTGACATTTCATTAAAAGTGCTTGATTTTACTAGTTGGAAACAACCCCTTTTTGTTTTTTTTTTGTTTTACGAGGTGGAAAATCCCTTCGGATCTCCGACTCTTGGGGGAAATAAGAGCCGGAGTATGTGGTGTTTCCACTAAAAACCACCTCGACTTTCTCCATGTACCCGTGTGTCGGAGGGTAGGGCATCGCCGAAGCACTCGTCGCTGCCCTCCGATGGGTATTGGCCAACCAGATGGTCAGGCGGGCCCCGAACAAGACCCCCTTGGCGGGCGGATTAAGCTGTTGGACTCCGCCGCCAAAACACCCAGCGGCCGCAGAGGATAGGGAGGACGGCAACGCAACACCGCATCTCCTCTTCCTCTGCGGCCCCACCGCAATGCATCGAATGGTGCGCCCCCATTTGGTCGCGGGAGATAGGGCGTGCGGCAACGCAACACCGACACGCCTCTCCTCCCGCGACTGCGCCCGACTACGAGGAACAGATAGAACTGTCCGCCGCACCCGCACCGTTGGACGCATCCTGCGCAGGCCCCTCCAAGCCCACGCGGAGCGTCCCCTCCTGGATCCCTCTTAGCTTCACCGCGGATGACCAATCCACGGTTACTGAGCCCCTCCACCACGACAAGGTGGAGATCCCACGGGGGGTAGTTGGAAACAACCCTATTCTTGCTATACTTACCCATTTTGTGTCCAATCAAAGCAAAATAATAAGTTTATAATTTAAATTACATACTTTTGTGTTTTGAAAAAAATACTATATTTTTTTACTCTCATTTAACGATATCTTCAAAAGTAGATTTTGTTTCCTAGCAAAATCGAAATATTTCATTACTGCATTTCTGAGCCATTTATAAAATAAGAATATCAATATCTGTGTCTACTCTATATTAGTGTGGCTAAATCAATAAACATGCTGATACTAAAATTCTCCTTTAATATGCAATCTAAAGTTAAGCACACGTAACGCCTTGAAATCGCACCAATACGGCTCCTTAAAATCGTTATTTTTTTTTACCAAGAATACTCAAAGCCAATAACAATACCATCTGCTTCCGAGGCAATAAGAGTGCGCCGATCATAAATTCACAATAATTTGGAAAATTCCTACACCTTAATAGTACAAACAATTCTGCGAATTATCTCTCAATTCATTGAATATTTGTATATAAATTATTTAATGGAACATGTGTCAGTATAAGGAAATATTCCTATGTTCCGGGTCATTGGCCTGTCCTAAACTTTAATAGTATTAAGTGGAATAAAGATAAATAATTTGATAGAAGATTTGACTAAAATTAATGTCGGGTAGTGAAAACATGGCAGTGGGGTAAAAATATAAAAACAAATTAAAGAATATCCTACTAATCAGTTAAAGTATTCTACGGAGAAACCTCTTTTAGGTCTTAATCGTCAATAATTTTTAGCCACCGGTAAAATTTCACTAAGATTCAACTCAGATTTCCCTAATACGCATAATCTTACTAGTCAGACATATTACCTTCTTCGTCATTAGCCTTGTAAGTAAACCATCCCACTGTAAAATAACAAGATCTTCTCAAAATGATGTGGTCTTGGCCATATTCCACCAGCTAAGTGTTGTTGTCAAACATCGCATGTGTTAACATTAAGAAGACCTCTCAGACAAACATGCAGATTTTCTCACGACGATTTTCTTCCATTTAGCAAGCGATAAATAACAATTCAATACGCACTACACTTTGAAAGGTCAACGGTGTGCGTCGTAGAAACTAACTAATACAATGATACATGATTCGCTGAATTACAGTCACCTTTTATTAGAAGCGGCGTTTTTATATGAAATATGTGTTGTTCCCCGGTTGTTTTAAAACTTATAGTGACATCCAGTTTTAAATGAGCACATTTTCACATGATGACACCATGAATAACTTTTATTACTACAAGGTTCTTGGTCAACTTATAGAACACGGATGCCGTAGTGGGTTAAACGACCGCGACCGCTTACATGTGGTTAATAAAATACTCTGTAAACATACATATTATACTCACGCCTTTTTCCCGTCGGGGTAGGCAGAGACGACAGAACGCCACTTGCTTCTATCCTTACAAACCTCAAGCGCTTCCTCTACACTCATTTATTTAAACACAATAACATTCAGATATCACTTCCTACTCAATAAAATAATTATAACTACATAAAACTTATTATACAATGGAATTTATTTACATACATAAAAAATAAATATGTACAAAAAAGGGGAGGGTAAAATACATACATATACATACATATCGTCACGCCTTTAATCCCCGAAGGGGTAGGCAGAGGTGTATTTCAACACCCACTTTTCGCCAGATATACTTTAGTCCCACGTAATAAGGGGCGAGCCTATTGCCGTACCGGGCACATTTCCAGACTCCGTGCTGCTACTGAGAATTTCGTGACAGAAAAACCCAACAACACTGCCACACCCAGGAGTCGAACCCGGGACCTCCCGATCCCACGCGCACATTTATGCCGCGAGACCAACGAGGCAGTCGTATAGGGTTTGATGTCGAGTTTTCCGTCTCTACGCAAAGATGGTATTTGCATCGTGTTATCCCTTAGTCGCCTCTTACGACACCCACGGGAAGATAGGGGGTGGTGACACTTGTATTCTATGCCGTCAACCACACGGTATAGGTAAAATACAAAGTACATATTTACAAGACAGGTTTAGGCGTCGTAGAATTCCTCCGCATCGCTGTCTATTGGTAACGTGCCCAGAAGGCTGGCAGCATTGCCACGCTGGATGGCAATGCTGATACGCTGGCCGAAATACAGCCCAGCCTTCTGGTCACGTGAAGCGTCGATTAGTCGTTTGGCGATTTCTCTGTACAACGTACGAGCGCTCGGACCCCATGGACCAAGCGTCTCCACCCCAAACGGCTCAAATACGTAATTACCTATTAAATTACCGTATTTTCGCCGCTTGAGGGATTCTGCGCTTGCAGCAGCAGCGCCGGCACAGCTGGCTGTACTTGGAAGATGTGATGGCGCTAGGGTATCTACGCACGTTGCGTCCCATACCAGAGGCCTACCCAACTTCCAAGGCAACAATGACATACCGTCGGGCCTCTTCCCATCGTCGCGTACCAAACCATTGGGTTCAAGTACGGCTGGTACTCCGGCGGTGACAAGAGTGCGACGGATGATGTCATTAAGATAGGCGTGACGAGGCATTCGGCCCGCGCTTCTGCCGCAAGATAGTCCATGGTGTCCGAGGCTCTCGACGGCTTCTACACTCATTACTCTTTTCATACATACTCGCCGGTTTCGGGTACTTCGGACCTTGCCGTTTTTTAGGACGTCCCCAAATACTTTGCGTGATCTACAAACTGTTTTTAGTGTGTTTTCCTTGTGTCTGCTTATTAGATGTTTGTAATATCCACCCAGATATATAATAGGAATTAAAACCAGCGCGATTGTGGATAGCGTATGCGTCTGCAGATCAGGATGTCCCGGGTTTGATTCATGTGTCGGACAAAACCGTGACTGAGTTTATCCGAATTCTCAATAGCATAACTGGTAAAGTACCCTGTAACGGCAATAGGCTCACGTATTACTTAGGAGCTAAAATTCATAACATAGCAAAATGTGGGTGCAATATTACACCTATGCTAACCCCTTCGAGGATACAGGTGTGAGGTTATAAAAATAAAAAAAGAACACCGTCAAACTATTTCCAACTAGTTTTCAAACCAACAACACAGTCTACTGTACCTCGAAAACCACACCATAAACTCTTTAATAAACATCTTTCTAGAAACCGTTTCTTTCTGCACACTCCGTACTATAAAACGCAAACAAAGGTACATAATAAAATAACCTAAAACTGCACCCAATAACCAGTGACACGCAGTAAAAACCAGTAACAGGTCGAAGAGAATTATTTGTCAATCGGGACCCCACTGTGAATAGGGTTTTGCTCATCAAAAATAAATTCGCGTTTTTCTATCGGACAAGATGCCTTTTTGGCTGCGGTCAAGTTGGGCCAACCTCCTTGCGAGCTATGTTTTGCTGGTATTATGGTAATGTTATTGACTGCAAATGAGGTGTTCGGGTCAGAAAGCGCGTACTATCCTCATTCACAGATTTTTGTGATAAAGTAGAAATAATCTATCACCCTATATTACCGGTGACTGATAAATAATTTAATGCCATCAAGACTGCATTTCACTATGGCACAATATATTTCTCAGGTATGGGTATATTTTTCTCTGATTGCTTACAGTATCTGAGGACATAGTGTTATCTTGGTTATCACTGCCAATATGACGATTCTTTTTACCGTTTCGTCAGTAAAATTGTATCCCAGTGCTAAGGTCCAATTCCGTTTCTCTACATTTAGTCATGTAAGTAGTATCTTACCAATCAATCCATTTGTCTGCTACTACCAGTTTGGTCAGTAAGTTGAGAAGGACCGCCGTTAAATCTTACTCATTAATCATTGGTGAGCAGGTGGTTCTATTAACTCTAAAGCAACTTAACTTTCAAGTAAACAGAGATGACTTGCTTAATATTACACAAAGTTACTTCCAAGTTAGAACGTGTTGATACTGTTTCACTTATGCGAGGAAAATAAAAACGATCCAGTGTAAGTTACGCTCTCGCATAGAAGATCCGTACTTTATTTTCATACAAATCACGAATGTATGTTCTAGTCAGAGTTGGTGGGGTTGCAATACATTGACAATTACTATATTGACATCCTGTGTTTCTAATACACAAATACATTTCTGGAGTACTGATGATGAGACTGAACTGAAAAATGTCAGCCTATTGATAGCCAGTTGGTTTCATTTTTCTCATGGGATTGGACCTCAATGACCGAAAGTCATCGTTAGAATATAATATTATGTCAATGCCGAAAGTATAATATGGTAACCACGGAGTGAATCTTCGAAGGACACCGTTGGTGGGTACTCGCTATTACATCCTTGAGCAAGTCCTACGTGCTCTTATAGATATACCAACATATAAAAAAATATTGACCTAAATAACATTTACCGAACCCTAAAAGGAAATAGGTGAGCTTACAGATAGAAATTGCCTCATAATTTTGTGTTTCGGTCGCGACAGGGGCCAGGGTTTATCTGGCGAGGCACGTGGCATGTCGAGGATGTGACCGACAATTCGGACGCAGTGGAAAGTGGCGGCTCGCGAGGATGAAAACAAACTGTCTCTACGTGCCCTCTTTCATATTTGGGGTAGTAAAAAGTTTAGGTTTGGATAAGGCATTTTTGGATTCTAAAGCCCAGTTTTAATATCTTTGTATAGGTCTTTTCTTCTAGATAACTTCTAAATATGAATGTAATTTATATGTTATCTGACAAATGAATTAAATAGGAACTTTTGAGACGGCGGTGAAACCGGTCCTAAGTAGGAAACTGAATGATACCAGCGAAGCCCGATAAGTAGGTTGTTATAAGTCTATATAATAATATAACATGGTAGAACCATTTGGATTCGGTACATTGATGCCTTTTAAAAGAATCTAAATAATAAACTGAAAGATGCCAATAGGGCTCTATTAAGTTTTAGTTGGTCTCTCTATATTTAATGTGTTAGTTTAGATTGTTTTGTGTATGATATTGATGCTTTTTAGAATGCCAAACTAAAAACTGAATGATGGCAGCGGACCCTTACTACTAAGCTGATGTCAATCTGTCTGCCTTTCAGAGGTCAGTGTTTCATACTAGAAGAAGAAAATACAGTACTTTTATTGCCGTTATAGTAAGAAAAAATAGTATATAATATTGATAGTACAGAACCCTCCGTATGCGATTCTGACTCAAAGTGACGACTACTTTAGAGTCTGAATTGAGAGCTAATTATCTAATCTAATACTTAGGTCCACTTGCACAACGATTCTTAAATTGAATTAAGATGTATTTAACGAGAAAAAAAATATTAAACACCACTAGCGCACAACGAAAAATTTGTCGAGTAATATGATTTAAGAACTGTCAAAATTAATTACCGAAAATCGGCTGTTTAGTGGCTAATTTCATTTAAGAACTGTCTAGCTTGCTAATGTATACTCTAAGGAACTGTCACACTGATGTTGGTATCTTGTCATTAGCGACGAAAATTATCTATAATTATATAACTGGACCGACTGAGCAGGGGGAGGCCTATGACCAGCAGTGGACGTACCTAGGCTGACATGATGATGATGATGATATAGCTGATAACAATGTACCTACCTACTTGTGTACCCTTGTGTATTGTTAACCCTAGAATCCTACACTATTTGGCGCACATGTTGTGAAAAATTATTTCAGTGTTAGATAGCCCATTTATCGAGGAAGGCTATAGGCTATATAACATCACGCAATAAGCCACGGGAGCAGAGCAATAGCCTTATAACGCGGGTGTAACCGCGGGCTCATCTAGCCTGGATTAAACAGGAACTGCTGGGGTTTAAAGTAAAGTACCACTTGGCGAAATTTATATTTTGTGGCGTATTTTAAAATAACCCATGGCATTCTCAATGATCATTAGTATTATCCAATTTTGCGATAACCCAATATCCTATCCCTTTCCCACGGTTATTAATAAAAAGAGACGTCCAATATCGGCACCGATGTAAATGCTATGATATACTTAAACAGGTTATTACGTGATTACAAAGGGTTGCTCACTCATTAAGTTGTAATAAATACTCCTCATAAACAATTATTATGGGGCACAATTGCATGAGCACCCATAAGCCTAATTACTACGGCTGTGGGGTTATTAACACAGCGATGATGTTTAACCCACTTGGGTAATGACCTTTTTCTGCGTAACACTGAGACGTGTAATAATGATTATTTTGCGTCTTTAAGGTGTCATTAGTTTTATTTGAAATTAAATGATTTATTTCGCTAGACTATACGTATTAAGATGGCTAGCTGTTTAAAACTTCGCCGAGTGTTGTGTGTTCAATTTCTACAAATTGTTGTTACGTGTCAGGATGTAGTTGATTTAATGTTTGTTACGTCTTTTCAGACACAGCCTTTATTCCTAGCGCGGGACTCATCGTTTAAAACAAATCACAAATAATCTTCCAAGCTTCTTAGCACATTCATTGTCTTGTGTGGACATCAAAACCACTCGTAAATCTCGCGTAAGTCACTACACCTTATTCATCTCATAGCTTTATTTCTAGATCGGTTGTTGCAAGACCTATAATTGGTCGTATTATAAAATTTCTGCAACAGCAAGCGAATGGAACTACCAAAGTGCCTTCATGATAAACATGATGAGCAGATTCAGATACCATATCCACATTTTTATGACTCCATCGTACTCCAAGTAAGTATGTAAGCTCATAGTTGATCTCACGAAAGCCAGCTTGTTTCGACGATTGCATGTATAGCGGGCTATTTTATAACGCCCCCTCATTGCGTATTCAACATGGTGGACACGCGCACAAAAATATATGCATACTAACAATGGGGAGATTTTTGTGTATGTTTATTCACCCCTGTCTTAGTCAATATTTTTTTTATTATGTTATCTGTATAATAAATAAAATTCTTGCGTTACAAACTGGCTCACAGACAATGCACAGTCGAAGCTACTGAAGCAGAAATTTGCCATGTATGTTTATCGAGGAGTAAAGGCGAACACCGAGATGATTTTTATTAAAATTAAAATTCGTTTCTCTAAGGGAGTAGTTTCACGGTAGTAGAGCCTTGCTAATTTCAGCATGAATTGCCCAGCTCGACCGGGGAAGTACTACCCTCTCATAGAAAATAGACGTAAAGTAACAGTACCTAAACTGTTGCGTTTTGTTGGGTGAGTGAGAGTGCCGGAGGCCCTATCCCCTATTCCTTCTCCTCATTCCACTCCTTATCCTATCCCTTTGCCCATCCCCAAGGGGCGGCAACGCACTTGTGACTTCTGTGGTGCTTGTGTCCATGGGCGGCGGTAACTGCTTACCATCAAGCGTTTCGTCTGCTCGTTTGCCGCCTGTTACCAAATAAAAAAAATAAAACAGTAAAAACGCCTCTCGCGGAAAACATTGCTGTGAAGTCTAGTTAAATATAAGTAAAGGTTCTTCTGACTGTGAGGCTGTTGCAAACATGCAATCAACGGCCTGGCTCTAAGCAACAATGTGGTTTACTTGCACAAAAGTAGCAATAATTAAATTCCATTACCCAGCTGATTAACTATACATAAAGTTTAAATCACCAGTGCAGTGCCGTCAACGCTCAACTTATAGCGAACTTTCGTTTTAACACAGCTCATTTAAAACGCCGTGATCCAATAAAAACTATCGGCACCTGATACATTCTTATTGCCTGTTCAGTAAGAGCGATAATCGCGCAACAAAATAAAATAGTACGTGGTACTGTCCGAGGCTTAGGGTGTCTTTCTACTTGCTAGGTTTAGCGTTGGGTATATACTAGGACTAGTTTATATGAAGCCTACTTGTGAAGTCAGCTGCAATTTGGCCTAGCGTACTTGGGAAATATAGCCACTCCTGAGTCAAGAAGAGGGACGAAACGTGGAGTCAGTCAAGAAAACGGGTCTGAAAAAAAATTTGCAAAGTTCGCTCCTTATTATATTTGCCGCGTTTCGATCCAGTAATCATGTAACCATGATGTCTGCTGGGACTGTCTGGTTAATATCACGGCTAGAGTCTCTTTCAAGCAGTATTGAACTCTGTGTCCTAGGTCTAATTGTCGCTACGTGCCATCTTCCTGGTCTTTGAGCCTGATAACCAGATAAGCAGAATGACTACTTTCTATCCATCGCAACTCAAACAGATAGGGAAATTCAAGAGTGAGACTAGTATTAGGATATTTCGAGGAGACAGAGTATGAGTGTAAAAAATCTTCTTAATAACAGAATGGAAGCCGTTACTGCTTAGTAAGCGACCAATAATTACCAATTTAATAATATAATATCGAAATTAATTGGTGTGCGCCATGGGTTGGACCAAGATGCTACCGAATGAAGACATACAATTTAGATATTTACCACATTTCAAAAACTATGTTAGTTCATAGCCGCAGATCAAAGCATAAACCACCGTTACTAAATTTGTACATTGTAACAAATCAATCCACGAGCCACAACTCTAGAAGGTTGGAAATGACCTTTAAAATGTAGCGTTCAATGTGCAGACTTCTTTACAACGAGGCTCAAACAATGAAGCCGAAACTTCCGTAGCTGGTTCGGAATAAGTTTTTTCTAATTAGAATCCGATGAATTGGCCCTTTCCCATTCTCTCCGGATCTATTCGGCTTAGGGTCACCAAATGCCGGCAATTAATAATAATAATATAATAATAATAATAAAATTTATTAATTTTCATACATCACAAAAATATACATAAAGTTCTTAAATTGGATGGATTATCCAGATATTTTAGACAATGCTATATATTTCGAAAGACATGTGAAGCCTGCCAACCCGCACTAGGCCAGCGTGGTGGACTATGGCCTTACCCTTCTCAAGTGAGAATAGGCCTGGCACAGTTTATATACAGGGCTCATGATAATGATATATTTTGATATGTTCTAGAAAGTTGTACAGCAGTTTTAGGGCATATTTAACCATCGTCTATTTTCGTCATCGTCTATTTATTACATCCACGTTGTGTGTTAGTCGAATGTTGAAGGTGGTCATGTATTTATTTTTATCAGCAATGGCGTACTTGCATGAATACTAAATTTACTAACACCGACATCTTACGGACGACATCGGAACTCAGTTGCCGTAATGGCAGATCGTGAATCATGCTATCCAAAAATTCACATACAAAAATTCCAGTGTCAGTCGTTGGACCACGACCTGGGTACCATCATCCATCATTGAGTAATATTACTCTTTACTTAAGATAGCACTACAGTAAATAGACTAACTACAGAATAAATACGAGGGTCAAACTGAAAGTTCTTAGAACTGGCCACTTATAAACAATATAATAAAAAAATATTCTAAAATTTGAAAATAGAACTCTTTGCCAATATTACTGAGTATATATTTCATTCATTTGTCATTTGTTTTACGATTTGGCGGCAAATTGAAAATTGTCTGTGTCACGTCAACATGAATTTAACACGAGAAAATTTTCATGCAATGATTTTTAATGACTTTCGATGTCATTTAAGTCAACAAGAAAGTTATGATAGACTACAATTGGCCTTTCACGATGAAGCCCCATCTCGTGCGACTGTTTACAACTGGTTTAATGAGTTTAAACGTGGTCGCACTTATCTCAATGATGATGTACGTGAGGGACGGCCTTCTACGGCGACGACTGAAAATAACATCTGTGTTGTGCGGCGTATGATAGAGACTGACAAAAGAGTGACCTATCAGCAGATTCGGACAAGCTTAGACATCGGTATGAGTCAAGTGCACAAAATCCTCCACGAACATTTAGCGGTCAGGAAGCTTTGCGCCCGGTGGATACCTCATAATTTGACTAAGGCTCAAAAACTCCATCGTGTGAATTGGTGCCGTAAAATGATTGAAAGATTTAACGGAGGTGACTCAAATGCTGTGTTCGACATACTAACAGGTGACGAAAGCTGGATTTACTGTTATGATCCTGAAACCAAAAGACAATCTGCTCAGTGGGTGTTTCCTTTCGAAGAGTTGCCAACTAAAGTGAAGAGAGATCGAAGTGCGGGAAAAAAAATGGTGGCCTCGTTCTTTGGAAGGATAGGTCATTTCGCAACAATTGTGTTAGAGGATCAAAAAACAGTTTCTGCAGAATGGTACACTACCAATTGTTTGCCACTTGTCTTAGAAAAAGTTCGAGAGAAATGACCTCGCAGTAGGATCCTCCTTCACCACGACAACGCCTCGTCGCACACCGCCAAGCGAACGATCGACTATTTGGCGACATCAAACGTTGAATTACTGGGTCACCCGCCGTATAGCCCCGACCTCGCGCCTTGTGATTTTTATTTATTTCCAAAAATTAAAGAAAAATTTAAAGGAAAGCGGTTTATGAATGCTGAAGAAGCGGTGGCTGCGTATCGCGATGCCATTGAAGAGACCCCTAAGGACGAGTGGGCAAAGTGCTTTTCCCAGTGGTTCCATCGCATGCAGCGGTGTATTGACGTCAATGGACAATATTTTGAAAAGATATAATAAAACTAATAACTGGCTAATGTAATCAGTTTTTGATTTTCTAAGAACTTTCAGTTTGACCCTCGTACTTGCTGAAGGTATTCAGCGATTCGCAACCACAAGTTTCTACAAATTCTTCTAAAAACACAAAGAACCTAAGCTTTCAGACTTCTAACAGGAATCAGAGCGCGACTTAGAGATGTAACGGTACAATAACCCCAAAAGACTTGGTCTTATCCCATTTCTGCACCTCCCATGGGGACCCTAACTAGATTGGAGCGCCGAAGTAATTAGTGACTTCGTTTTTAATGAAATTCTATAGAATTGATGTTCTTTCTTATTTTACATACGGGGCCTTGGTGAGATACCGGGATAGTTTGTTTAGGCCGTTATTCGACGCATCATGATAAAGTTGGGAAGGACAACGGATACTCGTTGAATAGGTTTTAGGCTATTTAGTTTTGTAAATGTATGTTTTGAAGTTGGGGTTGTTGGAATATTTAAATACTAGACTTCGTCTGCGACTCAACCTGTGTGGATGTAGGTTCGCATTAAAAAGCCTATATCACTCTCCAGACACCTAACTATCACCACGCACAATACCATAATATCACGCCATTGCAACGTGTAAGGCCTTCGCCACACTTGACGGAAATTGCGTCGCGGATCTTCCACGGCGGAACGCCTATACAAGTAATTGTATATAAATAACCAATACCAGGCACACTATGTGGATGATCCGTCGCTTCGATCGCTCTCAGCGTTTACTGTAACGGAAGATCCGCGACTGAATTTCCGTCAAGTGTGGTGTAGGCCTAAGACGGACAAATACGCAAGGACACTTTCGCATTTAAAACATTAGTTAGTATGGATGTAAATTCTAAAGCTGCAGAGTTATCAAAAGCAATATCTATAAAACTGTGTGTCTACACTAATATATATATAATATTATAAAGAGGAAAACTTTGTATTTTTGTTTGTATGGATAAACTCAAAAACTACTAGACCGATTTTAAAAATTCTTTCACCATTAGAAAGCTACATTATCTGCGAGTAACATAAGCTATATTTTATTTTGGGTTTCTCGGGTACGTGAAGTAGTTCCCTCAGGACGCGGGTGAAACCGCGGGAAACGGCTAGTTTTAAATACACTGGTAAAACGCAGGCATTTCAACCTAACATTGAAAATTTAAATTATCCGTTAACGCTTAACGTCTTTTTAACCGTATCTACTGATATATATATATATAGATATATATTGATACCTTTTAACCAGTTGAAAGGCATTGATAGTCAATATATTCATTCATTGTCATTCAAATAAGTTTTAAATTGCCTTTTGGATATCGGATACTCAAAACAAAGGTATATGGTATACAACTATACATCCCCAAAGACAATTTAAATCTAAAGGCTAGATAAGTTGAAAAAAGCTATTTATGTGGCAGTGTAGATATAAGAAACCTTAGAAAAAATACTCTATTAGACAAAGCAGCGAGCCCCTCCAAAGAAGCTTTTTATACGCCGCAGTAAAGCCACATAGCTGAAAAACATTTAGTCCAAAATCACACACACGAGTGGAAAGTGTACTCGAATTCGAAGTGTTATTCAAATTTTATTGCCCTGGATTTCTAGTTGCCGTTGATTAAACGAATTTTACAGCAAATCTTCCTAGGTCTGTGTGTACGGAAAGCGACACATTTTTGTTTTATTTACCCTTCGACGGGCACTGTAAATTAATTCCGTTTAAAAATCTACGATACTAGTCGTGTAAACTAATATTGAATCTTAAGCTTCAGCAACTCCCAAAGCTGATTGTAATTTGTTGGTTAAAGAGTCCAAAATATTTATTCGAATTTCATAGGTCCTTGAAAATTATTGTGAAGTGAAATAAGTGTGAGCTTTAAAATAAAACGGATTACTTCAAAATAGTTTTTATAATTTAAAACGTATCTATTGATTTTGTAAGATCCAGATCAACATAAACCATTTTTATGACTTCTTCTGTAGTAATTGCAGTGTCATACAGAAAACATCTACCACAACCCGCTTGAAAAATCTGAGTTTCACTAAGTTTTAACACGTCTAGAACGATACAAAATCGATATTTGAACAATGAACGAAAGATACATCACACTTGTTTGCACAAGAAACTTGTGGCACAAAAACAGGCACATTATAAAGATGTAATGCGAGCTCTATTGTAATTTTAGAGGGCATATATATAAAATTATTTCGCCTCAATAACAAGTAAAGTGGGACAGTTATAGGCTGTTATTTGATATTTATCTGTACTCGAATACCGTACGAATACTAATAGTTTTTCACATGCGGCTCCACCGGTTTGTGAATAATGGTTCATAAGTTAATTCATTATACATGACACATACATAAATTGGTAGTTTTCAACCAACTTCAACAAAAAAGGAAGGCGAAAGGAGGTTCTCAATTCAGTTGTATTATTTGTTTATGTTTGTAACCTCAGAATTTCATCACCTATTAAGCGATGCCGATTGATTTTTGCGTATGTATCTGCCTAAGTCGAAACTGGCTGGTCCCATCCGAGTTCAGAAAATAAATGCTAAAGGTTTTTGGTACAATTTTATTAACTCTAATTAAGCAAATTAGAGTAGATGTAATATAATAGCTAGTTAGGAATAGGTGTGAGTTGAGTTCTCACACACTTTGTGTAATCCAATCAAATTATGTTATTCGAGCCTGTTTTTATTTTGGTTTATTTGATTGCTGCATGTTGTTTGATTCTTGCGTTGCACGATTTATTCCTAGTGCGAGAGCTGTGTTACGAACCTCTATGGCCTGAACTTTTTGAAATGAAGGAAACTTTCTTTTACTAATATAATGCCTCAGACAATTTTATTATGTAAATTTTTTACGATGGGCTGAAATTTCTTTGAGTCCTATGACCAACATCAAAAGCTATTAGACATAAAAAACCACAAAAGAAGGCAAAACATCCCACAACCATCTAACATACCTCTGCAACATCAATGATTCAATTCGCTCCAAACCACATAGTCTAAGTGCCATCAACACCATTCACCGCAAAGTTTATTGGAACATTCAGAGATACACCGTCAAAGGACGGCCGGTGCGGTGAGGCCGTAGATTGTAACTAACCCGAGCTTGATTGTCAAACACTGGTCTCAATACTCAGGCCGAGATCTTATACAGATTTAGTAAACGCGTGATGTGTTGAGGACAAAGATAGTGGGTCGAGGTCACCTTTAGATTTCTGAAGACACAATACATCGTACATATCACACATCACAGAGTAAGAGATCCTTCCACGGTGATATTTGCTATCACTGTCTAAGGATCTCTTCTTACCCTCTACTACCAAACTGTGTTGTGTTTCTGAATCACAAAAATCGTTGTGTCGGGTAGTGATTGAACCCTCAGTACTCCCAGTTTTAACGGCGAGACGACCGCTTAAATTACAACGCCATACCTACAGTATATTGAATCGTCTCTTGGCACTTTCTTTGTTATATCACTGTATCAAAGCTACTCAATATAATTAAGCAACTTGTCATCACAACTAGTACAAAATCAACAAACGTTGCACTACCTTTGAAAATATATGAGAATGTCAGGAACAATAGTACCAGGAAAGCATGAGTTATCAACAGTGTGTCTGGTAGCAGCGCAAACCTTATTACGACGCGAGTGATTCGAATAGTCACACTGCGCCAGGTGACTAATGTGTGAGCAGGTGCAAAAGATAGACTGACAGCTGTCTTTTAGGTCAGTGTGTTTTTTTTTGTTTGTATATCAAAATGCAGAGAGCCTAGGAAAACCCAATATATTGACCAGAGGCTTTTGACTACAAACCCACGGTGCGTGTCACTGCCATTACGAAGTTTAATGCGTCTCAAATAATTATATAGAACCTGCTAAAAAGTGAAGGAAAACATCGTGAGGAAACGTGCATGTCTGGAGGCAAATTATTGATTCCGACACCAATACCAACCCATTAACATTAATAACATAACAACATGGAACAACCAAAAAATTACTCCAAATTGTATGAACTTTATTAACGTATATTCACAACAACAATGAATGTGCAAGCGCACACAGTCGGAAACTATGCCTCGGCATGCTGCAACGTTCTTAAGGATGACGAGGCGTCCTTAAGCATGCCGCCCCGAGTGTTGCCTCGGCGCCAGCGGCGGCGGCGCGGCGTGCGACGGCGTACCGAAGGATCCCGAAGTATCCCGAAGCATCCTTAAAGCTGCCGACGATCATATATCATGGAAATTTCTACTTTATTGCCTATAAGTTAATGTACAATGCTTTTTATCACCTAAAATCCTCAGCCGTGCCGATGCCGATAATGAGCGCCGGGCCTAAGTCTATATGGCGATACAACACCTCATACGTCCTCTGCTAATTTGCGACACGATAGCATTGAAAGTACATAATATGCCCTACTATTTATAGCACATACTATTTTTTTCGTGTATTTTTCCTTTAATCGCCTATTACGTCACCCACGGAATGAAATGGGTTAATGGTACTTTGTCTTCTCAATCTTCTTCCTCTTAGCGTTATCCCAGTTTTAATCTGGGGTCCGCTTTCTAGTCTAACCGGATTTGGCTGAATATTAGCTTTTCCACAGAGTGACTGCCTGTCTACCCTCCGCAACCCGAAGGGATAGCGATATTCCATGGTTTAGACTAGTGTCAGTTAATTTAGAAGGTACTGACACCCTGTAACGACTGTCAAAGATCTTCATGACAACCGGGACCGACGGCTTAACGTGCTCTCCAAGGCACGGGACAAGCGATAATTAACAATTCAATACGCACATAACTCCGAAAAGTCATTGGTGCGCGCCGTGGATTCGAACCCGATACCCTCTGCATTGCAGACTGTTGGTATATCCACTCGGCTATCGCTGCCTTTGTCTTCTCAATCCATTACCCCAAAAGAGATTAATTAATAATTTAGATTATCTAGGATAAAAAATAAATTATTTAATCACTTCCGCTCATAACTTGGAACTCAAGTTCGGTTAACGGTCGCAAGTTTAGCCCAAACTGCGAATACCTTAGTAATACAACGCCGCAGAGTTGTGATTTGAATGCAACAAATCCACTCGGCTAGGTGCACCACAATGTTTAAATACCTATAAACAAACGTGGAAAATAACTGAACTAAATGCTTGGAATATTTTAGTATTTTTGTTCTTCTGGAAAATTCTGTCGGATGTTTCTATGTACCTTCTGGGATATATTCATGACTCAAGAGAGAATTATAAAATTCGCAAAGGAAACTTTTTATTTTATCCGCGTAATTATAAGTAAATATCATTTAGTTATAGGTTCAGGTAATTGTATTCAATCAAATCTTGACTAGCGATAACCTTGTTAAGATACCAACAGACTGCGATGCAGAGGGTATCAGGTTCAAAACCACGGCGCGCATCACTGACTTTTCGAAGTTGTGTGCGTATTCACTTGTTAATTATCTACAAATTGCCCCATCCGTCGGATAATTAAGCCGTCGGTCCTGGATGTCGTGAAGATCTTTGACAGACGTTATGGAGAGCCACACTTGCATATACTTAAACTGGTCCAAACGTGGAATGTGAGTTGTGGAGGTCAGACGGCTGTGGCTATGTGAACAAGGAAATATTCTTTCAAATCTGGTAAAAGCAGAAAGCAGACCCCGAGCTTTACGGCTTGAAGTCTAGATGCAACTAGGATAATGCATGTCTAGTGGTAGAGATAGATATTTGACTTTAGCTCCATACAAAATATGTAAAATATCTATCTTTAGTAGCCAAATCTATAGATTGATTTAATATTAGAAACGGGCGTCGGTGTGCTAAATTTGTCTGAGAATATTATTTGTGCATTGTCACCGCACCAAGTTGATTTGCATTACTACTATTGTCGCTTACTCGTCACAGAATGTCTCCAAATTCAACAAGTTCGTGGACACAGTACGCACTTTTGTATTTTGTTTATGAGTGCTGTTACTTAAAACGATGTATTACCTCGTTTATATTCTAAGTGCGCTGTTATAAAGAATTGTGCGGTTCGTTATCTAAAGCGTATTAATGAGACCATTAATTCGTTTTCTGTTATTCATATGGGAATGAATTACAGAAAATTGTATACGATAATTTTGGTGTATTCCCGAAGCGGTAAAGAGTTACCAAATAGAAGGATTGTGGTACTAAAGATCTTCGTAGAATTATTACTAGGTACATATTATTATAATATCTACAAGCAAATAAGGGCAGTCGCTAAAAATATGTTGTAAGTAAATTCCTTGCTTTAGGGTATTTCTAGAGTACAAGCTGGAACAAATTTCAGTTAAAATAAAAGCTATGTTCATATTTCTGTAACCTTCATATTATTGACACGAGATCACCCTTTTAAATAACATCAGCCCAAAATACATACAAATCAGTACATCTATATATTAAAAGAATTTGTGTTTTATAATACGAGTCGGCCAGCCCGTTCTACGCAACCGATTCGCATGATTTTTTTTTAAATGAAAGTTCTCGCTGCATAGATTTGTCATCAAGTATTAAAAATTACCTAACTTGCACATTCATCAAGTTATATGCAAAAACAGTTTTCTCCCATACATTTTTTACGTTTTCGTAGCCGTAGTCAATGACTTTCTGCTTCTATATATCTGGTTTTCATTGAGGTAGGCGTTTCGTTATAGGCCTAAAACACGCGCTGAAAAGAGCTCTTTCATTTGATGGTATGTTTATTTAAATTGGGTAAGTTTGAAGGAAGATAGGTGTGGACATTGAACTTATTTTTCAATATTTTCCTATAAATTTCTTAAGATTTCATTGCTTTCTCTCTACATGGACGGTTGTAAATTCAAAAATATTTTTATGGCATCTAATAAGTTCCTTGCGGTAACTGCCAGGAAAAAACGTTATGCCTCCTTAAGGTGACCTTGCTTTACTTTCATACGGGTGTGAGTGTAGGTAGTGGTGTGTAAAATTATACCCGATGTTGGTCATATTATCACTATAGTGAATTATCGCTGATGGCAGGTAATATTCTCCGAATGTTACCAGTTAACCCTTAATGTTGGGTGAACTGACCTCTGATGTTGAGGAATTTTCCTTACGTTTTATGTTAGGAAAATTTTTGTGTTTTTAAATTACGGACTTTCTTCGGGCATCCTAATTTTTTTTATGTGGAACATATTACAGCGGTTCATAGTACTATTGTCACATAATTATATTATTACAAGTGGTAGTTATGGTAGAAATTGTAGCTTTGGGAGAAAAGGTAGGTACTTTTGACAGCTCCGGCGGTTTTGGTAGAAATGGTAGTTTAAAAAAAATGGTAGATATGATAGTGTAAGTACGAATAGTAGTTTTGGTACAAATAGTAGTTTTGATAGGAATATTATTTTCGGTAGCAATAGTAGTTTTGGTAGAAATGGTATTCTTGGCATATATGTATTGTAGTTTTGGTAGCAAGGTTACTTACGATTGCTACCAAAGCTACCATTCCGACCAACACTACAATTTCGACCAAAACTATAAACGTCATTATTACATTTCTAAATTATGATGGATTAATCACACCCATACACAAAACAAAATAAATCGTGCTTCTCACTGAAAAATTTAGCTGGATAACAAATAAAACCAATTTTCTTACGTATAAAAATAAGGTGTTTCTCTATATTTTTAATTTTGTTGGTAAAATATTGACAGTTAAAGAAAAAAGTGAAGTTAGCGTACATAAGTTAGTTAGGTACTTAAGTTTCTGATTTAATAACGTATTTTTTGTGAGTAGTTGTGTTTTCAATTATAATGATGGTTCTTGGAAGGAAATTGAAAAATGCTCAGAGAAAGTTTGAACAAAGAATCTTGGTAAATGACGGCCCTGTTGGAAATTTGGTACTGGATCCTCCTACTGCTAAAAAATACGGTCGGAAACGGGTTCAGATTTGATTAAATCTGCCATCAACAATTTTCAAGTTATTTCCATTCTTGGTGACGGTAATTGCTTATTCCGCGCAATTTCTTATTGTTTATATGGAAGTGAGAATAAACATTATGAAATTCGTTTGGCCACTGTTGATAACATTGTCAATAAGTTATATACATCCCGTATATAGTAACTTCATTGTTGGTGACGAAGCATATTATGGCCAGACCATTACAAATGCAACAGATTACAAACGTGTGATGGGTGCCAATGGACAGTACGCAGGGCATGCTTAACTTCAGAGTGTAAGTGAGCTTCAGAGTGTAACTCTGAATTGACACTCGGGATATAGAGTATCAATAAAATTCAGAGTTCACCTGGAAAACAGTAATACGATTACTGATTATGGTACTGGCGAAATTGTTCATAACTTGCTATTTTCTGGGCACCTGGACGAAGGACATTACAGTGTCCTAATGGAAATAATGGTAGGGCAGCTGTCATATTGAAGAACTTTCTTTCGTCAATGTTCAGTTATACATATTATATATATTCCTATTGCGCGGCAAACCATTCAGTAATGCCAAGGTCGAAATTTCACGATAACTAAGGTGCAACGCAAAGCCAATGTTGTGAGAAAATAAGTTTTGTGATATATACATTTTTGGTAAGAATATAATCTTTTTACTTATTAGATAAGGCTACAATGTACTCATCATACCTATATGTAGGTAAGAGCTTTTTTATAATATTAAAATATGCTGTGGAGCAGCACGGGTCCTCTAGTATTTATATAAAAATACAATCTACACCCAAACCAGAACCTCGCAAAGAACCGAATGAAAACTATTCGCTCCACAGGGATCTTATTCAAATACGTTAAAAGCCCGGTATATATTTACTCAACGTGTACGTATATTTAGTCTATATTTACCCAACACTCACATGCCATTAGAACGTAAGACTTGGAACGAATAAGGAACAATCTACGCCTATCGAACCTTCCACTGTGTACGGGTGCAATTTACATTTTTTGCGTTAAGAAGGTTGGATTGGGGACAGGGATCGGATGTGTGTTGAGCTTTGATTTTTAGAGCTTGATTTATGCTTTTGTAGTTGGCTTTATCTATTTTACGAGTCGCAGATGTCATCGTTCATCATTGTCCGTGTGGTGACGGATTAAGAATACGAATTGTCACCACCCCATATAATCCCATGGGTGTCGTAAGAACCGACAGAGGGAGCATAGTATGCAGAGAACAGCACTGCAAGAGAAGGAAAACTTGATACAAACCCTATACCAACCCGCTTGGCCAGCGTGGTATAGTAGGCCAATTCCTCCTTTCAAAGGAGAGGCCTAGTCCAGCAGTGGACTATCAAAGGCTGGTGATGATGAGATGTCATCAAAGTCAACATTTTTTATTCATTTGGGTCACAATGTGACGCTTATGAACTTCAAAATAATTAATTTATAAAATAATTACTTAAAGACTCTACATTTACATTTACTGCCATGTTCGCAAAGCAAGGGCGAAGAACCATAATAAGAATAACCAACCAACCAGAACGGGCAATAAAACTCACGGTCACTGCAACTGTTACACCTTCTATACCACTTGTATATTTTTACTGTACATAATAATACTCAAGCATAATACTTAATTTTAATGTTCATTTAGTTAGCCTCCTCAGAATAGACATGGTGAAACAGGAGCATCCACTTACATTATATATACCTAATAATGCAGGCAATCCGCGAAAGTGATCAGAACCATGATGGAAATGATGCAGTTAAATATTAAAATTTAATACCAGCCCGCAAGACCGTCCTCGACCAGTGATCGCAAGTAGCACCCGTTCACGAGTATGACGCATGGGCCAGCCATCATCCCTCTCGTCATATTAGAGGGACAGGGATGACCCGACACACAACGCCGCCACAAGAAATGACATTTTAGTGAGCATGATGACAACGGTATACGAACCGGCAGTAAGAAACAATCTATTGGTATACTGACCATGACCGCCAATCACCTCCACTTTCCAGATCGTTATTATTAACATAAATTGGTGGAACGCGTAAAGGAATAAAAATGTAGAAAGAATTTTGTGAAGGTGACAAATGACAATGATATGATCAGGGATAAATAATGTTAAACTACATTCAACAAATCATAAAAATATCCAAATCCTGCAAAAACATGTGTTCACGAGGCTTAACATGTCACTTATCAAAACGAGAATTTAACAAATTTATATAACAATTATATTGAACGGTCAGAAAAGAAAATATAGCCTAAGGGAATTTTTAAATGATAAAACACCATGGGGGTAGGCCCATGGTGTCTTATCATTTAAAAATTCCTTATCAGTGTAATAACCCCTTTGTAAAAAGAAGTTCCTAATTGTCCGTTTGTATTTGTGCATGAGTAAATTCATTATTTCAAAAGGCAATTTGTTGAAAAATCGTTTTGAACTTTATATAAACGGTAGTTAGTTCCCACTAGTTTATGCTTATTCCTTGAGTTCACTTTGTGCAAATCACTATTTTTGCGGTATAGAATTAAGTTTTTCTTAATGTACATTATAAGTTAGCACATATATATTGCAATGCAACTGCCAATATATCTCTCAGCTATAAATTCTAGGTAATAATAACTAGCAGTCAACCCCTAAACTTCTACCAATCTGCACTGGGTAAGCATGATGTTTTCAGAAGCCCGAATCTAGCAGTAGAACAGCTTATTAAAAGCACTAACATTGATGATTTCAATCAAAATTAAATTACTATTTACTGATTGAGGGCAGAATTTTCCCGTGACCACTATGAATGTAATGCAACCATAATGGAGGTTAATACTGGTAGTTAATTTCAGTGATTAAGTATCAGCGTAAGGCAATAAGATTTCATCTTTTCTGATAAAAAATACGAGCAAACGGGTAAGATAAAACAGAAATAAAAACAGGTTTCTATATTGACAATTATCACACCCTTATGACCCAAAAGCTAAAAACAATCCAACAGTGTGAGTATTGCTTAATATCTCTTTTTAAGTTTTTACACGTCGACCCAACTCACCAGCAATATCCATTACACAAGCGAAACACTTAAATATTTATGTAACAAATAATCACAAAACCCACCTAAACGGAAGTGTCCATTAGTTTAAAACTTTACATAAAGCAAATATTTGGCAGGGAATTTGCTTTGACAAAATCGGCAGCTTAACTGCAAGTCACTCAATCAGCCGTTTGAGACACGGACCAAACTAAGTTATGTCAAGTAACTGTCGCAATACTCGTCCCACTCGTATACTCGCTCCACTTGACCCGTTTGCCCCATTCGTCCCATATGCTACCGAATGTTAGCCCAAAATTCACCGCTCAAAGATATAACTTTCACACATTCCAACAGAAATCGTTGATAGAGAATTCTTTTAAGAAACTATGTAATTTTATTGTCATCAATGTTCTTTCAGTAGAAAAGACTTCCTTGTTTAGAAAACGAAATCTTCGGTATATACAATGACATTAATGTACACCCCTCTTAAACTTTTTGACAGTATTATATACATTTCATCATCAGCCTTCAACAGTCCTCTGCTGGACTAGGCCTCTCCTTTGAAAGGAGGAATTGGCCTACTATACCACGCTGGCCAAACGGGTTGGTATAGGGTTTGTATCAAGTTTTCCTTCTCTTACAGTGTTGTTCTCTGGATAATATGCTCTCTCTGTCGGGTCTTACGACACCCATGGAATGATATGGGGTGGTGACATTCCGTATTCTTAATCCGTCACCACACGGACATTTAGATCATATATATTCAGTCATATTCTCTGTAGGTATGCTAGAGCGGCTGACATTTACATAATGTTGATAACCAAAAAGTTTGCAACTTGTTTTTAAATTCCACCAGAAAGAGCAAGCAATGGCTCTCGTAATAAAGAATTAGTCACTACTTTTAATAGCAGAACATAATATTCATGCCTTAAAAAGACTTTAGAAAAGACGTTACGGTGCTGGCAGCATAAAAAGAAGAGCATTTAATGGCTACTGGTTTAACATCAAGTGCATGCTTCTTAGAGAAACCACAAAAAGTCTACTTTAACTAACACAATAAAGTTATCTTCCGCAAGGTGGAAGTACTTTGCCCGACAGGCCAAATTTAATTTCAATTTTAAACTGCGTCAAAATTTTAATTTAAAAATGTAATTTATCTCAGCGTACACCTGAAATATTTTCAACGGCAACCTCGTCCAGCACACACGGCAAGTTAATTTTATGTAAATAAGTCAATATCTGTGAATACTAAAACCAATATTATGCGGGATTACATCCAGTATTGGGCCAAATCCTTACCGGGAGTCTGTACGGGGCATTACGAACGAAGCCCGCGGTAATTTCGCAGCTCTGCCATTTTGTGGGCTGCCTAATTGCAAACCGTCATGGCGTCGACGCAGGCTCACATTCCCGTGCGCTTACAAGATTTACACTGGATGCCTGAATACCGCCATGTGTCTTTGCTGAAATCTAGCCGCCTTCAACCATCGTGGAAGGAATTTCGCCAGATAATTTAGGGGTAAATGTGATTTTTAGCGCAGATATTCTTTGTTCCACGCGCTCGCGGTATTTCCTTTGTGTTTAAAGCGGTTGTTTCGTTATTTTAAGAACTATATTTGTTTATTTTTTTACAGGAACGTTGTTTTGTGTTTTAATAGCTTTGAAGTATAGAGAGGAAAATTAAATGTGTAGCGCAGCTATTGTCCTTTATTTTAGAAGGAAATTATTGACCCTGTTCGGTCATGTGGTCAATAGTTGAATGGTTATCAGTCAGCTAGTCTAGTCAATTTTATTAAGCGAATTTTCAAATTAAGGACATATTTTCGGCCAACAGCATAACACGAGGTCTTCTAGACCAAGCAAGTTTTAATTATCAGCCTGTAGCAATGCACAGCTGGATGGACGTGGGCTCTCTCTCCTATGGCACGCCAATGTACTCGGATTTCAGCTTTCCTCGTCAAGCATCTATCAAGCAAGCATTCTTTGAATATCATTGCCTCAAGAAGCTTTATTTTATGGAAAATATGGTATAAAATATATAAATAACAATATTAAGGATATGCACCATACATACAATAACTATCCAAAACTCATCGACCAGGGCAGCATAAAAGCATAATAGTATAAAAACCAAAATACTTGCATCGAACACTCAATATGCACTCAGCGAAATTCGAATTAATAAAAGTACGAGTGCATAAGCAATAAGCATATTTATTACAGGATTGTCTGACATATTCGGAATCGTTTCCAATTCGAATTCAATCCGAGTAATGTTTTACACCCGGATCATATTGAAAAATATTTTGTTCAACAAGTAGACGCGTCTGAACGGACTGCATTCCCTGTTAGATATGAATAAAATTCCCTTTTTAAAATGCAGGCAGAAATATGAGATATTTGAAAATGCAAGGACGCTTCTAAATAATTATGTGAATGTTTGGGAATGAAAATGTGTTGAAAATTGAAATGCGTTTTTAAGTACATAGCTGTCTCGGCTATATGGTTACTTTATAGAGTTAGTAATGGTAAGGCTAAACAAACGTAATTTTGTAAGTAGTGTATTTAGTCACATATATAGGCCAATTTTGAAGTTCAACTGAAATTTGGTTGGGCTGCCAAAGGGATGGGCATAATTTCAGTTGCTATCCAAATTCGGCTACGTCTGTACTAGCGCATTCTGGAACAAACGCGCTCGCTTAACTCACCTCATCCGAGCGCAATACGGTTGAATGCGCGTGAGGCCACTGATAATTCCTTTTGCGTTGCTGTGTGTACAAAAAAGACATTACTATGAAACCAAATGCAGCGTAAATACGTAATTTTTACCTATATAACGAGGTACAACTCAATAATTAACTCTTTTGGTCCACTTTTATCTATCCTACTAGATTTAACCATTTCTGCCAGATTTCGAGGGAATTTCGAGTAGTCCTTCTCAGTGCTCTCCTACGGTCCCCAAGAAAGATCCAAGTCAAATTTGTGTTTCTTTCAGTCAGACAGTAACGCAAGAATTTTATACTTCAATTGAAAATCAAGATTTGGTTGGATAAAGTGGTAACATACTAGATTTGTTTTGTAACTTACTAGATAGGTTTTCTACCAAATTCATCAAGAAATCAAGGAAGCCACTCTTCTTGCAATATGATGAATTCGAATGGACACCTTATGACAGCTAAATTGTGTGGTCACACAAATTAATAATAATAATAGAGTCGGTCAGGGCCTCGGCTCCGGCTTGCCTTTATTGGCTGGTTGGAGCATCCAGCCCAAGAGTTGAGCAAGCAAGCCAGAGTTGAGAATCCTGAGGGTTCAGGACTCTCAACTCTGGCTTGCCTTGGTCGGTCGGCCAGGAAGAAGCCGCAAAAGCTACTATCTCAGGGGTGGAAGTGTCATTCTCGAGGGCGTAACTACGGGGAAACCCGCTCCGGATCAGGAGACCCGCGATGGCGAAACAGGTGCCGCACCGCTCTACAGCCCTAGCCACTCGCACCGGTGTTGCCCTCTGGCTGCCTTTATGGCAGACATTGCTTGCCTTGGCGACTATTAAGAGAGATCCATTGAGTTGGCGAGTCACCACCTGCCTCGCAGAAGGATGCTATTAGAGTATCAGGCAGGTGCCGTTTGTATTCATCGTTTTTATTACTAGTCCATCAAACACCCATCTTCATAGTCTATTTCTATTACATTCCACATTAAGACAATAATCCTAGGTACACTTGCTGTGGCTAGTCCATAGCTGTACTCAATAGTGCAGATGTGGAGGCTCCGCGGCATGTGTCCCATCCCATTTTAGATTAAAACTCTCTACGGGCGTCTTTATGTTTCACCCATGTCCCCGTGTAAGCCTCCCAAAGGACCGGTTATTCTTCTAATTGGTGTTAGAAGAATAACCGGTCCTTTGGGAGGCTGTTAGAAAAAAAGCCGTGAGGAAAGAGAAACATAATAATAAATTTATTTTCTCTTAAATTCTTAAATTGCAATTCGACAAAAGCTCCTACGGTATGTTAAAGTAAATAAATAAACACGATTTACTACAGTCTAGTGGTAGCGCCATCTACCTTTCCATCGAGAACTAATCACATCAACGTCAATCGTTCCACGCTTGCTTGTCCAATGCGAGCGATGCCTTTTGTTTCCGTCCCTGTCTATCCCATTCCCTAGAAGGGGCGCGCCTTTCGCGGATTGGTTGCCACGTTCATCGACGCGAGAGACAGTCTAGAATAATCCGCGTCGCGACGAACTGTACTGCACCGCCATAATTTTACCGCTCCCGCTTTATACCAAAAACCTAATAAAACCGCCCGCGAGTGAAAGTGATTTGTGTAGTGGAGTGATTCAAACAGCTTCAGGATTCTCGAAGACACCAGGAGGCTGCCATTTGCAAGGAAAGAGGACTGACGTACAAGGTAAGGCGTGTTCCCACACCCCGTCTATTCGTCTCCTATCCTTTCCATGATCCCATTTACATTCACTTCCTCAATTCCTAGTCGATAAGAACCCAAATCCTACAGTCCACCATATTAATAGTTTTCCCAAATCGAACATTCGGTTCGCCGAAACATTTTTTGATCCATATGAGTCGGTTTCATTTACGTTTTATACGTAAAACCTCGTTATATCTATATACCTAGGCAGTTATAGCACCTAGCTATACTCCTAGTCCATTCACATAACCTTCACATGGTTGTATTCGCACGCATCAGTAGGTAATATACTTTTATGTAGCTACCTACTTACCCAATTATTATTTCTGGAACTATCATAGTTGTCTTGTACATCTCATATTTTAAGCAACTTTTAATTCCACCGCTTTAAAGTGGTGCCTAGGTACTTACGTAAAATAATAGGTACTTTAGATATTCTTATTTTGTTTCGGTCTCATTAGCTTATACTTATGTAAGCATGTCACAACAAAAGAAGTCACGCGTGTCGGAAGACAAAGAGATGACAATCTTAGAAGCAAAACGCAATATTTTATTTGAGCGTATTCAAAACATTTATGAGCGTTCAAAGACCGCAGCCGTTTCTGATAGTAATAGGGAGTCATTTCTCAGCTATTGTATGACAGTAGATAGTATTCGAACAGATTTTCATAAGTTGTTAGACGATTATAACGCAAGATTGCTTTCTACTAATCCTGATGAAAAACCGAATTATCAGGCGTACACCTCTTTCGAAGACCTTTATTGTATTATTAAGCGTATACAATCGCAATTGGAGGGTAAATATTCGGCACAGCCCGTTTCCGCGGCTCGCACGCCAAAGTTACCGCCAATCGAGATTGTGTCGTTTGATGACGATATACGAAACTGGCCGTTAATCTATGCAAGTTTTTAGTCTACAGTGCACGATAATGGTTCTCTGACAGATGCTGACAGGTTGTACTATTTAATAGGTAAACTGTCACCGAAGGCCCAGTCCGTATTTGCAGGTGTCACACCCAGTGCTGAGAATTATCAGGTCATATTTCAGTCACTACTTGATAGATATCAAGACACGCGCGTCCTAGCGTCTACCTACTTTGACCAAGCTTTAAATCTTAAACTGTCCGGTGCCGCATCTGTCTCGAATTTCCAGCTGTTTATAAATAACTTCGTAACCGCGGTTAATTCTCTTAGGAACTTAAAATTAGAAGATCTTTCCGACTTTATGTTGCTTCAACTCGCTTTAAAAAAGTTTGACACTGAAACAATTCGTGCTTTCGAGATGACGGAACGCAATAATAAAATACCTACACTAGATAGTTTTATTTCGTTCATCAAAGATCAGTGTCGAATATTTCATAATACGCAGTCTAGTTCACCTAGCCCGTCTAATACTAACAGCAGCAAACAAAGGTTGAATAAAGCGCGAAATAGTAATAATAACTCGGTCCCTAATCCACAATCTTAGGTAATATACTCGGAATCTAATAAAATTAATTCACAGAAGTGTCTGTGCAGTAATATAGTGCTCGAACATTTCTACAAGTGTCCCGCCTTTAATGGTTTAAATCCGACTGCTCGTTTCAAGTGCATGAAGGACAACAGGGCTTGCATTAATTGCTTAAGTATAAAGCATAAAACTAGTGATTGTTATAGTAAGACGAGATGTCGTTCATGTAATCAACGACACCACTCATTGTTGCACTTTGATAAAAGTAGTCCGTTGTCAAGCCAAGCCGCTAACCTTGACACACTTACGTCGCAGATGCAGGCTACGATAACTGCGTCTCCCACGATTCAGAATGAATTATCGTTGTGTACGACACGTATCGCGCGGGTGACGCGCACGCGAGGACGGCACTCGCGCATCTATAATGATCCGCGCAGGGCCAAAACGCAGTGTACGGCGTCTAAGACGGTACTGTTAGCGACAGCGCAAGTTATCGTTTATGATGTTAATGGGTCACCGCACATGGTACGTTGTCTACTCGATAGCGCGTTTCAGACCAATTTAATAAAATTGGAATGTTTCAAAGGCCTCGGATTGTGGAATAACTTTAGAAATACTAGTTCAACGGTCAAAGGAATCGGCGGGTCAGAAAAACATTGCAAGGGTTCCGTAGATGTTAAAATACATTCACGTTTTGATAGGAATATTAATTTTAACATTTCTTCGCTTATCGTGGAGCGTATCACGGACGCATTGCCGAACGCTAATGTAGACGTAGCATCACTCACTCACCTCGAGTCATTGCCGCTGGCAGACGCGGAGTTTGCGAATCCGGCAGGCATTGATCTTTTGATCGGAGCTTCAATATTTCCGCACTTACTACTAACTAAAATAGTACGTAGTGAGCGATATGATTTACCGCCCGCAATTGAGACGGTATTTGGGTATGTGATTATGGGTACCGTACCTACGTTACATACTTCTCATTGTATTACGTCTTGTTGTTGTTCTGTTCTTCAAGAGATCAAGGTGGGTGCTAAAACTGTGTGTAAGTTAAAGGACTAATTAGCTATGCTACGCCATGCTATGCTATGCTATGCTATGCTATGCTATGCTATGCTATGCTATGCTACGCTATGCTATGCTATGCCATGCTATGCTATGCTACGCTATGCCACGCTATGCTACGCCATGCTATGCTATGCTATGCTACGCTGTGCTACGCTATGCTACGCCATGCTACGCTATGCTAAGCTATGCTACGCTATGCTACGCTATGCTACGCTATGCTACGCTATGCTACGCTATGCTACGCTATGCTACGCTATGCTACGGTATGCTACGCTATGCTACGCTATGCTACGCTATGCTACGCTATGCTAAGCTACGCTACGCTACACTATACTATACTACACTTCCGCTTTGTATATGGATGACATTGCCTGTAGTGTCATACCCGCTCCGCTAGCAATTTCGCTTTGTGAAGAGCTCATTCAGCTTTTCAAGCGAGGCCAGTTTGATCTTGTCAAATAGACGAGCAACTCTAAGGAGGTTCCCGCACGCATACCAGATTCTCATAAAGCTTCTGCAGACATTGAGTTTGAGAAGTCTGTACCGCATAAGGTTCTCGGTTTACGCTGGGACAAATCCTTTGATAGTTTTCGGTTTGACGTCTGACCGCCAGATGACAAGTGCACTAAACGCACTATGCTGTCCACAGTGGCTCGACTATGGGACATAATGGGTTTTGTGGCTCCCACAATTTTGTACGCCAAGCTCTTGATCAAGGAACTTTGGCTATCAAAGTGTGAGTGGGATGAAACACCCCCTGACTATATTGTCGCCGCTTGGGGCCAGTTTTGTATTGAGCTTACCGCGCTCAATCAAATTACTATTCCGCGTCATCTTGGGTTGGTAGATGGATGTACCATCAACTTAATAGGTTTCGCTAACGCCAGCGAGCGTGCTCACGGCGGAGTCGTATATCTGCAAGTCCGCTTTGGTTCTAAATACTCGGTGCAGTTAATTTGTGCCAAGTCTAAGGTCTCGCCTGTTAAAACCATTTCGGTTGCGAGACTGGAGTTGTGCGCGGCCTTTCTGCTGTCTCAGTTGCTCCGCAAGGTTCAAGACACAGTTTTGCCCCACTACCCTATTAATAAAATATATGCATTTTCTGACTCCAAGGTAGTGCTCGCTTGGATTTATTCTTCTCCTCACCGCTGGCAGATTTTGTCGCCAACCGCGTTAGTAAATTGATTGAACTTGTTCCCGCTACTTGTTTCAATCACGTCGCGGGTTATCGTACTCGTCTTCAGGAAGAACTTTCCATAGATCATTTTGACTGGAAGCTTATTCCACCAGCATCACCACATTTCGGTGGATGTTGGGAAAGCATGGTCAAAGTAATTAAAACGCATCTCTTCAAAGTTATAGGCCAACAGATCCTCTCTTACGAAGAGCTTTTAATTGTCCTTGCACAAGTCGAGGCACTGATCAACTCGCGTCCGCTCACGGCATTGAGTAGTGACCCTGCAGAACCATCCGCGTTAAGCCCTGCACATTTTCTGAACACAGTGCCATTATCGTAATTTCCGGCTCCTGAAGCAGACTCTTCAAGCTTGCTCCAGAGACATATTCTGCTGGATAAACTCGTGCAGTCGTTCTGGCGGCGCTGGCGTGCGGAATATCTACACCAGCTTCAGGCTAGATCCAAGTGGAATAGTCCTGCATCCCCTATACAGGAGGGTACGTTGGTCGTCATTATACATGAAAATGCTCCGCCGCTTTCATGGCCGTTAGCCATCGTAGAGAAACTGCATACTTCCAAGGACGGTACAACCCGCGTTGTTACCGTGAAAACCGCGAAGGGGAGCTACGTGCGCCCTGTTGTACGTCTCTGTCCGCTTCAACTCAGTGAGATCTAGCCTGAAGTTGGATCTACCTCTTAGTTTAAGTATTTAGTTTGTAGTTTTCGCTATTATTGCGTTTGTAGTTTTCGCTAAAGTTAATTTAGATTAATTTTGTTATCATATCACTGTCTTAGCCTATTGATGGGTTATGCGGTAGTACACCCAACATAGCTAAGTCCAATTCTATTTCTTTTAAAGTATTATATTAATATAAATTATTAGACACCTGTAGTTATTGATTATCCACGGTAAAAATGGAGAGAAAATCAGAAGAAATTGTCTCACAAAAATAATATGATTCAATCTACCTTAAAACACAATATACATCCATGCTAGTTTTGCCACGAGTAACCATAATATAAAACAAACATATAAAACGTTATCGTATCCGATACAATATAAGAGCAACATAAACTGTCACAGATACGAATAAACAAAAACTATATACGACATGTATTTGAGAACCAGGCGCGCATAAAATCATTCTATCACACTCACATACTAAATGTATATAGGAATACTTCCCTTTCGTTATTATAGCACATTTCAAACTTAGTTGAGCCCCTGCAGGAAGGAAGTGGCAAACGAGCGGCAACACTTCCGGTAGTTCCAGTGTTCTTTCAGCGATTGCAACGAAAGTTTTGTGTCAAATGTTATTACTCTATTGCCTTTTCTGACGTGCTCGGACCCATTTAGAATTGTGTTATCTCTTTGTAGTTGCGTTTCGTAAGGAAGATCTTTTCAATTGGACTGTGAGACGTCCACTGTACTTGGCTGACAATCGTTTTGGGTACGCACTCTAGAGCTTTTCTTTAGTCGCAGTTCTAAATAACGATCTAATAAAGTTTAAGTTGCTGTAATATAATAAAGTTGCTGTAGTATAGTTAGGCATGTGTCCTAAAATGTAATAAGCGATTGATTCGTTCCTTTATTGGATGTTAAACTGAAATACCTGATTTTTCTTCAAAAATCGATCAGCAACATTACTAATTACGGCTTTTTAAAAACCTTTTTGAATTTGACACGAAAACGCTGTAAACCATCATGGCAGTTGAGTGATATCACAAACTACAAAACAAAACCGTTAATGAAGTCTGGTCTGATATACCCAATTACCCACTTTTATTTTGTTATATTCGATTTGACATGTAGAAAGCTTGACGTTTTAGTTGTATTTACTTTTTTTTTTTTGGTGTCGGGTTGGAAAATCCTCATGGAGTCCCTCCGCCCCGGGAGAAGGACGAAGGGGACTGTCAGACTCTTACTGAATAAAAACCAACCCGTGTTCCTCATGTACCCGTGTGTCGGAGGGTAAGCATTCGTCGCTACCCCCCGGCGGGTATTGGCCCGCCAGATGGTCAGGAGGGCCCCGAACAAAACTCCCTTGGCGGCGGATTAAGGTGTTGGGCTCCGCCGCCAAAACACTCAGCGGCCGCAGAGGATAGGGAGGACGGCAACGCAACACCGCATCTCCTCTTCCTCTGCGGCCCCACCACGACGCATCGAATGGTGCACCCCCATTTGGTCGCGGGAGATAGGGCGCGCGGCAACGCAACACCGACACGCCTCTCCCCCCGCGACCGCACCCGACTGCGAGGGACAGACAGAACTGTCCCCCGCACCCGCACCGTTAGACGCATCCTGCGCAGGCCCCGTCAATCCCACGCGGAGCGTCCCCTCCTGGATCCCTCTTAGCTTCACCGCGAGTAACCAATCCACGGTTACTGAGCCCCCCACCACGACAAGGTGGAGATCCCACGAGGGGGTAGTTGTATTTACTACTAAAACGTAAACAACATGAATGGCGGACCTACTGTTTGACGTAATGCTCTCTGATTGGTGTTCACTGTCACAAGAATAAATACATTATTTTTAGTTTTAGTATCCTAAAAATAACATTAATCTTGCCTTTTTATAATAAATAATTAACTTTATTGACATCTTAAAAACATAGTGAATCTATACATACTACAATCAGACCGATTTATTCTTAGTGGACACAAGCCTATAATTTCAACGTGTTGGATTTAGTATGGAATTAAATATTTAGTTAACTGCTAAATAAAAAAAATGCAACGATAGCCTAGTCGGGTTCGAATCCACGGCGCGCACCAATGACTTTTCGGAGTTATGTGCGTATTGAATTGTTCTTCTTCTTAGCGTGTCGATGGCAATCTAAATTGTGCCAGCCCAGAACTTGAATTGTTAATAATCGCTTTTCCCGTGTCTCGGAGAGCACGTTAAGCCGTAGGTCCCAGTTGTCATGAAGCTCTTTGACAGTCGTTACAGGTCGTCAGTACCATGTAAAGAAGATGACACTAATCTAAACCATGGAATATCGCTATCCCTTCGGGTTGCGGAGGTCAGACAGGCAGTCGCTCTGTGGAAAAGCTAATATTCAGCCAAATCCGGTTAGACTAGCAAGTAGACTCCAGAATGAAACTGAGATAACGCGAAGAGGATGATGAATTAAGCGTCGGAACATATCTGACGGAAGATGCGTCGAGCGTATCATCGGTGGCGTCTATTCCGTCAGATGGGTTGGTACATATCTGACGGAAAATATGCGTATCTGCATCGGTTGCGTCTATTCCATCAAATTAGACCTGCTACATTACGCGTCTAGTCAGTTTCTGCTTTCGGCAACTACAGTGCGGTTGCTTTGTATGATATTTAATTTTAAAACTTCGCCCAACGCGTCAGTCAAAATACACGTGGCGCGTGTTGCGCGCGACGTCGACCGACGATACGTTTACGGAAACGGAACAGACGCTGTACGCTCGAAGCACTAACGCATCATCGGTTAGGTGTGAAAGGTTAAATGATTTATCATATAATTGGCTGTTTTGGCGTTACGCGACGGATGATTCGCGATGCATCTTCAGTCAGATATGTGCCGACCCTAACTGTTTAATAGATTAAAAAGGAACCTTATGCTACTACTTGTATATAAAGAAATAATATTAACCAGCTATTTCCCACACTTTTATAGAGCTAGCTTCTAAATCCGCGGCTAGCCAAACAAACTTTCACCCCTATTTTCCCCTCCTAGGGGTAAAATATTCAGATATTCTTTCCTAATGTGTACCTGCGTTATAAAATTCAGTAGTTTAGACAGAGTGTTTATGAACTACATAATTATATAGTATGTTAGTCTGGACAAGAGATTTTACATGTATGGTGACATTATACCCGGTATGTAATTCGATAATTTTAGAATATATAGTTGCGTTTTGTAAGGAAGATCTTTTCATTTGGATTGTGAGACGTCTACTGTACTTGGCTGTCAATCGTTTTGTGTACGCTCTCTAGAGCTTTTCTTTAGTCGCAATTCTAAACAACGATCTAATAAAGTTTAAGGTGCTGGAATTTTAACGGTAGGTACTATTTGTTTTTGTATAGACTTATTTCAACGTGTTGGATTTAGTATGGAATTAAATATTTAGTTAACTGCTAAATAAAAAAAGGCAGCGATAGCCTAGTGGAGATACTAATGGACTGCCATGCAGAGGGTGTCGGGCTCGAATCCACGGCGCGCACCATTGACTTTTCGGAGTTATGTGCTTATTGAATTGTTCATAATCGCTTGTCCCGTGCCCCGGAGAGCACGTTAAGTCGTAGGTCCTGGTTGTATTGAAGCTCTTTGACAGTCGTTACAGGTCGTCAGTACCATGTAAAGATGATGACACTAAACCATGGAATATCGCTATCCCTTCGGGTTGCGGAGGTCAGACAGGCAGTCGCTCTGTGGAAAAGCTAATATTCAGCCAAATCCGGTTAGCGAATTTCAGAACGAAACTGGGATAACGCGAAGAGAATGATGAATTAAGTTAAGTTCAGTAGTTTAGACAGAGTGTTTATGAACTACATAATTATATAGTATGTTAGTCGGGACAAGAGATTTTACATGTATGGTGACATTATATCCGGTATGTAATTCGATAATTTTAGAATATTTGTGTCACAATAATGTTGTGTGGCAATAGTAGCAGTTGGCCTCCTTGATCACGCTGGCCAGTGTGCAATAGTATAGGATATAGGGTTTAATGACGAGTTTTTCATCTTTGTGTCCGCAAGATACTATTTGTTCCTGTTAATATCTAAGTCGTCTCCTACAACACACACGGAATGAAAAGGAGTAGGTAGTGACGCTTTATATTCTCAATCCATCATCACACTAGTATTACCTATATTTTTACTATTTTATAGTTATATATACGCCTTTATCCCCGAACGTTAGGCAGCGGTGTAATATTACACCCACATTTCGCCATGAATTTTTAGGTCCCACGTAATTGGGGGCAAGCCTATTGCCGTTACCAGGCACATCACCAGACTCCGTGCTGCTACTGAGAATTCGGAAAAACCCAGTAACACTTTTGCCTGACCCGGGAATCGAACCAGAAACCTCCGATCAGTAGTCGCATACGCTATACACTGGACCACGGAGGCAGTCCAGTACCTATCTATATCTATATTCAAAAAAAATTTTGGGTTTGGCGCAGTGTCCTATTCGCTTCAATACTACTTTGTCGCCCGTCATCCATTAATTTAACCCTTTCTTTTTCATATCCATGTGGGGACACGGTCCATTTGTCTTTTCCTTGGCCTTTCTTTCCCTTTTCGTCTAGTAGGTGGGGACCTACTCCCAGATTTAGACACATTACTATATAGTGGCCTAATCATCTTCTTGGAATCACTTAATTTTAAGAAATAAATAGTCGCAAATGCTAAGCTATGAGGGTCTTAGCCTAGCCTATCATTATTCATAATTCATTCCACTAGACCTCCACCTGCACCACTCCAGTCGAGTACATTTTACCATTGAGTTGCCGCGCCTTACAACCGATAGCGGCATTAGTTCTTACCTATAAATCTGCCATGAATAACCCAAGTTCTGTTCTATGCAAGAATAGAATCCACTCCACCTATTGCAATTAGTGGTTTACGTCGCGATCGTCTCACCCAAGCGCAGTGCAATATATTGAAAACTAACACTAATTTATGCGGCTTAAGACCGATCTCTTCAAAAGTCCGTTTAAGTTATCAGTCTCACCGCGACGAGTCAGCGATTGGCGGTTGACAATTTTGCCTTCTTTACTTACTACAGTCTTTCGACGTCCACTGCTGGACTTAAGTCTCGCCTTATTTGCTTTAAAGTAACACTGTGAGACAATAAGAGGATTTGGGCTATTCTACCACGCTGACCAAACGAGTGTACCAACTCATCTGGCCAGCAAAGAGATGGACAAATTCCATTTCTCTGCAAGCATTTTCATAATAATGTACAATCAAACAAGTCGGCGCTGGATCAGTTTGACAAAAAATCCCTTTGCTCGCTCATAGAGTCGAGGCACACTAGAAACTGGTTTTGTATACGAGTCTCAATGTGTGTTTCAAGTAGCACTGGAAGCGACGATGTCTTGCTGAGCAATTCATGCCCTTATTGTGGTCTAGCGGGAAGTTATTCGACTGTACCTACAAATGCTAACATACAAATTAACGACACATAAAACCTCTAAAACACCATAATAAAATATAAACGTCCTCTAAAAGCCATACTGAATGTAGAGTGACATAGGCATGATCAGCTTGCGATCAGGGACCTTCAATTAATACCATATTTATCAAATTAATCACATGTAGCGTAGAAATTAGGTACATCAGAACAGATGGAAATTCATGTTTCTACATAGTGATTAAAGTCGTAACCTCATAATCTGCCTTAGTGGGATAAAAAGTCAGGTCGCTTCTCAGTTGCCGCTGACGGCAAGACCTCAGCTTAAACGAGTGTAACTATCCTAAGGATAACTTTACTCTTAAATTTTACTCTCAGATAAGGCGAATTCTATTTCTTTATGGAACCTACTTTTAACTAAATTGAATCTCAAATAAGTAATATTTTTAAGTGAACGAATAGAAAGAAAACTGCACGGAGTATAACTAATTCTTCTAATATTTTTTATACTAACCCTAGTTTAGGTACATTAATATGATTTGCAAAATAGCAAGAAATGAACAGCTATAGCCTAGTGGAGATACAAACAGTCTGCGATACACAGGGTGTTGGGTCTGAATGCTCGGCGCGCACCATTGATTTTTCGAAATTAAGTGCTAATTAAATTGCTAATTTTCGCTTGCCCTGTGCCTCTGAGAGTACGTTAAGCCATCGATCTCGGCTTACCTAATGTAATATTTGGCAATACGTAGAGACCATTGTCGTGACCATCATTATAGTAAAAAATATATATATTGACGTTACGTAGGTACACGTGCTGTAAAAAAAATACATTAGTATATTACTATCTAGAAAACTCATACCATTTGCTTCTATTTACAACTCAAGATATTCAAAGCGAACTCAACTTTGCCAGTATGACAGCAAATATTCTGGCTCAAATCCAATCCTCAGATCCGATAGCTAAATGTAACAGTTTTGCAAAAAAGCGCTTCTTCTACATAAACTCTACAGTTAAACGGGCAAGTAAAACCTTAGTCAGTTTGCAAGAAAAAGTAAATATTTTAAAGTTTCGCAATCATATTGAATATATTGAACACCAGCTGCAAAGTGAAATCTTAACGAACTCAATTGAATTTTTACCGGTGATTGGTGAGATCAAATTATTGACAATGAAATATTCTGCTTAAATCGATAGTAAATTAACTGTCGTATTGTAAAAAGGAAATAAAAACTTCAGATGCGGTAGATTTTTAATCAAATCTTTTGTCTATATTGTACTTCCTTTAGATTAGATTATTAAAAATAAAATCTCTTTAAACATGAATCTTCCTAACTTCAGAAGTTTAGGCTCTACAAATTGTAGACTATTGACATTATTGTAGACTACAATAACGTCGGTCAGAAAAAGTGATTTTTATTTATATATAGACTCACGCCTGTATCCCCGAAAGGGTAGGCAGAGGTGTAATATTACACCCACATTTCGCCATGAATTTCTTAGGTCCCACGTAATAGGGGGCGAGCCTATTGCCGTTACCGGGAACATCACCAGACTCCGTGCTGCTACTGAGAATTCGGACCCGGGAAAAGTAAAATAAGCCGCGATGAAAGCCGTGTAAAAATATTTTTTTAATTTTATATTGATATAATGACCGCAACTTTAATTGCAGCTGCTTAAAACTTTATAATTGGTAGCGCCATCTACCCTTTCCATTGCTAGTTAATTATGTCAACGTCAATGGTTCGTCGCTGCTCGGCCAATCCGAGCGATCCTTTTCATGAATCCCCTCCCAAAACGCCTCGCTATTGGCCGCCCTGCTCAACGGCGACGAAGAAAGAATGGAAGATTCAAGACGCTCGGGAACTCATGTCCGTCGTATAACGCAAACCGTACCGCCATATTTTTTACCGCTCCCGCTTATACCAAAACCTAACAAAACCGCCCGCGAGTGAAAGTGATTTGTGTAGTGGAGTGATTCAAGAAGCTTCAGGATTCTCGAAGACATCAGGAGGCTGCCATTTGCAAAGAAAAAGACTGCCGAGCAAGGTAAGAGGCTCCTATTCACTCCACCCTTTTCACTTCCTCATTTTCTAGTCGATAAGAACCGAAATCCTACAGTCCACAATATTAATAGTTTTCCCAAATCGACTAGGAACATTCGGTTCGCCGAAACATTTTTTTGATCCATACGAGTCGGATTCATTTACGTTTTATACGTAAAACCTCGTTATATCTCTATACCTAGGCAGTTATAGCACCTAGCTATACTCCTAGCCCATTCACATAACCGTCACATGGTTGTTTTCGCACGCATCAGTAGGTAATATACTTTTATGTAGCTACCTACTTACCCAATTATTATTTCTGGAACTATCATAGTTGTCTTGTAAATCTCATATTTCAAGCAACTTTTAATTCCACCGCTTTAAAGTGTTGCCTACTTAGGTAAAATAATAGGTACTTTAGATATTCTTATTTTGTTTCGGTCTCATTAGCTTATACTTACGTAAGCATGTCACAACAAAAGAAGTCACGCGTGTCGGAAGACAAAGAGATGACAATCTTAGAAGCAAAACGCAATATTTTATTTGAGCGTATTCAAAACATTTATGAGCGTTCAAAGACCGCAGCCGTTTCTGATAGTAATAGGGAGTCATTTCTCAGCTATTGTATGACAGTAGATAGTATTCGAACAGATTTTCATAAGTTGTTAGACGATTATAACGCAAGATTGCTTTCTACTAATCCTGATGAAAAACCGAATTATCAGGCGTACACCTCTTTCGAAGACCTTTATTGTATTATTAAGCGTATACAATCGCAATTGGAGGGTAAATATTCGGCACAGCCCGTTTCCGCGGCTCGCACGCTGAAGTTACCGCCAATCGAGATTGTGTCATTTGATGGCAATATACGAAACTGGCCGTTATTCTATGCGAGTTTTAAGTCTACAGTGCACGATAATGGTTCTCTGACAGATGCTGACAGGTTGTACTATTTAATAGGTAAACTGTCACCAAAGGCCCAGTCCGTATTTGCAGGTGTCACACCCAGTGCTGAGAATTATCAGGTCATATTTCAGTCACTACTTGATAGATATCAAGACACGCGCGTCCTAGCGTCTACCTACTTTGACCAAGCTTTAAATCTTAAACTATCCGGTGCCGCATCTGTCTCGAATTTCCAGCTGTTTATAGATAACTTCGTAACCGCGGTTAATTCTCTTAGGAACTTAAAATTAGAAGATCTTTCCGACTTTATGTTGCTTCAACTCGCTTTAAAAAAGTTTGACACTGAAACAATTCGTGCTTTCGAGATGACGGAACGCAATAATAAAATACCTACACTAGATAGTTTTATTTCGTTCATCAAAGATCAGTGTCGAATATTTCATAATACGCAGTCTAGTTCACCTAGCCCGTCTAACACTAACAGCAGCAAACAAAGGTTGAATAAAGCGCGAAATAGTAATAATAACTCGGTCCCTAATCCACAATCTTACGTAATATACTCGGAATCTAATAAAATTAATTCACAGAAGTGTCTGTGCAGCAATATAGTGCACGACCATTTCTACAAGTGTCCCGCCTTTAATGGTTTAAATCCGACTGCTCGTTTCAAGTGCGTGAAAGACAACAAAGCTTGCATTAATTGCTTAAGTATAAAGCATAAAACTAGTGATTGTTCTAGTAAGACGAGATGTCGTTCATGTAATCAACGACACCACTCATTGTTGCACTTTGATAAAAGTAGTCCGTTGTCAAGCCAAGGCGCTAACCTTGACACACTTACGTAGTTACGTCGCAGGTGCAGGCTACGATAACTGCGCCTCCCACGATTCAGAATGAAATATCGCTGTGTACGACATCCATCGCGCGGGCGACGCGCACGCGAGGACGGCACTCGCGCATCTATAATGATCCGCGCAGGGCCAAAACGCAGTGTACGGCGTCTAAGACGGTACTGTTAGCGACAGCGCAAGTTATCGTTTATGACGTTAATGGGTCGCCGCACATGGTACGTTGTCTACTCGATAGCGCGTCTCAGACCAATTTAATAACATTGGAATGTTTGAAACGCCTCGGATTGTGGAATAACTTTAGAAATACTAGTTCAGTGGTCAAAGGAATCGGTGGGTCAGAACAACATTGCAAGGGTTCCGTAGATATTAAAATACATTCGCGTTTTGATAGAAATATTAATTTTAACATTTCTTCGCTTATCATGGAGCGTATTACGGACGCATTGCCAAACGCTAATGTGGACGTATCGCTACTCACACACCTCGAGTCATTGCCGCTGGCAGACTCGGAGTTTGCGAATCCGGCAGACATTGATGTTTTGATCGGAGCTGCATTATTCCCGCACTTGCTACTAACTGACATGGTACGTAGTGAGCAATATAACTTACCGCCCGCTATTGAGACGGTATTTGGGTATGTGATTATGGGTACCGTACCTACGTTACATACTTCTCAATACATTTCGTCTTGCTGTTGTTCTGTTCTTCAAGAAAATAATATTGATTCTCTTCTCAAGCGATTTTGATAGCTTGAAGAGGTTACCGCACCGCCCTCGATGAGCCGTAAAGATCTCGAGTGTGAAGAACATTTCCGTGCTACCACTGTTCGTGACGACAGTGGCAGATACGTTGTGGCGTTGCCATTCTATGGTGACCCTTATTCGTTAGGCGACTCGTACGCTTAAACATTTCCATTGTTTTGAACGTAAACTTGATGCATCGCTTAAGTTACGCAGCGCCTATAATGACATCATTCGTGACTACATAGATAAACGTTTTTTGAGTGTAGTTGTAAACAATGAGGGCAACTCTCTTCCCTCATGTTATATCCCGCATCACGGCGTAGTTCGCGAAGATAAAACCTCTACTAAACTTCGTGTGGTTTTACATGCTAGTTGTAAGACTACATCGGGTGAGTCGATTAATGACATTTTACATGCCGGCCCCAATCTACAGGGTGATTTATTTAACATCATAATAAAGTTTCGTCTTTTCCAAATCGCTCTGTCAGCTGATTGCCACCAAATGTTCCTCAATATCGGCATTTGCGAGTCTGACCGTAGATTTCAACGGATTTTTTATTGTTTTAACAATAAGGAACCTTTATCTGTGTATCAGTTCAATCGTGTTTGTTTTGGACTCAAGTCTAGCCCATATCACGCGTTACGAGTTGTTCGCCAGTTGATCGCTGATGAAGGCAATCTCTTTCCCGCCGCAGCAGCTGTTGCTACTTCCGCTTTATATATGGATGACATTGCCTGTAGTATCATATCCGCTCCGCTAGCAATTTCGCAGTGTGAAGGGCTTATTCAGCTTTTCAAGCGAGGCCAGTTTGATCTTGTCAAATGGACAAGCAACTCTAAGGAGGTTCTCGCACGCATACCAGATTCTCATAAAACTTCTCCAAACATTGAGTTTGAGAAGTCTGTACCGCATAAGGTTCTCGGTTTACGCTGGGACAAATCCTGTGATAGTTTTCGGTTTGACGTCTCACCACCGGATGATAAGTGCACCAAACGCACTATGCTGTCCACAGTGGCTCGACTATGGGACATAATGGGTTTTGTGGCTCCCACAATTTTGTACGCCAAGCTCTTGATCAAAGAGCTTTGGCTTTCAAAGTGTGAGTGGGATGAAACACCCCCTGACCTTATTGTCGCCGCTTGGGGCCAGTTTTCCGCGCTCAATCAAATTACTATTCCACGTCATCTTGGGTTGGTAGATGGATGTACCATCAACTTAATAGGTTTCGCTGACGCCAGCGAGCATGCTTACGGCGGAGTCGTATATCTGCAAGTCCGCATTGGTTCTAACTACTCGGTGCAGTTAGTTTGTGCCAAGTCTAAGGTCTCGCCTGTTAAAACCATTTCGGTTGCGAGACTGGAGTTGTGCGCGGCCCTTCTGCTGTCCCAATTGCTCCGCAAGGTTCAAGACACAGTTTTGCCCCACTACCCTATTAATAAATTATACGCATTTTCCGACTCCAAAGTAGTGCTCGCTTGGATTCATTCTTCTCCTCATCGCTGGCTTTTGTCGCCAACCGCGTTAGTAAATTGATTGAACTTGTTCCCGCTACTTGTTTCAATCACGTCGCGGGTACCGAGAACTCCGCAGATTGCTTGTCTCGTGGTGTCACTCCACTTAATCTTCTGCATCATCCATTGTGGCATCGTGGACCTTCTTGGATTTCCCATGATCCGTCAGAATGGCCCATGCAACCCTTTGACCACAGTGCAGAAGACGAAGATGTACCCGAACGGAAGTCTGTTTCTTATCCCGTGATTGCTGAGGTTGCGGAGTCTCCCATCTATGCACTCGCACTACGCATGTCATCGTGGTCTAAGTTACTCCGCGCCATCATTTATGTCTATAGGTTTCTTAGGCACCTACCTAATGGGACTTTTGTATCAACTACTGATATCAAATTCGCAGAATGTAAGTTACTACGAGCTGTACAGGCTGTTCATTTTAGTAACGACATTCAAAATTTGAAAGACAATGTACCTTGTTCTCCCGCTATCCTTAGACTCAAGCCGTTTCTCGAAGAACACGGCATCATACGCGTTGGGGGTCGTCTGTCCAATTCGGATGAACCTTATAACTACAAACATCCTTGCATTCTGCCGCGACATGATCATGTTGTCGACCTTCTTGTTGATTTTTATCACAAGAAGCACCTCCATGCTGGTCCAGAGTTGCTTATGTCCTTACTTAGGCATAAGTATTGGATTTTAGCCGCTCGACGAATAGTTCGTCACAGAATACATAAATGTAACGTCTGTTTCAAATTTCGTCCGCGTCTGACTTTCCCTACCATGGCAGATCTCCCTAGCCAGCGCATCAACCAGGTTGATAAAGCGTTTACACACACCGGTTGTGATTACGCAGGACCACTGCAGTATACGCCAGTGCGTGGTCGAGGTGTTAAAAGCCGTAAAGCCTGGCTATATATTTTTACATGCTTAACGACGCGCGCTACACATATTGAAGTTGCGACAGATTTAAGCACGGTGTCGTTCCTTGCAGCCACGGAGATTAAACGATTTCTCTCACGGCGCGGCCCTATACAGTGTTTGTACACGGATAACGGCACTTGTTTCGTGGGCGCAAGCTCTTATTTACGCGACCTTTATAAGTTTCTCAAGGAAGAATATCGTACTCGTCTTCAGGAGGAACTTTCCATAAATCATATTGACTGAAAGTTTATTCCGCCAGCATCTCCACATTTCGGTGGATGTTGGGAAAGCATGGTCAAAGTAATTAAAACGCATCTCTTCAAAGTTATAGGCCAACAGATCCTCTCTTACGAAGAGCTTTTAACTGTCCTTGCACAAGTCGAGGCACTGATCAACTTGCGTCCGCTCACGGCATTGAGTAGTGACCCTGCAGAACCATCCGCGTTAAGCCCTGCACATTTTCTGAACACAGTGCTATTATCGTCATTTCCGGCTCCTGAAGCAGACTCTTCAAGCTTGCTCCAGAGACATAATATTCTGCTGGATAAACTCGTGCAGTCGTTCTGGCGGCGCTGGCGTGCGAAATATCTACACCAGCTTCAGGCTAGATCCAAGTGGAATAGTCCTGCATCCCCTATACAGGAGGGTACGTTGGTCGTCATTACACATGATAATGCTCCGCCGCTTTCATGGCCGTTAGCCATCGTAGAGAAACTGCATACTTCCAAGGACGGTACGACCCGCGTTGTTACCGTGAAAACCGCGAAGGGGAGCTACGTGCGCCCTGTTGTACGTCTCTGTCCGCTTCCAACTCAGTGAGATCTAGCCTGAAGTTGGATCTACCTCTTAGTTTAAGTATTTAGTTTGTAGTTTTCGCTGTTATTGCGTTTTTAGTTTTCGCTAAAGTTAATTTAGATTAATTTTATTGTCATATCGCTGTCTTAGCCTATTGATGGGTTATGCGGTAGTACACCCAACATAGCTAAGTTCAATTTTATTTATTTTTTAAAGGCAACCCTTTAGGGCCGGGGGGATATGATAGCGCCATCTATCCTTTCCATTGCTAGTCAATTATGTCAACGTCAATGATTCGTCGCTGCTCGGCCAATCTGAGCGATCCTTTTTATGAATCCCCTCCCAAAACGCCTCGCTATTGGCCGCCCTGCTCAACGGCGACGAAGAAAGAATGGAAGATTCGAGAGCTCGGGAACTCATGCCCGTCGTATAACGCAAACCGCACCGCCTTATTTTTTACCGCTCCCGCTTATACCAAAACCTAACAAAACCGCCCGCGAGTGAAAGTGATTTGAGTAGTGGAGTGATTCAAGCAGCTTCAGGATTTTCGAAGACATCAGGAGGCTGCCATTTGCAAAGAAAAGGACTGCCGAGCAAGGTAAGAGGCTCCTATCCACTCCACCTTTTTCACTTCCTCATTTCCTAGTCGATAAGAACCCAAAAAGTTTTGATGTTACTTGTCATTTGGGACATAAATATTTGTACTGATATTGGTACTGACTGGTAGGCTCGCCCCCTATTACGTGGGATCTACAAATTATGGCAAAATGTGGATGTAATATTACACCTCTGCCTACCCCTTCGGGGATACAGGCGTGAGTCTATAAAAAAGGAGTTTAACAGTTATCAGGAATAGTACAAGCTCTGCTTAGATTGGGATCAGATCAGCGTGTATGAGTTTGTCCTAGCATACTATTAGTATTCCTTTGTAATCTGACCAATAAAGATCCAAACTATGCGAAAGCCCTTTCGTTGGTGTAACTACCTTCGCAAAAGCAAATCAGCTAAGCTGCAAAAGTTTTTTAAGTAACAAACGGACAAACAATTTCGCAGTTATATTATTATACGTTGAATGCAATACTCATATATAAATAATATTAAAATTGGAATTGTGCCCTGTATAATATAACTATAAGGAATAAATACGATTGCTTTCTGTAAAGCAGTGACCTGAAACGGTCGACCTACGCAGGTTACATAAATGTAGACTATATATTTTGCTTGCGGCTCCACATAGTTTTTAGTCTTATGATTGTTATTTTGTTATTGAATCATAAAGTTTATAAAATAGGGTTATTTATGGATTAACCCATCGGGCCTCCACGGTTTTATATGCAGATATGCACTCGTTTGTCGAAATTTGCACTGACTATTTTGCATAAATATGACTGATTTTCGTAGATGCAGCATCCTACTTTAATGTACGGTTGGTTATGGGCCTGTTGACAAATACTTGTAGTGGTTTCAAATAACCCCATAAAAATAAATCGAATGGTGTAAAACTAAAGAGCTTCTTGAAATTTGCTAAACTTGTCAATTACGCCGAATTGAGGTTTCTGTATTATCACCGACACTCTCACGCACTTTGGACAAATCGGTGTTCGGCGTCTCCAACGAATTCAGTCTCCCTAAAATTCTTAATTAATCTCTTCACAGTTGAGGAAGTTAAACACTGTACCATATGAAATATTCGAAATGCGGCCAACAAGCTTTAAATATTTTCAAAATATTGTTCTATATTAAAGACATGCGGTTGTATATCATGTATCGTTCCATTTTTACTAACCCTAAACTGTCTGCTGTCGAACTGCCTTTTTTAGGCTTCCCAAAACTTTGCTGCACAGATGGTGACAAATTCAAATCTTGCGTTAATTTTGGGACAACCCGTTATAATTATTAACTTACCTATCACCAAGTACATGACTCCAATGTCATTTTTCAAAGTCATTACATTTTAATCCAAGACGGCGCATAATCTATCAATTCTAGTTCGACAAAAACAGTTCGCTCTGTGAGACAGTTTTATCGCCCAAGTCACAATGAAACGCCGCAATAGATTTCACTTGAGTGCATCTCCGAGTTTTAATGTTCTCCTGGTATCACACGCCAGCTCGCCGCAATATTTTGTTACGTGCAGTAGTGGGAAACTTTACCTGGCAGTCAGGATTACATTGATAGTGTTTGTGTACTAGTTGAAAAACTAGTTTACTAGAAATATAAAACTTGTTTAGCTAAAGATAAAGTCGAACTAGACCTAAGATTTATTTAATAATATCAGCCCTGTTTATAATTTGTTGCACTGCAGGTCACGGTCATCTTTTCACTATGAGAAGGGTTAGGCCATCATCCACCACGCTGGCCAAGTGCTGGCTTGATCTCACGTCTTTTGAGAACATTGACAAAACTCTCAGATATCCAGGTTCTTTTGTCGTTTAGACAGGCCTGTAAGAGATCGCACTAAGCGATAAGGCCGCCCATTGTACATTACTTGTAGTTTTAAGCCACTTGTACAGTAAAATTTTATTTTGGTGTGCAATAAAGTGTAATTTATTGTTATTATTGTTTAGACAGGGCGCACTGAACTTCATAACATTAGTGATGCGTATTAAGTTTGAAACCGGAGAGCCCTTGTGTAGCATTCAATTAGTTTCTCCTCTAGAATATCGCTGCCGACTCAAATCTTTGGAGAATTCGAACATTAGTTGATTATTTTTCTTAAGAGAGAAATAATCAACCAATTTTCGTTCGAGTCTCTATCATTGTGGCTCATGTTATTTTCGTCTGTTTTAAAGCAGCAACACATAGACGTATTTTCACACACATAATCGAGCAAAATCAGTGAATACATTCAAAAATATTCATCAATAGCCTAACCTTCGAGATGGAACAATAGAGGACCCAAACCTTAGTAGTTAGTAGGGGCTAGGCCGCGATTGTGTTTAAATAATAAATGTATGGCGACTCCACAACTCTAAGTTTAGGTCGTTAAAGCGAGCCCGGTCATCCAAGCCTGACTACGTGACGTTCGAAGGGTTAATAAATTATGTGGCGCGGATATCAAACGGTTCTATCCACCTATGGACTGTATCGGGTTGACATAATTATTCACAAATCTATTTCGATTTAGAATCCAATTGTATTTGCTTATTCGTTAGAATTCGGACCCGGATTAAGCGGGAGTAATTTCATTTGATGTGCCGGTAACACGAAATTAGCAAATAAATTATATCGTGATGAAAGGTATCCTATATATATACATACATACAAACATAACGTCACGCCTTTTATCCCCGAAGGGGTAGGCAGAGGTGTATTTCTACACCCACTTTTCGCCAGATATACTCTAGTCCCACGTAATAAGGGGCGAGCCTATTGCCGTACCGAAAAACCCAATAACACTGCCCAACCCAGGAATCGAACCCGGCACCTCCCGACCCCACGCGCACATTTATGCCGTGAGATCAACGGGCAGTAGTATAGGGTTTGATGTCGAGTTTTCCGTCTCTACGCAAAGATGGTATTTGCATCGTGTTATCCCTTAGTCGCCTCTTACGACACCCACGGGAAGATAGGGGGTGGTGCCACTTGTATTCTATGCCGTCAACCACACGGCACTAATACTAACTAACTAACTAATAATATAAAATATAATTGGCGAAGTTATCTTTCGGTAGCTTCGTCGCCCTTTTTCTAGGCGATGGCCTTAAAACTATGAATATCTGTATGAGGCTCTAAAAAATACTCGCATTGGTATGACTAGCTCTGTACTAAGTTTTATAAATATGAATTTAAGAGTTTCCACACCTTGACCAAGTTGAGTCGATAAACTGAAAACATCTCAAAGACCGAGTACGGTCGCATTTACTGCAAAAATATTGATAACTTTACTTACGTTACGATATGGGCACAGGAGAATAATTATATTATAAACATCAGAGAAAAGAAGGCAAAATGGATTAGTTCTACTAACTCAAAGTGAAGACAATTACATAACGGAATTTAAAAACCTCATGCCAAAACCCAGCTTCAATTAGCGAAACCCATACACTTACGGAATAAACAGTTAGTTTTGTTTTTTAATGTAATAGGTGGTAAACAAGCGGACGGATCGCCTGATCGTAAGCGATTACCGCCACGCATGAACTAGACCACCAGAGGAATCACAAGTGCTTTGCTGCTCTTTGGGATGCCAAAAAGGACAGGAGTCGGAGGGAAATGAGGGAGAAGGGAAAGGGAATGGAGCCTTTGTGTTCTAACCTTAAAACGCAGTATTATCACAAGCATCTTTCCACTTTGTCCCATGTGAGTATCAAACCCACAACACACGCAGTGTAGTTACGTAGAAAGTAGCAACTAAAAAGTAATTCAAATGCACACAGCCCACTAATAACAACCTGTGGTTTTGTTACATCCGCCATTACTGATGGAACAAATGAGATCGCATTAAAACATTGAATTTGTTACCGAACTGAGCCCGGATATAATTACATCAGACGATAAATTAGAAACTGCTAAATGTACGCATCTTTTTTTTTAAGTAATATTATCAAGGTATTTAATTTTATAATCTATATGTAGCTTAATCTAATCTTAATGTCTAAGTAGTATATGTACAAAAAACCGTAAAAACAAATAAAAAATTTAAAATATTTACAAGGTTTAGGCGTCGTAAAATGCCTCCGCATCAATGTCATCGGGTAACGTGCCCAGAAGGCTGGCAGCATTGCCACGCTGGATGGCAATGCTGATTCTCTGAGCAAGGAATAAACCAGCCTTCTGGTCACATGAAACGTCGATTAAACGTTTAGAAATTTCCCGGAATAGTGAACGAGCGCTCGGGCCCCATGGGCCTAGCGTTTCAACCCCAAACGGCTCAAACACGTAATTACTCACTAAATTACTGTATTTGCGCCGTTTGAGGGTTTCCGCAGTTGCAGCAGCAGCGCCAGCATGGCCTCCCGTGCTTGGAACATGTGATGGCGCGAGGGTGTCTACGCAGGTTGCGTCCCACACCAAGGGCCTACCCATTTTCCAAGGCAACAATGACATACCATTAGGTCTCTTACCGTCGTCGCGTACCAAACCATTTGGTTCAAGTACAGCTGGTACGCCAGACGCGACAAGAGCACGACGAATTATGTCATTCAGATGGGCGTGACGGGGAATTCTACCAGCGCTTCTGCTGCAAGATAGCCCATGGTGTCCGAGGCTATCGACGTCTTCTCCACAATGACATCGATGCGGAGAAACACACGGAGCACCTAAACGAAAACAAGTGGCGATACGGAACGTCTCATCGTCCAACATGGTTCCAGTGTTGGACGATGGTAGTGCCTGAAGCCACAGACCCGATTCCCATTCTCCCACAGCCAGCAAGCGAGCACGCTCTGCAACGTTAAAAGATGCATCTAAAAGATTTTTCCTTACAATGTCACAAAGCGGCGCATCCCACTGTCTTTGGGAGAATAGGTTGGTAGGCAAATCAGTGCTTGGACAAGCCATTTTCCAGGCGTTTACAGCTCCGGATTTGCACAGCACTTCTGAATTAACTAGTGTAGGTGATAAAATTTTCCTAGTTAATTCTTCCGTGCTGTGAACCGAAGACAGAAACGCCGGTAAACTGACACTAGAAATTTTGCGTATACTGAGCCCACCCAGACGTATAGGCAATGACGCTTGTAGCCAGGCTCGGTCGTCCAAGTCCACATTTAGTATTCTCTTTAAAGTAGTTTGGATAATTTTGTCGACTTGTTCTAAAAGTGCATATTTTTTCCAAAGTTGGGAAGATCTTAAAGCATGTGTGAATTTTGGGACGAAAAGACAATATCGAATAATAGTATAGGCCGAATGTACATTAATTTTGAAAAGGCGATCTGAAATATCACAAAAAATTTGAATTTTTTCCTCTATGAAAGAATCGAAAGATTCTTCAAAAACTGGAGAACCTAGGAGGCGAAGAGAACTCTTATCAACAATTTTGATGTCTGAAGCCAAATGATTAAATTTAGATATAATCGAATGTTTTTTTGAAGAGTCTGTTGTATTTATAAACAGCTCACATTTACAAGAATTTAGTTCCAAGCCAATAGATGCGAATTTATTTTTAAGAAGAGCTAAATCTTGTAATACAATGTCTGGATCCCCTCCTAGGGTCCCGTCATCTAAAAACCATACATTAAATTTAGAATTTACTTGCCGAATTATGGGGTGTATTGCTAAACTAAAAATTACTGGTCCAAGAGGGTCACCTTGTTGACACCCAACTGCTGATTCCAATAGCTTATCCTGATATAATAATTTTGTGGGGTACCTGTAACATTGCCAAAGAAATTTAAAAATTTTAGGGGTTTCTAATTTTGCTTGTGCCAACAAAGTGTCCCTATTCACTGAATTGAAGGCGTTTTTTAAGTCAACCTTCAAAATGACCTCTCCATCACCACTTCCAAGGTACGTAGAAAGGGCATGTATAGCAGTCTCGCAACCCCCTTTGGAACCAAAACCTAGTTGGAGGGGTTGGAATTTTTCCGATAGCTCCCTGCTGTAAAATTTACAGCATATCTTGGCTGCTATACGCCGATATGTGCAACCCATGGCAATGGGACGTATGCTACCATCCCTCTTGTTAAGGGCGCACAAGTTCGCCCAATACAAGATGTCAACGATGGCGTCGTCCACATTACCGGAGAGCATCATATTTATTAGCGCAGTCAACTCCCTCAGAAGTGTATCGCCAGCCACCCCAGCACTGGCACACACAAGGTCTTTCAGGTGCTGGGGCGTCAGTGCATCGAGGCCCCCGGCCGAGCCACTCCGGAAGGAGCCAACCGCTACTAACACGTCCTTGGCTGTGGTGATCAGATGTTCTAATTCCCTGTCGGGAGCTTCAGGGAAGGAGAGATCATTAATAGGCACTGCATGCTTGCTCTTCAGACCCGCAAGCGTGTCTGGAGAGCAAGGCGCCACCACATCGCTACTGAAAAGGAGTCTAGAAGCGCCCCGTATATCGCCCTCCCTTAATTTAGATTCTACATATTGATACAGCGACTTCTGCTTGTTAAACGTAAATTTTGAATTTAAAGAGTGTGCCGAAACTTGACAATTATATTTAATTTGGGATGTCAACGAATTTTGGCCTGCCTGATTTTTATCAACATGTAGAATCCTATAAGGGAAAGTCAGTAATTGCTCCCAGGCTGTTCTCGAGTTCTCCCTGACGACAAGACCAATACATTCCGCTAATTTTTTGGATACTGATGGTCTTGCCCCACGGGGAACTCTTTTCACAACCGGGATCGAATGTTTTAATTTTGATAGCGTTTGCCAAAAAGGAATTTGTGTGGTGTCTCCTAATACAGGTTGTGAAGATATTGTGGAGCCAGAAAGTGCATTTTGGGATTTATGTACTTTACCAAAATGCACTTTCAGGCCCCGCTTACCTTTGAAAAAGCGGTCCTGGCAGCAATCCGGACAGCGCACCAGATCAGTCAACGATGTGGTAAGTTGACTAGCACTCCAGTCCACATCGCCAGTGCCATCACAACATTGCATTCGTTATATTACTACCTATATATAATACTAGCTGACCCAGCGAACTCCGTAACGCCTTTTTAAGGTTTTTTTCTATTTCCTTTTCTTTCCAACTACTTTTCCAGGAAATTCTTAACGAAGGTATCAAAGCCATCAGTGCTTAATCTAAAATTTCAGAGTTTATAGAGGGGTAAAAACAAACGAACATTGATTTTAATATATAATGTATAGAATTTTCCCATCCGCCACCTTTGATTTTCCATCCGCCATCTTCGATTTCTCATTTGCCATCTTATGTCACGAAACAGATGTTGTATTTGCATTCCTCATAGCTTAAAACATCGGAGAGGATACCCATATTGACTTTAATTTTTTTTCATCCGCCATCTTTGATTTCCCACCCGCCATCTTTGATCACGAAATAGATGTTGTATTTGGATTCGCCATCCCTTAAAACATCGGAGACGATAACCATATTGATTTTTTAAAACTTTCCCATCTGCATTGTTTGATTTCCCATCCGCCATCTTTGATCACGAAATAGATGTTGGATTTGGATTCCCCATCCCTTTAAATATTGGAGACGATACCCATATTGATTTATAAAAAAACCCCATCCGCCATCTTTGATCTTATTTGACTTTAAAAAAAATCCCGTCTGCCATCTTTGATTTCCTATCCGCCATCTTTGACCACGAAATAGATGTTGTATTTGGATTCACCATCCATTAAATTATCAGAGACGATACCCATATTGACTTTTAAAATTTTTCCCATCCGCCATCTTTGATTTCCCATCCGCCAACTTGAATCATGAAAAAGATGGTGTTTTGAATTCCCCATTCCTTAAAATATCGGAGACGATACCCATATCGACTTAAAAAAAGTTCCGTCCGCCATCTTTGATTTCCTATCCGCCATCTTTGATCACGAAATAGATGTTGTATTTGGATTCTCCATCCCCTAAATCATCAGAGACGATACCCATATTGATTTTTTAAATTTTTCCCATCCACCATCTTTGATTTCCCATCCACCAACTTGAATCACGAAACAGATATTGTATTTGGATTCCCCATCCCTTTTAACATCGCAGACGATACCAATATTGATTTTTTTAAATTTTCCCATCCGCCATCTTTGATTACCCATCCGCCATCTTTGATCACGAAATAGATGTTGTATTTCGATTCCTCACCCCTTAAAATATCGAAGGCGATACCCATATTGATTTTTTAAATTTTCTCATCCGCCATCTTTGATTTCCCGTCCGCCATATTGGATTACTAAATAAATTTCATATTATTAATCAGCGTCCCGAAAATCTCGAAAACGATACCCCTATAGATTGTATCCTATTCGTTTAGCCTTTTTTTGCCTTTGACCCAACCCTCCCCCTTCTCGTTGGACCATTTTATTATTTTTGTCTGGCCCCTAAAAGTTGTGGCGTAATTTTATATAGCCTATAGCCTTTCGGTATAATTGGGCTATCATAGGCAATAACAATTTTTAAAATCTGACTGCTAGTTCCTGAGATTAGCCTTTTTAGCCTTTTGCCCGGCCCCAAAGAGTCGTAGCGTTATGTTATATAGCCTATAGCCTTCCGGAATAACTGGGCTATCGTATACAAAAAGAATTTTTCAGATCCGACCGGTAGTTCCTGAGATTAGCGCGTTCAAACAAACAAACAAACAAACTCTTCCGCTTTATTATATTAGTATAGATTTACAAAAAAAATCACAAAAATAAATTCACATTTTAACAATATTTACAAAACAAACTGTCACACTATGTCAAGAACTGTCACGAAGGCAGAGATAATTATTAATAAACAATTTCTTTGATGCTTTTGTTGCTCGGCGGCGGCATAAAAACTCACGTGAAGAAGATGTGACTTGCTTGCTGGTGAAACCTGGGTGCGACCAAGGTAGCGACCAACATACGGTCGCTTACATTTACGAAGCGAGGCACGGCTGGCAGCTTGAGCGATTTGCGATTTTAATCCGCTTTACATATTTCTACATTTAAAACAAAACCTCTTGTTCGACTACGAATGATCTTGAGTTAATAACACAGAGAATGGTTTATAATCTCGTTCAGAGCAGACAGAAATAATTATTTTCTTAGTGAAATTATTCAGCACGCCGCCGACATGTCATATTGTTTTGAAAGAGGTCTTTTGCTTCGTGACACATTCGATTATTAAATAATCTGTGTAATTAATTAGTAAGTTCATATCGCATTAGGATTAGACACTGGAGTTTGTGGTTTTATCTATTTAGTACATCTAATTATCTAGTATGTATCTAATAATAAGATTATTGAAAAGCGGTTCACCTTTTCTAGTCTGATTTATAATTTCGCTATTGAATAATTATTTCCTCACATGAACCTATCCAAAACACAGATATAATATTAAACTTAGTTCAAATCATAAGATTGCACTCTTAGTTAATTAAGGTATTAATTAGTGTACTTATAGTAAATAAATTATTTTTTCTGATATTATTATCATGAGCTATGCAAAGGCAAACAAACCCAAATATATAGATTAGAATCAGCCTTAAAACAAGCACACGTGTCAACATGAGCCTGTTTTTAATGTGCAATCAAACTAGCAACTTCAATTCATATCACATTCCTCATTCCCTCACGTACCCCATGTTACCCCTCACGGCATTTTACCCTCCGGTCATCCCAATATCTTGATACACATGGATAAATCGTCAGCCGTGACAAGAATCACCTATGGCGTGATAAAACTTCGTCCAAACTGGCCCCACAGTGCCCGTGAGCTATTGTATTACGAATCGGAACGCGCGCGAAACACGTTAAAACTGTGATGTATGAGAAAGATGGGAAAATAATTCCGAAGTACGCCCCGGGTTCTAGTTCTTGTGGTTATGATGTGTGTATGAAGTGTTTAAGACGAAGTTTGAATGGAAATTTTGTATTTGTGTTAGTTTTGTTGTAAAACTGTCACTTTGGTTGAGAGTGTAAATGTCTGCGACTTGGGAAGCACCGGTTTCGATTCTTGAGTTAAGCCCGCTATGGCATTGTCAACTTTTAATATATATTTGCAATAATTGACAATTTGTCATTTATTGCAAATATGTATGCTTACTTATTTAATGTACTTGGTAGCACGGGCTGTTTCCGTAACTCCACGTCCTGGCGTGTACTCTTTGCGTGCGGGTGGGAATGGTCTTGCCACTCGAGCCATCCCAGCACTTCGAGGAAGGCCAGCACACTCTTGATGTGGCCCACTGCTTCCCTCAGTGTGCTGTACCTGGTCAGGTACTGCTGCCTGTACTGTGCGACCTCAGGGTAGTCGAGGAGTAGGTGGGCTGCCGTCTCGTCTGTTGTCATACAGGCTCTGCACAGTGGGCTGTCGGTGATACCTATAGTAAATAAGTGTTAATTAAAGAATCCGTGTCCTGTGTAGGTGGACGTGACTGTCCGCAGTTGTTTGGACAGCCGGAGGACTTGTTTGGCTATCTTACCGTCTACTGCGGGAAGAGCCTCCTTGCCTACACGTTTCAGTCCCAATCCAGGACTGGTTGTGCTGGATCCTTCTTACCAGGTTGCGATAAAAACTAAAAGGGAGGGGTATAATGGGCTCGGGTCCCACCACCTCTAAAGTGGCTCCTCTTCTGGCAAGTACGTTGGCTGCGTTGTTATTTACACATTTTTTTAAATTTATCTGTTTTGACAGATCCCGTGGGTACTTCGGGATATCCCTTCTTCTATGGAAACCAAGGAACATACATAGCAAATTTCAGCGTCCTGCGTCTAATAGTTTTGGCTGTAGCTTGTCTGTCAGTCAGTCAGTAACGCAAGGATTTTATATATTACTAGAGGACGCCAGCAGCTACGCCTGCATTTTTTTTTAATTTACCCGTTTTGGCCGATCCCGTGGAAATTTCGAGAAATCCCCTTTTAGTGCACCCCTACGGTCTCCAAGGAACATACATGCCAAATTTCAGCTTCCTGCGCCCAATAGTTTCGGCTGTAGCGTGTCTGTCAGTCAGTCAGTAACGCAAGGATTTTATATATTAAGATGATGATTATAAGTACTTTTCGGTTCCACTCTATATCGACAAAAACTGCACCTAAAGGGTGGAGGTAGATTAAAGAAGCAATCCATCATCCATTAATCCTAGCTTTTGAATTACCCACGACTTATAAGGTTGAGGAAAAGTAATTTTAATACTTATAGTATTACGACTAGAAGTATAATTTTATTCTTCCGTGAATTACACGTACCCACACTAGTATTACCTACCTAATGTAAAGATATATTATAGAATTCAAACGTTGGCAAAGATCAGATTTGGAAGCAAAAGCTTATTATATTCTACTAGCTGACCCAGCGAACTTCGTACCGCCCTATATGTATTATACATATAAACCTTCTTCTTGAATCATTCTATCTATTTAAAAAAAACTGCATTAAAATCCGGTGCGTAGTTTTAAAGATTTAAGCATACATAGGGACAGATAGACAGAAGATAGACTTTATTTTTTACTATGTAGTGATTCCATATCTGTACATATAAGTACAATAAAGATATAGATTCATAGTTATTCATCGCTAAGCAATCACTTCAAAATAAATAAGTAAGTTTTTGCCACCAAACCGTCTCAGTAATTCTTCGTTGACACATGACGATCTGCGCCAATTAAAAGTTACCTGGGTCCCGCAACTAGTTAAGAGAACTATGTCGGAACAAATTATCATGTAATTTGTTGGAGTTAGGATCGGCAAGAAATTGTAGTGCTTCACAGTAATGTAGACTTATAAGTATAATATCAGTAGTGCAATAGCTGACTACACAGTAAAAAAAAAATTATAGGCATGAGATGACTACTAAAGCTTTAGTATTGCTGATTAGATTAATAAAGTAGGCAGTAGCACGATGTGACGTCAGTTCTTCCCGTTTTCTTGATAATCCTGTCTGTCTATTTTCACCCGACTACGGCGAGGCCAAAATGAAGGGTAATGTTTTCATATTTTAACTAGGTTCTGTCCACGGCACCGTAGGTGTAGGTTTTTGGGACGAAAGTAACTTTTTTTTATTGGGAGGTCTCGGGTTCGATTCCTAGGCCGGGCAAAGTGTTATTGGGGTTTTCCGTAAGGATATTCTCAGTAGCAGCACGGAGTCTGGTAATGTGCCCGGTACGGCAATAGGCTCGCCCCCTATTACGTAGGACCTAAAGTTCATGGCGAAATGTGGGTGTATATGTATAATCCAACCCCTTTGGGGATACAAGCGTGATTCTATATAACTTATTTGCTATTCTGATGCGCCCTGTCCGGTGCCCCATAACCTATAGTAGGTATTACTGCAAAGTTTCACAAAAATCTGTTCGGTGTTTTTTGCGTGAAAGAGTAACAAACTTGCATTCTCACAAGCTATCACGTTTAAAATAGTGGTAGGTAGAACAGTAGACTACTAATATCTATCCTATACAAGGAGTATAAACTAACCTTATGATAGATGGCAACCAGAAATATCAGACTGTCTTTTTGCACCGTTATATAAATAATGCAATAGATTAACATTCAATTCACCTACTAGCCCGAATAAATCAGCACTTGGCACTCACATTGTGACGAAATTGTCCATCGCACCGTTCGCGCGACCAATAACACACAACCATATACTGTGGGCTTCAATACCCAGCAATAACTATTCCCGCACGTACTCGCCGAAGGAAATTGCACTGAGAGGCCTTCTACCGGACGATAACACCGATTAAGTGTCACAATTGCACCGCGTTAATTGTATGAATGGACCTGTCAACTGCGTCTTAGTGACCAAACCCATCTACAAATGTTCCTCGCATAGCAACATCGAGGTAGTGATTATTTGACATGGAAATTTACAAGGCGATACGAATTAGTGTGTAAATGAAAATTGGAATTCATGGTGAAGTATTTTTACCGATATTATGACGTAAAATGTATTTAATATAATCCATTAATTGTATTTTCATCTTAATTTGCGTACACATAAAGCAAATTGAAAACTTCTATAGAAAGCCTCTTTAACGCTTTCACCCAAACCACGCAATTATCATTATGAAATGTTGCTTACAAAAGTGACAATTAAAATGGACGAAAGGGTCGGTCCATATCTAACGGAAAATGCGTCGCGAATGATCGGTCACGTAACGCCAAAACAGATAAATATATGATAAAACACACCTTTCACACCTAACCGATGATGCGTTAGTGCGTCGAGCGTACAGCGTCTGTTCCGTTTCCGTCAACGCATTGTCGTTGGAGTAATGGCACATCGTAATTTCGTAAATTTTTAGTCTAGCTGATTTCAGCATGAATGGGCCGGCACGACCGGGGAAGTACTACCCTCTCACAGAAAATCGACGTTAAGTGACAGTACCTAAACTGTTGCGTTTCGTTCGGTGAGTGAGAGTGCCGGAGGCCCTATCCCCTATTCCTTCTCCCTCATCCCACTCCTCATCCTATCCCTTTTCCCAACCCCAAGGGGCGGCAACACACTTATGACTCCTGTGGTGTTGCTTGTGTCCATGGGCGGCGGTAATTGCTTACCATCAGGCGATCCGTCTGCTCGTTTGCCGCCTAATATTATAAAAAAAGTAACATTTCACGATCGTAAATAGTTCATCAAAAGATTCTACGGACATACGGTAAAACTGAATTGTTATTATTTCGTTGGGCTTCATTTTAAAATTCAATATCACACAACACAGCTGCTCTGTAGATGCTGAACGCAGAAACTGACTAGACGCGTAATGTGGCAGGTATAATTTGACAGAATAGACGCAACCGATGATACGCTCGGCAGGTCTTCCATCAGGTGTGAACCGACCCAAAGGCATCTTTCAACAATACCGAAGAAGACCCGAAGACGAAGTATTGAAATCTTTTTAGTAAACATTAATGGTACAAGATTTCAGTTAATTAAAAAGTCAACTCGCTCTTGGAATTATTGGGATGTCACTCCTGTTTTCTTAAATAATCAGATTTTTACCACTCGAACAATTTTTTCGATCACGTGAGACCAAAATCGAGATTATAATAAAAAATACATTTACATACAACACATCTGCCTTCTTTTGTAAATAATTCCAACCACTTTACATAATATATACTTAACTGATGGCGTAAAATCCCCAGTGGCACGTTAGATTGTGCCCACCAATTCACCCCTTAGGAATACTCGCTTAAGGAGAAGGTTCGCCGGTAAGGACCATTTTAATATCCACAATTGCTTTTAGAATTAACATATTGGTTTATCGCGTGATAAGTTACTTTGGTACTTGGAGAGATCCAGTATCGGTTGGACTACCTCTCTACCTGCTTTGGTATTGCCGTAGGGTAAAGGGAAGTGTTATTGAGCTTTTTAGTCGAACAAAAAATTAGGGACATGAATTCTACCTCTGCAATGTAGAAGTATAATATGGGTAAAATCATGAAATATATTAACATGTATTGACTGTGTAAGTGGGTGTTGAGACAATGAAACGAACGCAGAAAGCGAATTTACTAAAACCATTTATTTATATTTTGTTACCCATAAATACATCATTCTCCTAGCGTTATCGCGGTTAGAACCCGAGGTCCGCCTTCTAGTATAACCGGATTTAACTTGTGGGTAACGAAGCTAATCGTTACCTACGAGTATAAATACATTTCATCACATCTTCTCCACTTTTGTTTATAGGTACATAGGTACATGATAATCGCAAGACTGGCGAGAGCTTGCCCATTTACGATTTGAAAAAGCTTACCCCAAAAGTACGAGACCTTACCCCACCCGCAATTGTCGAACCGTCATGACAGACGGAAACACACGCGTATTCCTCAAAACACACTACCAGTTAATTGGAAACCGAACTGACACACAACACTCGATATTTAATGGAAACACAACCTTTATTCTGCCATTTTAACATCCGCAGATGTGTTTGTTTTAAAGAATGAGCGACGTTGACAAGTGGGGAAAGCTCATTTCCTGATGTCAAACGAACGTGAAGTATACATTCAAAGGAATAATATATCTAGTTTATGTAGTGTGCATGTGTGAAATTGTGAATATTATTACATTCTATACATTTTCGCTATATCGTAGGAGAAGCAGGATTTTATTAAAAGCAGATTGCCAGGGGCTAAACTACTTACCTACATGAAATTGCAACCAAATAACGGTATGTTATATTGCATATAATGTCTGCTACAAGAAACATGAATTTTATATTAGACATGCAAAAAAATAATTTTTGATCAGATTTCATCAAGCAGGCTTATTTCTTCGCCGACACCAACAAAAACAAACTACACTACATTATAATTTCATCACAATTAAATCCTTTCTCAAAGCGTAGCAAGAACAGACATCGCAATTTAGATGGTGGGAACATGAAATGCGTGGCTGACGACGAAAAATGTCGAGATAACTTCGTGAACAGAGCACTCAAAGTAAATGCAAATAAGAATAATGGGGACTGCTTAGACCACAGAGACGAGACAACCGCCTTCTCTTTGTGTTGTGGGTATTCTCAAGGCGCCATTATGAGGAAATATTTTATTATCTACTTATTGAATACTTTGAGGTGTAAAAGAAGATGTAGTGACAAGCATCGAGAAAGGAATGCTAAGGTGGTTGGGGCACATGGAGAGGATGGATGACGAAAGAATGGCCAAGCAAATATATAAGGCAAGTGTGAATGGGACAGCACGAAGGCGAAGACCAAGACGGACGTTCTCTGACCAGATCGGAGACATACTTAAAACAGGAAAGGTTAGAAGTACCCTGGACAGAAGAGCATGCATGAGGAATTTGATGGAAGTGAATGAAGCAAGAGAGACATGTCAAGATCGTTGCAAATGGCGTTCCGTAGTCTCTGCATCCCCCTCCGGGAAACAGACGTGAGTCTATCTATGTATGTAGGTATGTATGAATACTTTGCAGGAGCAGCTTCAATATTATGCTGGTTGTTAGTAGGTAGTTGTTACACGAAAATGAGCAGTCGGGTTGGCAGATTGTAAAATATCTTGCTAGACAAGTATTTCTGGATTTATTTATTTTGTAAGAAAATCTAATATATCAAATTCTCGTGTCACAGTTTTCGTTCTCATACTCCTCCGAAACGGCTTGACCGATTTTGATAAAATTTTTTGTGCTTATCCGGTATCTATGAGAATCGGCCAACATCTATTTTTCAAAAAAAAAAAAAAAAATTGCAAAACAACATTTGCCGGGTCAGCTAGTTCTTTGTATAATTAACAATATAGGTAATAAGTAGCATAAGGTAGATATTTCATTCCACAACAGACATCACTAAGGAAACATACATACTACCTACAGCGGTAGTACGCAATATACTAGGAGAACAGATATTGTAAGGAGCTAAGTAAATTCTCAGCACATACATAATATTGATTGATATTAATAAATTATTATAATATTTTCTTGGGTTTACGCGAATGTTACACATTGAAATTAAACTACAGTTTACGGATTTTATCGCGTTATATTACTTTCATTGGTTATTTGTTAATACATTTAAACCGAAAGATCTAGAAACTACATTTTTATTACTAGCCGACGTTTCGAATTCTTTACAGGATTCATGTTCATGGCAGACTGAGGTGATATTTGTCTTTGTCTTGAATTTAAAAGTTATCTCAAAGTACCCGAACATTTTTCAACGATTGGTGTTAGGTACTATCTACACAGAATGTGCTCACTGTGTCTTGATGTCTTCTGGTGACTTTGTCCTTTTTGGGTTTCATTAGCCTGATAACAGGGTCCCAAGCTGGAGGTACATTCCAACCATCTTCCCTATTGAAATTAGGATGTTTTTTTAATTTAGTTGGTCTTCACCATTAAATAAGTAAATATTGTAAATTTTCCTTAATGTGTGCGTATTGTGCTGTGGTTTAGTGGTCACCTCTCCACTTCCAGTGCAACGCGTGTAGACAGGTTAGCTTAAGATACGAACACAACGAGGGGTCCTCCACGGGTGCGATACGTGAAACCGAAAATGTAACTCCGTTTACCACGTCACCGTAATCTCACTACCACGAAGTACTTGACAACGAATGCACGTTACATCGAATTACGTAGCAACGAATGCTCGTTACTTCGAATTACGTAGCAACGAATGCATGTTACAGTGAATATCGTGATGCCGTAGACATGCCATCTCGAATAACCAAAACTCGAATTCACCAATTCGAATTACTTAACACCGAATGCTCGATACCAAGAAACATTTATGACCGAAGCCACGCGACCACGGATAACCAAATCTCTAAAGAAACACAGATCAATCAATAATTTTGGAGGCCGTAGGAGTAATGAAAATCCGTTTTTCAACAAAAAGTCTTTATTCATTTTATAATCAGGCGTTTACGAAAAAGAGAAAACAACCTTAACATTTATCATCATTGTTCAGCCCTTCGCAGTCCACTGCTGGACATGTCCCAGTGTACGTCACAATGGCATTGTGAGACAATAGAAGGATTCAAACCAGGTACTTTACCACGCTGGCCATGTTGAAAAACGGATTTTCATTACTAAGCGGCCTCTAAAATTATTGATTCATCTGTGTTTCTTTAGAGATTTGGTTAGCCGTGGTCGCGTGGCTTCGGTCATAAATGTTTCTTGGTATCGAGCATTCGGTGTTAAGTAATTCGAATTGGTGAATTCGAGTTTCGGTTATTCGAGATGGCATGTCTACGGCATCACGATATTCACTGTAACATGCATTCGTTGCTACGTAATTCGAAGTAACGAGCATTCGTTGCTACGTAATTCGATGTAACGTGCATTCGTTGTCAAGTACTTCGTGGTAGTGAGATTACGGCGACGTGGTATACGGAGTTACATTTTCGGTTTCACGTATCGCACCCGTCCTCCACATATGAGAAATCTATGTGTGATTGATGATAAATTGTCGTTCCGAAACTAAGACTCAGATTGACCACATTTGGATAGGCATCCTTCAGATGAATTCAAAATTGGAACAAAATTTGTATAATTTTACCAGGAACTTATCAGAGAGCGGTGAAACAGCCCCTAATCATTCTTTGTGTCCGTTGTTTGAATGGTCGTGAAGTCTCACATGCTACCCAGAAATTTAACTAAGGTATTACAAAGTCAGCGATAGAATATTGGAGAGACTAACAGAGTTCTGACCTTCGACGCGCACTACTGAAGTTATGTTAGTATAAATTGATTATTCTTCGCTTGCATAACGATGACGGAAACCATCGTGATGATAAAGTTCTCGATTATGTTACCGAAAAACATGTGCAGTCTTGGACAGCGTGGGGGTCTACAGCCTTGCCCTTGTCATAATGAAAAGAGGTCCGTGTCCAGCAATAGGACGATTTAAACACAAGGCTGATGATGATGATTACAAAGTACTTTTCAACAAGAAACCTAACAATGTCCGCTGGGTGGAATGCAATTTTAATACCACTGGCACAAAACTGTACAACGAGTAAGAAAATGCTAAACATATAAACTGTTTAAGCTACAACGCCTTCATTGTTATTCATCAGAACGTGAACTTAAAAACAACAACTTACTCATTTACAATGCTATTGCAAGCCAAAATCCTCCTTATTTCTATTAAAAGTTTCATTTATTTTTCAACAGTAAGACTACCCCTTAAACAGTTAAAAGACTAACTTGAATTGCGTCTTTAAAAACGTTACCTAAGTTGTTGGAGAACTAAGGTTTATTTTAAGGAAACTATGTATGTGTTTAATCTTTCCTTTGCATATGCTATTGTTATATTTTTCTTCAATACAGACATGCTGCAGTAACCAAACGACGTTGCTTGGTTAACACGAAGTTTTGAAGAACTGCCAACTTGCAACTTTATAGTCTAGCCTTGTTGGCTGGTGGCAAGCAAAATAACGGAAGAGAGCTGCCTTGTCAGTTGAGTGGTATATAGAAGCTGATCAAATAGTTATTAAGTTATGACAGTCTAGATACTTTCAAACTTAGCTATTTTATACATACTACTATGGCTTATGTACCTAACGGCTCTTAATTTTTAACTGACTCCGAAAAAGGAGGTTCTCAGTTTGACCCGTATATATTGGTTCTTAGTAATATGTTTGTATGTATTATGTGTGTGTGCTTGTGTGCGAGAGCATATTTCTCTGGGGTTCTGTTGGCGTGGGGATGGTTGAGTAATTTGTTCGAGTTAATATCACTTAAAGCCATGCCTTCTAGGGATTTGACCCGACTCAAGGCAACATAGCATTGGCCTTTAGCAAAGATTTTAGGCCCTAGGTCGATTACTGCGGAACTAAGTGTACACCCTTGCAACTGTGTACCGTCACAGCCCAACTCAATATGACTGGCAACATCCGCTTCTCGATATCACCGTAACAGCGATGGCTGGTAAATCGCCTAGAAGAGGGGTGAATGGGAGGAATAGGAGGCGGCGGTATGGGAGCACGCCTTTACCTTGTAAGATAGCGGCCGCCGGCGTCTTCGAGAGTCCTGAAGCTGCACAGATCACTCCACTACATCCGCGGGCGGTTTAGTTGTCGATTATAGTATAAAATAGCGGTAAAATATTGCGGTGCTGCATGTGTTCGTCGCGGCGCGGAGCTGCACCAGGACGCAGCCGGTCAGCAGGACGGTTGATTTTCGACTTCGTCGCAGCGTCATTGAATTCTGCGACCAATTAGAGCGAGGCGTGCCTTTGGGAGGGAATGGGATAGTAAGGGATAAAAGATCGCTCGTTTTGAAACTGCGGTATTATTAGCGAATTTATTAGCTAGGTGCTAACATAATTAACTAGCAATGGAAAAGATAGATGGCGCTACCATATATCAAATGCTCAAGTTAAAACTAACGGGTATTTCCGGTCGATCTGGAATCTTGAAATCTTGCATAAAGCAACGTTTTATAGCACATAGGATAATCCTAAATTTTTAGTTACATCTCATATTTTTTTTAATAATTATATATACCTACAGGTTTTTACGGAACCCTCGGTGCGCGAGTCCGACTCGCACTTGACCGGTTTTTCTTAATTTCAAATGCGCTAAAAGTAAAATTATTACATCTATTATCTAATATTACATCAAGTTGTGGACGTGGGAAAAGGGTGTCAGAACTGAAGTGGAAATGGGCTGGTCACGTAGCCCGAAAGAAAGACTCACGGTGTAAGACGCTTCTGGAATGGAAACCGTGGGGGCAGAAAAGAACAAGGGGAAAGCCTCAAATGAGGTAGAGAGATGATATTAAAACCGTAGCAGAAAAGAATTGGTTACAAACTGCACAGGATAGAGAAGAATGGAAGAAGTTGAAGGAGGCCTGGCCTACACTACAAAAGTAGTCGATAATGGCTGAATGAGGAAGAAGAACATCTATTATTACATTGTTCCAGAAACAATAAGATTGCCTGATGTCATACACCAATTAAACTTTAAATTTATTCACTGTGTGCAACGTTGGTTCCTCAGTTAATGATAACACTGCTCATAATTTTCCTGGATTAAAAATATTCAAATTAAGCTTTTTGATTTTCTTATAAAGTTAATCAGTGTTTTATTATATCAGAGATTTTTCTTTAAAGTAAAAACAGGCGGGAATTGCATCATTAATTTAATTTTATAATTAAAATTAGTACAAAGTACTAGGCAAACATAAGCAGACGGAAGTTAATCTCGCCGCCCATTTACACGGTACATACGAAATGATTGAGTTACTTACTCAGAACGTAATTCGAGCATTACAAGGGTTCGACATAAATAACATGAACACCTTTATCAAATAACCAACGGAGTAATATTCCTCTGGTTCATTAACTAATTTATTCTTGAGAAAGTCCCGGTTATCTGGGGAAGTGTGCAAGAAACAAAACTAATGGCGTCGGCAACACGAAGCCGGGAGCTGTCGGGGGCTGTGTGCCATGACACATGCATTCAGCGGGTTTATACCAGCGGGAGATTCGTCAAGACGATGATTTACTGGCTTTATAAACTATGTAAGATATGCAGATATAACACTTCAATATTTATGTGTTATTACAGGTGACAAAACTTGAGAGTACGTTAAGACAAAAGCGACTTTTTTGTTAGTTCTTGTAGGTGTTTTAGGGTAGATCAACAACTTAGAATATGAAATAAATTTAATGTGACTGTTTTGTGACGTAACTAAAGTTAAAAAGAACTATTATTATTATTATCCGCAACCAAATACTTTCTCAAGCCGTAGGGAAATTTCCGTGATTGGTCGACTAATGGCCGCCATACACGCTACGGTTTACCGGAGAGGTTTACCTGTGCAGGCATACCTGCGCAGTTATAACGGAGTGTGTGTTTCCCACCCTTACACCTGTGCAATTTTATGTACATGTTTGAACTGCGCAGGTAAACCTGCACAGGTAACCTCTCCAGTAGACCGTAGCGTGTATGGCCTACATACAAACCTTTCTATATCAGTCAGCATTTTGTATATAACATGCAACCAGACGGATTTATCCCTCACTAGCTTTTTACCCTGGCTTCAATATCACATCCTTTCACCTTATAAACCAAAAACATCATTCATTTAACTCTGAAGATTTCTACAATCATTCTGCTTTGACATATTCATAATCATCCATGCGTAATATCGGTTGCACCCAAGAACTTTCCTTGAAGCCCCTTATCCGCATATTATTCTGCCTTAATTTCTCAATTTTCACCATCAAATAAGTGTGAACGTGTCTACAGGCCGACATATCAGTTAGTTTTCAATTCCACAAAATAAACTAGCATTCGCTAGCTTTCTGCACTTGAGTCGCGTAATGATTTATGGAGGGAAACCGGGACGGGGACGGCAATTAGCTGGCGCGTAACGAACCCGTGAAATAAATATTATTTGGTGATTAATACCAGCTGTCTAATAAATATCTTGTTGTTATTCATTGGTGGACAGTTGACACAACTTTGACCAATATACCGATATGATTCATTTCTGTTACTAATATTTTTAGTATACGAAAAGAGTGTGTATTTGAATTTGTTAGTGCTTAAAATGCGCTATCTAAGACACCCTTTTAGGACTGTTTAAGGAGTGTTTCTAGTTTAAAGAAATTATCGTTCCCTCGATAAATAGACCTAGACATAACACGCGGCAATAAGTGCTTTAGCAGATCGAAAAGGTAATTTAAAATTCAGAGAATTTTATCTGAAATTTCGATAGCTATACTATTATGAACGTGTGCGTCAGTTATATTTATTTCAGATGCGAACCATTATTTAATTACGTAACCTGAATTAGTGTTTTCATCTTTTCATCTTCATGTGAATTAGTATTTATATATTTTACAGCAACAAGACTTATTATTGTTTATAATAATTTCATGTCTGTTTATATATTTCAAAATTTTCAGCTCTTCTTTAAAAACAAGCATATTTAAATTTACAACCAACCTTTTACTTTTCCGTTTTATATATTCCCATCGCCTTCATAGTGCGCACTTATTTCGCAGGGTACACGTAAGGCTTGGCTTACTCCCAGCTCTTGATAACTCGGGGTAAGGCTACCCATGATATGCCAACGAGGTTTTGATTGCCCCGCATGCGAAAATAATGGCGTCGGTTAACTTCACCGCTCCTAGGAGCTTGGATAAAAGTTTACGTAAAATTTTTGCATGTGACAAGACTTGTTTGTTCGAGAAAAATTTTGCTTATTTTTCGCGGAAATGAGATTTTAAATTACATTGTATATCTTCCTCAAGGTCTATTACTATATTTTAAAGACTTTTATCTTACCTATATATGTAGGTACACGTATTACAAAGTAGAGAATGTAGTTAGTCTGAGTTTAATGCATGAAAATCTATACTAATAATAATATAATAAAGCGGAAGAGTTTGTTTGTTTGTTTGTTTGTTTGTTTGTTTGTTTGTTTGTTTGTTTGTTTGAACGCGCTAATATCAGGAACTACCGGTCGGATCTAGAAAATTCTTTTTGTATACGATAGCCCAGTTATTCCGGAAGGCTATAGGCTATATAACATAACGCTTCGACCCTTTGGGGCCGGGCAAAAGGCTAAAAAGGCTAAAACATAATGTCGGCTAATCTCAGGAACTAGCAGTCGGATTTTAAAAATTGTTATTGCCTATGATAGCCCAATTATTCCGAAAGGCTATAGGCTATATAAAATTACGCCACAACTTTTAGGGGCCAGACAAAAATAATAAAATGGTCAAACGAGAAAGGGGAGGGTTGGGTCAAAGGCAAAAAAAGGCTAAACGAATAGGATACAATCTATATGGGTATCGTTTTCGAGATTTTCGGGACGCTGATTAATAATATGAAATTTATGTAGTGATCCAAGATGGCGGACGGGAAATCAAAGATGGCGGATGAGAAAATTTTAAATATCAATATGGGTATCGCCTTCGATATTTTAAGGGGTGGAGAATCGAAATACAACATCTATTTCGTGATCAAAGATGGCGGATGGGCAATCAAAGATGGCGGATGGGAAAATTTTTAAAAATCAATATTGTTATCGTCTCCGATGTTGAAAGGGATGGGGAATCCAAATACAACATCTATTTCATGATTCAAGATGGCGGATGGGCAATCAAAAATGGCGGATGAGAAAAATTTAAAAAATCAATATGGGTATCGTCTCTAATGATTTAAGGGATGGTGAATCCAAATACAACATCTATTTCGTGATCAAAGATGGCGGATAGGAAATCAAAGATGGCGGACGGGATTTTTTTTAAAAGTCGATATGGGTATCGTCGCCGATATTTAAAGGGGTGAGGAATCCAAATCCGATATCTATTTCGTGATCAAAGATGGCGGATGGGAAATCCAAGATGGCGGATGAGAAAGTTTAAAAAAATCAATATGGTTATCGTCTCCGATGTTTTTAGGGATGGCGAATCTAAATACAACATCTATTTCGTGATCAAAGATGGCGGATAGGAAATCAAAGATGGCGAAGGGGATTTTTTTAAAGTCGATATGGGTATCGTCTCCGATATTTTAAGGAATGGGGAATTCAAAAACACCATCTATTTCGTGATCAAAGATGGCGGATGGGATTTTTTTTAAAAATCAATTTGGGTATCGTCTCCGATGTTTGAAGGGATGGGGAATCCAAATACAACATCTATTTCATGATTCAAGATGACGGATGGGAAATCAAAGATGGCGGATGAGAAAATTTTAAATATCAATATGGGTATCGCCTTCTATATTTTAAGGCTGGAGATTCGAAATACAACATCTATTTCGTGATCAAAGATGGCGGATGGGCAATCAAAGATGGCAGATGGGAAAATTTTAAATATCAATATGGGTATCGCCTTCGATATTTTAAGGGTGGAGATTCGAAATACAACATCTATTTCGTGATCCAAGATGGCGGACGGGAAATCAAAGATGGCGGATGAGAAAATTTTAAATATCAATATGGGTATCGCTTTCGATATTTTAAGGGGTGGAGAATCGAAATACAACATCTATTTCGTGATTCAAGATGGCGGATGGGCAATCAAAAATGGCGGATGGGAAAAATTTAAAAAATCAATATGGGTATCGTCTCTGATGATTTAAGGGATGGTGAATCCAAATACAACATCTATTTCGTGATCAAAGATGGCGGATAGGAAATCAAAGATGGCGGAGGGGATTTTTTTAAAGTCGATATTGGTATCGTCTCCGATATTTTAAGGAATGGGGAATTCAAAAACACCATCTATTTCGTGATCAAAGATGGCGGATGGGATTTTTTTTAAAAATCAATATGGGTATCGTCTCCGATGTTTGAAGGGATGGGGAATCCAAATACAACATCTATTTCGTGATTCAAGATGGCCGATGGGAAATCTAAGATGGCGGATGGGAAACATTTTAAAAATCAATATGGGTATCGTCTCTGATGATTTAAGGGACGGTGAATCCAAATACAACATCTATTTCGTGATCAAAGATGGCGAACGAGATTTTTTTTTAAGTCGATATGGGTATCGTCTCCGTTATTTTAAGGAATGGGGAATTCAATATTATATAAAAATCTATGTTTGTTTTTGCATCATTTATAGACCCTGGAATGATAAGAGATTAAGCGCTAAGTCAATGGCAACTTTGGAAAAGGGGCTTGGAAAAAAGGGAATTAAATAAAAACTCTTAAAAAGGCGATACGGAGTTCGCTTGGTCAGCTAGTAATAGATAAAAGTGAAAGTCTGGATGATGGTGATGTTGAATATGTATATTGATTTGTATGGAGATCAGGTGAGAACTTCCTTTATTCAAATTTATACCAATATCGAGCTTCATTTATGAATAGCAAATGTAAAATTATTTCAAAACGCATATTTATTCTACCAAATATGATCACCAACTTTTCGATTAGCAAGCCAGCCTTTTTCAACCGTTTTCCTTCGATATTTTCAAAACCTTCAAGAGCTTTTCCTGTAACAGGGAATATCGTTCGAAGCTCCCGTAATCACGGAGCCATTTGAAAGTTTTTCTAAAGTTTACGTTGGATTTCGATCCTCGACACCAACATTTACAAAAACCGTATTACCTCACTCGTAGAAGGTAGGTACTTTGAAATACTTACTAGGTTTACCTACTGCTTTTTTGTTTAGGGAGTGAGTTAATATCTTCGAAACATTGGTTATGAGTCGTTTACCATTGTGGTATTGGCAAATAGGTAATGTGGATTAACAAGCAGGTTTCTAAGGATTGAGTTTTCGTAGTCGTAGATAGCCTTCTCCGTGTGGTGACGGAGGAAGAATACGGAATTTCACCACCCCATATCATCCCATGGGTGTCATAAGAGCCGACAGAGGGAGCATATTATGCAGAGAACAGCACTGTAGAAGAAGGAAAACTTGATACCTACAAACTCTATACCAACCCGTGTGGCCAGCGTGGTATAGTAGGCCAATTCCTCCTTTCAAAGGAGAGGCCTAGTCCAGCAGGCTGATGATGATGATGATGATGATGAGAGATTCTCACGGTGCAATGTTCAGCGTCATCTTTTAGCAAGCGTTAATTATCAATTTTAGACGCACATAATTTCGAAAAATCAGTGGTGCGTGTTTATGAATTTGAGACTTTCTGCTTAGTATGTGCGTCTCCACTACGCTAACACTGCCATGCCTGTTATGATATGTTTAAACTTAATGGAGCTCTAAAACTAAATGGATATAGCTACGGCCCGGGTAACCCCCTTTCTAAAATCATATCAACCAACCACATCAAACCGCCAAAAATACATTACTACTTACCATTTAAGTATAAATTCAAAGCAGTACGCTCTACTTTAATCAGCTAACATAAAATAATTTTTTGTACAAGTCCTGATTTCCACAAGTTGCCAGGAACTGTTGGCTGCATGCCAAACGTCTCGTGTAGGTTCCACCTCTAAAATGCACCCATTAGGAGGCCCTTGACGTATCTTCAGCTCCCCGAACGTATAAACTATGCTAGTTCCCTCCGCGAACATTTTTCCCAAGATCTAGACGGCTATAAAACACAGAGAAACTAAAGACATGTCTATTTATTGCAATTTACGAAGAATTGTCTTTTATTTAGATGTTATGTTTTGAAGACTTGTAGTTTTATTTTATTCGCACTTTTGTTTCCTTTCATACCGTCTCAACTTTTGTATAGCTAATATTGACTCTCCCGATCGCACCAATATTCGACAAACAACTGAAACATTATCTGCATTAAAAACTAAGACCCAAAAACTCATTAAACGTAAGACCCATCGAAATAAAATCTATGCAATAGTTCAATTGCAGTTAAGTTCAAAGAAATGTTTTATTTTTCTAGCTAAAAGTTGCTCGTTGCATGCTATGCGCTCACTACATCTGCATCAGTGATAACTCGCTGCTCGCATGCTTGCCGCGCGTTGACTGCTCGTCGCCGCGTTGACCGCGCGACGTCCGCCCGTGGACCACTCGTGGACGCCGTGCGGAGTGGGTGCCGGGTGGCTCTAATGAACTGTGACCTTTATACTTTTATAGGCCAGCCGATTACCGATTTTCAAAAACATTATTACCAAAATAAACTCATTATAATATTAACAAAATACTGTTACATAACTGGAATATAGACAAACTATCGAGAACTCTGACCTCAGATTTGTGTTGCTATGCTGATGATTGTACAAATATTTAATACAAACAGCGTCGTCAGCTGAATACCTACTGGGATAAATACCGCGGCGGGAACTACAGAATACTTATTTGAGATGCACCGATACCAACGAAATCGCGATGACTCATTGGAGTCAATGTTTAAACAATTTAATAAATGAGACGCGTTTATGTTCTTTTTTCATTTTATGTGAATGTTACAAAAAGGTTTTATCAAGTGTAATGTATGTCAACGTGTTAAAATTAAATAGGTATGTATTAAGGGATTTAATATAAATTTTGAAGATTCTAAAAAACTTGGGCCAGCTTTGGCAGATTTGGAACAGTTTAGCAAAGAACAATAGCTACTTCCCATACATTTAATGACCTGATAATGAATTATTGCGTCTATAGATAAAATGTACGAAAACAAGTAGCTCTATGATCAAGAAATTATACTGTAAAGGCAGTTTTTCTTATAAAGGCCTAGGAAGTAGGTACATAATACACCTAAATTAGTTCGTATTAATTTGACAGATTCTCCCATGTCCAATATCACCGACGGCGGCGTCGTTACGTCAAATACGTTCCGTTGCATCCTTATCCAATGTTTTCAACGGCAGAAATACATTTTATCTTTTTATATCTTTTAACATAAAAAGATACATTCATTTATGATCAGCTTTCTAGAGAAACTCACCGTTGTGGATTGCCAACCATCTAAATGATGGGGATGGAAATGCTGTCGCGTAGAACGATGGCGGCAAGAGGCGGCAGGGATTAATCTGAACAATTCCTCGGAGCACTCCTCATAGTAGTAGCGAGGCTACATCTCTACGCAGCGCCAAGGGGTCTAACCGGTTGCAAATATCTTGGCAGTCGACAATACGAGCGGCTCTCCGTTGGATGCGGTCCAGAGGGAGAAACTGGTACTGGGGTGCCCTTTCCCAAAGATGAGAACAGTATTCCATATGCGGCCGGACCTGCGCCTTATAAAGGAGCAAACAATGAGCCGGAGTGAAATACCGTCTCGATCTATTGAGCACGCCAAGCTTCTTCGAGGCTAACTTACCCTCTAAGTGACCGCGGAACTGGACTTCGCTCGATATGTCGACACCAAGTATTCCAATACAGGAGGAGGCAGTTAGGGGGGTGCTCTCAATACTTATACCTACGTAGGTATTTTATCAGTTTGTTTGTTTTTCAGTAGAAACGAATAGGTATGTAATATTTCACACGTCGGTATTAAACAATAGGCATGCGTGGAAAGAATTTAGAAACGAATTAGATGGAGGGCAACTTTTCTTATTTCCAATTTAATTTCGTGCCTGTACCTACCTCGCGTACCCATGTCCGTGTGGTGACGGATTAAGAATACGGAATGTCACCACCACATATCATCCCATGGGTGTCGTAAGAGCCGAAAGAGAAAACATACTTATTATGCAGAGAACAGCACTGTAAGAGAAGGAAAACTTGATACAAACCCTATACCAAACCGTTTGGCCAGCGAGGTATAGTAGGCCAATTCCTCCTTTCAAAGGAGAGGCCTAGTCCAGCAGTGGACTGTTAAAGGCTGATGATGATGACCTACCTCGCTTCACCTATTACCGAGTCGCGTTTCTTCAGCGACTCAGTCAGCGGCGCGATGTGAACTGTTTTAATTCGCTTTATCGCTCTTCGCTACAGCTGTTAACAAAGATGTCCCTTAAAAATGTATCAGTATGGAATAATCGGCTTAAGACGAGCACATGGCCCGTCAGACGTCGCCGGTGACCCGATCGCCTTCTCACTTGTAGGTATAACCATCGTCCTGCTACGGTAAGTTAGCGCAATATATAAAGCTGAAGAGTTTGTTTATTTGGTTGAACGCGCTAATCTCAGGAACTACTGGTCCGATTTGAAACATTCTTTCAGTTTTAGATAGCGCATTTATCGAGGAAGACTATAGGGTATATTATTATAACATCGAGCTATGAGCGACGGGAGCGTAGCAGTAGTCTTAAATAATGCGGGTGTAACCGCAGGCATCCTCTAATAGTGTTATAATTACGAGGCGTATTGGCTATTGCCTGTTATCAGACAGATCCCAATTCGTTTTTTTTTTTATTGTTTACTTTTTTGGTCGTTTGTGACCCTGAAGGCAGCGGTTCTGTCGGTAATTATTCCTTTAGGAAAAATTAAGGGGCACAGCGGATTGACGTCATAACTTACCCGCGATGGGCCACGGTCTGCGGATAGATAATTATAGTTAATTATCAACTATTTCATCACGTGGAGAATGAATCTTTCAAAAATACAAAGTGAATCCAATAAAACTTTATCTATTCGGGGATCCATTTACTAAGTATTCAGCATAAAGCGTTAATCATTACGGCCTCCTCCGTCTCCCCTACAAACTAAACTTGACTATGTTTATAAGTACTAGAGCATTCCCACGGTTACACCCACAGAACAGTTAAGAGAGGTTAGAACGGCCTTGTGGGCGTGGCAGCCTCGCCGTTTCTTGTGAGCAAACGCTCATATGCCGAAAATTTGATTGACGCTGTCTCTCTAGTTATTAGTGTATAATCTATGACGCTGTCAACAATCGTGCTCATATTGCGACAGCGTACGAAGCTCCGCGAAAATAAAAGAATTATGCCGTCTTGCGCTATAATCTGCTAAATTGTATGGCATTAAATAATTTCAAGCAGTTTAATCACACCGCAAATGTAACGGGAAGAACTCTCGATCTAATACTAAGTAATGTAATTGTAAATGATCTCAGGCTGGTCGGTACACCGCTGAGTATAATCGATAAACTGCATCCGCCGTTTGTGTTTTCTCTGGCTCAAGCAACAAGATCATACGTAAAACCTAATCCGGTTGCTAAATTGAACTTCTTTAAAGCTGACTACGATGCAATTAATAAAGAACTGCACGACATTAACTGGGCTAAAGAATTTTCTGCTTGTTCTAATATTGATGAGATGACGCATAGCTTCTACACTATTCTAAAAAATATTATAAGTACATATGTTCCATTAAAAAGAACATCTAACAATAACTACCCCATATGGTTTACACCGAATCTGAAACGCATGTTACGCGAAAAAAATAAATTTCGAATAAGATTTAAAAAGTATCAAAATCCTCTTGACGAACTAAATTTTAATATATTAAAAAAAGACTGCTTGAAGGAAAGTCGTAACTGTTATAATCAATATATGACTAGATTAGAATCAGCAATAAAATTCAATCCCAAACTGTTTTGGTCTCACATAAAAACCAAAAGGGAAAACAGCGGTACATATCCTTCGCCGATGTATCACGGTAGTGAATCCGCTATATCTGGTACTGATATATGCAATCTTTTTGCTTCAATCTATGAAACTAAACTAGCGACTAACCCGCCTATATTATCTAAATCTAAATATAACAATAGCACACTCAATCTTTCCAGGCTGGAAATATCATTAAAGGACGTATGTAACGCATTAAAAAGACTTGACTCATACAAACGTGCTGGTTCTGATGGCATACCGTCAATATTTGCAAAGAAATGCGCTGTGACTTTAGCTGAACCTCTTTCTCTCATTTTTAAAAAATCTTTAAGTTCTGGGTGCTACCCACGGATATGGAAATCAGCGCTGGTTGTGCCAATACCAAAAAAAGGAGATAAGAATTATGTTCAAAACTACCGCCCAATATCAATTTTACCTACATTCGCCAAAGTGTTTGAATCACTTATCTGTCCTGTTCTATCGAGTTATGCAAATCAACTGATAATACCACAACAGCACGGTTTCATTAAAGGTAGGTCTACGATTACCAACCTAATGCTGTATCATAACTATCTAACTGATGTTCTGGACAACCGTGTACCTATAGACGCAATATATACTGACTTCACTAAGGCGTTTGATATGGTAGATCATAAGCTTTTGCTGATTTTTTTTTTATTTATTTATCACATAACTTTGCCATTACAGATATAACTTAACCTAATTCGACAAAGAACCTGACTTAAAATATATTTCCTTAACTATACTTCCTTACATACTACACAGTAAGTGGCCCTTGTGAACTCGCTCAGTGTACAGTTAAATATGTCAATCCCATCAGCCACCGTGTTGAGAGTGCGCAACGCGCGAGTGAGCGGTGCGCGCTCCAGCAGGTTGGTGCGCGCACGCGGCACCACCAGCAGCCGCGGCCTGCGCCACCGCGTCACGTACTCGTCCGGAATACAAAAACCTATCTCTGAGAGTATACCAGAGTTTTGTATTGTACCTCTCAAAACTTTCAGAAGATAAGTTGCCAATGCCACTTCACGCCTGACTTCCAATCTGAAATACCCCACCATACCAAGGCAGAATAAGGTGGGGTACAGTAACGGGTATCCCGGATATATCCCATATAATTTTAAATACATAAATCTAATATATTTGTTCTGTATCCGCTCGAGCATCTTTTTATATTTAACTAGAGGACGCCAGCAGCTACGCCTGCATTTTTTTTTAATTTACCCGTTTTGGCCGATCCCGTGGGAATTTCGGAAAATCCCTTCTTAGTGCACCCCTACGGTCCCCAAGGAACATACATGCCAAATTTCAGCTTCCTGCGCCCAATAGTTTCGGCTGTAGCGTGTCTGTCAGTCAGTCAGTAACGCAAGGATTTTATATATTAAGATTTCGCTCGGACTCCAGATGGCCGCATTGTATTCCAGATGACTCTTCACAAGAGCCTCGTACAAAGCCCTTAATGCACCGATGTTCGTGAACTCATTCGCCCGACGCAGCATAAACCCCAGATTCCGGTACGCCTTCTTACAAATATGTACCACGTGTTTACGAAACTGTAAGTCGCTGGTGAAATGGATGCCTAAATCCTTTACCTCCGTGACACGCTGCAGCAACTCCCCGTTCATACTGTACTGGTGGTGTTGTTGGTTTCGTGTGCGGGTGAATGAAAGCACTGAGCACTTTGAAACATTGAAGTAAAGCTTATTGCAGTGACTCCATTCAGTGACACTATCCAAGTCGCGCTGCAGCATGTCACTATCAGCACTGTTTTTAATCACCGCTGACAACTTAAGGTCATCAGCAAACAGTAGACATGTTGACCTGACCATCGTCGGTAAATCATTTACCATGATAATAAATAATAAGGGTCCTAGATTACTGCCCTGACTGACTCCCGATCTTGTGTAGTAGGGCTCCGAGAAGTGTCCGCCACAGTCGACATACTGACGCCTATCTCGAAGATAACTGGCGAAGAACTTTACAGTATGAAATGTGCAGCCCATACCAGCCAGCCTCGACAAGAGTATGTCGTGGTCGACCGTGTCAAACGCCTTCTTGAAGTCCAGGTAGGCTACGTCAACCTGAAGCCCAGCGTCAACAGCTGGTACCAACTGCGTCATCAGGTGAAGTAAGTTTCCCGCTGTACCGCGTCCAGGACGGAAGCCGTGCTGCGCATCAGACAAATGAGCCCCAATCTGTGCATAAAGGCTACTGTGAACAGCCATCTCGAATACTTTGGCTGGTGCGCTCAGCACCGCAATAGGTCTAAAGTCACTGACATCCGTGCCACCTCGACCTTTTGGTATAGGTACCACCCGAGTCAGTTTCCAACGAGTCGGAAAGTGTGCTACCGATAAGCAAATATTGAATATGTGCAGCAAAGGTCCCGCTAATACTATGCGGCAATCCCTCAAGATGTAGGGTGGAATCCCATCAGGACCAACTGAGCGCTTAGGCGGCAGACAAGTGAGCGCGCGGCGAACGGCCGCCCTCTCGAGGCAGGCGAGGTGCGCGTACGCGCTGCTCGGCGCCGCCTCTCTGCACGCCGCCTCTGCGCTCAGTGTGCCCGCCGCCTCGCTGTACACAGAGTGGAAGAATCGTGCATACTCCTTAGCAGATTCGTCACCTAATAGAACTCGTCCCTCTTTAATCAGTTTGTACTGACTAGACGTGTCTTTGTTCGACCTTACGTTATTCCAGAATGACTTAGGGTCAGTAGCGAGATTATTTTGTAATCGTTCTTTATACCTGAGGTGACAACTCGCGGTATCCACTTTTACCCTTGCCCGACAGCGAGAGAACGCCTCATAATCACTCGGACATTTGGTTACTTTATAATTTTTATGCAACCTGTATTTTAATTTAATTAGTTTGATAAGGTCTATGGTATACCATTCTGGATAAATTCTTTTACTAATATTATTATTTTTCGGAGGAATGCTAACATTAAAGGTTTCATATAATTTGTCATAGTAGAAGTTTAAAGCCAAATCCGGATCTTGAATGGAGTATAAATCTGTCCAGTCTATTAAATTAATTAAATAGTATAACATACTGTAATCTGCTTTACGAAAATTCCATTTCTTATACTGTGACTGAGATTGGGATTGTGACTGCGGTTGTGATTCGGGAGCTGCGGGAGTGGAGCGTGTCGGCGCACATGACGCCGCGACGCCGACCGCCAGCGGCGGGTGATACGCGTCCACGGGCTGCAGGCCCTCGTCCGCAGCGCACACCGTCACCGCGCCTCGCCCACTCAACACTAGGTCTAGTTGCCTATTATTGCAGTTCGGTACCATGTTACACTTAGCGACCTCACAAAAGGCCACGAAATATTCAAAATAACTCCTAACATTACTATTGCACGAAATTAAATTAAAATCTCCTAAAATTACTATATTACTTTTGTACTTTATACACAATTTCTCTAACAAACTAAACATTAACATATATTCAGACTCTTCTGCCTTTGGTGGTATATACACTACACAACATACAAATAAGAAACGACTCTGTTTATATACACTTGCACATATTATTTCAAATTGTTGAGTATCAATATTAATATCATGTGGCATTTTTATTCGTCGCAATTCAAAACGCGGTGTGGCCACTAAAAGTACGCCGCCCTGTTTGCGTCCCTCCGCTCGGTCACATCGTAGTATCTGGTACCCCGGCAGTGAAACTTCCGAATCGTAAATTGATTCGTTACATCCGGTTTCAGTGATAGCGAACATATCAGCCTCCGACGATTCCAGTAGCGATAAAAACCTTGATGTTTTAGTTCTTAGTCCTCTAACGTTTTGGTAAAAAATGTTGTATACCCTACTGTGTGTCTGTTCGCATGTTGTTTGTTGTGGCTCTGGTTGATCGTCGAAAAAAAATCCATTCGCTGAACTCTACATTTAAAGGCCAAACATCAGGGTTACAGTCTATCAAAGCTGTTTTCTGGTAAACCAATTCTAAATGATGAGTAATTTCTTTCAGTTTTTGTTCTTATCTTTTCTACGAGTTTTATTGCCCGTTCTTTCTCGTGGCTCTACCTATTGCTTTGCGAACGAGGCAGTAAATGTAAATGTAGAAGCATTAAGTAATTTAATTTTAAAATTGACGTTCATAAGCGTCACCTTGTGACCTAGATGAATAAATGATTTTGACTTTGACTTTGACTTTGACTTCTACGATAAATTCCGAGTTATTTCCTAATATATCTTTTATATATTCCTTAATATTATCTTCTGTAGTACTTTTGTCCAACCTCCATACATGTACATATTTTTTCCGTTCAGCCGCCTTCAACAATGTGACCGAAGTGTTACCGCCTTTCTTTGCTGGGTTTTTAACTCGTTTGTTGTTTTCCACTACAATCCATTTATCATTGGTATTTTCCGTAACCGCTGTTTTACTGGCCACCGCCGCGTAGGTAGGCAAAGCAGGCGCGCACACGGCCGGCAGCGGGGGCACGCTCGCGGCCGGCTGCGCGGCGGTCGCGGCGGTGGCGGAGGGCTGCGCGGTTGCGATGTGCGATGGCAGCGGGCTGCGCGATCGCGACTCTCGGCGGAGTCGAGCTTGCGGGGGCGCGAACGGGGCGGGGCTCGGGAACATCGCACGGCAACGTTGCATTCGTCTGCGCAGCCGTAGTGACAATCCTCTCATTCTTCAGACATCTAATTTCTTCTTCCAGACAAGTGCACTTTTTATTAGCTGCACATAAATCTTCCCTCAACTTTTTATTCTCCATAACCAAAGTTACTACTGAATTCTTAATTTCCTGTATAAGTTTTGTTTCAATAGTATTCAGTCTGGCAGATATTACCCCTGTTAATATATCCGTAACACTCTGGATACCATCCATCATATTCATTGCCGATGACGTAGTATTTCCGACTAAATCAGTCTCTTCGCAACTTTCAGTTGGTTCCTCTACTATCAACGTGGCTCCAGAGCAGGAGCCGCGTACCGGCGTATCATCTGTCACTCGTACACGACGAGTTACATTCGAACAGGAATCGCACAAGTACGACCCTATCAGCTGGGCTTTTTGCTCCCTGAATGTGGCCGATGTAATATTAAGACAAGTATAATGGTACCCTGTCTTGCATCCAGTACATCTCAGTAGATCTCCTAATGCAATTTTATTATTGCAAGCAAAACAATTCATTTTGAATATCCGCGCTGCGCAAGTGAGACGACGCTAACATTCATAGCCAAGTGTGAAAGAGTAAGATGCGCGGTGCGATGCGCGCGCCGCTTGCTGTTTGGACGCCACTCTATTTAAAATACCTTTGATATTTAAATAATAGCGGGTGGGTTGAATTATTAGTTTATTAGTTCGTTATAATTAGTTTTTACACTTTAACTTAGGTTCAGTTTATGTTTGACTGTTGTGTCTAAGGTGTTTGTTATATTTGTTTATTGTTTAGATCATTTTAACAACACAGACATTGTTTAAGACGCTGTTCACATACCAAAAACTTTAAATCACTATTATCACTGTTTACTGATGGAGTTCAGTTGTAATAACATTTCCACGCAATATTTGCACTATTTAAAAATTTTAATACTACACTTATGAAGTTATCTGACATCGGGATTGGCGGCAGCCTGCTTCAGTGGTGTGCCTCGTATCTCAACGGTCGTAGCGCCTCTGTGGTTGTTAACGGTCATTCATCGGATCCATTCCTGACCAGTTCTGGTGTTCCACAAGGTTCACATTTAGCGCCTTTTCTCTTCAATATCTTCATAAATGACATCATACAATGCTTCAAACATGCTAATTTCTTCTTATATGCAGATGACCTTAAAATAATTAAAGCGATACAATCTACCACAGATTCCATTCTCCTTCAAGAAGATTTGGTTAGGCTTGTTCAATGGTGCGACTCTAACGCTATGACCCTGAATATAAAAAAATGCTGCCATATACAGTTTTACAGAAATAAAATAAGCCAGGCAACTAATTATACAATAAAAGGAATTGAGCTTACACATGTAAATGAAAGACCTAGGAGTTACATTTGATAAACATTTAAAATTTAACACACATATTGACCAAATCATAACAAAAAGCTTCAAAGTACTTGGCTTTACTCTCAGAAATTGTAGACAATTCAGAGAACCCAATACAAAAATTTTATTGTTTAATACACTTTTCGAAGCGGATTGGAGTATTGTAGCAGTGTATGGAGTCCACACTATGAAATCTATAAAAAAAACATTGAAAGAATACAAAAGAGATTTCTCTGGCATCTAAGCTTCAGCGAAAACATTGCTAAGAAATTTCCCAGATATGCAGACCGGCTCAAACACTTCAAAATTTCATCTTTAAAAAATAGAAGAGACGTTCTCGATCTAACGTTTCTGTTCAGACTCTTGAGAGGAGATGTGGACTGCCCAGATCTTATAGCAGAATTAAAAATAAATGCACCTCCCAGAAACCCGCGCATCAGTCGATACAACCTTTTTTTTACAAGCTCGTGCAAAACTAATCTGGCTAAATTCTCCCCGCTGAATAGGATACCCGCTCGCTATAACGCAATTTCCAAACAATGCCCGATTGACATAATGTCTGATAAACTCACTCAATTCAAAAAAATTGTTTTAAAATGTCTTGAAGAATCAGAGAAAGCATAAAGGACGTTATTATTGCATACTAATCTGTATATGAATTAAACAAATTTTTATTAAATTAATTATAGATTGATTAAAATGTAAATATTTAATATTTTTTAATTATCTTTAATACCCATTTTATAATTGTTTTGATTATGTTTTAAATATTTTATTACGCATTTTATAATTTTATTGATTATTTTTAAATATTGTTATTGCCTATTTTAATACCTATTTGATAATTGTTATGGTTATTTTTAAATATTTTATTGCCTATTTTATAATTATTTAATTTTGTGACTATTTTTAATTTATATAAGTTTTTAATTTAATTTAAGTTTTAATTTAATTTTAGTTTTAATTTAAGTTTTTTGTGAATGTAACTTGAAACACGATGTGGTTGTCTGTAAATATTACAGCACTAGAAATGAATAATTGAAATATTTTGTTATGTGTATTAGTGTATGTAATGTAGACAATCCTTAAATAAATAAATAAATAATTACGTGTCGAAAAAGAAGCCAGTTCTGTACTGTGGCTCGAGAAGGGATTTCTTTTCACCGGTAAGTCCAAAAACCTTAAAATAAAAATGATATTTGTAATTATTACAATAGTATTATGTAATTTGTAAACAAAACGATACTTTCGCAAGCTAATAAAAAAATGTACATTGCTGGCAATACGTGGGTGCCATCTAGTACTACGTAGGCGATTGCGCAATGTATTTCGTTCACTGCGAACGTCAAAACTTGAATTCTGCTAAATCTATGGTGGTGGGTCCAATAGTGTTGTACCTACCAAGTTGTGAACAATGTCGATTGTGAGTTCCTTCGTGTGAATGTATTCAAATTAACATAACTTTTCATTAATCGGTAGTAATTAACATAACTTTGTTTATTACTACCGATTAATGTTTATTGTGGGTTATTAACTTAGTATCGCGGGTTACATATCACATATTTTAATTAAGAAAATTAATTGTGACTTATGCGTTGGAGCACTGCTGTCAAATGAAATAAATTCGGACCATAAATTTATCGTAGCAAAAGATAAAGGGGGTCTCCTGTATCATTATATAAAGATTTACACCGACAATCTTCGGCAAATTAATGAACATAATATATGTTGACAACACAGATCTTGCGCACCTTTGTCGGAACTGAATTATTTAGCAACATTAGTTATCACCAGGTTGGATTTTATCCTAGTGCGAGCCATGTTACAGACCTATCTAAAGCTATCATAGAAAAATATATCAATGTAAGATTGCATTTTATTTTGAAAAATTCGAATTTAAAAGATAGCAAGCGTATGCTTCGTAATTAATACGTCTTATTTCAGGGACAATAGTAGAATCTGGGTTGAAATTTAATTTAAATTATTGTTCAACATTAAAATATTATTGTATTATATACTTGTGTCATTTATTTCTTTACAAACTTTAGCTTATGTGGTTGTACACATGAATAGTTTATCACGGACACTGACATCCTAGGTGGATATGATTTTTAACTCTTGGTATTCGGATATGATAAAGGCCATATTGTATCTTCCCCTTTAATTTTATATGATTATTTATATATATTAAGAAAAGTCACACTATTTGTACCCTATCCCACCATCCCGAAATAAAAACAAACAATTGCAAAACTTAAAGTAACAAAACAACAATATTTTATCGATATAAATAATCGACCTTTTGGACACCGTAACATTAATGAGAGTGTGTGAGTGATCGTCAAGCGCGATAGTTCCATGTCAAGCGGAGTGTTTGCGCTAGTGTTACAACCAATGGCAAACTCGCGATCTAAGTAGTAGTTTTTCAAATTGGACCAGTAGTTCCTGAGATTAGCGCGTTCAACCAAACAAACAAACAAACTCTTCAGCTTTATATGGAAACCAGACACCAGTTAACGCCATTTCCTCAAAGGTAAAATTAAATAAAACTCTTGATACTTGATACTTGATTGCACGGGCTGTTTCCGCAACTCCACGTCTTGGCGCGTATTTTGCGTGCGGGTGGGAATGGTGTCTTCATTCGAGCCACCCCAGCTCTTCGAGGAAGGCCAGCAGACTCTTGATGTGGCCCACTGCCTCCCTCAGGGTGCTGTATCTCGTCAGGTACTGCTGCCTGTACTGTGCGACCTCAGGGCAGTCGAGGAGCAGGTGGGCTGCCGTCTCGTCTGCTGCCATACAGGCCCTGCACAGCGGGCTGTCGGTGATACCTATAGTAAATAGGTGTTTATTAAAGAATCCGTGTCCTGTGTAGGCGGCCGTGACTGTCCGCAGTTGTTGTTTGGACAGCCGGAGGATTTGCTTGGCTATCTTACCGTCTACTGCGGGAAGAGCCTCCTTGGCCTGCCTACATGTTTCAATACCAATCCAGGACTGGTTGTGTTGGGTCCTGGTCCTATTTCTTACCAGGTTGCGATAAAAACCAGAAGGGAGGGGAATGATGGGCTCGGGTCCCACCACCTCTAAAGTGGCCCCTCTTCTGGCAAGTACGTCGGCTGCGTCATTCCCTCTTGAGCCACTGTGGCCCTTGATCCATTGCAGTGTTAATTTGTTTTGTTTACCTACCTCTGTTAGTTTCTGGTGGCATTCAAGCGTGAGTGCCGAGGTGATAGTATGGCTTTTGAGGGCTGAGAGGACCGCCTTACTATCTGAGAGGATCCTAATGGATCGTTCCCTTACCTCACGTGCCATGATTGCTGTGGCAGCTAGGATTATGCCAAAACATTCGGCCTGGTAGACCGTGTTGTAGGCTCCCAGTGGTGCTGCGATGTTGATGTTTAGGTCCTCGGAGAATACTCCTGAACCCGTACCTGTATCCGTCTTAGACCCATCTGTGAAGATCGTGAGCTCGTTGTGATTAACCGCTCCTTCGTGTAGATCCTCGTACAGTTGGATTTTGTACTTCTTGTCGAACACAAATTGTTTCGGTATTTGGTCGCCGATGGCTTGTGTGAGAGGAACTTCTTTAAAGAGTGTATTTAAATTGCTAGTGTGCGGTGTGTTGGTGTCTTTCCAGAGCTTCAGAGCTCTTAGCCGGACCGCCGTCATCGTTGCTTCCTGTTGTATAAACAGGTGCAATGGAGGCAGGTCCAGCAACACTTCGAGTGCCGCTGTAGGTGTAGTTTTCATGCAGCCCGTTGCCGCTAGGCATGCAAGTCTTTGAAGCTTTTGAAGCTTGTTGGCGGCCGTTGTTAGGTTGGTCCGAGGCCACCACACTACTGCGCCGTAGCTTATCATCGGACGTATTATTGTCTTATAAAGCCATAAGACAATTTTGGGGGATATGCTCCAGCGTTTGCCTATCATCTTCTTACACTGCCAGAAGACAATGCTGGCTTTGTTGAGCTTATTTTCCATGTGGCTGTTCCATGTCAATTTGCTGTCGAGAGTGACACCTAGGTACTTGACCTCGGTAGACAGCTTAAGCTCTGTATTAAATAACCTGGGCAGTCGGTAAGTGCCTAGCGCGCGTTTGTGTGTGAACATAACTAGTTCGGTCTTGGTCGGGTTTACAGATAATTCGTACTCATTACACCACCACTCTACTATGCGTAGGGCTTGTTGGGTTAGGTCGTACACTGTACTGGTTACCTTACCTGAGGTGAGTATGGTTAGATCATCTGCATAACCTATTGTGTAGAAGTCTCTCGCGTTGAGTTTGTCTATGAGATCATTGATGACTAAGTTCCACAATAGCGGGGAAAGTACACCTCCCTGCGGGCACCCTTTAGTTATCAAGGCTGTCTGAGTGTCGCCGTGCAGGCGCACTACCCTTTTGCTGAGCATGTTTTGGATCCACTGTATGAGCATCTGATCCACACCATGCCTGGCTAGGGCGTTGCTTATGCTGGAAAAGTTTGTCTTGTCGAAGGCTCCTTCTATGTCAATGAAGGTGCCCAGACAGATGCATTTTTGTTGTATAGCAGCTTCTATCTGGTTCACGACCTGATGTAAGGCCGATTCCGTCGATTTCCCTGAGCTGTATGCATGTTGATTGGCATGAAGGGGTAAGTGTTTAAGTGCCCCACTTCTTAGTTCCCTCTCGCAGAGCCTTTCCAAGGCTTTAAGCATGAAGGAGGTCAGGCTTATTGGTCTGAAGGACTTTGCATTGGTATAGTCTGTTTTGCCTGGTTTTGGTATGAAAATTAGTTTGACTTCCCTCCATCTCTTCGGTACATATCTGAGGGCCAGGCTAGCCCTCATGATTGCCAGAAGTCTTTTGCGGACAGGTTCACCCCCCCATTGTAATAACCCTGGGAAGATGCCGTCCAGTCCGGCTGCTTTGAAGGGATGGAAGCTGTCGATGGCCCATCGGAGTTTTTCCTCTGTGACCACGGTATTTGCATGTCTCCACTCATGTTCGGTCGCCACTGTTTGTGTATCGTGCCACGTTATTACCGGGGTGAGGACGCAGCCTGGGAAGTGTGTTTCGAGTAGGACGCGTCTTGTCTCCTCCTCCGATGTGGTGTATGTGTTATCCGGTTTACGGAGAGTACCTGGTGCAACCGTTGGTTGCTGAGCCAGTAATTTCCTTACCCGGTTTGCTTGTTGGCAAGATTCAATGCTCCCACAGAATTTCCTCCATCCCATGGTACGTCTGAATCTGAGGCACTTCTTGTAGCTTGATTTGGCCGCTTTATAAGCGTCCCAATCTTCGTCTGCGCTTGTGTTCATTGCCCTGTTTAAAGCCCTTCTTACCTTCTTGCGCTTGCGTTCAAGCTCAGCGCCCCACCAGGGTTGTTTGCCTGGGGTTGATGGTATAGTGGTTTCAGGGCAGGCTGCGTGGTAGCTGTCTAACATCGACTGCGTCAGTGTACATACCTGCTCGTCGATCTGTTCATTGTTACCCAGTACTGTCGGCGTAGCAGTCAGGGTAAGTTTCTCTGTAAGTAAGTGGACATACTTTACTTTGTCAGTGTTGTGTGGTTTCCTACGCGGCTGTGTGGGTTGTATAACGACTTCCATGGAGAAGCTGATCCATCTGTGGTCTGAGCACGATGCCTCTTTCGAGACGTGCCATCCCTTGATGCGTTCAGCCGCTCCTTCTGTTGCGAGAGTTAAGTCGATAATTGTCTGACTACGTCTTGTGACGAAGGTGGGCTCCGTACCTGTGTTTAATAGGGTAAGATTGGTGGTGAATAGGTATTCAACCAGTGATTTACCTCTGTTGTTATTGCAGTTCATGCCCCACATTTGGTGGTGGGCATTGGAGTCCGTTCCTATTACAACCTCCGTATTGGTTCTCTCGCACTGGTTAACCAGACGCGTGAGGTCGAACGGAGGCGGGTCTTCGGCCTCGGGCATGTAGACCGATGCGAAAACAACCGCTATACTCCTAGGCTGCTGTGTTATTTCAATTTGTATCGCTGTGATGTCTCTGGAACAGAACTCCGTTAGAACTTGGGCTCTGATGTTTTTAGTAGTTAGTATACAGGTTCTTGGATGTGTGTGGTCAGTTGAAGAATAAATCTTACCTCCCAGGCTGGAGAGGCCTCTAATGAGGCCACCCCTTATCCAAGGTTCCTGGATGAGCACGATGGCTGAATGTTGGACCTCCATCCATTTGCGCAGTTGCGCAGTAGCTGTTTGGCTGTGGTGGAGGTTGGTTTGAAGGCAGTTGACGTTACTAGGCGGAGGGTTCATCTTTGGATGATGTCCCCTTCTCCCCAAACGTCAGCTGCGTCAGGCCGGCCAGGATGTCGCCAGCCTCCACCCCGTCGTCCCGCCGCACCGGACTCAGGAGCAGGCACTCATCTGCCGAGTTACCCTCGGCTGATGGGCCAGCCCCCGAGCCCGACGCGGCCGGCTCTGACGGGCCGGATTCTGCGTCGCACCCTGGCTTGGTGTTAGAGTCCTGCTTGACTCGTATGGAGTTGTCGTCGCATCCCGGAGGATGGTCGACAAACTTACCTGAGGGGTCCCGGAACCTGACGTAGACGGCACCCACCCCCAACGCGAGGCGGCGCTCGTTCTTCAACAGGATCGGGACCTGTTCCTCTGGGACGCCCACCACCAGGAACCACCCACCTGACTGCCTTTCGGAGTGCAGCATCGACCATTTGTCAACCTCCAACCAGGGGTTCTGGAACTCCAGAGCGCGACCCACGTCACGCACGTCGTCCCAGACCCCCTGTTCGTCGGGCACGACAATGCCGCACCGCACTCTCTTCGGGGTCTCTTCCTGGCCCCTGACCTCCAGTTCGAAGCCCGGTGAATAAAACTCACAAAGATCGCATTGTAAAACATTTTTTATTTATTTCGTCTATACTTTGCGTAAGATCTAACAATAGAGATAGTCATCGCATTCATATACTTACTTAAAACTATACAGAGTCGGAACTTAGAAGGAACTATCCTACGAAGTGGAAAATTTGTAGGATTTTGATATTTTTTACATCAACCAGCAGGATTCTCTGCAGCCCTGGTACCAATAGAAAAAAAAAAACAGCGCACGTTTTTTTCATTTTTCGTTTTAATTATTTTCTTGTTATTGTAAGAAATGATATAAATCATACGAAATAATTTTGCAATATTAGTAATACTTAAAAAATAATTACAAGCTTTGTAAAGTACCAGCGTGTCATACCTACTTGAATAGAAGTTAATATAAACAACACTGTCTCAGTTACTTTAACCGATTATAAGCTCTGAACTGTTGAAAATAAGAGTGAAACTAAGTTGCAGGGCAGTTAGATCTACTTGTTTCCTCTACAAATTAATAAGGTCTACTAGTGTATGCGATAGAGCGAGCAAAAGAATAATGCAAAGGTTTTTAACGTGTTCAAGTAATAGGTATATCATACTTATAATGGATATGAGCAATACACAACATGTCTATTTATTTATACGCTCTAGAACTGCGGCAAGTATTCTTCTAAAGATCCATTCCAAAGGCAAAAATGCTTTTGCTAAATTTTTACAAACCGATTAGGGTTTTCTGAAGACGGGAGGGAACACATTACAATTTAGATATTTCAATTTCGTTGCCACATACTACTCGATATACATATTTGATATGTCCAAAATTGGTACAAAAAGTGCGGAAGAAGTAATCAATAGTGGGCATCCTTATTTGACTAGTTCAGAAGAAATAGAGCTGAATACGTCATTTGGCATTTGCCCTACAGAAAGGTGCTGCAAATATGAAGATACAGAAATTGGATCCATGGCTTCAAGGCTTCGCATCCTTGAAGCGAACATTATTATGCCAACTCTTCGAATGTAATTTTCTCTGAGTAGCTCAAGTGTATAAATTTTAATGAAAATTGGTATTTATCAATTGTCACTGCAGAACCTGATTCCTAAAATATTAGGCTGTAGGTATCTACCAAAAAAGTGTCAAGTACCTAACTTACTGGTGAATGTTTTATTTTCCTAGAACACCGTTCAGCTATTTTCGCCCTACGAGAGTGGTATGGGAAGAGGATGCAAGCTTACGTACTAAAACGCGTACCAGGAAAAACTAAAATAAACATGTTAAAAACCTTTTGCTATCTAGACATGTGCAATAGAACGCCTATACAGAATTATCCTGTACATTTCAAAGCTAAAACTACCCGAGCGATAAAAAAATATGCATCAGTTATAATTTAATATTATATGATACAGTCATACACATTATACTTCGTACAACTTACTTTCATACTTTACAATTGTTCAGTAAAGATTATATTTAATTAATTTTAATTTCCTCTCGTCAATTGGCACTTCATGTGACTTACTCCCATCCCTTTTTAAATATACAATTCTTACTGAAGAGCACTAGATGAAAAGGTATCAACAATTCGAAGAACATTAATTATCCTCTCAACATTTATTTTTAGTTACCATTTCATTTTCTGTCTTAAACTTGGTCGACCAAGTTCTAGAAAAAAAATAACGAAAATTGTTCTACATCTTTGTCAACTAAAATCACGAGATGTCATACTATTTTCGCTCGCCTGCTTTATGATGAATATTTATAAACTGAACCTTGTTTTGTAGAACAAATATAACAATTCAACTTTGTCAGCATATCAATGCGCTCTATACTGAGGTATTAACCAGCTTTATAAGTAACTTCATTTTTTATTATTTTACAAAAAACTGATCATAACTACAGATATTTTAATACCTTTTCACCCAAGTGCCTTGTTTGACACTCCATGTAATATTAACATGCCTTACAATTTAGATAGTTTACGTTAGACTTCGAAACATCGAACAATAATTATAAGAGATGTTTAGATATATAACTATCAACAATTTTGGATCTTTATATTTATTTAATTATAATTATTATTAATCACACGTATACACACACTTCCTTAAGCTTAGCAAACATATTGACTTTAATATAACGTTACGATTAAATGTTTATTATACCTTATTTTATCTTTATCTCTTGTAATTTTAATTTCTTTATTCAAGGCCAATATAAAATGATGTTTTTGTTTGAACGCCACTGAAAAACAAAACTGAGTCCCTCTGTCCTCGATAATATTACTTCTGAATCCGATTTAGTCCTTATCACTCTTCACTGTTTCTAGTGAAACATTGTTCTACCTCTTTCTTGCTACCATGAGCTACATGATAGTTATGTTATGGAAGTATCCACACTAGAAAGGCATCAAAGCAATAGTGGTTTTATAAAACCGATTGTGTAAACTCCAACATTAGATTTAGGTTTTATTATCCCATGGGAATGAACTTACAATTTCCACATTGGCAGTAGCAAAGTGACCATTAAAAGAATTGAACCATTCGTGTTTAAATGAAAAAGATATATAAGAATAATATCCAAGTATGAGGTCAAGTGGCGTTCCATATCTTAAATTTTATACAAATTAATAAATTTGATACATTACAAGAAGATCACTAATATTAATTACGTGGTAATGTGTGCAATATACCTATGTTTCTAGCTCTAGGTATTCTGTTTCTATCATCAACATAGTTCGTCGTTATTCATGTGGTCACTACCTTCATTCCATGGGTGCAGTAAGAGACGACTAAAGGAAATATGAATAAAGAAATACTAAGATGATAAGACCGTTGTTACAAAAATGTCTACCATACATAGTCCAACAATTGTTGTCATAAGACAAGAACTGGGACTCATGGCTTTATACCTATATCATCCGAAGAACATGTGAACTTTTACCACATGGATATATTTTTGTCTTCTATTTTTAATGTACAATCAAACAAGTCGGCGCTGGACTAGTTTGATAAAAAAATATTTTGGCTCACTCATAGAGTCGAGACACACCAGAAACTGGTTATGTATACGAGTGTCAATGTACGTGTAATGTAGCACTGGAAGCGACGATGTCTTGCTGGGCGATTCTCGCCCTTATGATGGTATAGCGGGAAGTTGTTCGACTGTACATATAGACGATTGGATTAACCAGCATTCTACGTTCCACAACAGAAAAACTAGTGACCACTTTGTGTGATTATACAAATAACGATAAAGTATGTTACTTTCAACATTTGTAACGACTTTTTATTTCTCAACAGATGGTGTCATTTCGGCAATAGATAATATTTCTAGCCCATTACTATTACTTTTCACTGGACATAAATAGAGATAAAACAGAATACCTTATATCTTATTCTGTGTAGAATACGACAAACACCTCCTATATTTAAAGCTATCGTATAGGAAAATGTAATTATATCACATATACACATATTTATGATCCAATATTTATTATTATGATATAGACTTATTACGAAACACGGTGATACATGAATAAAGTATACTTCTTAGTGAATGAAAGTTCCATAGAATAGGAAACGCGTTGAAAACGATTTTCTACACTTTTTCTATTCTAAGTTACTGGTGACAGTAATAAGGGAAAACAATTCATATTGCTTTAAAAATAAAGTTTACTTTTCTGAAGTTTTAAATACGATTTTCAGAACATAGTTGATATTATAAGAAATCACATACATATACAGCTAAACAATCATAGAAAAATCATTTGTACCTACGCACAATGTACAGTGTACTAGGCTTTCATGAAACAACAGGATGTTAAACTTTACACAGCAATATTCAACTTGAAATACTTTTAAGATAAGTATTACAAAATGTACAAATATAAACAGTAACTCAACTGAGTTCACAATACGATGGGATAGAATATTTTTCATTGTTGCGTTTGTCAAAGCGGTTTTGACGGTATATATTTAGTACTTAGTATCTTTATTTGGAATACATGTTGTGCAAGCCTTTTTCATATCGAAAAAGAACAATGAAATCTTAGAAACTGGTCACGTACCCACAACTGGTCTTAACAAGGCGAAACGTCGTATTCGGTTTTCATTATCTTGCCAGAAAACTAAAAAGATTTAAATAAATCTTTTGCAAAAAAAAATCCAAAGTCGGGCAACGTTATCGCAGGTTTAAAAAATCCACTTTTGTAGCCTTTATTATCATCTCCATAGCACTTTATTTACCATCAGGAAAACCGCATACAAAATGGAAATGACGATACCGCATTTAAACACTATATAATATAATATTACATTCTTAGATCAGACTCCATACTTGCGTTTTGTTCAAGTAATTCTCGTTGATACAAACCACATGTCTAGCAACTTAAACGCAAAAATATGTAGTAAAATCGCAGCACAAATTTCTTTCACTCATAGCTGTTTTGAAAATAAACACAACTGCAGCATATTGTCACGACAGGGCTTTTAAAATGAAATGTGAATGCAAGTTTTAGGAACGACACGATTTCTGCCGAGAAATCACTGACCAAAACGCAAGTATAAAATAAGCCTAAAACATAAGTATATTTATTCCCATCTAAGAATGATAATAACCCTACGCACCGTGTATTATAAAACAGTGTTTTCCTGAAACGTATGTATAGAGCCTATGATATAGAAGCTTCCTGTAGATATTTTAGGAAATAAAATATGAAATATAGAGGCGATAGCCTAGTGGTGTACGTAACGGACTGCCGAGACAATGGTCTCGGGTTCGATCCCCAGGTACCCTGGGCACACACCTCTGACTTTTCGAAGTTGTGTGTAATTAAAATGTTAATTATCGCTCGCTTAACAATGCGCCCGGTAGATGGCAATAGGCTCGCCCCCTATTACGTTGGGACCGAAACATAACTGGCGGAGTGTGGGTGTGTAATACACCTCTGCCTACCCTTTCGGGGATAAATGGCGTGAAGTTAGTTATGTTATGTAAAATATGAAATTATTTTATTTTGGTATTAGCATTTTCGTGAAAAAGCCATATTTCACAGAACTGCGATGATCAACGTGTAAAGTAGATGTAGTCTATTTGTTACCTACAAACTAGCATTATCTGTCGTACACGTCACGTTGGAGTACTGTGAAATGTTGATACATGTTAAAGAAAATGCTTAATTGAAAATAACATATCGTTTACTATATCTATATATGTCCGTGTGGTGACGGATTAAGAATACGGAATGTCACCACCCCATATCCCATGGGTGTCGTAAGAGCAGACAGAGGGAGCATATTATGCAGAGAACAGCACTGTAAGAGAAGGAAAACTTAATACAAACCCTATACTAACCCGTTTGGCCAGCGTGGTATAGTAGGCCAATTCCTCCTTTCAGGGGAGAGGCCTAGTCCAGCAGTGGACTGTTAAAGGCTGATGATGATGATGATTACTATATTTTGTAAAACAAATGCTATATGTAGCTTCTATATCATAGTCTGAGCAACATACTTTTCTTGAAAACGCTGAGTAAATAAACGGTGTATATCGCTTTTAAATCCCATATCGTCATCTCCAAATGATATAAAATTGTATGTCACATGTTAATGTCACAGTATTATTTTACAGCGGGATGTATTCCCTAATCTGCTGTAACGTCTCCTGGTCGGTGGACTGTATCAGTCGGTCGAAGGTCTCTGGCCCCACCTGGCCTTTTAGAGTCTCCAACTGTAATAAAAATATACCATATTATTTGTTTTTTTATTATTTTCTTTATATGAAGTATACTTTAAGGATCAAAAACACACTACAAAATTGTATATATCGTTAAAATATTTAACTTGTTTTTTTTCTGCCTCGTAGGTATAAATGTGCGCGGGGGATTGGGAGGTCTCGGGTTCGATTCCCGGGTCGGGCAAAGTTTTATTGGGTTTTTCAGTTAGGAAATTCTCAGTAGCAGCACGGAGTTTGGTAATGTGCCCGGTACGGCAATAGGCTCGCCCCCTATTACGTGGGACCTAAAAACTCATGGCGAAATGTGGGTGTAATATTACACCTCTGCCTACCCCTTCGGGGATACAGGCGTGAGTCTATTGTTTTTCTTTAAAAAGGCATTCCGGCACTAGAAATATAACTTGTGTCGTAGGACACTTTACAAACATTCATTAAACAGACACAACACCTAGATTCAAAACAAGGCTTTTAGAACACAAAGTGTTGTTTGGTATAGGCATTGCCATTCAACCCTCGACATTTGGCGCAATGCTATCGTAATTACGTGTGTATTAAAATATACACCAAAACCTAATGGAAGGAAAGAGGAACCCACCACGCACCCTCGATTGACCACCCCAACTATTGCAACAGAAAAAGGTTGACAATATCGAACTCCTCTAAAAGGATAAGGGATATAGGAATGGTATGGGTTCCAGGAAGATACCTGACTTGCAGTATCCCGCTGTATGCGCCGACTATTCTTCGACACGTGTTTCGCCTCTGCACGAGGCATCCTCAGGAACGATGGGCAACGACTGAGCCAAAGGCTCGATGCCTCGTGCAGAGGCGAAACACGTGTCGAAGAATAGTCGGCGCATACAGCGGGATACTGCACGTCAGGTATCTTCCTGGAACCCATACCATTCCTATATCCCTTATCCTTTTAGAGGAGTTCGATATTGTCAACCTTTTTCTGTTGCAATAGTTGGGGTGGTCAATTCGAGGGTGCGTGGTGGGTTCCTCTTTCCTTCCATTAGGTTACAATGGAGTTCCGCCAAGTAACGCCTGATTCAATCAACTATACACCAAAATAAAAAAGTGTGGAAACTGCGGAAGGTTACGAGTTTCTCGACTCTGCCGACTCTGCGTACTATAGGTGAAGTGTCCTTTTACATTATTCGTATCATCCTATCTTGTAAGTAGTGTAGTCGTGTAGCGGGCTACAAATCACTGAGGCCATTTGGCGACATCTAACGGATACGAAGGAACGTATTCTGCATGGCGCAATTGAAGTTATCGCACGTGACGGTTATAGCTACAAGTTCTCAAGTACTTCCATTGGACTGCAGTCCACCACGCTTAAGATCACCTAGCCTGATCAGAGGATCCTCCTTGTAGTTGAAAGAACGTACTAAGCTAATGATGTACAACGTACTAATCTGATGATGAACAACGTACTAACCTACCAACGTACTTACCTTCAGTGATTTCAAAAGAAGAACAACACATTTAAAAGAGTTACCTTTAAAATCTGCCTTGTCACTTACCCATTACTCAAAACACTCGTTATTGCTTTATATTTTTTCATAAGAGTGGCTAAATAAGACTTATGTACAACGTACTAACCTAATGGTGTACAACGTACTAACCTGCTGTTGTACAACTTACTAAGGTGATGATGTAGAACGACCCTAAGACATATTACGATTTGCAAGTTCTGTGAGATAAATATTTATGAATCTAGGGTTAACGCGGCGTCCTACGTGAGTGGCTCACCGCGAACGCGATTGCAGATCGGTCGGATGCAGTTTCTACGCGGTGCATTTGGAAGCGGAGGCTCTGTCCTACGTGCGCGCGAATCGTTTTATTCCATCCTGCGGCGTTCATTTGCCATTAACAATTTGACATGGACATGACAGCTCATTTATTGGAAAATTCATATATTAAGTATCAAATACTCAATAATTATGTACGACAGAGAAGTGTAACTAATTATCGCATTAATTAAAATTTCTACTTCCGACCTTACAATATTTATTTGTAAAAAAATGGTGACACCGCGTTCAGTTCGCGCGGAAATATCCAGACAACTGATCGCGTTTGCGTCCACTCGTGCCACGCCACATCGCACGTCGCGTGCATTAGGTCACGTAGGCCACGTCAATAGGCATCAACTGTTTGTTGTTCGCGCCGTATTGCGTTCGTGTCCAGATCGCTCACGTAGGATGCCGCGTAAGGGCGCTTGTAAACGGTAAGAAAATTTACCGTGTCTGCGGCAGACAAGACAAATTCTTCGTGTACACGACAAGAATTTTGTCTCTTCTACACACGACAACTTTTCGTGTCTTCCAGAGACAAGACCAATCGGAACGTGTACACGATACGATTTTTTTCGTGCAATCGTCAGTTGGGCGTAGGGCGCGCAAGTAATAACCAGTCTGATAATCATTTTCGTTTATTTATAAAAATGTTAACTACAAAGCAAAAAAGAATGATAATTGCATATTATTATTATAAAAAAATGAAAAAGGAAACAAAAAACAAGAGACTTTACTGGGTTCATCCAATTATACAAGAGAAAAATGAGGCTGAACCCTACTACTCCGCCTCCCACCGCTCCGCAAGAACGTTCGCTGCGTCGTGTCTTGCGCAGACAAGATTTTTATTCGTGCACCACTGCAAGCAGTGTACACAGTTATTTTCTAGTTACGACACGAATCCTTGCGTAGGCCTGGCGTATTTTCTTACCGTGTACAAGCGCCCTAAATGCGTCTATTGCGGTGCGTGGATGCTTAGGACGTACATTTAGGGTTATTGTGACTGTTTACTAACCTGGTGGTGTACAACGACTCTAAGATCTATCGCGTGTGCGGGATGTGAGGCCACAAGTCGTCGTCGGCGCTGGTCGTGCGGCAAGTCCCGCGCGCCCGCCCCCGCCTCCCCCCACCGCGCCGCGCCGCCGCGACCCTCTAGAGGAGACGCGGGACGGGAGCCGGGAGGGGCTAGCAGGCCACTGGAACAACACAACACGATAATATTCTTCTTTTCTTACTAAGGAGTTTCTAATCATTAAGTCTCCCTTTCTCCAGGCTCAATGGCGTACCATTGCAGAGGCCCATATCAATAGACTATGCTAGTCTGATGATAATGATGAAGAATCTGTAAACCCAATGGTAACTTATATTCTTGTACAGAAATGAAACAATGAAAATGAACAAATGAAACCAAACGAAATAATTTGATTGCTGCCTCCGAACCAGGCTTTGAGATAAGACAAAAAATAAAGCTGTGTGTGTACAAGAGGCAGCCTCGGTTCGAGCACCAAATCAAAGCTGCCTAACAGCTTAATAAACAAATATTACCCTATCGTAATATTTCTTTTCACAGAACAACTTAAATTGTATTACCTTCAGTGATTTCAAAACAACAATCTGCCATTTAATTTACACATTACTCAAAACACTCGTTATTGCTTTATATTTTTTCATAAGAGTGGCTAAATAAGACTTATGTACTATGGACACAATACAATACCCTGTGATACGCCAGCAGATACTCCGCACAAGTTTACTAATGAAGTAAGCTTTTTATAAAAAATGATCATACAATTGATTTTAAAACCAATGAAACACCGTAATTTCACATGGATATAAAAAATAATCATGGCAACATACGTTGCCAACTGCTTAAGTACGATGTAAACAGAGTCAAAGGTATTTATAAAATCCAGTAAACATATGAATTTCTATTCTGATCAAAATATTCTACTTTCTTATGCCCAATGAATAGAAACGTTACGGATTTAAATAGCTTTTAGCAACTGTATGATATAAAGGTGATATGCCTTCCACTTACGGCAAAGTTTGAAAATATACATTTTAAAAATGTTTTTCGGGATATATCAATCAATACATTGTCGTGCATAGTTGCCAGCGGGTAAAGACCGGTCTTTGTGGCGAACCTTGGAGGAGGCCTATGTCCAGCATTGAACGTCTCGGATACTGTCTTGAATTTAATACTCACTCGATATAAGAGCCGTTGTCCTCTGCCTTCATCACATCGTTCAAAACTTCAGTCAGATTCAGCAGTATCGCTGAGAATCTTTGCAGCACTGTTGCGTTCTGCGTCGTTAATAATGCTGCTAGGCCCAGACCTGGAGACAACCACTCTTGTTATAATTTCCATCAAACAAATAAACTTTTTATTTTCACGGAATACTTGCCACGATATGTAGAAGAATACTCCGAATGGCAACAAAAAAATGCATTATGATCATAAGAAGGCATAAAGGTAAGAAATAACCTATTAACGTTACTCTTTAACTTCGAAAACTGTAAAAGAGAACAGGAGCAATATTTCATACCTACAGATAATCTATCTAAGCCAAGAACTTATGTTTACGTGCCAAATGTGCTTATGCTGTGATGTTAGCGACAGAGACTTGTGATTATTTTTTATGCACAGTCATCAATTTCAAGGACCGTTAAAACCCTGCATTACGCTTTCCAGTGTGCAAATTACACCTGTAGCATGCGATGTATCTATGGATTGATCTGGTGATGGTCTAACAAGTGTTTACGCAATTTGTTTGTAATATAATTCGCCAGAGGATGCCATCTTGGATTTTTCATTATATTTTTGCCTACAGCTACGCCCGCATATTTTACTTTAATATAGCCGTTTCTGCCCAATGCCGTGGAAATTTCTGAAAATCCCTGCTTAGTGCACCTCTACGGTTTCTAAGTCCAGAGTTTTGGCTGTGCGTCGTCTTTCAGTCAGTCACTAACGTAAGCATTTCATACATACAGAAGATAACAACTCACCAACAACTTTCCACCTCTCCACTTGCGTGATAAGATTCATCTTTTCAGTCCAAACATGTAGCATTCTGTTCAACACTTTGGCGGGATCCGAGTCGTACTCTACTAAGCCGTTGGACGCCTCTTGTATCGCCTTGTAGAACAGATCCGTTGAAAGAAGTATCACCCGTGATACTAGGGACAGCTGAACTGATAGTACCATTGGGAGGTCATCGCCTTCTAGGAGACAGCTAAAAAGAATAAAAGGAATTTAATGTTAACTTTATCATTGAAGCCTAAGACAATATTGAGATCAATATAGCGGTCCAATTTCTTGATCGCATTTAGGTTTTTCGAATGCAAACTCACTTCGAAGCATTCATAAATACTAGCTGTGTCAGAAGATAAATACTTTGTGTCCCGGATGTCGCTTATACTTTGCAAGTAAAATTTAATAATGATTTTCCTCGATGTAGCAAAACTTGGACCAACTACCGGACAATAGCTCAAAACCATCATGTTAACAAATATGATGTGAATTTAAGTAGGAAGATATCTATTCAACCACCAACTCATGCATCTTTACTATAAAGATTTGTCGTTAGATCAAGAACATTGCAATCTAAATATAGATAACAGAAAATTTATAGCTTCGGTCAAATAAACAATACTTACTGTATAGCCCTAATCAATACCGGCCAGATGACCTTAATCCCCAGAAACGCGTTTCTCTCAGGAAATTGAACGCTTATGCATATTTCCGCCATCTTCAAGACTGTGATCACTCCCTCCGTCCTCATGTCACTGAGCATGTCTTCTAAGAGTGCCATGCACTTCCCTCCGGCGTTCGATAGGAACTCTTCGGGACATAGGAGCGTATAGGCTTGCATTATGTACACTACTATTCGAAGGTGCTCTGATGATTGTTCTGAAAGGGGTTTGTAGTTAGTAGGGTACTCGTGTGTAAATAGTACACAATAGGGCTATTGAAATGGCCAAAATCTAACAAATTGCTTTTAAAATAGATAGAAAAAAAAATAATCTAAATCGTCCACAAGCTATTTGTAAAATCAATGCGCATTATTATTTTATCAACCAACAGATAAAAATAGAAAGAAAGGAAGTGTAACTAAATCATTCTGTAACGTAAAAAAATAAAAAATAAACTTTATTATCTATACATATTATAAAACAAAGTCCCCCGCCGCGGTGTTTGTCTGTTCGCTTAAAACTTGAAAACGACTGGACAAATTTTTATACGGTTTTCAACAACATCGAGAGTGATCCCTGAGGAAAGTTTTAGTGTATAATAAGTTTAGGTTTTGTGCAAACTGACGATATTACGACGATATTAGTTCAACGCGCCGGCAAAAATTGAGCCGATCGGGAGCTTTCCTCGAAAACGCTGCCAAAACCTTTCGAGTTATAACAAAACAATGTATGGTGGTCTTCCAAGGATAACCCACAATAAACGTATTTTGCTTTTACATCTATCTATCTATACTAATATAATAAAGCGGAAGAGTTTGTTTGTTTGTGTGTTTGTTTGTTTGAACGCGCTAATCTCAGGAACTACCGGTCGGATCTGGAAAATTCTTTTTGTATACGATAGCCCAGTTATTCCGGAAGGCTATAGGCTATATAACATAACGCTTCGACCCTTTGGGGCCAGTAATGGTGATGTCGGCTAATCTCAGGAACTAGCAGTCGGATTTTAAAAATTGTTATTGCCTATGATAGCCCAATTATCCCGAAAGGGATAATTGGGCTATCATATATATATATATAAAATTACGCCACAACTTTTAGGGGCCAGACAAAAATAATAAAATGGTCAAACGAGAAGGGGGAGGGTTGGGTCAAAGGCAAAAAAAGGCTAAACGAATAGGATACAATCTATATGGGTATCGTTTTAGACATTTTCGGGACGCTGATTAATAATATGAAATTGATTTAGTGATTCAAGATGGCGGACGGGAAATCAAAGATGGCGGATGGGAAAATTTTAGAAATCAATATGGGTATCGCCGTCGATATTTTAAGGGGTGGGGAATCGAAATACAACATCTATTTCGTGATCAAAGATGGCGGATGGGAAAATTAAAAAAAATCAATATTGGTATCGTCTGCGATGTTAAAAGGGATGAGGAATCCAAATACAACATCTGTTTCGTGATTCAAGATGGTGGATGGGAAATTAAAGATGGCGGATGGGAAAAATTTAAAAAGTTAATATGGGTATCGTCTCTGATGATTTAAGGGATGGTGAATCCAAATACGATATCTATTTCGTGATCAAAGATGGCGGATAGGAAATCAAAGATGGCGGACGGGGTGTTTTTTTAAAGTCGATATGGGTATCGTCTCCGATATTTTAAGGAATGGGGAATTCAATATTATATAAAAATCTATGTTTGTTTGTTCATCATTTATAGACTCTGAAATGATAAGAGATTAAGCTCTAAGTCAATGGTAACTTTAGAAAAGGGGCTTGGAAAAAGGGAAATAAATAAAAACTCTTAAAAAGCGATACGGAGTTCGCCGGGTCAGCTAGTATTTTTATAAAAGTAATTTATTATAATAAATGTAATTGCGGTAACAATCGAAAACATTCGGCTTTTGTTTACTTCATAAACTTATATTTTTGATTTGCATATAATATCCTGACAAAATAAAATATTTAAGTCACTTTATATCTTAGCACAGCCATTCTCAAAGTGCTCCCCGGCACCCCAGGGCTCCACGAAGCATCTCTAGGGATTTCACGAACATGTTGTCAGTAAAATAAATGGTTTTGAAGTGCACGTAGGACTGCTTTGTTTTATTTTAGGGCTCCGCCAAATATTTGGTAACCCAAATGGGTTACAAGAACCACTGTCTTAGCACAATAGCAAACTATATCAACAAAATCTTTTAATTCTATTTTATTTTATCTGGGAAACTATCATCATCTAAAATAGTTTCGACCCATAAAATCTGCCTCAAAGTTTCTGAAACACTCACCCAGTATAGGATACAAGTTATCAGCTAGCTGCAACATCGGCGCGTCGGCTACTGAAGAAGTTTCTAGAATGGCGAGCCACAGTTCTAGTGCATCTTCTAGTAGGTACACGTGCGCTGGTTCTGTGAGCTTCGTAGATTCGTTCACTACGTTGAGAATCCACGGCCTGATGTTAGGTGGACACTCGCATACGGCCTGGAGAAAAAAAGACTAGAAGATAAATTATGAAACTTACAAGACATTTTGTTTATCCTTCGATATAGTTACTGACAAGACCTTTGAGGGGGCTGTTGCCAGAAAATCTGAGTCAATGATCTGATGAAGAATATGCGCCTAATAATGGCAATTGGCGAGAAATTAAGGAGGAAACCTACGTATAAGAAGTAAAGAAGGATGGTGAAGAAGAGCAGGTTACAGAAGGAGAGGCAGGTGGAGAAAAAGATAGTTAAGAAGTGGTTGACTAGATAGTGATAATTATGAAGACGACGGAAAGGGTAACAGAAAACATGTGGACGGGGCGTGACGAAAAGAGATAAAGTAGGATAAGAAGATGTTAAGGAGGACGATAGAGGAAAAGAAGATAAAGGAGCAGAGGAGGAAGCGAAGATGAAGAGGATGATAGAAGAGATGGGGACGACGACGGTGGAAGGGAAGGAAGATGAAGCAGGTAAAGGAGGTGAGAAGGATGTAAGTGTAAAGAAGAAGAAGGGTTGAGAAAGATGAAAGTGGAAATAAGTAGGTTTGAAGGTGGAAATAAGGTGAGAAGGTGGAGGGAAGGTAAAAGAGTCGAGAAGGATGAAGGTAGAAAAGTGTAAGAGATGAGAAGAATGAAGGTAGATAGGAGGTCAAGGATGTGAGAAGGATGAAGGTGGACATAAGGCGAAAAGGTGAGAAGAATGAAGGAGAAAAGGAGGTGAGAAGGATAAAGGTGGAGAGAAGGTGAAGGAGGTGAGAAGGATAAAGATGGAGAGCAGGTCAAGGATGTGAGAAGGACGAAGGTGGAGAGGTGAAGGATGTGAGAGGGATGAAGGTGAAGGCGGTAAGAAAGATATGATGGAGAGAAGGTGGAGACAAGGTGAAGGATGCGAGAAGGATGAAGATGAAGAGAAGGTGAAGGATGTGAGAATGGTGAAGCTGCAGAAGGTGAAGGACGTGAGAAGGTTGAAGGTGAAGGATGTGATAAGGATGAAGGTAGAGAGGAGGTGAAGGATGTGAGAAGGTGAAGGAGGTGAAAAGGATGAAGATGGAGAGGGGGTGAAGGAGGTGAGAAGGTGAAGGAGGTGAGAAGGTGAAGGAGGTGAGAAGGTGAAGGAGGTGAGAAGGTGAAGGAGGTGAGAAGGTGAAGGAGGTGAGAAGGTGAAGGAGGTGAGAAGGATGAAGGTGGAGAGAAGGTGAAGGAGGTGAGAAGGATGAAGGTGGAGAGGTGAAGGAGGTGAGAAGGATGAAGGTGGAGAGAAGGTGAAGGAGGTGAGAATGATAAAGGTGAAGAGAAGGTGAAGGATGTGAGAAGGATGAAGGTGGAGAGAAGGTGAAGCAGGTGAGATGAATGAAGGTGAAGAGAAGGTGAAGGATGTGAGAAGGATGAAGGTGAAGAGAAGGTGAAGGATGTGAGGAGGATGAAGGTGAAGAGGAGGTGAAGGATGTGAGAAGGATGAAGGTGGAGAGAAGGTGAAGGAGCTGAGAACGATGAAGGTGGAGAGAAGGTGAAGGAGGTGAGAAGGATGAAGGTGTAGAGAAGGTGAAGGATGTGAAAAGGATGAAGGTGGAGAGACTGTAAAGGAGGTGAGAAGGATGAAGGTGGAGAGAAGGTGAAGGAGATGAGAAGGATGAAGGTGAAGAGAAGGTAAAGGATGTGAGAAGGATGAAGGTGAAGAGAAGGTGAAGGATGTGAGAAGGATCAAGGTGGAGAGAAGGTGAAGGAGGTGAGAAGGATGAAGGTGGAGAGAAGGTGAAGGAGGTGAGAAGGATGAAGGTGGAGAGAAGGTGAAGGAGGTGAGAAGGATGAAGGTGGAGAGAAGGTGAAGAAGGTGAGAAGGTGAAGGAGGTGAGAAGGATGAAGGTGAAGGGAAGGTGACGAAGATGAGGAGAAGGTGGTGAGGAGGTGAAGGACCGAGGAAAGAGGTCAGGAGGCAAAATGAAATAAGAGAGGAATAGGAAAGGAGGATACGCCATGCGCATAAGACATGAGGATAGAGGAAGGTAGACGTGAGAGAACACTGGAGGAGGAGACGTTACCTTGAGCAGGTGCACGAGCGCGGAGAGCGCGGCGGCGCGCAGCATATTGTGCGCGGCGGCGGCGGCGTGCCCCCACAGCTGCGGCAGGTACGCGAACAGCGCGCCGGGCCCGCCGCCGCGCGCCACGCACGCGCCGCACCGCTCCATCACGTACGACACCACGTGCAGCACGTGCATCTTCGTGTCGCACTCCTCCGACTCCACCTGTGCACACACACCACGACACGTTAACACGCGCTGACTCGGCATCCACATTCAGCTTAACGGACATGCCCACAAGCCTAATGTGAGCCTACACACCATTTGAAAAAGAGCCCAATGTCGGTCGCTTGAGTGGCCGTTACCACAATGTTATAATGATTTTAGTCAGGCCTTTGATACGGTTTCACGTGAATTGCATGTTTAAAAAGAGGAACGTAAGGCTTCACAGGTCACCTTCTAAAATTGCTTGTTACTTATCTAGCTAATCGGCAGTCTATGTGGTAAGGTAAAGACCGGGATCCAAACGAATAAAAAAATTGCATCAGGCGTACCCCAAGGTTCTTATCTGGGCCCAGTACTATTCAACATAATATACTACTCTGTCAAAGAAATAGATATAATAAGATCAATAACACACAAAATACCAGTTATTCATCCAAATTTATTTTTCGCTACATGAAAGAAAAGACACTTAAATTCACTAAAATTCATTAATATGTGATGAAATGTTTAATGATCGAAACGTGTGGTTGACGGTTGCCGTGTGGTTGACGGCATAGAATACAAGTGTCACCACCCCCTCTCTTCCCGTGGGTGTCGTAAAAGGCGACTAAGGGATAACACGATGCAAATACCATCTTTGCGTAGAGACGGAAAACTCGACATCAAACCTTATACGACTGCCTCGTTGGTCTCGCGACATAAATGTGCGCGTGGGATCGGGAGGTCCTTGGTTCGATTCCTGGGTCGGGCAGTGTTATTGGGTTTTTCTGTCACGAAATTCTCAGTAGCAGCACGGAATCTGGAAGTGTGCCCGGTACGGCAATAGGCTCGCCCCTTATTACGTGGAACTAAAGTATATCTGGCGAAAAGTGGGTGTAGAAACACACCTCTGCCTACCCCTTCGGGGATAAAAGGCGTGACGATATGTATGTATGTATGTATGTGATGAAATGTTTGTGTGAACGAGTGAAAAAAACAAACCTCTAAGTTTGTAAGCTTGTTTTGCCAGAACAGTGAGTATTTAGTAGTAATTCATGTTATTATTATGATAGCTGATTTTATAACCAACACAATGGTATGCAATTTATGTGATACTAGAGGACGCCAGCAGCTACTCCTGCATTTTTTTTAAATTTACCCGTGTTGACAGATCCCGTGCGAATTTCGGGAAATCCCTTCTTAGTGCACCCCTACTGTCCCCAAGGAACACACATGCCAAATTTCAGCTTCCTGTGCCCAATAGTTTCGGCTGTAGCGTGTCTGTCAGTCAGTAACGTGTCATAATTAATTTTTTTCCGGTAACCTATGCCAATGAAAATTTGCAGCAACGTGACGTTTAGCACTTGTGACACTTTGCCTTTAGTTTGATCGCACCTCAAGGGTTAACGAATAATCTAAGGTTTCTTCAAAACATTTCTTAACGTTTTTTGTAAAATAAAGTTCAGAACTCACTGCGAATTCTCCTTTATGTTTTCTAGGTTCACAATAGCATTTTGAGTCAATAGGAGAAGTTGGCCAACAATACCACGCTGGCTTTGTATAGGATTTGATGTCGAGATTTCCGCTAGTTCACAAGGAAACTATTTTTTAATGAGGCGGCGCTTACGACACCCGTGGAATGAAAAGCCATACTTATTTATTATACATGCGAGAGCAGAAATGCCTCTCCATAAAATCGTACTTAAGTGCATCAAAATAAAGCTTAAATTCACTTCTATGACACTTCTAGGCCTATTTCTTGATCTTAGTGCCGCATTTGACACTGTCAATCACCAAATACTGGTAAAAACTGGATTATTACGGCGTTAGAGGTAATGTCTTTAAGTTATTTCAATCCTACTTGAGCAATATAAAACAATACGTTGAAATGAGGACAGTTGTACATGGTAGAGAAATTGTTGTAAAATCCTCCTTGACACTCATAATTACTGGAGTACCTCAGGACTCAGTTCTTGGTCCGATATTCTTTATCATATTCCTCAATGATTTGGCAAGTACATCCGCAGTGTAGTTCTTGACGTGCAGTTGGTAACCTTTGCTGACTGAAGCAAAGCTAAATACCACGCTAGCCGGTTTTGAAACATCGTTCGCCAACAATAATTTAAAACTTAATGTAACAAAATGCATGTTATTCAGATTGACACAAAACATAATTGTATCCAAATTCACTTAAATAACGGTAAGTTTGACACTGTAGTAAGGCCAACATTTTGAGTGTATACATGGTGGCGCTACGATAGGGGCACTTTTTGAACAGAGGCATAGCGTACAACATTCTGAAGCCTTGTACCAAAAATCAATTAAATCGGTGCAGTAGTTTAGCCACAATATCGATTTTAAGTTCCGCAATTTTTGCACTTGCTTTGAATTCCACAGAGCTGATACAAAACGGTCAACGACCCTACATTGCGCGCTGCGACTCGCTACGACGCGGGCACCGACTCGACGCCGCGCGGCTGGCTGTTTACTGGCTGTTTATATGAATACTGGCCGTATCATGTTTATAATCTTTATCTGTGGTTTTTTGAATTCAAACATTACGTATCGTGTGTTGTCTTCTTGTAATGTCTTCTTGTAGATTTTTTTATTCTTGTTTTGTATCGCTTACTGTGCAGTATAAATAAATAACATTTATTTTGTCCAAGAAGAAGTCTTGTTTATTTTTACCATCGAATAGGTTATGGGCCCAGTTCGACGCGAGTGAATATATAACAAAGAGGCATTGGCAATAGAAAACAGAAGTGTCAAAACAAAAATCGTGTAATAATGGAGTTTGGAAAATCCATGAATGTTGAAAAATTCGATGTAACGAATTTTAAACAATGGAAATGCCAAATTAAGTGTGCACTGCGTGCCAGAGGTTTGGATATCAACACGCCAAAACCCGAAAACGATGTTACTAAGTGGAACAAGGATGAGGGTATGGCTATGTTTATTATAACTTCCGCGATGGATCTGAAGCAGATTGCACTTATAGAGAATTGCGAAACAGCACTCGAAGTGATGTGTAAACTAGAGTCTATTTTCGAGCAAAAATCAGAAATGAATAAAATGATGTTGCATGAGCGTTTTTATCAATATAAAATGTCATCTTCCGACAATATCGCTCAACATATTGTGAAAGTTGAAAGCTTAGCAAAGCAATTGAAAGACAATGCAGAGCAAATAAGTGATACTGCTATTATCACAAAAATTTTGAGCACTTTACCACCTAAATACAGATCTTTGCGACAAGCCTGGATATCTCTAGATCCCTCTAAACAGACCATAATAAACCAGACAGCTCGTTTATTAGATGAAGAGGCTAGTTTGAACGTAGAAGATGAAAATGAAACTGCTTTAATGGTGGCTAAGCAAAATTTAAAGAAAAAGTATTTTCCTTTAAAAAAACAAACTAATGTGACAGATGAAAAGTCACATACTTTTGTATGTTACAAATGCCGGAATCGTGGTCATTTTGCAAAAGAATGTAAAGCTCCTAAACAGAAGCAAACTAAAGGCGAAAATGTTGCTTTCAATGTTGTAAAGTTTGATTGGAATGACAATAATTGGATATTAGACAGCGGTGCCTCAACTCACATGTCTTATCAGAAAGAAAATTTTGCAGAATTATATGAGTACACAGGATCAGTACTGAAATTGGGCAACCAAGAATCTGTGGAAGTGGTTGGCCAAGGAAGCGTATGGATTGAAAGGTGTGTCAATGGTCAGTGGGAGAAAAGTATTCTCAAGGATGTTCTCTATGTACCGAAACTTAGAAGAAACTTGTTTTCTGAAGGAGTGGTGATGAGACAAGGATACACAATTGTAAAGAAAAGCACTGACGCATTAATTTATAAAGACAATCAAATAGTGATGTGTGGAACTTTATTAAATAACAATCTTTATGTGTTAAAAATAAAAACAGTTGTCAATCCAGTGTGTAATATAGTGCAAAAGTTAGACATTAGAACATGGCATGAACGTCTGGGACATTAAAACATTAAAGAAATAAAAAAAATGTGCAAAAACAATTTGATTACAGGTGTCGACATATCAGATTGTGACAAGTTTGTGTGTGAGGGCTGTGCTTACAACAGAGGATCACTACAACCAGGTGATGTTGTCTTCAGTGATGTCTGTGGACTTTTTCACATTCCATCAGTTAAAGGTATGAAATACTTCGTTATTTTTAAAGATGCTGCAACAAGTTTTAGGCATGTGTATTTTATAAAGAACAAATGTGATGTTCTCGAATGTTTTAAGAAATACAATGCTAAAATTAAAAACGTATTCATGCATGGTGTATGCACTTTACATACTGATAGTGGTGGAGAGTATACAAGCAGAGCGTTTAAAGAATATGTAGACAGTGTAGGTATTACTCATGAGTTCACTGCCCCCTACACGCCGGAACAAAATGGTTGTGCTGAAAGAGAAAATAAGGACAATAGTAGAAAGTGCTCGATCAATGCTTTATGCTCGTAATGTACCACTGAATCTTTGGGCAGAAGCAGTAAATTGTGCTGTGTATCTATTGAACCGTACGTGCTCCAGTCAGACATTGTGGAGTGGTGTAAAACCAAGCTTAGATCATCTAAGGATATTTGGATGTGAAGGATATGTTCATGTACCAGATCAGCTGAGAAAGAAGCTTGATAGTAAAAGTCGTAAAATGATGTTAGTTGGTTATGACAACACTAACTATAGAATGTATGACCCAATAACGATAAGAAAAACAATATCAAGAAATGTAATTTTTGATGAACATGAGAACCCTGAATTTAGAAGAAATGGAGCTCAAATTTTCATTGGTGATGATGATAATCATGTTGTTTATGATGAACATCAAGTAGCAGAGGAAGTAACCAACAACATTGATTGTACAAATAAGACATGTTGCTCAGATGATAATCATGTTGTTGATGATGAACAGCAAGCAGTAGAGAATGTCACCAACAACATTGAAAGTGCAAATGAGCAAAGCGATGATAGTGCAAATGAGCAAAGCGATGATAGTGCAAATGAGCAAAGCGATGATAGTGCAAATGAGCAAAGCGATGATAGTGACAACAGTATTTATTGTGGTTCTGAAGAGCATGATGAAACATTTGAACCCTCCGATGATGGTGACAACAGTATTTATTGTGATGCTGAAGAGCATGGTGAAACATTTGAACCCTCTCAAGAAATTGATCTGACAAACATAGGTAGATCAAATGTAACTTTGAGACCACGAAGAAACCAATTGGAAGCAAATGTGGTGGAATTAAATATTCCCTTGTCTTATAAGGAAGCCATCAACAGTAAGGAATGTCAGTTGTGTCTAGAAGCAATAAATGAAGAACTAGAAGCTTATGAGGTGAACCACACCTGGAGATTTGTTGAAAGACAGAATCCCAGAACCATAACTTCAAAATGGGTCTTCAGTATCAAAAGAAATGATGATGGTCAACAAGACAGATATAAAGCTAGACTTTGTGCTCGTGTTTTCACACAAATAGAAGGAGCCTCTTTATATGGTGACTTAGAAGAAGATATTTTTATGGAAATCCCAGATGGGGTAAAAGCACCTGGAAATAAAATGAATTTTTATTACACAGGCAAACATTTAAGATTATTTAAATTTAGTGGGAGTATTGGAGTAAAGGAGATGTACCATTTATTACTTAGAGCCTAAAACAAAATAAAAATGTATGCGGTTTAAGATGAAAATATACAGCAATGTAAACGTTTTATGATTTTATTCGATAAAAGTACCTAATATTACACGCACTTAGAATTATTATGATATCAAGCAAATAGTAATACGTTACCTGTGGTTGTTAAACATTGGAATTTCATAGCTATACTCTTTTTCCTATAGTCTTACTTTCTTCTTACTCGTAGATATGCAACACTTCATTTGTACCCACTAACAGTATTATTACATAATGTTTTGAGCACGAGACACCATGCTTGGGAAGCACGACGCGGCAGCCGAATGAGATGAATGTGCATCGATTCAGATTGCGTAACCGGGTGAGCGAGTCGACGCTATGTGCAAGCGAGAAGGGAGACTGTGAGACTGTGACGAACATAACCGGTTTGCTCAGGCGTCTGGCCGCTTCGCGACTAGTAAATAATAATAGAGTGTTGTATTTGGGTAGACTTGAGGTGTTGGATACCTATTATAGATATAAGTATACTTTTTGTTATTGATTGCGTAATGTATGTACGATAATGCCAGTACTCATATATAATTTTATACTGTTTTTTATATTGGTATAAATGTAATACTTATTTATGTAGATACTTATGTTTCTTAATTTATATTTGTTTATATAATTAAATTTTATGTAAGTATATTCTATTTATTGCATATTTTTTTTTTTTTAATTTCAGGCACCGTTATATTGGAATAAGGTTTTCCATTTGTTTCTTTTTTTTTTTACTCTGTGTATTTTACGAATTAGTGTGATATCTGTATCGTCACTTGGGGTCACCAAATAAAATCAGGGTTGGTTTGAGGTGTAGCCTCAAATCAACAATAAGCCTGAGTGGTGACCTCGTTTTCACAACATGCATACTGTTACTCTGTCAATGTGTTTTTAAAACATAATGTAATCCGTGCCATATTATAAGATATGTATTTATGTTCATGTATGTTGTGTAAATAAATGTTTTTCTTTCTTTCTTCTTTCTTTCTATTTGGCCATACATTATGGGCCTGGCACGGCCAAACACGACACCATATGTGTTTTGAAGATAAATGACTACTCTATTAACTTGTATAATTTCTTTTTTTTTAAATAACTTTTCTTTCTTTTTTTTTAAATAACTTTTGGTGGAAATAAGATACGAGATATTTGAAATGGAAATTATTCCGCAACTAAATATACCTCAAAATTGAATTTTAACATAAATATAATACCTAGATGTAAATAAAGGTATGTCTTTGCGTCTTAAAGAACAAAAACTACATAAAGAGTGGCCAATAATAATGAATAATCACCTGTGTACTAGGGAACCTCGTACTATGTATACTCGTCCAAAAAAGCTAACCACAATCACAAACACCGCTGCATATTCTTAGCATGGGTAGAAGGTACTGATCATTATTATTGAATTTATATTCAATTACATTACAATAAAACCGTACGAAAGCACCAATAAATCAGAGCAAAATATTTACGATACACAGTAGCAACACGAATGACATATCAGATAAAAAAGTGTTGCAAATGGTTTGAAAAATATTTCTACTATCGATTAAAAAACAAAACGATTTTTACCGATTAATAATTATGGAATGTATAATAAATTATATATTTCTTGATTCTTTTTACAAATATACTTATAAAGTAAATAAAATGTATTGTTTTCTAATATAATAATAAAAATATTATTTCCTTAAAACAATTTCTGCCTACCATACTTCATTTTATTTTTAATGCTGGCAACATAAGACATTCATCCGCTATTACCATAGCCTATTCAAAATAATTAATCTTTAAAAACTAAATTCTTTCACCGATACTCTATCAAGAAACGAAAACGATGTAAAAATTTTAAAAATTATATGTTTAATTTCAACGATTCACAACTTTCTGGCCGCTACAGGCCGTATTTGGTATTTCTCCTTTCAATACTGGCTGTTTATATGAATACTGGCCGTATCATGTTTATAATCTTTACCTGTGGTTTTTTGAATTCAAACTTTACGTATCGTGTGTTGTCTTCTTGTAATGTCTTCTTGTAGATTTTTTTATTCTTGTTTTGTATCGTTTACTGTGCAGTATAAATAAATAACATTTATTTTGTCCAAGAAGAAGTCTTGTTTGTTTTTACCATCGAATACAATGTAGGGTCGTTGACAGTTTTGTATCAGCTGTGTGGAATTCAAAGCATGTGCAAAAAATGCTGAACTTAAAATCGATATTGTGGCTAAACTACTGCACCGATTTAATTGATTTTTGGTACAAGGCTTCAGAATGTTGTACGCTATGCCTCTGTTCAAAAAGTGCCCCTATGGTAGCGCCACCCTGTATATTGATAAGCTTCTGACCTAGAAAACAGAGTTATCGGCAGTTTTATATACCGTGAGCTCTGCATGTTTTGCAATTAGAATTATAAGGGATGAGTTAACGCTTAGACAGATTAGATCTGTATATTTTGCGCTTGTAATACTTACAAATATAAGGTAAGTTCTAAATCTAAAGACGAGTTTCGTATGAAACAGACAGAATCATGCAGTAATCGCATTCGAGAGTTAGGTATTTTAACTGTCACCTGACTGTATATGTTGATCCTTCTAAAGAATTTAGTAAAAAATCTAAATAACATACATACATAACACATAACGTCACGCCTTTTATCCCCGAAGGGGTAGGCAGAGGTGTATTTCTACACCCACTTTTCGCCAGATATACTTTAGTCCCACGTAATAAGGGGCGAGCATATTGCCGTACCGGGCACATTTCCAGACTCCGTGCTGCTACTGAGAATTTCGTGACAGAAAAACCCAATAACACTGCCCGACCCAGGAATCGAACCCGGGACCTCCCGATCTCACGCGCACATTTATGCCGCGAGACCAACGAGGCAGTCGTATAGGGTTTGATGTCGAGTTTTCCGTCTCTACGCAAAGATGGTATTTGCATCGTGTTATCCCTTAGTCGCCTCTTACGACACCCACGGGAAGATTGGAGGTGGTGACACTTGTATTCTATGCCGTCAACCACACGGCGATGATAAACTAAACAAAAATCTAAATAAATTCGAGATAAACGAGCAAAGAGATATTAGGGCGCATACTCCGAGACAAGATTTTAGCATTGTGCAGCCTAAGTTAAAAGTAGTTGAACATAGCTCGAACGTCAGGCTGTAAAAATGTATAATAAGCTCCCACAAATCGTTTCCAAAATATGTATAAAGCAAATGTTTAAAAACGAATTAAAGCAAATTATGTTTGTTAGGAAATAAAGACAATAAACAATAAACTTACCAGCAAGTCATACAGCGCGGCAATAGCATGATGCGCGTATGGCGCAAACTGTTCCACATCGAAGTTGAAGTCGTCGATAGTACACTTGAGCGCTTCAGCCGCCGCTAGTTTGACGGCGGCGTCTTCGTCCTTGCACGAGAGAGGCTCTAGTAATGCCTCGTACATGGCGGGCCGGAGGGACTGGGAGGCGCGGACGCCTGCCCATTGACCTAAAGGAAGGAGAGCTTATGAACACTACTGTTAAAAGGTACAGTTTCTTTGTTATTCTGACCAACAACTCAAAAAGGGAAAAAAGGCGCAGCAAAATAATTTGCCTACATTCAAAATTTTTCAGCATTCAGGCAGAATCTAATTGGGTCTATGAGAGCTTGGCGTTGCCTCAAAGCTTGATGAATTTAACTGATACGAAATAGAAACGACATGAATAGTGACGTGTGCGCTTCAGTTCACTATAAGAGCTCCATTTTCAATGCCCATATTATTTTTCTTTCTTCTGTTTTTAATTTTTCCACTTATAAAGGGCTCAAAAGAAAACTATTGTAATTTTTCTAAGTTGCAAATTTCTTACTGATATCTTTTTACTGTTTGTTTTGATTAAACTTACCAATGAGTTGACACACTCGTCTCCTTATAATCCTGTAGTTGTTATCTTTGATTTTCAGCTCTTGACTTAAAACGTTCGTGAACCATTCGTCAAAATCAACCTAGAAAGAGAAAAAGCATTTATATTCCTATCCAGTATGATTTACATTACCAATGAAAGCCAATTTTTCTCTATCTACACTTATATGATAAAGCTGAAGAGTTTGTTTGTTTGCTTGGTTGGACGTGCCAATCTCAGGAACTAGAGGACCGATTTGGATAATAGGCTTGTGTCCACTGAGAATAAATCGGTTTGATGCTAGTATCTATAGATTCATTATGATTTTAAGATGTCAATAAAGTTTATTATTTATTATAAAAAGGTAAGATTAATGTCATTATTAGGATTCTAAAAATAAAAATAATGTATTTATTCTAGTGACAGTGAACACCAATCAGAGAGCATTATGTCAAACAGTACGTCCCCCATTCATGTTGTTGACGTTTTAGTAGTAAATACCAGCCTGGCGCAAGTTCCTAAGAAAAAACCGAATGTATGAAACGTGCTATCTTTTTAATGGCTACTATTATATGTATAAAACGTGAAGATAGCATCCTTCACTATGTACCCTTGGCACAGTATTCTTTCTAAGTAAGACGGGTTATACGTACATCACCGCCTTGGCTGTCAATAGAGTCAAATGTCAGAACTGTCACATTATTATCCAGATTGAACTTTGCCGCGTTATGTAGTTTGATTATAAAACGTAAAAAACATACTGTAAAAGTGCTTTGTGTATACCAAATAAATGTGATTTTACACTTGTAGTGTTAGTGTTACTATATTTATTTGATTAGCATTGAAAGGAGCGCAATGAAAACAAGCAAAATAACGTGCGAAATATGACATACAACAACATGCCGGTCAGGGCCTGACCGTCAGGCAATGAAAAAAGGGTAGGTATTTATGGCAAAATGTCCCTAGATAAAGATCAATGAATATTTATAATGTTATATAATGTGATATATTTCAATGAAACATAAAAAATAAGGAAATATTCTAAAGTTTCATATCCTAGTACTTTGTAGGTAAACAATAGTGCTGCCTGTCAGTTATCGATAATCCGTTATTAGAAATTGGCACAAGGAATAAAAATTCTATTCTTTTTTTCTTTTTAGACGTAAAAAAGGGTAGCTGCAACTGGAAACCAACTAACCAAGACTTGATTTATGTGCCCATTGAAAAATTACATCAGTTGAACTATGTGTGTGGTAAGCATTTTAAGCCGAAAGACTTAAAAAAAAGGGAACTCAAGTCAGAAAAACAGCTGTGCCTTGTATCTATAGACATTTCTTTAAATCCTATTACAGAAGAAATGTTGAAAACCTTTCCATTACATGTACATATATATATCTTTTAGTTCTGTGTATTTTTCTTCGCTAATCTAGAATAGATTTATAGAATAGGCTACTTTGTTTGAATAAACACATAAATATTAAATACATCTTTTATTTGTTTTGGAAAAGTATAATTCTAATCGAAACATAATTATAATTATTTCTTACCGAATATTATCGATATCGATATTTTGTTAATCACTAGATGGTACATCCCTATATTGACAAATATGACAATGCTGACAACATAAAAATTATGTCAATTAGTATCTTTATGTTGGTACGAGTTCTCCCTGCACGTTTCATACAAAGCTGAAAGTCTCGCATGATCTATGGCACATCCGCCTCTTCTTACGTAGTATTTGTATACTCTTTGGTAAATACTAGGATGATGTATCTCTATGGATTTGACAAGCAAATAATAATACCGTGACAGACCGAGATAATGACATACAGAAATACATAAGAGTAAAAGAGACAAAGATAGCATTTTTTGTCTTTGTCAGAGTTTTCGTTTTTTTTGTTGGTCACAACTGAATATTGTGACCAACAAGCTGTTGAGCTCTCGATAATATCCGCGAAATATTGTGTTATTATTGTTATTATTTGTGAATGCTTGGTGAAAATATCATTGGATCAGATTTATTATGGTAATTTGTTACATTGTAGGCTGTAAAAGCCGTAGTGAGCGCAAATGTGAGAACATAACCTTTCATTCGTAAGTACGATATTTTAGTTATAATATCTATTTATACATGCAAATATTGATAGAATGATACAAATAGCGTATTATTACATAAGGAAACATGTCTAAATTACATCAATAAACCAAAAAAAGCCTATTTATATTATCACCGCGATGTTAGTATTACACAATCGAATTCAATAGGTCGTTGAATGTTGAGCAAACCAAACGTCATCGATACTTTTTAATTTTACAGCGTTAATTTCTTTTTAGGGATACCACAGAAGCGTTTGGGAAATTACCCAAATTTTGGGTAATTTGCCGTTATTTAGTTTCATATGAACCTAAGATTAATTATTTATTTTAATTTGTTTTCGGATTCTTTGTAGTAATGAAATTATTTGTTTATAGATTCCCAAAGGACTGCATTATCCGACAATTGTGGATACATGCAACAGGACGAGAAAACTGGGATCCGAATAAATATGCAAGAGTATGCTCTAAAAGCTTTGAACAAAAGTGTTTTAGGAAAACCAACCATTTTCACCAATATTCGCTTTTGATTAAAGCTGTTTGTAAAAAGTATTTGAATGTGCGTATTCATTATGCCACAAAGTCTTTGTGTGGTAAAGGAGAGAAAATAAGAAATTTGTACACAAAATTAATTTTGTTCAAAGGACAGTAAATTTGAGTGTGAAATAATATAATAAAAGATATATAACTCTGAGCCTCGTGTTTATTTGGCGAGTGAAGCCAGTCCCTCCTTTTCGACATTTTTGTTATACATAATAATATTAAGTATAAAAAATACTTATCGCACACCTTATGGATGGATTTCAATTCAACTAAATTCAGGTTTGATACAATGTTACTTAAAAGTTAATATGTACTTTGTAGAATTGTAGGGTAAGCATTTACAACATCTGGTAACACCAACTCGGGATGTACTCTATATCCGTCCTTTACGGGTGTACGCAAATGTCGAGTCCATTTGATTCTTGGTCCTAGAGTAAATACAACTAAAACGTCAAACTTTCTACCTGTCAAATCGAATATAACAAAATAAAAGTGGTTTTGCACTTTGTGATATAGGTTTAAGGAACTTTATTCTCATAAAAAGATACAATATCCACTTACATGAGAACAATAAAATTATTTATATAATGTAGGTAGGTAAAAAACTCGTCGAATCACACAATACTAGTACAGTCTGTATGCCACGTATTGGCTTCGTTTAACAGTTTTATTTTATATTAAGTTTTTAATCTTCATTTTCTGTAATATATCTATATAATTGAGACTTAAAACTGGTAAACGATTTCAGATTTTTGATACATGATGGTAGGTATTGTAAAGCTGGGCGCCCCAAAGGTTATATTTTTTTTAGCATAGTTTGTACGTGCTTTTGGCAAAACCAATAGACTTGGTCGGCGTAGACTACGTTAAGTGAGTTGCGATTTATTTACAAACGATATATTTGTGTTAATAGTTTTATTAATATTTTTTCTGATTAAAATACATGTCATGTGTTATATTTATATAATTGGGTTAAATTCATTAATTTAGTTTCTTTAAAAATTTTACTGTTCGGTGTCAAATAGTGATAACGGAAAATAATTTTGATTACTTTGTTCTGAATTCTTTGAAGTTCTTTTAGCTTCCGGTTGCTAGCGCTACCCCAGATTTCAATAAGATACAGAAGATGTGATTTCACTAGGGAGTTATAGATATTATAATACACATATATGATATATTATGATATCACTCAACCGCCATGATGGTTTACAGCGTTTTCGTATCAAATTCAAAAAGGTTTTTAAAATCCGTAATTAGTAATGTTGCTGATCAATTTTTTAAGAAAAATCAGGTATTTCAGTTTAACATCTAATAAAGGAACGAATCAATCGCTAATTACATTTTAAGACACAAGCCTATTATTGTTGAGTTGGAAAGCCCATTTGTCGAGACGGCGTCCTTGTTGAGTATGTATGTGACGTATACTCACGTCGTCGTACAGCTCGAAGGCGGCGAGTCTGACAGCGTTGTAGACGGCGTCCTTGTTGAGATTGTATGTGACGTATACTCACGTCGTCGTACAGCTCGAAGGCGGCGAGTCTGACGGCGTTGTAGACGGCGTCCTTGTTGAGTATGTATGTGACGTATACTCACGTCGTCGTACAGCTCGAAGGCGGCGAGTCTGACGGCGTTGTAGACGGCGTCCTTGTTGAGATTGTATGTGACGTATACTCACGTCGTCGTACAGCTCGAAGGCGGCGAGTCTGACGGCGTTGTAGACGGCGTCCTTGTTGAGTATGTATGTGACGTATACTCACGTCGTCGTACAGCTCGAAGGCGGCGAGTCTGACGGCGTTGTAGACGGCGTCCTTGTTGAGATTGTATGTGACGTATACTCACGTCGTCGTACAGCTCGAAGGCGGCGAGTCTGACGGCGTTGTAGACGGCGTCCTTGTTGAGTATGTATGTGACGTATACTCACGTCGTCGTACAGCTCGAAGGCGGCGAGTCTGACGGCGTTGTAGACGGCGTCCTTGTTGAGTATGTATGTGACGTATACTCACGTCGTCGTACAGCTCGAAGGCGGCGAGTCTGACGGCGTTGTAGACGGCGTCCTTGTTGAGTATGTATGTGACGTATACTCACGTCGTCGTACAGCTCGAAGGCGGCGAGTCTGACGGCGTTGTAGACGGCGTCCTTGTTGAGTATGTATGTGACGTATACTCACGTCGTCGTACAGCTCGAAGGCGGCGAGTCTGACGGCGTTGTAGACGGCGTCCTTGTTGAGATTGTATGTGACGTATACTCACGTCGTCGTACAGCTCGAAGGCGGCGAGTCTGACGGCGTTGTAGACGGCGTCCTTGTTGAGTATGTATGTGACGTATACTCACGTCGTCGTACAGCTCGAAGGCGGCGAGTCTGACGGCGTTGTAGACGGCGTCCTTGTTGAGAATGGCGCTGAGGTCGTCGGGCGAGACGCGTGCCGCCTGCAGGGAGGCCAGTAGACGAACAAGTTCCGGCGTCAGAGTCTCACGTTGAAACGTGAACAGCTCCGAGAACAGCGCTTCTGTGCACGGCTGTAACGAGAGACACATTTTTAATACGCTTTTATTAGCTTGGAATCTATGAACATGATTTTCACCCCCATTAAAACATGCGATTACCTGGGTTTCCATCATCTCAAGTCTGACTTCGTCACTTCTTAGAAGTGCGCTCTTTTGAACAAAATATTTTTTACTCGTTTCACAATTGACAGCAAAATCGAGGGAAACAGATAGAAAAAAAGGCGTCGAATTGAGAACCTCCTCCTTTTTTTTTATTGCTTAAAAAGGTATCCCTCCAAAAATTACAGTTCTTAAGCGACCTGCTTTTTGTGGGTGTGCCCACACATTAGAACAAAAATCATACTAAGATGAAGAAGATCATGACAATGAAGAAATTAAAATGACAACGATGACATTTCTTTAAATATAATAGGAGGCATACGAACAGATATGGGGCCCTGGTACTCTCACTCACGGAACAAAACGCAACAGTATAGGTACTGTTACTTTACGTCAATTTTCTGTAGGAAAGTACTTGTCCGGTAGAGCCGGCCCATTCAAGCTGAAATCAGCAAGGCTCTACTACCAATAATATTTTTTTATTTTTTTATAGACTCACGCCTGTATCCCCGAAGGGCTAGGCAGATGTGTAATATTACACCTCTGCCTACCTACATTTCGCCATGAATTTTTTTTAGGTCCCACGTATTAGGGGGCGAGCCTATTGCCGTACCGGGCACATTTTCAGACTCCGTGCTGCTACTGAGAATTTCCTAACGGAAAAACCTTATAACACTTTGCCCGACCCGGGAATCGAACCCGAGACCTCCCAATCCCACGCGCACATTTCTGCCGCGAGACCAACGAGGCAGTACTATAATAAAAGATATTAATATCCACGTACCCTAAGACTATACTTCCAGGACTCGCCGGCCTCGTCGGTGGCGAAGCTCTCAGGCTCGGCGTCCCACAGCGCCAGGTCGTCGGGCGACAGCAGGAAGTAGTGCGTCACCAGGTGCCGGCACATGTGACACAGCGTGTTCTCGTTCAGCACTTGCATTTTCATCTGGTGTGCTTGGAGGGTCACTAAAGGCAAAGACATAAAGACATATTTGATCGTTTACAACACTTATGCAAGTCAAAACCCTATTCTATATGAAACCGGCTTTTCCTAGCTAGATTATCTCTGGATAAGAAAAGCCGAAACAAAGTCAGTGATGGCTTTTTTTTCCTATTATTTCAGCCTACCCTTATGTATGGTAATGAAAGTTGGGTATGGCAGAAGAGACTTGACAGTAGAATAAATTCTGTAGAAATGAGAGCACTGAGAAGTATGTGTGGTGTGTCTTTGAACGACAGAGTAAAGAATTGTGTGATATGAGAGTGGTGTGGGGTAAAAGAAGATGTAGTGACAAGCATCGAGAAAGGCATGTTAAGATGGTTTGGACACATGGAGAGGATGGATGACGAAAGACTGACAAAGAAGATATATAAGGCAAGTGTGAATGGGACAGGACGAAGGGGAAGACCTAGGAGGACGTTCTCTGACCAGATTTGAGACATCCCAAAAAAAGGACAGGTCATAAGTACCCTAAACAGAAGAGCATGCATGAGAAACTTGATGGGAGTGAATGAAGCAAGAGATGTATGTCAGGATCGTTGCAAATGGCGTTCTACGGAACGCTCTGTCTACCCCTCCGGGAAACAGGCGTGAGTCTATGTATGTACGTATGTATTATTTCATTCTCTTTCATCTTTTTGTACTCTTGTAAAGCCCCTACAAATAGGGGGATGCTAGTACAATGCAGGATACCGCCTGACGCTTATAACTGACTTAGCCCGCAACCCCAGTCATCGTACGGCTTAACCTTTATTTACTGTGGGACATAACAGGTAACTATGTACCGAAACGGATCCACGAGGGATGATGTTTGACGATCCAGGTCGAAGGTGTAATGTACGATTTCCATCAACCGAAGTGCGGCGAAGAGCATTGTGGTGAAGGAAATTCAGGCTCCTTTTCAATAGTTAAGTTTATTCTCTGCTTCGGTTGGTGGAAATCATAGGTAATGGGTAAGTAAAATTAAGGTTATTTGGGTAAGTTTTGGGGGAAGGTATGTAATTGTTGATACAGAAGGGAGATGATCCTTTAGGCCCTAAAGTAAGCCTTGGTATGAAGGCTAGAAGAGGGTATGGTAATTTTAGGATTGGTGGATGACGGTTTTGGAAGAGAATGATGTTCGGTGCGATGCTTTATTTTGTCTAATGTGATTCGGACGCAGGGTATTATGGACTCAAGACCCTGACCCTCTCAAAAGCATCTGATTCCCAATAATTTTTAATTTTGCCCTCTTTGTTATGAAATCAATTATATTACACTTTTATAAATTAACGGACACCTACAGACCTATTTGCTGAAGCAATATGTATTTAAAAAACAAGAGGTCTAAATTAAATTTAACCAAACAATAATACTCACAAGGCTCCTTAACAACAGCATCAAGATCCCCCTTAGGCGGCTTATACTCCACACACTGCAGTATCCCCTTCACAATATTGAGACACTGTATCGTGAACCTCTCGTACACCAGCGCCATGCCCTGCTCAGTGAAGCAGTAGTACAACGCAAACTCCAAAGATGGCCGTATCAGAGGCACGTAGGAAAACGGCTGGCAACTCAGAACGCCAAGCGCTACTTTGGTTAGGTGTATGATGAATTTCTCGCAGAGCTCCAATGGGTAAATGCCTCTGCCTTTGAGAAGTTTTCCTGGAATAATAGGTGTTGTGTTGAGTCATATAGGTCATTGGATTTGAGCCTATCCTGTTACAATTTTTCATTTTGATCAAACTGTAAATGGATAGCTACTTTGTTTAATTTTGATAGTCACAGAGGAACACTAGCGATATAACAGTGCCTATCCTGTTATAATTTTTTATTTTGATAGTAAAAATGCGTGTGATTTCGAATGCAAAGTTCTGTTTCCAAAGCACATCAAATTTTTTTGCATAATTATGAATGCATCCACACCCAGAAAAATAAATTATGGATTTCACAAATGGACACAATACCAATCAAACATTTTCAACATGGTCAAGCCCATTTTATGTTTTTCAGTTCAATCGAGTCTGCTGAATGTTTTTGTAAGGTTCTTTCCAATTTAGCTACATTAGTGACAATCTTTCGCAAACAGCCATTTCTTAATTCTTCAACCAGAACAGCACATCAACAAATAAATAAAAAATATAACTTACTGCACTCCAAGCTAGTTTTAGCCCGGTCAAACACGATGTTCAAGAAGGCCATGGCATCTTCACTCTCATGTGCCTTCTTCAGTCCAAACACAGTCAGTTTCCTCAACATGCGGAGGCACAGCAGGGCCTTCTCTAAGTTCTCCGTGATGAGCTCCGTGGACGCCCCCTGCTGGATGAACCGGAGGAACCGTTCCGTGTTCTCGTGCCACAGGTTTAGGATCATGTTGTATATGTGGTGGGTTACGTCCTAAGCAGACAATATAATTGTATTAACATATGTAAGTATTGTTTCTAAGCGTGGCGTGGAGTGGCGGCCACACACCGAACTTCGTTGCAGAGGTAGGGCTCCCGCAAGGTGAACTGACGATCTTGTTGGGATCGTGGGCGGCGGATGGATGCGGGTAGCTTAAGATCGGTCCATGTCGAGAGCCTTACGGGAAGCCTATGTTCAGCAGTGGACGGCTTTCGGCTGATATGGTGGTAATTGTTACTAAGGAGCAAAATCTCAGTATTTCGGAAAGTTTTCAGGATAGTCTTCCGTTCTTTTGAGATTAAGTATTGCCGTCGCGCACGGCCGCTACAGCTGTGACACCGATAAGGCAACATTCGCAAAGTCAAGTAGCCAACTTTTATGTTGGGTTGCGGAGACTAGCTATATCCAAAGCATCACAGTTAAAAAGATTTGGTACGGAGACGAGGATAATTGCTGGCGCACACAGTTCGCTTCGGAAACAGACCGATATCGCCTCACCCTTCATTCATGACTTCATTGCACTGCTAATTTAAGGCGAAGCGATTACAGCGATGCTAACATAATTATGTTCATTGCACAAGAAAATATCAAACGAAGAATACTGAACGGCTCGAATCAAGGTCTCCGAGTCAATACATGTTCGCCGAGCCGCCGACTCTATCGTGTATATACTCCGGCAGGAGTAGAATAAAAAGGCAAGACGAGGAAAGTAAGTTCGGTCCACTATTCTGAATCAGAAAAACGCTAAGTCAAATAGGCCAATTTTATTAATGCTGGAACCTGCAATGCTGTAAAACATTTCGTATCATCATCATTATTTGCCTGACATCGTTCAGTACTGAATAGAGGCAAGGAACTCCGATTTACATAGAACCGCAGACCTTAAGGATTTCGTGTGCCGATTGCATTGGGGGCTGCCCCCAGTTTAGTTCGTAGTTGGCGGTGCTGGCGTTGTTTCTCCATCTCTTTGACGGTTCCCTATACTTAGCATAATTGAGTTTGGCATAATTATATTTTCGCATAATATAATTACGCATAACAGCTTACGCATAATTTTTTTAAGCATAATTTATCTAACCATTATAATGATTAAGCATAATATTCTAAAGCATAAATTTATAGCATAAAGTTCTAGTAGTATTCACACTAGTATAATAAACTAAGGTTGACGGAGCCCTGCTTCGCAGGGCTCCTATTTTCGGGTTAAGGGTCAAAAGAGAACCTAACACAACCTATTTAGTTATCTCGCGAAGTCTTTCCTTATACGTTGAACGTTATGCGAATCAAATTTATGCCAAAACAAATTAGTCTTTAAGATGATTATGCCAACATAAAATGTATGCCTAAAAAAATTATGCCGAAATATTATTATGCCAAAACAAATTGTGCCAAAACAAGAACATTATGCGAAAAGAAGGGATCCCCTCTTTGACTCTTATAGTTATGAATGTTATGATACACTGGGGGAAATGTGCTTCTATGTAAATCTATGATAGAGGCCAGTCATGTGATTTATCTCCTACGAACCTGGAATGTTCTCCTGTCTCCCACAAGTCTCTTGGAAGCCAGCGCCTTGATGACGTGGTGGAATATGAGCAGCGATCTGTGCTGAACTATAGGCTCAGGGTCGTTCACGCCTTCGATGAGGTACGGGATCAGGCGGGACCAGTATGTTGGCGCGTCGAACCTGGAACACAAAATAAGAGTAAGTGCATTTCCAAGTCTATTTATTTTTCATGGAATACTCAATACCTAATATTTTATACTTACTCAATATTTAAATATTTTATGAACTGTTTTCAAACCCTGTCAATCAGAATTTTATGAATACAAAACAGCTACAGCACCTATTCTCTCTCTGACGGCGCGTTCAGGAACAGCGGTGGCTGGTGGCTGGGGCAACGAGTTTAATGTACATGACGCGCTCTACTCCGCCGTTAGAGTGGAACGCGCCATGGACATCGAAATAGCTGGCACTGCCGCTCACTACAGTACCTACTGCTGTTCGTGAGCGGACCGTGATTCTGTCGGAATTGGCGTCGGTGTTATAGTATGATTTTTATGTGTGGAGATGCTGGAGATAGGCTGGATAGTAACATAGGCTGCTTTTTACTGAGAAAAACCTTGATTGTCAGGGACGAAGTCTGATAAGAAGTTATAAAACGCAAACTTGAAATGAACTCACAAAAAAATTTGCTGAATCCACCCTCATTCCCACTACTGTAACAACTGTGTAGCCATACAGCAGCAGTGACCATAGAAGACACCTAGTTTGACACTCCTGAAGTGCCTGGGAAAGCTAAACTGTTTTGGAAATGTGGAAGTGAACCCACCTAGCAACCTTGGAGATGAGAAAAGCTACTTGCGTGGCGATCTGTGACAGCGGTTCAGTAAATATGTTCCTGGTGATGAGGCCATCCTTCAGCTTGAGCCGTTCCTCATCGCTGACGGCCTGCAGTGCGTTCCGACGCCAGTAACGGACCACTAATCTTGAAGCTTTGTAAGAAGCGGTGCGTTCCGACGCCAGTAACGGGCCACTACTCTTGAAGCTTTGTAAGAAGCTAAAATGTGCATACTAGAAGTGAACTAACCTAGCAATCTTGGAGATCAGCACAGCTACTTGCGTGGCGATCTGAGACACCGGTTCCGTCAGTATGTTCCTGTTGATGAGGCCTTCCTTCAGCTTGAGCCGTTCCTGATCGCTGATGGCGTGCGGCGCGTTCCGCTGCCAGTAACGGACCACTACTCTTGAAGATTCGTAAGAAGCTATAAAGTGCTACTAGAAGTGAATTTACCCAGCAATCTATGAGATCAGAACAGTTACTTGCGTGACGATCTAGGACTGCCTTAACCGACAGTATGTTCCTGTTGATGAGACCATCCTTCAACTTGAGCCGTTCCTCATCGCTGACAGCATGTGGCGCGTTCCGTCGCCAGTAGCGGTCCATTACTCTTGAAGCCTTGTAAGAAGCTATAAAGTGCCTACTAGAAGTGAACTAACCTAGCTATCTTGGAGATGAGCACAGCTACTTGCGTGGCGATCTGGGACACCGGTTCGGTCAGTACGTTCCTGTTGATCAGGCCATCCTTCAGCTTGAGCTTTTCCTCATCGCTGATGGCGTGCGGCGCGTTCCGCCATCAAAAGCAGTCCACACCATTCTTAAAGCCTTGTAAGATGCTGTAAAGTGCATACTAGAAGTAAACCCACCTAGCAATCTTGGAAATGAGAACAGCGACTTGCGTGGCGATCTGGGACACCGGTTCTGTCAGTATGTTCCTGTTGATCAAGCCATCCTTCAGCTTGAGCCGTTCCTCATCGCTGATGGCGTGCGGCGCGTTCCGTCGCCAGTACCGGTCTACTCCGTTCTTGAAGCACATCACCGCCAGCCATCGGACGTTCACGTCTATTGAATGGTTGGAGAGGATGTCCTGTGGAAGACCGGAAACTTGACTATCTCTTTTTTATAACCCAAATTTTGTAAAACGTCTCCAAGATTGTAAGCAAAATATTATAAGTAATGCCTTCTCTCATGAAAGTTTATCTCGATAAGAGTAGGAGTAAGAAGGCAACGACAGTGCAGAGGTTGCTTAGCAAACAAAATGCAAGCCTAAGGCTGCCTGTCTACCGGAGTGTAGAGCGGAGTGACCAAAAGCTATGCATGTTAACGCCGCAGTGGGATTAGTTATTTATTGGTTGCATTGACACAGCCCCGTCCGCCTGTCCTACGGAATTGAGAGTAAGGGAGCTGTGTCGGAAAGAGCGGACATACCGAGCAGTATCGATACAACCAATTCTGTTTGCGGAGTTTTTACGCATTTATTTGTATTACTGACACAGCTCTTCCGCGCTACTGTGGAAAAGCAGCTTAATGCTGCTATTATCAAGACAAAAATATGCCGCGGCCAACACACATGTAGTTATAACTGAATGGCCAAAAAATATTCTATGACCAGGGATGCAATGATAACTTAATGTGGGTACAACATGACTAGAAATGTTCAGCTCTTACCAACAGTACAGAGTAGAAGCCAGGCTCTATCTCCCATTCCTGCAATTTCTTTTCCGCCGGCTTCAACACCTCCGTGTCCTGGCTGGTGGCACGGTTCAAGGTGTCCAACACCAGCGCGTAGATGTTGGGGTCCATGGTTGGTGATTAACTGGAAGACAAATAAATAATTACATGTTTAAGGCACGATTCTGTTCATCATTGTCCTAGCGTTATCAGGAGAAGTTCATCATCAGCATCGTCCTAGCGTTATCCGGAGATTGTCGCCTTGGAGCCCAGGGTCCGTTTTCTAGTCCAACTTGGGGGCCTAGACAAGGTAACATTTGATTAGCGTGTAAGCAATATTACTTTTCGCTAAGTGCTAAAGTGCTGGTATGGAACTGGCATATTCCTTCGATGCATTACTGGTATGCAATTACATAGGCCTTTGAGGTGTCACTGCCACGTCACGCACCTTTGTGCGCGAAGTGGGAACTCAAATAATAACATCAAAATGGAATCGGGCAGGACATCAGGCTAGACGTGGTGATAACAGGTAGAGTAAGGCCGTAACAGAATGGAGGCCACGGATGGGGAAAAGAAGTGTCGGACGTCCCTTAGCAAGATGGGCCGACGATATCGTTGCAAACGAAGATTGAGGGAAATGGCAAGACTAAAGAGAGGCTTATGTTCAGCAGTGGACACATTCAGGCTGTGAATAATGATGATGATTGAGATGACACATGGTCGACGAAGAACTAATGGCTTACTGTGTAACTATGGCAACCAATAGATAAGAGATTTTAGAAAAGAGGAACGGATTTTGCCTAGTTTCTCTGATTAGACCTTTGTACTTTTTATGGGGCAGGCAGTGCAAACTCCATTTGCCACCATCAGTTGCTTTTTCAGTCGCAATTGCTTCAATGGAAATGGTATGAAAGCAAAGAATACATAATAATCGCTAAAGGCTAGTATAGCTTTCGGCCTAGCAGTGAGACACATACACGTCATGTAACCTTATAATAAAACACATATAAATACAAAGTATTATAAAACTACTAAATAAGGATAAAATATTATAAAAATTCGTTTAAGGGTTCTTAATCGTGGTTGTGGAGGGAATGGGGATCCAGGCCCTACGCAACATAGTCCGTTGCAAGAGCTTGAACAGCGGGCAATCCTCTGGTATTTGTTTATACTTTAAGTATCGTAGTTAATGACCCTAGAGACTAGACAATCATGCTGAATTAAATAAAAAACAAAAGATAAACTGCCTCCGTGGTCCAGTGGATAGCGTATGCGACTGCTGATCGGAGGTCTCGGGTTCGATTCCCGGGTCGGGCAAAAGTATTAGGTACTGAGTTTTTCCAAATTCTCAGTAGCACGGAGTCTAGTGATGTGCCCGGTAACGGCAATAGGCTCGCCCCCTATTACGTGGCACCTTAAAATTCATGCCGAAATGTGGGTGTAATGTTACACCTCTGCCTACCCCGTAGGGGATATACAGGCGTGAGTCTATAAAAAAAGATAAAATCAATTTGTTTTCATTCTTTCAGGAGATTAAACGATTTAACGGTTGACTCTGAAATTCTGTTATCTCCAACAAGATAGTAAGGTTCAATGAGTGTAATGGACGTGGCAACAGGTAAAAATAAATAAAAAGATAAAACTTGGTTAGTGGAACTACTAACAAAATTTATCTCAGAAATGCAATCTTTCTCAAAACGTACATTACAGACTAAAACCAAACCAAAAACCAACAAAATTATCAAAATAAAGAAAATTTTTGTTGAGTGCAGGAATGATTTTCTTGCAATTTGCAAAACAAATCCTTAAAAATGTTTTTGCTTAGAGACTGCCTCGTTGGTCTCGCGGCATAAATGTACTCGAGGGATTGGGAGGTCTCGGGGTCGATCACCGGGACGGTCAAAGTGTTATTGGATTTTTGCGTTAGGAAATTCTCAGTAGCAGCATGGTGTTTGCCCGGAACAGCAATAGGCTCGCCCTCTATTACATGGGACTAAAATATATCTGGCGTAAAGTGGGCGTAGTAATACACATCTGCCTACCTCTTTGGGGATATAGACGTGAGACTATGTATGTATGTAAATCCTTTATGTTTGAAGTACACACAGCGCCAATTCCAGCTAAACAGTTGCAGTATTATTTTGACACTTATTTTCTACACCATAAGAATGGTACAGCGGTCAAACTGTCTAACTTGACATAAATAAATCAAAATGAAATACCTATATTATAGCAAAACATTTAAAACAGTCAGATGACTACAGACTACTGCTTGTCATGAGCATAAAATCAAATTGAAATATTCAAAACATTTGATTGTTTGAAATGTTATCTCTACTCTTTCAGGTATATTGACAGAATTATTATCAAAATCAGACTACAGCGATTAAATGCTAATACAATACAGAAAACTGACACAAATGGAAATTACTTTTATTTGTAAGTGACCCTCCTACATGGACCATATTCAATGCAAAGGTGTTTCTACTTATAATATGTATGTATTTACAAAAAAAAAAAGTATATATGTATGTTTATCCATTATCTAGTACCCATAGTACAAGCTCTGCTTAGTTTGGGACTAGATGGTGTTGTGTGAATGTGGAAGAATATTATATTATTATTATAATAACTATAATATAAATGTAGTAAAAGTAGTATGCATACCCCAAAGTCTAAAGTTGTACGCCAACAAATCAAACATAACCAATATGTCTAGACATCGTCATCATCATCATCATCATCAGCCTTTAACAGTCTACTGCTAGACTAAGCCTCTCCTTTGAAAGGAGGAATTGGCCTACTATACCACGCTGGCCGAACGGGTTGGTATAGGGTTTGTATCAAGTTTTCCTTCTCTTACAGTGCTGTTCTCTGCATAATATGCTCCCTCTGTCGGCTCTTACGACACCCATGGGATGATATGGGGTGGTGACAATCCGTATTCTTAATCCGTCACCACACGGAAAGACATAACGAGGCATTATTTAAATCATTGCAATCATCTTAGCATTGTCCAAGACAGGCCTTAAAGGCCGGTGTCTGTTATTTGTTAAATATAAATATTATATACAGCATAATGATTTACCGCATGTTGTGGATTCACTTTTCATAAAGTGCAACAATGAGTGAGCACTTAAAAATATTTGGGTTTGAGTCTGAATGTTTTATGTACAATTTATACAAAAGTTTATAATTATGAGTTTATTATTAAGCTGCAGTGAGTCAGAAATTTATTCTGGCAGTCTGGCTACAAGATGTGCTTTTAAAATAAACCCTTGCAATAGTAAAATATAGATATTGATTTCCATCTTTAATATTGTGTAGAATCCTACCATCTAAGGGGTCAATCAGACAGAGAGTGGTCACGCGGTCAAGCGTTCAAGCGGTCAGTTTTGCGTTCTTTGTGTTGTATTACGTTACATAGGTCCTATCAGACAGAGAGTGGTCACGCGGTCTATGTAACGTAATACAACACAGAGAATGCGAAACTGACGTCTTGAATGCTTGACCGCATGACCACTCTCTGTCTGAATGAGCCCTAACAACAATCACAATCTAAATGCACACCCTTGGAGTTGAGTACATGTATGAAGTATTTTCCTAGATATCTTGGACTTCAAAGGTACAGCAAACTAAATGAGGAATAGCAGGAATGGTGCCAGCTTGTTATATGCTGCATACCAGCAGATAGCACTTTACCAATCTGTGTTATGTATCTTGTGTTCAATAAGTTAAATTGAACATCAAGATTCAAAATTTTTCAGCAATACTTAGCTGTATTAAAGTTTTAATGAAAATAATTCTTAATGATTTCACTATGAGTTAATTTATAGGCAGTAGAAGTGTATAATTTATATTTTTAAGATCAGGGAGTTCCTAATCCATGTTAGCATATCACTGTGATGTGACCATGTGCATTTGTATATGTAGCTATACAAAACATTCATTGATAAGCAAGTCAAAAACTTTCCATCTTTAGAAAGCTATCAAAGTATAAATAAATCAAACATGTAAGTACTAAACAACAATGATTTGTCTGAATGTTTGTCTGTGGGAATGCAGAGATTACACCATTGAAAATTTGCCTCAGTATAATCATAATAAATGAAAAATCAGCATTTGCTTTCCAACAAATCACAAATGCAACACTATTATGATACTATGATAAGTTATGTCATAAAATACCATGTCATGTTATGAAGAAAATGTAAATGTAATTAACTTTTCAGTACTTGAACATCTTGAGCTATTAAATCATTGCATAAACAAATTTACATGAGTCAGTAGGCATATTTAATCATATTTAATTTCATCCACATATAGCAGCATCACATAAATACCTTTCAAGCATCTGACTTTGGACAAATGGGGCCATCGCAAGTAAGCTACAGTAAAATACGAAACTACAAATCTGAGCTAAGTAAAATGTTGACGATACACACATACGCAATCAGTAAATCTATTGATACCGACATCAAGCAAACAAAATATCGTAAATTATTCGACTTTAATAAGTTATCACTTTATAAAATAAGAAAAAAATAAACATAGGTCTACAAAAATAAATTAAACAAACTCACTTTTCACCCTGAAAAGGCAAAGGGCATAACATAACCTATGGCAATTTACATACGACGCACAAATCTAAAGTAATTATAGAGCATATCACATTTTTCCACAATGAACTAAACAAAAATATGAAATTTACACCTAAATAAAACGATCGAACAGTTTTATTAAACGAATCATGCCGAATACCGATCCGAAAAATGACCACGAACGAAATTCCGATTTTCAATAGTGCGAAATGTCATTCATTAGTTGTCAGTGTCAATTATTAACGTTCGGAAATATTATGTGAATAAAAAACTATCATTGGATCATACGAATAGTTTTAATTACATATAATTATAACAATGGTTTGAGTGTGGTTTAAACACGGTTTTAGTCCAGTTTTAGTCAAAGTTTTACATATTATTCTTAAATAATTATAGTGTAAAATTAAACCTTTGAAACAACATTTGCCTCCTAACACCACAAATGCGCGTTATTTTACAAAACTAGGCATGATAAGTAAATAATATTCAAGTCATCATTATAAAATTTACTTTTGAAATTATTTTCAAGAAAACTATCTGACATGTTTTTCCAGTAAAGATTTATCTCGTTCTCGCTCAATTAATTTCCATAGAACCTAAATGTCTTTAATAATACAGTCTTTAAAAACAGATTTAAAAGCATGATATGTAAGAAATAATCAAAAGTGTACTTATATATCACAAAATAAAATACCTTTCATTTGAATGTAAAGTTAAAAAATTTACATCAGCAAAATCAAAACATTACTTGGCGCGCAAATCGCCAATTTAGAAAACTTTATCTTCTGTCATCATTGTTATCTTTAAATTATCGAGGTTATCAAGTTGCCGATAGTAGAAATAATTATTTTATGTTGAACACGAAACACCTCATTGATTATATTTAGTACCTAATCATTTTTTTTTACAATGTCATGGGTGAACTGCACCATTAATTTAAACAGTGATTCTACTGGATGCTTTTATACCGGTGATATTGTGACTGGTATAGTGGTTTTGGAATTGGAAAAGGACCAGAAATTTAAACGTAATATCTGTGTATACATACCTAAATAATTCTGTACGGCTAGATTTGTGTAATGAATTTTGTGTGTGTATTTAAGTAGGTCGTGGATTTAGCTTACCGGTTAGGCGCCGGTATTAACGAGATAACATTTATGTGGGTAAAACCGAGATAGACACCCATCTACTTTTTTTTTTTCTATATTTCTTGTTTGCCCTTGCACCTTATGCGCTGAAATTAAAACCAAAGATTATGAATTTAACTAATTTAGTGTTATGTCATTACAGGAATTGACTTCAAAGTCGTTGGAATATGTAAGGCTTCTTGGTCTAGGTCTGCTCCGACAATGCCTTACATTAAAATTTATTCAGATAAAAAAAGAGTGTTAAGCCTGAGGATTAATGATATATTTAGAGAATTTTATCACGGTAAGATTCATAGCAATCCTTTTTTTTCGCCTACTAAAAATGTCGGGCAAAGATTAGAATTGCTGATTTTATTCCTATTTTTTATAAAGTATTGTACTTAATTTTATTTACAGATAACGTGTTGCCAGCAGGAATTCATAGGTATCCATTCCATTTCGCATTACCAAACGATTTACCATCTACTTTCGAGAGTTCAATAGCTAAAACTATTTACTATATAAAAGTGAAAAGCAAACCAGCTTATAAGCTTCGAAAAATGACACAATTTAACGTCGTTGGTAATATAAATCTAAATCACTTAGAGGAGATGTTGGTGAGTTATAAAACCCTCTTATTCCTCGGAACCAGAAATTAATTTATATGTATTATGTTTAATGTTATGACCTTAATTACCTACAAATGAAATAGGAAAACTGCCACATGAAATAGATGCGTCAATCAAACATACATAATACGCTACACTTACAATTAGGGCGTTATCATACTAGCGGTTTGGGAGCGGTTGCGGCCCGCAACCCCGCGCCCCTTGCGGGGCGGGGCGGACGCGCAGCGAATGCGCCGCGAACACGCCGCGGCTGCGCAGCGAGGACGTCGCGGACGCGTGGCAAATACGTTACGTTTTCGTAGCGTGTTAGTAGCAAAATATCTACGTACAATACATCCAGTAACAAAATGGATTCCGACGAGAAAACACTGCTGTTTTGGCTTTATTACTTCGAAGACGCCGGAGACGAAAACGAAAGCATCGACGAATTTGCGCGTCCGCAACGAATTCGTTGCGCATGCGCGGCGTGTTCGTTGCGCGCCCGCTCCGCTTTGAGGATGTTCGCAATCCGCTAGTATGATTACGCCCTAACACACATTTAAAATGGGGCTTCATTTTTTATTTACAGTGAGTCATTTATCTTATTTTACTTTACTTGTGAGACAAGAGAGCGTTCTCCACTCGCAAAGAAATGAGTCTATTCACTTGACCCGAGGCTTATTTTTACATATTAGTAAAGCTATTGAATTTTAACATATTTTTTGTCCGCAGACGCCTTGTATTCATGATTTCAGCAAACGGTTTCGGAGTTCAGACAGTATTTTTATTTCCGTCAAGACATACCGAGCGTTTGCACCTAAACAAGTTGTACCGTTCGAAATAATGATTAATAATGAAAACAAAGTAAGAATTAACAAGATAAATATATTATTATTGCAGGTTGGTAAAATTGAATATTTCAATATGCAAATAGGTAGGAGTACTAGAACATATTTATCTCACTTTAACTTAATCTTTTTCCAGAAATTACGATATAGTGTTTCTTCGGGATGGGCCGAAGAAGAAAGAAAAATGTGTAAAGTGGAACACAGAAAGTTTTCTCATAACATAGCTGAAATTTGTTATGTTCACATGGAAATTCCGCAAATAACACCTTCAAGTCTTCAACTAATTGATCCAATGATAGATATTAAATATATATTTAGAGTAAGTATATAGGTTCTATATTAAAAATGTATTTTCTCTAATATAATTATAATTATCATAATAATTATATGGGATAATTATTTTGATTTGCTGAGTATTGTGGGCTCGGATCCTTCAAGAGACAACATGTTTCGCGATCAACAATTATTGTTGTTTCGAATCAGGATGTTCTTTGTGTGACTAGCCGTTTAATTTTGTTAAGTTCACCACGATATAGATTTTATGCCAACTTAATGCTGAATAATAAAGGAAAATAAGGAAATATATTAAAACATAAATCAATGTACCTACAGCATGATGTTTTAGCTCATTATTGTTCTCTCACTGGATATCTCTTTAATAATTCGTGCCTAATTCTTGAGATAAAGCATACCTATTCAAAAGTACCTAATTTTAAATTCATGCATCTAAGTAGGTAGGTCCGTCCTACCTACCTAGTTGCGTGTGTGACTTTAAAACTTTTAAACAGAAGGTAATTTATTTTTCAGGTTGAAGTTATCTTTCCCTTCCATTTCACTCTACACAAAGAAATACCAGTCACCGTAGCAACGACACCAGTGATTCATTCGGATTTCTGAATTTACTTGATATAAATATTAGTAGAGTAAAGACTGGATAATCTTACCATTGACTTATTACATTTTATTATTTCGAAAGCAATAAAAAAAAATAAGAAAAGCATTACGTTAGTAAGGTACCCTAGTAAATTTCTATAAATTACTAAATATTTTATTTTATTAATCACACCGTACCTATATGTAGAGAGATATTAGATATCAAATATAATGATTAACTTACTTACGTAAAAACTAAATATAATGTAGAAAAAGTCTAGTTATTAACACCAGACTATTCCTTATTTGTTTTAGACCTTATGCTCCTGCCACACCTGCGTCTTAACGCGTCAATTAGCGCGTTAATTTACGCTACGTAGATGTAGCCAACGTTTTAACGCGCTAAAATACAAATTTCCAATGCGATTTTTTTAACGCGTTAACTAACGCGTTATTGGCCATTGCTATTAACGTTTAACGTTAACGCTTACGCAGATGTAGCAACAGCATTATAAAGACACTTAAAAAAGATTTTGGAGCACGGATGAATTACAAAAAATTGCGTAGTTCAATGAAATTAACTTCGGCACTTCAAGGATTAAAAATAAAATTCGAACAGTATTTTAGTCTTTGTTTTGTTTAAAGGTCCTAATCGATATTTTAAAAACACACTCATAAAATGCTATTTGTAAGCGGATTTGGTTGCTGGCTGAATAACTGAATGCATTTATTTGCTTTAATAATAAACAGATGGCGTTAGCTACCAGGTGTACCATGCATGAATAATATAAGAATTATGCCTTGAAGGGTACTTTTATAAATTGAATAAGCTTAAAAATATTTTATAAATAATGAGGTCATGCAATAAAATTTAAGGCATATAAAAATAAATTAGGGTTACAAAACGTGTCACGAATTATTTCCATAAATTCGAGACTGGCAACATTTTATCCTGTGCTGCCACCTTGCGTCATACATACGTTGCATGAAATTCATTACTTTTATTTACTGTAAATTTTGAATTAGTGTATTACATCCTATAAAACCTGAAATGTTACGTATAAATCAAGAACTTAATTTCAAATAGTTATATTTATATAATTTTCTTAAGTATACAATTTTTTTTAAGATCAAAGTTTTATAAGTATTTTTTTGACTACTTCCTCTTTCCATGACTTTTTTGAGAAAGCGGATATGGTTGGTCCGCCATAATCATTCGTGTGGGTCTGTGCTTGTGTGGTTTGGTTGTCTTTACCGGTGCCAACCATTATTTTTAATTAGTAGTAAGTTATGCGTATGAATCCAGACATGGACGATGATGAGAAGGGGTGAGTGTATTTTTATCTAATCTTGATGTGGTCTAAAGCTGTAAACGATGTGCCAACTATAATAGGTCAAACTGGCATGTTCGCTTGGTGTGTCGCATTTCACGAAGAGCCAGCAGGGCTTGTGGGGTAGCCTTACGTGCTGGACTCCGTTTATTATAAACATGCATTACGTTACGATCTCGTTTACGTGAAGGAATATAGGGTAAATATAACAGTCACGGGGTTGCAAATTTTCAATTAGCCTTTTACTTTATACCGGCTAGCGGGCACCGACCCCAAGCCTCGCCGTGCGACTTGCGTGGTGCGATCATGGCAGCTATTACTTTCCCATGCTATATTTTCTTCTATTGTTATTGCATTTGTTTGTCAAAAGATCCCCCAGGAATAGTTTATATAACTATACTTCATGTTCGAAAGCTGTTGATGTGGAAACGTCGCAATATGTAAAATTAACCTTTCTGTGACTAATCGTTGCTTTCTCTTATCGGTGATTTCGCGTCAGGGTATAAGTTCGCGTCATATTTTGTAGTAAAATATGGAAATTTTGGGTAGCGAATAAATAATGAGGTTATTAGATCAATGGTCGAAGTGCCGCGTAGCGCGATCTCATTTACCTACAAGACGCGAAACGTGCTGATTCATTTGCATATGGTTACTTGCGTCGCCGAATAATGTTCATAAACAGATTTCCTCCACGCTTGCTTTGATTGTTATGTTGGCGTAAACACTTCTAGGCCGGTCGCGCTAGACGCGCCAAACTTACAGTAACTGCAAACTATTGACAAGAGCATAGTTTTATGACACATAAGCGGAAACATGCACGTAATTGTAGTAGTAATCTGCTGTTTCTTTCATTATAACTGAATTATACTGGCATTATCAGTAATAAGGTGCAACCTTGGTCATAAACTTTCATCTACATAGTATCTATTTGTCAGTGCTGTTGCCAAGGCCTCTATGTACTGAAAGTTGCTAAAAAAATTAAGTGAAATGTACTATAGAGGTTATCTATAACAGCCAGCATGAGCAAAACTATGACCTGAGTGAAGTGAATGGTTACTTTCACCATTCTTGGTAAATGTTCTTGCATAGTATTAAAGTAAATGATCACTAGGAACAGTTGAGCTGTACATAAGTTTTCCTTCAAGAAACAAGATAATATGTACTATAGTTTAAATATATTTACTGACAAAACTACAAAAACTTTAAGATAGTGGTCAGAATTGCCAAGAATTTACATTGACTATTACAATTATTGCCAATATATTCAATGAGTCATATTTTTGTTAAATGTTGGCTAGTCATGACATTTATTTATGCCACATACGCATTTTTGATTTGTTCAATAATGCAGATTTACTACATAACAACCTAAGAATTCTTTGTTGAATAACACATTAATTACAAAGAGAATTTGTTAATAGTTTTATAATTAACATGTCATATAAGAAATACTGCCGAATTACTAACTAGTCTTGAGCATGTTTAAACTAAAATTATATACTGTTCGAATGCCATACTAAATATAATGGAGATTATGTGACACATCATCAAAATAAATATTATTTAAAATTTATTCATTGACAGTTTCGGGGCTTCTATTTTTATACAAACTTTTTGGACTGTTTTTATTGCTGGCTGCTTTTGGTAATCCTTCCCTGGGGGACCTTCCTAAGTATTCGAGAAAGTAAAACCTATTTTCAGTCTAAAATTAATCTATCTGTTTTGTGATTACACAAATTACAGTTTTAAAAACCTTGAAATTCTCAATACCCTAATAAATTGCACCAATGGCATTTTCACATTCATTAAAAAGTAATAGCAAATAGTTTACAATTTACATTGTAAAGCACAATAACTGAGGTTAGTACTAAACCAGTTCTTATCACATACAGAATTACTATTGGAATAAAGTTTATGTTGATAGCAACTAACAAATAGGTTTTTAGGTCATTTATTCTTAGTTTATTTATATCTTGTAGTTGGAAGACCACTTGCATAAGTAATAAACAATAATCCTATTCACTATTTTGTTTTAATTTAAATTCAATATCGCTCAAGATAGTTTAAGACAATAGTATGATAAGTCTTGTCTGCCCTTCCTATCAATATTTGGGGTTCCAGGTACCTAGTCTATCAATCTATTAACCTCTGATGCCAGAATCACAGAAATGTCATACAATGTTAAATAATATCTTTTCACGGAAAGGTTGTTTACCTCATGAAAACACGTGATAAATATTAATATGATGTCACATGAATCACTTGAAAATAATCTTATTTTAAATAGTACTCAATGACCCATAGATTACATATACCATATCAATAATTTAAATATTTTCTTATTATTTGATCATAAGTATGTCAATAATTAGATCAAGATACAATATATTTAAATGTAAACATTATAGGGGCTTCTATTACATCACTATCAAATATCAACTTCCGACGTTATAAACTGAAATAATATGGAAGTTCTGATATTATTCCTACGCCCTAATATGAATCCTCCTCCTCCTATGAATCTACACTAATATTATAAAGAGGTAAAATTTGTATTTTTGTTTGTTTGTTTGTTTGTTTGTAATGGATAAACATAAAAACTACTGGACTGATTTTAAAAATAAATTCTTTCACCATTAGAAAGCTACATTACCTGCGAGTAACATAGGCTATATTTTATTTTAGAAAAACTAGAGGTCCGTAAGTCATTTGAGTTTTTCAGGTACACGAAGTAGTTCCCTCAGGACGCGGGTGAAACCGCGGGAAACGGCTAGTATGTTATATTTTTTTAGACTATCCCTTGCTAGTTTATAACAGGTATAATACAATTAAACAAACATACTATCACTGATGTACTTAAAAACATCTGTTCATGATTTTACATCATCATTATTAGAAATTGCATCATAATAAATTTTGTATCTTGCCTACAAATAAGAAATACCATTGATCATGTTTCAGGTATTTTAATTGACTTCATCATTCACCTGAATTGTTAATGGGCTAGAATTGTATTTTATTATCAATAATTTTGATAACCAATTGATAAATAGATAAAATACTGGATGTAGTCAACTCTAGTCATGATCAGTGAACTATCAACTTCTGTACTCAGCACTCTAGCAAATTGGCTCAATAAGTATTGTCTAGCCCAGGAATTCCCCAAGTGGTCGATATCGGTTTCCTAGGGGTAGACATAAAAGAAAACTGATTTTAGGGGTTGACGAGGTCTAAAAATCGACCACTATTAAATTAACACAAGTTTTCACAAGAGTCTAGACCAGGGATTCCCAAAGTGGTAGAACCCATATCGACCCCTTTGGGAATCTCTGGTCTAGTCAATTTACTTGAAGCACTGAACAATTAATAGTTTCTCAGATTTTCCACTCTGTAGTCTGCCTCACGCACATGAACGAGTGCCAAGAGAAAACTAGTTAGTAGACCAATAAAGAATAAAAAAATTACTTGTGACATCACAGAGCCCAAGCTAGTGAAGATCGACTCATGAAATTTGGACAGTGTATTGTTTTTTGCATTTACCTATATACTATGCTGTTTACCTCAATTGTTAGCTATTAGCTATCTAAATGTGGAAACTTGGAATTGGCTTTCTTATCCTTTAATGTATTATTTGTATTAGTTAAAAGTTTTCTTAAAATATAAAATAAAAATGTTTATGATGTAGGCTGCCACTAAGGAGGGATTTCTTAATAAAATCTAAATGGTTAAAATAAAGTTTTAATATTAGGGCAGGCTAAAGCGCGGGTGATTGCTAGTTGTAATTTTCACACTTTTGTACATATTGGTTCAACCACGAGTTGCCCAAGCGCATTTTATAACCTAACCTCACTGTAAATTCATACACTCGCAAACGTGAAAGCACGTGTGTAAATATTGAAAAAAAAAAGTTATTACACATAGCTAAATATATAAATAGTACAAATGGCGTGTTGGTTCTGTGACGTGTAAAGTTGATTATAATATCCAGGACCCAGGTTCGACCCCTGAGTGACGCCGTGCTATTAGGCCTTGTTTGTGAAAAGCAATAAACTCGCGCTTTATTCGTAAGATTTACGGATTTTACTCTTTCGCCTCTGCCTACCTCTTCAAGGACTCAGGTATAAAAAGTTAACTAAAAATTTCGTTTACGTAAGCAGATACCTATAAAAAGATTTAGTAAAATTGCTGTCACAAATTTTCTTCACTTTATACCTATAAAAAGATTTAGTAAAATTGCTGTCACAAATTTTCTTCACTTTATTTTAAGCATGATGCTCTCAAAGTAACTTTCGCTCAGTCTCCATGACGCGTCAAAGAGAACTTAAACTTAGTTAAAATTCATAATTAAAGTTCGTCTCATAATGTTTCTCGTGAAACTGTTTGTTAAATATTTCCCTTTGATTACAGCGATTGTTTTAATATCAACAGCTTTTCATATTGTTACACTAGAAGTCTTCTCATTAAATGCAAATTGTTCATTAATTACAAATTAGGATATTTCTACAAATTAAAAGTTTAATATTGGAGAGGCCTATATCCAGAAGTGAACGGCAGGCTGATGATGATGATGATGAAGATTAGGTTTCGGGATATGAAAGTTGCACTTGCGAAAATTGCTTTTTACTTTATAATCTTACGCGACTTGTCCACATACTAATATTTACCTAATATCATTATTGGAAAGTAATGGTGAAATAGGTACCTTATATTTGGCCCGACGTTTCGGCATGGGTGAAACCAGTCGATTTCAAGGGATGTTTCGTTTAAGTTGTATGTTGTGATGCGATTTTATTGCATAGACTTAGATCGGGTTCGCACCAAATGCAATCCGAATCCGTGAAAAGTTCTTCACCTAATTCAATAAAAATCGGATGACCGATGTGCCTTAAAATAGTTCTACGACTACATCGGAGCCTGTGTTCATAGGTTCGGATCGCTGTAGTGCAAACCGCTCTAGGTAGTTATATTAATAATAGACCAATATCTTTGCGTGAAAAAGTTCCACGTCCATTTCCGTATAATTCTGACCAGTATAATATCTGAATGCCCCCTTTTGATCTAGAAAACTGTTCGTCGGTGGTCTGTCATGGGAGACGTCCCAGGAGAACTTGCAGCGGTACTTCTCACGGTACGGCGACGTGATAGACTGCGTCGTCATGAAGAACAGCGAGTCTGGCCGCTCCAGGGGCTTCGGCTTCGTGACCTTCGCGGAACCAGCGCTCGTCAACGTCGTACTGCAGAATGGACCCCATCAACTTGATGGCAGGTAAGGATCCTACAATTTTTTTTAAACAAATCTGCCATGTTTCCGGCTCTGAACCAAAACTCTTGGTTAAACATGTCATATTTCATTCACTACCGTCTATTTTTAGTCTATTTTCGTCATCCACTAATATTTTCTTCCATCCTCTATCTCTCTTGTCATCCTTCCTTTCACCGTCTCTAATTTCTGCTTCCTTTCCAAGATCTGCTAACAGGTAGAAGCTTCAAATTAACGGTATTTCCAGCTTCTATATTAAAACACTCAAGATTTATGAACCTTGTAATTTTATGATAATGTGAACAGGAAAATTTTAATACAAATTTCGAATAATAATTTAAATAAGGCCACACCGATGGGAGTAGTATATTTTCTTAATACAATATAGTATATTTTAGTAATCCTACTTAAATACAATCAAACAATACTTAAATACAATAAAAAAAAAGACTTGATATAAGTATCTAAGTTACCTTAGCGTTTAACAACCGATATCTGATGAATCGGATCTAAAAATAACCCGCGTTCTCGTAGATTAAGTTCTGACCTATTAGTATTACTAGACGTAGGATCATTTCGCCTGTTCGCGTCCATTTAGTGCAGTTGGCAACTTTGAAGGAGAAAATAAAAATGTTCCAGCAAATTGATTAAATGAAAAATTTATGTAATGCGTTCATTATATAGTCTATTTTAATAATAACTTTCAGTTTTGTTCGAAACTTGTTGTGTTTTTTTTTAAAATAGACAAACTTCAAAATATGGCATTTTACCCAGTTTGCGTCCAAAAAATCCAAATTGCGTCCACCTGTGGACCAGTTCGCGTCCACCAGCTTAGTCTTAACAATATCAGCCTTATAATCATTCATATAAGGGTGATATTGTTAAGACAATCTAAAGAAAGATTGGCTTTTAACAATTTTTACATTTAAGATTAAAGTTATAAAAAATCTACATTATTATCATTATTAAATCACTTTATAGAAACTATAAATAACTATTTATTGTTCTCAACATCGATGGAACTTAAAATCAAAGATAAAAAAATAACGATACATGTTGTCCAATATTGTGGTCTTCGGAATAGCATATTTTAGGGTTCCGTACCTAAAAGGTAAAAATCGGAACCCTATTACTAAGCCTCCGCTGTCTGTCTGTCTGTCTGTCTGTCTGTCTGTCACCAGGCTGTATCTCATAAACCGTGATAGCTAGAAAGCTGAAATTTTCACAAATTATGTATTTCGGTTGCCGCTATAACAACAAATACTAAAAATAAAAAAAATGAAAATATTAAGGGGGGGTCCCATACAATAAACGTGTTTTTTTTCGTATTTTTGCTCAAAATTACTAACGGTAACAGGTAGACGCTTAAAATTTTCACGGAATATGTAGTTGTATATTACCTTTAATAAATAAATAATTAAATTTAAAAAAGTAAATAATAAAGGGGGGCTCCCATACAACAAACGTAATTTTTAAGCAATTTGTTACTCGATCTTAATAAACAAGTAGAAACTTAAAAAATATTTAAGTATATATACAACAAACGTGATTTTCTTTTATAGATGATGGTACGGAACCCTTCGTGCGCGAGTCCGACTCGCACTTGCCCAATTTTTACATAATTATGTACATATTTGTCTTATCGATTTCTTCTTCTCACGAATATCACAAAACGCTTTCTTTATTTAATCATCTTTTGTATTTTTTTTCCTTCTTCTTACTTGTCTCCTAAGAACCCATCTTGAATAGAAAAAATATGGAATAAAAGAAATTAAAATGTAATAATTCAATTTTTAACTCAGTCTTAATCAAAAATGCATTTTAAATTATAAAAAAATATATATATAGAATGTATTAAGCGATCATTTCTATTCCATGAAAATATGGACGCAATTTGCTATAATATTATCCCTTGCAGGTATAGTTTGCGTCCACTTGTGATCGATTATTATACCGATTGTATCTTTTATTACAATCATAATAATGTGGACGCAAATTGGTCATTACAATTGCATACTATTAATGTTAAAATAAACAAAATCCCAATTTCTCTCTCATATTTTAATCACATAAAAATAAACAACTAAAGAAATCATAAATAGACGAGTTCGCGTCCATTGTGGACGCAAAGTGGAAGTTTTATAAATTCGGTGTTGTAGTTCGCGTCCACCTCATTTTAATTGTTAACTATAAAAAAAACAAGCTAATTCATAAATCATACTATTCGTCTTTTCATTATTAATGTCTAGAAACAGCTATGTATCCTAAAATTCACATAAAACAATAAAATACTTACCGTCAAACACGCCGCTGCACACTATTTTTTTATTTATATCCCGCGCATCTGCACTCTTTTGTTGAACAACCGAGATTAACTATTTTTTTTAAACAGGATAAGCTGGGCGCACGGAACTTTTGTCTATTTGTGCGTGTCTCTTATACGTCGAGGTATTGGCGATACTGACTTTTCATTTTATTAGTGTGTTAGTATACTTATTTCCGAGCATTTTTAAAGGGAGGTCCGCAAAATGGACGCGAATAGGGGGGTGGACGCGAACAGGCGTAATGACCCTATATGAAGATACCGTTACGCGAGCGAATAACGACAATTGGCTCCGGTGAGATTTTGTTACATTGTTTCTACTTCGTAATACAATTGTTACTTTTCTTTTATGTTACTAGTAAAATGTCATACGCGAGAAGCAGAAGTGGAATGCACAATAGTGACATTCTGAAACATATTAACGTTCCACAACGGTACACGATGTTTCGTCGGTAAATTAAAAAGATTCCAAAAAACATTGGCCTCTGAATGACGCGTACAAAAATAGGTACATCATCGGGTTTGATACTTGACAGTCATGATTAATACCGTTACCGAATAATAGAAGTGTTAATCCAGAAAATCTCTTTATCATTGTTGCAGCTACAAATAATTGTGACCCAATTCTTGTAACAGAAATAAACTGTATGTATGGCCTTACTCAAACATACAGACGTTTCACCTGACACTATAGATAACCACTTTTTATTTTTACTTTAAGGGCAAAGGTTAGCGGTTAACGACGCTAAAACGTATTACAGCGTGACGATTGTACATTAGAAATGGGTTAGAGGTTAGATAGAGGAGTGACAGACACGTAATCCTAGGTCTTAGCCATAGAGAATGGGTTATACCGTTTTATCTATGACTATAACTGCTATTATAAACGTGAAAGTTTGTCAGAATGTTTGTTACTCTTTAACGCAGAAACTACTCATTGAATTTTGATGAATCTTTGCCGTACCTCGGAATGACAAATTGGCTACCTCTTATCCACTGATACCCACGCGGGCGAAGTTGTGGGCAGAATCTAAGACAAAAAACTCCATAAGTACGTAAAATTCTTGCGCCCGTAGTCATAATGGTTTTATTCGAAATTTCTCGAGGTCGCGGTTTTATATACTCATCTACATAACTTTGCGAGATAGTTTTGCCTCGTGCACAAGCACCATTACACAAAATTATTTTGAAAGGCTATTTATACGGAGGCTCGTTAAGAATTTCGGGTACTTTTAAAAACTTCATATAATACTGTCCAACATGTACGGTCGGCACATAAATTATAATGGATTTCCAGTTTCCTAGAATGTGCTAGTCATTAAAAATATTTAACTTCCTTTAATGTCAGTTTTTATAGTGTCATTGTGTGGATGCCCCTGATTTCAATTAAGAAATTAGTTTCCCGAGACGGTTCGCCATTGTCTTGGTACAGTATCGCCATGCTACTATTGTCATATGGGTAATGATTGCTAATTGAGTGTGTCGGTCTGACACGTTAGCGTGCGATACAATCGTATTTTTACAATAAAACTGTCTATGAAATCAACACAGTAATCATTTGTCATATCTCCCTACTCGTAATCTCTATACTTTTATGAAAAAAATAACTTGTCAGGTTTCTAACTGTGCACATCCAGGCAGTGCCCTCAGCTGTTTCTGCTGTTGGTACGTTCAGATGTTTGTGGGAAATTAACGCAAATTAGCATATACTCTTTGTTCCCATGGACAATAGAGTCTACAAGGTTTGCGACAAAGCTCTCCTGCTACTTATTATCACTCGGATTAGGGTTTGTGCTCACCGGTGCGCGAAAGTCCGTTAGAAGTGCCCGAAACACGTGACGTGACGTATTTTTAAGTCAGTTATATGCTAATGTTATGTGTTTTATATAGGGCCATAACTGTTATATTACCACTAAGTAAAAAAAAATACTTTCTACAGCCTAAAATGTTATAGGTGCTCACGGTATAGTATTGAGATATGATTAGACAAGGTCATATTGCAAAATGGATGTTTTATAAAAAACCGTTTAGTTTTACCATTGACTTGCGTTTACCTCCGTTATACTGCTCTCTTGTATAGTTGACTAAAATAAACCTGACTTTAATTTACTTCGCGTGGCTCCATTAATAAAATAAAATATTGTATGAAATTATACCGCCTCTTTTATAAAAGCCAAGCAATAAAACATGAAAAGTGGCTGCTGAGATTGCTGGCGGAGCAATGATTTAAACTACTTACGCCAATGTGCATCGTATTGTAGATTCGATCAGCACGCGTGACAAACGATTGTGCAAGAGAACAGTCTAGACGTTCTATTAGTTAAATTTCCAACTTCACTATACAATCCATAGACTGTTTAGGTTCTCCCTTTTTTTCAGGGTTCGAAAATATCCGATATCTAATATATAAAATTCTCGTGTCACAGTTTTTGTTCCCATACTCCTCCGAAACGGCTTGACCGATTTTGATGAAATTTTTTGTGCTAATCCGGTATCGATGAGAATCGGCCAACATCTATTTCTCAAAAAAAAAAAAAAATTTGCAAAACAACGTTTGCCGGGTCAGCTAGTTTATTATAAATATCAAAATATCGGATATTTACGATATATATCGGATATATAATTATCAAGTTTGATATATATCAATTTTGTATGAAAGTCATATTATAATTTCATTGTATTATTTATGAATACTTTGTATTATTTATTTATACTTTTATATAAATAGTAAAATAATCAATAAACACAAAAATGTACTTACCTTTTTGTAACGATTTTTTTCTGACACCACTGACGGACTGACGCCATTAATACCGGCAGAAGTTTTCATTTTTAGATTAGAACTTACCATTAGGGAGTATGTTTTAACTCTACTCCCACGCAATCTACATTTGGGAAGCAGAAATACAGTAAAAAAACGCAAAAAAAATATTCGTCTTAAATCATTTTTGTATTACAATATATCACAAAAAACATTTGATATATATCGTCGAATTGAGGTTGATATATATCGGATATATATCTTGATATATATCCATTGATATATATCCTCGAACCCCGGTTTTTTTTTATATATCTCAAAAACTTTTTGAAACATAATCTGATACTTCTGCTACCCTTCTAATAGTTGCAGTGGCAAATAGGTAGACAGAATTCATGATGACTAAGCTGCTTTTCTTTTTTATTGACCTGCCTGTACATTGTAATGTCTGTGACTTTGAATTAACATTAATTGATTGTTTAGTTTTATTTACTGTGCAGCTTATCGGTGGTTTCTCCCGTGTTTAAACTTATTCATTTATACAATTAGGTCACCTGGTGTTGAGCGAAATTATTCTACTTCTAGATATTGAATTTATAATGTGGTCAAATGAGTATCGTTTAGAGTTTGGGAACTCTTGATTGCCTCATAGTCCCGAGGATAAGACAATTCAGGATTAAAGTCCCAGCACATCTGGGACTTAAGATTTCTCGGAAAAATATAATTTTAATTTTTTTTTGGAATAAGTCTGTGTAAGTCTAACCCGTTATGTATTTGTTACAAAATGTTTGTTGTACAAACACATATTTTTATCCAAAATAATATCTACGTATTTATAAGCAGACTTAAAAATTTAGTTATTGTAGCATAGGGATTAACAGAGTAAACGCATCCAAAAATGCAATGCAGTGCCACCTAGCGTAGCCGCATTGGTACACCCAGTCCGGGTAACATAATAAAACAGGGTTAGCATTAAATCAGTAATTTCTTTTTTTTTACTATTAAATATCAATTATTTATCAAGCATGTTTTGATGAAAATAAATTATGTCGACAGCATTTATTGCATGTTGTTTTTCGAGCCAAGCAATGCATTTAATTTTATGACATTTGAGAAAAAGGTAACTCTTAATTGCATTTTTGCCACATAATATTGAACGTGCAATTGTTGCTGACGAAGCCCACTACGTTTACATGCCTTTGTTGCTTGTTAGATAAGCACGTAGGCTCAACTTTGAGCAAAGCGCGACAAATCACGCACAACCGACTACCTGCTCGTGGATTCCATTCGAGACCCTTGTATGGTTGACAACATGGCTGCCAATCGGGGTGACTATTGGCTAACGACTCCCCCAATACACAGATAAAGCGGGATCGTTTGTTTACACTGAATATTCGACAAATTTCGTCCGAGAATAATAACATTATCGCCAGTAACTTGGGCCTTGTCATCGTATCGCAAATGTATCATTAAACACATCTTTGTTTGCGTATAAATAAAAGTTTCCACATTTGATCAAACATTGGTCGCTCATTATTGTAAAGCGGAGGGTAACAAACTCGATTCGTCACCGGGCGTACGTAGGACCTCGCAAAATGGCGGTTATGTTAATTTTATTACGTTTATAGTGACATTTTTGTGGAACGGTATAGCTCCTTGGATTGCTCACTGACTACTGATAGATAGTATTATATTACCAAAGCTACCGAGTATTTCACCGTTCAATCATCGAACGTCACTAAAATTATTATTTTATTTAAATAGAGTCAACAACTTATAGTCAGTTAATCTTAATCTTAATATATAAAATCCTTGCGTTACTGACTGACTGACTGACAGACACGCTACAGCCGAAACTATTGGGCGCAGGAAGCTGAAATTTGGCATGTATGTTCCTTGGGGACCGTAGGGGTGCACTAAGAAGGGATTTCCCAAAATTCCCACGGGATCGGCCAAAACGGGTAAATTAAAAAAAAATGCAGGCGTAGCTGCTGGCGTCCTCTAGTTTTGGAATCAAAGTTATTCATGGTTTTCTCAAGATAGCTATTTTTGTTTCATATGTCATACTCATAGCAGTTTTCTTGTCGTTGGTTTAGTTAACATCTTATCGTAGTACTGAGCTTTATTTGAGTAAACTAAATATTTGAGTTACTTCTTACACCATCACCAGATTTTTGACTCAACAAATTAAAGTTTGCTTCCTATAAAGAGCCTAAGGCTGCGGTTCCACTGAGGCGGAGCGGAGCAGAGCGGGGACGAGCTGTGCCGCGATTCACCAATCACATTGCTTGAAATCCACATCTCTTCTATTTCAAGCCAAACAGCTCGTCTCCGCTCTGCTCCGCTCCGCCTCAGTGGAATATAAAGAGCCTTCAGAAATATTTCATTGCATGTATGTATAGCGAACACGATGCAAATACCATCTTTGCGTAGAGACGGAAAACTCGACATCAAACCCTATACGACTGCCTCGTTGGTCTCGCGCCATAAATGTGCGCGTGGGATCGGGAGGTCCCGGGTTCGATTCCTGGGTCGTGCAGTGTTATTGGGTTTTTCTGTCACGAAATTCTCAGTAGTAGCACGGAGTCTGGAAATGTGCCCGGTACGGTAATAGGCTCGCCCCTTATTACGTGGGACTAAAGTATATCTGGCGAAAAGTGGGTGTAGAAATACACCTCTGCCTACCTCTTCGGGGTTATAGGCATGAGACTATGTATGTATGTATAGCAACACAACACCATGCCAAAATAACTTTATTGTAACGAAATTAACTTAGGCATGCGAATCATCGCGGCTATAATAAAATAACTAGTAAAAAATCCAATCCTGTTTAATCTAGCACCTCTGAACACCAAGCTAAGCAATATCAATTCATTCAGATTCGTTCAGCATGCCGATAATAATAATAATTAAGTATTCGCGAGGGTTTTATCGCCGTCGTATGTACTGACTGACTGTGTGTGTAAAGAAACATTGCTGTGCAATATTCATGAACTTGATTCACTTCATCAGCCCTGTATATAAACTGTCCCACTGCTGGGCACGGGCCTCTTCTCACTATAAGAAGGGTAAGGTATAGTCGACCACGCTGGCCAAGTGCGGGTTGGTAGACTTCACATCTCTTTCGAGAACATTATGGAGAACTCTCAGACATGCAGGTTCACGATGTTTTCCTTCACCGTTTAGCAAGCGATAATTAATAGTTTAACACGCACATAACTTCGAAAAGTCATTGGTGCGTGCCGTGGATTCGAACCCGAGACCCTCTGCGTAGCAGTCTGGTCTCTCCACTAGGCTATCGCTGCTTAGGATCTTGATTAGGATTATAGAATTTGTGTAATTGTAATAGGTTGAAAAATGCTTATTGACATCGTATAGAGATCTTATACTAATATATAAAGCTGAAGAGTTTGTTTGTTTGTTTGGTTGAACGCGCTGGTACTGGTCCGATTTGAAAAATTCTTTCAGTGTTAGATAGCCCATTTATTGAGGAAGGCTATAGGTTATTTAACATCGCGCTATGAGCGACGGGAGCGCAGCAGTAGCCTTTAATAATGCGGGTGTAACCGCGGGCGTCCTCTAGTCTCTTACTATAACGGGCAGTCTTAGGCTGATTTTAGTCTCACGCTCACCGTCAGCGCTCATAGCTCAGCGCGTCGTTTGTCAGCGCTGAGGCTCAGCGTGGCTCGTTTTAGTATCGTACTGACCTCCTTACTGTACAGTCGACGATCAAAATGCGGAGTTTATTAATTATTGCTGCTTTGTACTATCTATCCCAAAAAAAAAAAATCGGCGACATCGAAGACTCCATGTTCATCCATTGATTGAGCAGAGAGCCGTTGTAGGAGAATTTGTCTTGTTATAATATGGCACTTTGAGGGCTGACAAAAGTAAATTCTTTAATTACTTTTGAATTTCAAATAGAACTTTTGACGAATTACTGGCAAAGATACAGGATAAACTGGGCCATTGTAGCCTACGAATCGTGCCTATACCACGGATTGAACGACTCATCGATAACTCGACCTGTATCAACTTCGCGATTCGCCATGACTGTACGCGCTGATGACATTCGCTCCGCTCGACACTAAAACGCTCACTGAAAGCAGAGGCGCTCGAGCGATCGTCAGAGCTGACAGCTACGCGGGGCTGACGGGCGACGCGTACGTCTGCGTAGCTATCAACGCTGACCACCGTGAGCGCTGATAGCTACGCGTCATTCAAAAACGCTTCCTAGAAGTTCATACATCTCGGCCATCAGCGCTGACGGTGCGCGTGCCGTCAGCGTAAGACTAAAACCAGCCTTAATATTGGCTCTATCCATGAATTTAGCTACTACAGACACATCATCATCATCGCCCTAGCGTTATCCAAGACTGACACGCCTTGGAGCCCGAGGTCCGCTTACTGGTCTAACCAGATATGACAGAATATCAACTTTCTACTACAGGCACATATTTTACTTATATTGTATGGAGCTTATGTCAAACTAGATGATGCCCGCGGTTACACCCGCGTTGTTTAAGGCTTCTGCTCCGCTCCCATGGCTCATAGCGTGATTTTATATAGCCTATAGCCTTCCTCGATAAATGACCTATCTAACACTGAAAGAATTTTTCAAATAGGACCGGTACTTCCTGAGATTAGCGCGTTCAACCAAACAAACATACAAAAAAACAAACTCTTCAGCTTTATACATTAGTTATTAGATATGTATCAGCTAGCCAAGGCTATGGATAAATCAAGTATTGGGATCGGCTGTTAACGCTTTGATCCTTTTTGATGAAGAGATTTAATCTTAGAAAAAGTGGCCAAAGGAGAGATCGTAAAGCTTCCCACGAACGTCTAAAGTATATTTGATATCCGTCAATTTCCGTAGCAACGTGGCAGACGTTTGCCGAAAAAATCTACAAATGATATTGCTCGGGTTATCATTCGACGGTAGAATGCGGAAACCAGTGCGGTTAAAAGCACACAGTATTTTATTATCACAGGTTTTTGTCCAAGGGTACACAATCACCAATACGACACCCACAATGAAAAAGATCGTAACTCATATTTTGTAACTTTACAGGAGAGCGCGTCAAAGATTCAAAAAAATCTCAATCACTTCTGTTTATTTCTAGTGCCTTGAAACTTGAAAACTAAAAACTTGAGGGGATACTTTACATTTACATAAATGATTAGTGTGTTAGTAACTTACGTAGTTGATTAGTTTTGTGAGTTACAATCATATTACACGGGGTAAACATTATAATGTGACATTGTATCTCAGACTTACAATGCAAATTTGCATGGTATATTACACTTTGCAATAAAAAAATATTGTAAGTCTCAGATACAATGGCCCAAATATTTAATATTATTAATGATAGGCAAACATGCTAGCGTGTTACTAAATACACCTTTTTATCATCTTCATTCTTTCATAACATCTTCATCATTATCAAAATCGTAACGCGAATGAATTCTGATACAGGGATGAGCACATAAAAAAGAGAATTTTTTGTTTACTGTGGATATGATTGTAACTTAAATTCACCAATAAGTGAGTTACGATGTTTTTCTTTACAGGTGTCGAATAGCTGTTATATTGCTCTGGTTCAAAGTCCACGCAGAGTTCAGCTAATACTGGTTAATACCAATTGCAAAGTGCTACTACTGATATATCGCAATTCGACCAAGTAATTTATTGGCGAAAATCGCTCAGACAGACTTAGTATAAAATATCAATATAGACGTCGAATCTAATTGTCTCGCTAATCCTTTTGATTTGTCCAATCGTGGAGATTTTGCAGCACTTATCATTTACTAATCACTCGACAGCTAAATGAATTAACGCGAACATCGACGTTGCTATTTAAAATCGGGGTCAGCGTTAACAATTGGAATTTTAGTCGACACTGAACAATCGTTTTATTTATTGTGATCGACGATAGTCCTTATCATTATTTACTGTTACGAGCTGGGGTTCGTGATAAATTATGTACACTATGCCAGAAAAACTGCACTTTATTCACTAACACAATAACACTAGATACACACACTTAATTTTCACTTCACTAATAAAACACACTATTCACACCACTAGAACAACACTAAACACTTCCGACTTATTTCCTTCGCTTGATGTTGATCGCTTTCCGTATTCAATTGAACTGTGTCCGGTCCGTTCGCTCCCGCTCTATTTATACTGGCCGGATAACATCACTAGGCTTTTCGAGACGACTCACGATATTTCTGGAAACGTGTAAGGTGTTTCTAGAATTGCGTAAATGTTCTATTTACACCTACGCCATCTATTAGAGGATAGATGAAACAGCCTTAAACAACCGATACATCTAATCTCATGTAGTTCTCCCATTCACTGATAGATGGCGTTATTTTCAATTCGTAACACGGCCTCCCTCTTAAACGTGTTCGTCTCGAACATCGTTAGACCCATAGTAACGAGCCAACCGGTCCACATGAACTATCTTCGGTGCACCTCGCGACCCCTTCTGGATTCGATAGGTGACGTCGTTCATCCTGGTAATTATGCGATATGGCCCGTCCCATCTGGCTTGTAACTTAGGCGATTTTCCTTTGCTTCGTACTGGGTTATGAAGCCACACCAATGATCCCTCATCGGAGCCTTTGTTGTTTGTCTTCCGGTCGTAGCGAGTCTTCATCTTCTCAGACATCTGTTGTCCAGATTCCCCTGGAGTTCCTACATTGTACGCCTTCAATGCACCTCTGCTACTAGAGTGTGGCCTCTTGACAGCCGCACAACTTGTGCATTTGCGGCACCAATCCTCGACGTCGTTCCGACAGTGGAGCCAATAAAACCGCTCTCGGACCTTAGTAAGCGTCTTCTTAACATCCATGTGACCTCCCGAAGCACCATTGTGATAGAGCCGCAGTACTTCCGGCACCTTAGTCTTGGGCACTACCATTTGCAGATGGCATTGGTTACCTCGAGCGTTTTCCCATTTGCGGCACAGAACTCCATCCTGGATAACCAAGCTTTCCCACTGTGCCCAATAACCTTTGGTGACAGGGCTCATTGCTGCGATATCACTCCATTTGGGCCTAGGAGCGCCTGATTTCTTCCCTTCGAGAATCGGTTGTACGTCCTTGTCTTCTTGCTGAGCACTCTGCAAAGCTTCTTTCCATCCGTCGCTCAGATCCGTCTTCAATATTCTCACTAGCGCTGCCGGCTTCGCTTCCTGTCTTGCACAGTGTTTGCGTTGGTCGGGGTAAGCCCTACCTATCAGAGCATCTGCGCTACGTTGCTCTTGCCGCCAGACAGGTACGTCAGGTGACCCCTTTGGTGGAGACAGGGTACCAACGTGCCGCTTTGGGCAGCTCAAGCGGATATGGCCTCTTTCCCCGCAGTTGTAGCACCGTGGTGAAGAAACAACTTCCCTGATACGGTAAGGTCGATCCTCGTGACGCGCTGCTTCCACCTCCAGAGCGTAGGCCAAGGCTGCCTTCAGGGACTTGAAGTGCCCAAGTCTTACCGCTGCTCTAACTTCCAGGTCCCGGATCCCATCCGTAAACGCTTGTACGAGGTTCCCGTCAATGAGCGCAGGCGACGACTGGTATGCCTTCCTGACCAGCCTTTCTACCTCTAGAGCCCACTGCTGCAGAGTTTCTCCGGTGCGTTGTGTCCTGTCCTTCAGCTGAGCACGATACACATGTTCAAGGTGCGCGTCTCCGTATCTCGCCTCCAACGCCTCCAGAAGCTTCTCGTAGGTGACGTTTTGCCCGAGTGCCTCCAACACCGTCAAGGCCTGATCACGAAGGCCCAAGGTTAGGGCGGTGAAGGCCTGTTCTTTGTCCCACCCATTCGCTCGCATTACGGCCTCAAACTGAACCTTGTATGCAACCCACGATGACGAGCCATCAAAGGGTGGAACCTTAAACCAACGAGGCGAGGGCGCCACAGCTGCAGGTGTAACGTCGTTGGTCTCAAGCCCACGCAATTTCTTCTCCAATCTGGCAATACGGGTTTCGAGCTGGTCGTGTACACGCTTCTCAATATCGCTGATACGGGCCTCGTGCTGCTGAAGTTCCTCCTTGACCGCCTTCAGGTCCTTCCCTACAGCGGCGCTGAGGTCCTTCATAAGCACCACCTGCTCCTCTAGGCGGCGCGCGTGCTCCTCTTGACGGCGAGCCTGCTCCTGTTGACGGCGGTCCTGCTCCTCCTTGTCGCGCTGTAGCTGTTCCTCCAGGCGGCGAGTCTGCTCCTCCTGACGGCGGGCCTGCTCCTCTTGACGGCGAGCCCGCTCCTCCTTGTTGCGCTGTAGCTGTTCCTCCAGGCGGCGCGCGTGCTCCTCTTGACGGCGAGCCTGCTCCTCCTTGTCGCGCTGTAGCTGTTCCTCCATGCGGCGCGCGTGCTCCTCTTGACGGCGAGCCCGCTCCTCCTGGTTGCGCTGTAGCTGTTCCTCCAGGCGGCGCGCGTGCTCCTCTTGACGGCGGGCCTGCTCCTCTTCACGGCGAGCCTGCTCCTCTTCACGGCGAGCCTGCTCCTCCTTGTCGCGCTGTCGCTGTTCTTCCATGCGGCGCGCGTGCTCCTGCATGAACGCCATCAGAGCCGCGATGTCGGGCACCGCCATGAGGTGTGCGCTTGCAGGCTCCACTGCAGCCGCGGAGTCGCCTGGTCCACCAGACGATGGAGAAGGAACGTCTCCGAAGCGTCTCTGGTCCAGGTCTTGCTGGCGCTGGTTCCTGGTACGCACTCCGTCAGTTTCTTCCTTCGGCATAACCGGCATAATTTATCCCTTTCTTCTGACACCAATTTGTTACGAGCTGGGGTTCGTGATAAATTATGTACACTATGCCAGAAAAACTGCACTTTATTCACTAACACAATAACACTAGATACACACACTTAATTTTCACTTCACTAATAAAACACACTATTCACACCACTAGAACAACACTAAACACTTCCGACTTATTTCCTTCGCTTGATGTTGATCGTTTTCCGTATTCAATTGAACTGTGTCCGGTCCGTTCGCTCCCGCTCTATTTATACTGGCCGGATAACATCACTAGGCTTTTCGAGACGACTCACGATATTTCTGGAAACGTGTAAGGTGTTTCTAGAATTGCGTAAATGTTCTATTTACACCTACGCCATCTATTAGAGGATAGATGAAACAGCCTTAAACAACCGATACATCTAATCTCATGTAGTTCTCCCATTCACTGATAGATGGCGTTATTTTCAATTCGTAACATTACTTTATCAGTAAATACTCGGAATGGCTGGGCACTGCGAAAACAACATTATGGGAATGTATCTACCGTTTGATTTGTGCCAAATGCTTTGCTGAATATAAATGCAATCGTAAAAAGTATCTTGTTAGGCTCTTAGTGAATGTTCCAGAAAATATGTCGAATAGGCAATTCTTATCGCTTGGTGAAACCCTGGTTATTTTTTGATATCATGCTTGTAAATAAATGATGCCGGTACTTTGAATATTAGAGAATCTTTAGCTCATTGGTATTTGCAAAAAAATGTGTATTATCCGAATTCTTAATTGGTTTCTGTTACCCTTATTTTTTTATGGATACCACTGATTGGTTCGACATAATCTAAAATGGAAGGATGCCGATAGCACATTGCGCAGGTTATCGTCAGAAGTTTTAGTATTTAAACTTTTACCTACGTTCAAGTTTGACTACTAATTATACCGTTTATTGAAAACATACCATATTACACATGACATAAAAGAGACATATAGTAGAATCCTAGTAGTCAGACGCAGGTCTAGGTCTATCCACGTGGCATAGCTAGTGAATAATATTCATCAGAAAAACCCTTTTTTGATATAAACTTATTGTAGCTACGCAATATCTAGCCAGTTCATTAAAGTCTTAATCTAATCATGTTTCCAAGCGGAAGCGTAGCTAATTAATTTATTAAAGGAAAACATTTTTATTAACATTGTAGAGAACAAATACATAAATATCTCTTGTGTTGATATTTACATTCGCAATATTAAATTTAGAAAGTTGTAATTATTTTATTTGAACTCTTAAGAAACACCACAAAGTTATTTATTGTAGAACTTTTCTGAATGAATTTAATTACTTACGTTTTAGTACGCAACAACTTTTTTGTTTTTGTACCAGTTTTACACGCGCCATGCGGTTTGGCTTAATTTATTTTTCAAACAATGAATGAGATTGTTCTTAGTAAAAGTACTTATTGAAGAGCCTCTTGTGGCTGAAAGTAATTGCTATACAATACATTCATTCAAACTTACATAGACTCACGCCTCTTTCCCGAAGGTGTAGACAGAGACGACGGATCATTTGCAACGATCCTGACAAATTTCTCTTGCCTCATACTCTCATCAAATCGCCAATATCTGGTCAGAGAACTTTTAGGTTTTCCCTTTCCTGTCCCATCTATTTTCCAAATCAGGGTCTTACTCTACTGTTTAGTATTATAACTTCAAATATCACACCTCACTATAGGCTTTCTTCTCACGCCGACTGTACATAAATGTAGTGTGTAGTATTTTTAAGTCACTTTATAAATGTATTTTATTTTGGTGTACAATGAAGATTATTAATCTATCTATAGAGATGAGTATCATTGCCTCTGTCTTCGTTTCACAAGGTTACTTTATGTATTATATTTCTGTTTACCAGGACCATAGACCCGAAGCCGTGCAATCCTCGCACGCTGCAGAAGCCGAAACGCGGCGGCGGCTACCCCAAGGTGTTCCTCGGGGGACTTCCGTCCAACGTGACCGAGACCGACCTTAGGGTGTTCTTCGGCCGCTACGGCAAGGTCATGGAAGTGGTCATCATGTACGACCAGGAGAAGAAGAAGTCTAGAGGTAAATATATACTTTGTGTTTCATTCTAGAATTTAGAATTGACACACAGTGCCGGATCCAGAATCCAGGATATTTTAGGGTGGCTTATTTTGGTATGGATGGAGAATTATCTTTGTAAGGGAAGGTTTACGGCCCAGCCACGAAAAAAATAGGTTTCGATGACCATGGCGCGGTCTACTTTTATCCAGAGAAATGAGTCTTTTGTCTTTAGAAGAAAACAGATGCTTTTTAGAGGAGCTTGAGGCCTTAGCCCTACCCTATAAGATGCAAGTTATACTTATGTACGGCTGGTACTTGGTGAGACTGCAGTTCTGATAATGTTTTAGTCTTAGAGGCAATACTTTAGCATAAGCAGCTTAATAATTCGGCTTATATTAAGTAGATTAAAAAAGAAAGAAAAAAGAAAGAAAATACATTTATTGGATTCATAATGAGTATCACAAATAGGTTGGTACAAGCATAAAATGTGTTGATATGATATTACACTATTATCATTTGCGGTATCCAAAATGCATCCAAAAGGCCACAGCTCAGCATATGCCGCTACCCGCTAGTGATAACAGCGCTGATTACTCGTGTTCTGTTCTTTTGAAAAATATAAATTTTGTTGTTTTTCTTTTTTTACTGTTTCAGGACTTTTGTAGTGTGCCATTGGATAAGTAGATAATAGATATCTGTCGTTAGATCCATAACCATTACACAGAGTGTGATTCCTTTTATACTAATGCTTTAAACTCGTGTTCATACTATTTCATAAAAACATTACAAAATAATGCTTACTAATAGTTTAGTTTTGCAAATTCGTGTACAATAATTGCGTTTGCACAACATTACGACATACAATGTTTGTAGGATACCTCTTGATAATGTAATGTGACCCACGATTTCACAATAATGTACAACATTGGTTCATCTGCATTGGCATACTGTTTTAATTGATCTTAATGATGTAGATAATCAGTTAGTTGCTAACAACAGATTAAAGAAAAGAAAAAAGAAAAAAAGAGGAAATATTTGTATTTTTGGTTTTTTGTAATGGATGAACTCAAATACTACTGGACGGATTCTAAATTTTTTTTTCACCATTAGAGAGCTACATTATCTGCGAGGAACATAGGCTATATTTTATTTTAGAAAAAAATAGGGATCCGTAAGATATTTGGGTTTTTCGGGTACGCGAAGTAGTTCCCTCAGGACGCGGGTGAAACCGCGGGAAACGGCTAGTCTTTCATAAAATAGCTTGATTACTGTTGTGATTAATTTTCTATTATACTGTTCTTAGATTAGTAATATGCAGTCTCAAACTAGGGCTGAATAAAAATAGTCATAATATGAAAGTTAAACAAATTACCTGTCAGAGACATTATTTTTGGTGAAATATACTACTGTCGTATCCGTGTGGTGACTGATTAAGAATATGGATTGTCATCACCCCATATCATCCCATGGGTGTCGTAAGAGCCGACAGAGGGAGCATATTATGCAGAGAACAGCACTGTAAGAGAAGGAAAACTTGATACAAACCCTATACCAACCCGTTTGGCCAGCGTGGTATAGTGGCCCAATTCCTCCTTTCAAAGGAGAGGCCTAGTCCAGCAGTGGACTGTTAAAGGCTGATGATGATGATAGTACTGTCATTTAATTTTAATATCTGCTTCAATTTAAGCTAACACAACTTTATTTATTTATTTCATGCACAAAACAAGTTACAATTTTTACGTAAACATATAAGGCCTTATAACTAACTTAGATCCAAATTGTAACTCAGCAATATGTGCATACACAAAAACATAATAGTTTAACGTGACTATACATTTCGGCATGAGTTACTGTGTACATACAAGTTTAACAAAAATAGGGAGAAAACAATATAAGTAAATTATATGTGTCATTATTAGGTAAGTGACGGCCATACTACATTCAGACAGTTTGAGTATTATAAGTTATAACTCTTGAGAAGGTTGTGGTTTTGAATGGAGGATATCTTTGACAATTTTTATGTATGATAGGAATCTAGGATTAAAAATATCTAAATATAAATTACTTGTCGTCAGCTCCGTTATATTGACGTGCCATCCTTACTAGGGGGTTGAAGTCAAATTCATCCATTGTATGTAAGTCTTAGGTAGGATCTAAAGCCTGCAATACATGGTGGTCGAGCTTAGGCCAACGCGAGCGTAGGCAAATGAATACAAGGCAAGTGTTACTGCCTACACGTTCGGCAAGTATATCCAAAGCCAATGAAAATACAGACGAATTTTGAAGAGATGCTCACACGTTGGGCTCCGTCAGTTTTTATAGTGAATTGAAACAAGATGGATGACGACTTAGAAGTTATTGCAGCTGCTGATATTTATTTAATGAGCGCTTATAATTATTATGTCAGTGTATACCGCACTAAAGTTGTGAAAAAGAAAAGACCAAAAAGAAGGTGGTGGATGTTGAGTATTCACAAAAATAGAACAAGGGCGAACAATGGCGCGCTGACAAACATGTGGACACTATTGGCGGAGTGCGCGCGAGCGCCTTTGATTTGTGCAGAAAAACCGACAGCGGTCCGAAGTGCGTCAAGTGGTCGCGCGACCGCGAGTTGTGACAAACTACGCCAAATGAGTTCTATACACGTTGGCGCTTGACTTTACTCGGCTAACTTGGCGAGCGACACCGAGCGATGGCAAGCCAATGCAAATATACTGTCTATACGTTGGTATTGGCGTTCACTCGGCGTCGCTCGGCCAACATGCATTGCAGGCTTTAGAAATTTAAGAACAACTTTTAAAGTGTTAGGTCACAATCTTATTATACTTCCTTAAAATATCCCAGAATTAGTCAGAGTCATGTTCACGACCACCTTAACCTTTTACCTTAACAAGTACTCACAAAAATTACAAGAAACACATGTTAAAGTCCACATCCAGGCAGCGCCGTAAGCTTTTTATGCTGTCGGTGCGTTCAAGCGTTAGTGGCACATCAACGCGCAAATTAGCATATACTCGTTGTTCTCATGGGCAACAGAGTCTACAAGGTTTGCGACAACCGCTCATTCACTCATTCATCCATTCATTCACACTTATAACCTCCTTTTATAGTCACACAGAAAGCAGGGTTTCATTCATTGATCCAATTGTGATTGTAGAAAGTTAGATTGATGCTGATAACGACTGTTGGTTTGTAATTTAATGAAAAAGTTTTCTTTTAATAAATTGAAAACCTTTTGATCTCAGAAGATTAAATTCTTATAATTTCGATATTAAAAACAATGTCTTTAAAAAACAGCTACCTCTGTAGGAATTCAGTAGGTACTATCTGGCGTTATTATGTAGATATGATACAGTCAAAGAAGTAAAAGATTAGTTGTATGTATAATAAAGTGCCATTCTACATAGGAGGTATTACTAGTTTGGGCGTTGCATTGTAAGGAAAATAAAAGTAAAAATATGAACCAAGTAGTTTTTCTGATATGAATATTACGATATTATTATGTTGATGGCAGATCTTTAACAGACAATAGGGTTGTTTCCAACTAGTCAAATCAAGCACTTTTAATGAAATGTCAAAACCTTTGCTACGGCTTTTGTATGAATTAAGACCCAATGACGTCATAGTTTTTTGCTGTCAAGTAGAGTACTTATTATCAAAAAACAAAATACGATAAAAATTTTTGAATAAAGTAGGTACGACATTTCTCATTTTGAGCCTTAATGTTCCTACATTAAGGCTCAAAATGAGAAATGGAAAGTTTATAGCCAGATATGATCTATTTAAAACCAATCAGACTAGTTACATACCGACAAAATGGTTACTTGTACAATCGTCATATTATCATAGACAGATAACATAGTTTGGTTATGACATATCACTTATCTACATCGTCTTTCTGACGCGGTGTACTTAGCAGTGGAAACATGAAGTATTGTTGTCGACCGATATAGGAAGTATTTGTACAACACTGATATGGCGGATGACATAATAAAATTATTATAATTTCGACGTCAACTTCTAAGCTAGCTTTTTCTCCCTATCCGAACCTGGTCGTGCTTTGGTTTGGACTAATAGGTCAATTTGCCAATTTCTTGTAGTAATGGAAACATTATTATTTCTTGGGCGCTCTATGTGAAAATTCATAAAAATAGGTGAAATAATTTACGAATGGTAGTATAATTTTTTATATCGCGTGAGGTATATACGCTTGAATAATTGCGCCTCCATACATTTATCATAGCCCCTTGTTTAGTCTTAATATAATCAGCAAAGTAGACAGTTTATATTTCATTATTACTTGATGAAACATTGCAGTGCACTCTCACCAAATTCAAACAGAAAATGATTCACCTCCAAACCTTCACGGACTAGCAGACGTGCTTTGACTTCTGATATATCATCGTAGAACCGAAACAGAAGGTGAAAATATAAAATCTGAAAAATATGATCCCTTAATGACGTAGGCATTCACTACAGAGACATGTTTTAATATTCCTCCCCCCAAGGAGGTATAATATTGATGCTAGCACAATAAAAATGTACACAACAGTTTCGCAAACCCAGCTGGAATTTACTGCCAGTAGAAAAGAACAACTTTCCACATGGTAACACGAGTAGTATCACGGTAATGATACGACCTCGGCGAGTGAAAGGTGTCGCTCCGGCTTAATCGAACAATTTACGACGTGTTTCATCTGAGCGGGCCGCGTTACAGGGGTTGTATGTAATGAGAATAATGAGAATGGAAAATTACGTTACTGATGTTGGCTAAGAGCAAATTGGGGAAGTGGTGTAGCTGTTGCTAGGGTTTTGGGGTAAAGAGTGGCTAACTGCCTGTTATTATATTTAGTGCTGGGATTGAGGATTTTGGATAGCAAAAATCAATACAATAAATTAAACGACTACACAGATATTAAGTATCATAATATTTTCTCATAATGTTGCTTCCAACAATTACTTATCTTAACCCCTTGTATGCCGGAACGCAGATCTACGCGAGACACAATAGCTTTTTCATTGTGTCTGGCATTCCGGCATACAAGAGGTTAATATATAAAATCCTTGCGTTACTGACTGAATGACAGACACGCTACAGCCGAAACTATGGGGCGCAGGAAGCTGAAATTTGGCATGTATATTCCTTGGGGACCGACCGTAGGGGTGCACTAAGAAGGGATTTCCCGAAATTCCCACGGGATCGGCCAAAACGGGTAAATTAAAAAAAAAATGCAGGCGTAGCTGCTGGCGTCCTCTAGTTCTTGTAATAAAATTACTTATTTGTCAGATAACATATACAAACTTCGTTCTCATTTTGAATTTATCCAGAAGACAAAGCCTATACAGAAGTGGTGAAACCAGGCCTGAATCAAATAAAATGTTTTGCTAGCCTAAAATCATGTCTTCTCCCATTTAAGAGCTAGGTAGCTCTTGTCGGTGGAGCAATTGCAATTGGCTTCGGTCTTCTGCCTTTTATTTGACCTCTTGATACGACCTGACTCCAACTTTTTCCTTCAGCTGTGTCACATAGGTACGTCGAGGCCGTCCTCTTCCTCTTCTCCCTTTTATTTTGACTTCCAGTATTATTTTAAAGCAGTTGTCGTGTCGTATCAAGTGGCCAATCATCTTCCCTCTCAGATTTTCTATTATTTTTAACAACCATCTCTCTTTAAGATCATGTACATAATTTATTTAAAAAAAAAATTGAAAAAGGCTGTATTAAAAATATGGATTGAATATTTCACCAGAAGAAGTCATTCATTTAGACCGTGACGGCCATCAAACCAGTTATTTATTTCAATTTCACATTTTTTCATCAAATATTAGACACATGCTTCACAAAATATTTACTTTTGCCTATGTATAATTTTACATGGTGTCTATCTATCCTATGATAGGAACAAAATGTTATAGTATAACTGTAAATCAGTGCCAATAAATTATTGGTATATTCTCGCAAATGTCTCAAACATTTCGACTTATCTAAATTTTATTTTCAGATGATCTAACATATGTGATGTATTTGTTCATTTTAGGCTTCGGTTTCCTGTCGTTCGAAGACGAGATTTCCGTTGAGAGGGTCACTCAGGAGCATTTCATCAACCTCAACGGCAAGCAGGTAACTATCTATACAACTACGGTACATATTTTTATTGTAGTGACACATCTGCTGAAAGCACAGCGCCCATTTTCATCAGCCCTTTATACTGTCCCACTGCTGGGCACGGGCCTCTTCTCACTATGAGAAGGGTAAGGCCATAGTCCACCACGCTGGCCAAGTGCGGGTTGGCAGACTTCACATGTCTTTCGAGAACATTATGGAGAACTCTCAGACATGCAGGTTTCCTCACGATGTTTTCCTTAACCGTTTAGCAAGCGATAATTAACAATTAAATACGCACATAACTCCGAAAAGTCATTGGTGCGCGCCGTGGATTCGAAGCAGACACCCTCTGCGTAGCAGTGTGTCGGTCTCTCTACTATTCGGCACTCCACACCGGCGACCATTTTACAGCGACTGAATTATCTATTGGTCATAGTATTCCGTGGCCATGACAGACCAATCGCGCTGAACAGTCGGAATTATGCGATGGTGGCGGTTAGCTTTCGGTCGCGCGATGTGTCCCTTCCTATACAAATATACATTGACTGTGTTTGTGCTGAAATTATCACTCGGTGGAAGGTTCGACGCCACGCCAAACGCAACGCTATTTTGGTTGATTTGCCATAGAGGACAAAAACACTGCGGGGGTATTCAACCTTTTAGGCACCGTAGGTTTTGCAGAAGTATCTATCGCAACACTTAGTTTGCCATAAAATACTCAAGCGAACAAGCAGAACAAGGGCTTTTGAAATCTGTTGTCACATTAAAAACTAAATACAATACGAATTAGTCTAACGATGTCGTTAAGAGAATTCTTGTTTGTACTGTCACTGATAAGAATATTACATACAGTACATTCTAGATTAAATGCTAACGAATTATATAATCATTCGCATAATGTGTAATTATTATAGAGCACAAATACGTTGTTCTCCATAATATTCTAGGAAGAAATGTGAAGTCTGCCAACCCACACTTGGCCAGTGTGGTGGACTATGGCCTTACGCTTCTCATAATGAGAACAGGCCCGTGCCCAACAGTGGGACAGTATATAACAGGGCTGGTGTAGAAGACAAATACCTTGTACTGCTTGCCAGATTCATAGCAGACCTACATAAAATGCCATCTAAAATATACTGGCCGTTTTTGCTTTGTTACGTTTATCTCAAGCCACCAGGATGTCTATAAATGTATTATTCAACGATTCTTAAATGAAAATTCAAATTAGGGAATATTATGATGTATGACTAACCTGTCAGTTGTGAATCATTGTATTATCCACATCCAGGCAGTGCCCTTAGCTTAACTTGCTGTTGGTACGTTCAGATGTTTGTGGGACATTAAAGCAGATTAGCATATACTCCTTATTCGTGTGAACAAGAGAGCCTACAAGGTTTGCGACAAAAATATACTTAAATATACAACTTAAAAAGTAGGAATACTTTACACACTAAAATTACCTGCTTTTGTTTTTATCACACTAAGCCAATGATGTCTTTTTGTTGTGCACCTTACGTATGGTATGGGCACCTCTAACGTCTTATGCCGTGCAATTTATAAACGCAGTAAAAATACATGTGAACGATTTTGACAAAACTGCGGTCAGGTTTGAAATTTTGTTTGAGGTTGCCTACATTTAGTTATGGATATATTTGTACAATAAAAACAAAACCTTTTGCAGAAAAGAACTTTTTTAATTTTTGTAGATCGTAACGTCAGCATCAAATATCTAAAACAACAATACCTAAACGTATTAAGTGGTACTTTTTGCGTTCATAAATTGTGCCGCAGGGCGGATTACACCCGCAAGCAAGCAAATTATGCACCTCTTCAAAGGGCTATAAATTTGGCCAAGTATAGACGCTTTGAGGGCGATTAGCCAGAGATCGTAAAGCGCAGAGTTTTGTAGAGAACTAGATAGAGGTCAAAATATTAGCGTTACTTATGTAACTCCATGTGTTGTTTAGGTGGAGATCAAGCGCGCGGAGCCCCGCGACGGCTCGGGCAAGCTCGGGTCCGGCGCGTCCGGCATGGGAGGTGGAGCCCTGTCCGCGCCCGGCGACGCGCCGCAGGCCGGACAGTGGGGGCCGCCCGCCGCCGCGCCCATCAACATGATCCAGGGACACAACGGACAGATGGGCGGCCCGCCCATCAACATGCCCATGGCTGGGCCTAACATCATGCAAGGGTACGTACCACTCGCTTCTGTACGGCTCACACATATGGTCGGGCCTAATATAGGCAGGGCCTGTAAGCAACTAGCATTCGATTAGCAATATCGCTATTCGCTAAGTGCAAAATTGTAATGGGTAGACAGCCTGTCAACATGCCTATGTACACCCACATTTCACCATGTTATGACGGGAGCCAGCCTATTTCTGTTACCGGGCAATTTGCCAGAGTCCTTTGCTGCTACTGAGAATTCGGATAACTTAGTAACACTCGCCTGAGCCGGTGAATCGATTCTGAGACTCCTGATCAGCAGACGCATATGCTATTCACATGAGGCAATGATTTTTGACCTATTAAAAATTTATAAAATAAAATTGAAACCAGAGACTATTGTGATGTACCTTTGACTTTTAGGTATGAATTATTCTATTATTTATCCACATCCAGGCAGTGCCCTTAGCTAAACTAGCTGTTGGTACGTTCAGATGTTTGTGGGACATAAAGGCAAATTAGCATATACTCCTAATTCCTGTGAATAAGAGAGTCTACAAGGTTTGCGACAGGCATATTTTAAGATACTTTTTGGGATTAGCACAATCATACCAAAGTCGCCGATTTGTTGCCAACTTATCGACGTATTACACACGTGCATGTATTCAGAATTGTAGATAGTAGAGTCTTGCTGGTTTCAGCGTGAATGGCGGCTTGACCGAGGATCCCCTCACAGGACCCTCTCACAATATCGACGTAAACGTTACAGTATCTATATTGTTGCGTTTCTCCATTACCAAAAAAAAAGCAAAGCATCATCTCTTCCTTCTCCCTCATCCCGCTCCTTGTCCTATTCCTTTTCCCCGTCCATGTTAGCAACTCCTGTAGAGTTGCAGGTATCCATGGGCGGCTGTAATCGGTAATCATCAGTCGATTCTGCTCGTTTGTCTTCCATCATCATATCATCATCATATCAGCCAAACGACGTCCACTGCTGGACATAGGCCTCCCCCAAGGTTCTCCACACAGACCTGTCTTGAGCCGCCCGCATCCAACCGCCTCCCGCGATCTTGACAAGATCGTCGGTCCACCTTGCGGGGGGCCTACCTCTGCTGCGTCGTCCGGTACGTGGCCGCCACTCCAGAACCTTTCTGCCCCAACGGCCATCGGTCTTCCATGTTATAAATAAATGTCCGTGACTTAGGTGTATAGGGTAATAGAGAGGAGATGAGAATAAGAGGGTGGTGTGCAATATAAGTTGTGTGGTGCGGGTGTGCAGGTACCAGGGCTGGGGCACGTCCCCCGGACAGACGTCGTACGCGGGCTACGGCGCGGCGGGCGCGGGCGCGGGCCCCGGCAACTACCAGGGCTGGGGCGCGCCGCCCGCCCCGCAGGCGCCGCCGCACGCGCCCGCCTGGCCCGCCACCAACAACTACACGCAGCACACGCAGCCGCCCGCGCAGGGCTACGGCAGCTACGGTACGTACACACATGCTACACACGCTACGCACGATACACACGATACACACGCTACGCATTCTAGCCACGACCTGCTAGCTACGAACTAAGCAGCTATAATTGGTGCCACGAGAAGATAGACTTCTTGTAAACAAACATTCAGGGCTTCACAACCTTTTTTCAAACAGTTGTGTTTAAAATTTTATACTTTTTGAACAGTCTTTATTTTTCCAATGCCTAATTATGCTACTATGCTTTTAAATTTATATTATTAAATTTTACTGAAATAAAAATATTTGATTTTGTGTTTGAAATTTTGAATGGTCGAATGTTCATAAAATTGCCGATTTTTTTTTGTCGTTTTACACGTAATTTATTCTGTAAATTAAGGAAAAATAGAGTACCATGTATGTAAATGATAGAGTAAATAATTATAGAGTACATGTTACTCTATTATTGACATGATTTTTTTAAATCTTATACAATAAATCATTTGCAAAGTAGCCTACCTATCCTAAAATATTAAATTATTGACCAACAATGAATAATATTACAGATAACCAGCTAGTACATTGCGTAAAAATTTCTAGGCATGGAGATTTTACGTTTTCTGTGAATAAAATCGTCAGAATGAACTCTAATCTCACTCCATTAAAAGTTACGATAGTCTGAAAACACAATTTCTTTTTTAGGTATAAATAATTTTCGACTTGCGACTAATAGTTTGCCATCTGCTATTCTGCACCCGCTTTTTCGAGATGCCAGCAGCGGGCAGAGCGTTGCGATCCTATAAACTTGTATTTACCTTAACATTTACCCCTTCGTGATAACTAAAAAAAAAATTTTTTTTTCTCTGATAAATGCATGTTAAGCCCAAGAATGTAACATTTCAATGAACTAACGCCAAATGTTGACATTCTAGGCGTCAGTATCTCAAAACATCAAAAGATCCTGTTGACAGCGCATAATATCGATAAAAACCCGATCCATTGCCATATTAGTTTCCAATGACACGTATCTATGTACCGTTGCGCTCATTGGATTTGGCATTATTTGTTTTTGACAGAACTATCACTAAGTCACTTAGTAGAAATTCTTTGTTTACAAAAAGTCTATGTTTTAGTAGCACCGACTATACAGGCTGAAGCGACATCGTGAAGCTGACGTAGCGGCTAGCACTTTACACACGCACGCTACACACGCTAGCTGCAGCTACGGGCTACATCATTGCGTAGCTGACGTGGCGCGCTCGTCCTACTTACTACGAACTATTAGCAGCTAGGCGCCACAGCGACATCCATGAGCCGACGTGGCACGTTCCAAGATGTCGCTATTACGGCGACGTCGCTTCTGTCACGTAGTGTCACTACTTGCGTGGAGCATCACTATGACAGCGGAGAACATATTTTATATTCGTAGTCACGGCAGTCGACGATGCGAGTGAAATTATATGATTTCGACGGAACTCACAAACCAATTTAATAGTCCAAGTTACCTTCATCAATATTAGGTAACATTGACTCAGGTTGATAACTATTACTTTGCTGCGCAAAATAGTTTTGTTCCACGCAAGACTTGACCGCCCGACGTGATTCAATTGAAAGAGCGTAAGATTAACCAAATGTATAGACAAAACACTGGTTGGAAAGCAAATATGCATTACCATAGGTATCAAAGACCACCCATGTTTTATCTATAGACTTGGTCTAACAACATTCAACGGCATATTAAAATATTTGACAAACTATATGGTGAAATAATTTAGTATAATTTTCATCATGTTTTGTTAAATTTTATCGTTCAACGGACATGACGGATTGGAGATTGTTGTCTTACCGTTCGGAAGACATTCACTGGAAGAGATGGGGTTCTGTTTAAACAAACATACAGCCAATGTAAAATAACAAATATTGGCGTACGTATGTTAAAGTTAAAGTAATTTAGGCCGACCTCACACTGGGCGACAGCGTTCCTCGAGCGTAAGGCCAGCGTGCGCTCGGCGTTCACTCTGTTGTACAAAGTGAACGTCGGGCGCGCGCCGAACGTACGCTCGAGGAACGCTCGTGACCAATGTGAGGGAGGCCTTAGAGTCATTTGAGAGACTGTATTGAGAATGATGGACTTATGTACGCAATGTGTGTACAGCTAACTACAGTTCGGCGCCGGCGGGCGCGTCGGCTGGCGGTAGCTGGACCAACTGGAATATGCCTCAGAACTCCAACTCTACCGGCTCCGGTGAGTTCATTAGATTTGATTTACACGATATACAAACGAAAGGGGAATGTCCGCATCTTATATTAACATAGCTCGCCGGTTTTCTATCGTATACTCACTATATTTTACTTAAATATAATTTTTGGAACTCTTGTAGTCCGATTTGTAGATGTAAGCATTCCTCAAGTTAGGTTGTTAGATTTATTTTGTTAAATTATGAACGTTGCGGATGTCAGTTATATTTAGTTAATGTTCTTGTTACTAGTATATGCTTTTATTTGATGATCTGTTGAGACAAAACACTGCGGTATGTTTTGATGGGAGATAATATGTATATTATAGGCCGTATAGAATATATAGTGGACTCTAAGCTGAAAACCATCGTGCCATCGTAAGGCTAGGATGCCACTGAGAAAGAGAGATAAAAATTATTAAGCAGAGTGGACTTTATTTTCATGAATTAGGTTTACGTTTTCACCTAAAAAGAATTTCTGATTCCCACTACAAGACAGAGAAATAAATTCGAAAATAAGAAACAGAAGTTGTCTCTTTCGCGGTAAGGCTGACTGAGCAAAGAGGAGCGGAGCTGGGTTTAATATGACAAATGAGAAAACTTCTCAGTGGCGGAAAGCTCAGCTTAGACTGGACTTTGCTGTCTGGTCACGAGATCGGTCTAAGTGGCGAGCGGCGCGGCAGAGGCGAGCGATTTCGACGTAAATGGCGCGGTTTTCTGCGCCTGCGGTTCCGATTTCGCCTCAGAAGTGAACGCGCCATGGACGTCGAAATTGCTCGCCTCTGCCGCGCCGCTCGCTGCCGTTAGTGTACAGCCAGTTGTGTCAATGAGTCATCTCCGCTCGCGGTGGCGCGGTGGTTGGCTAGTAGTGTCCGCATGCTGAGTTGTGTGGTGTGTCAGGCTCGTACGTGCCGCTGTCGGAGGGCGGCGAGATGTACGGGCGCGGCGGCGGCGCGGGCGGAGGCGCCGGCGCGCCCGCCCTCACCGGCGCGCTCTCCTCCGCCGCACTCTCCAAGTCCTCCTCCGCCGACTACTCCACCTACCAGCAGTACCCGCCCGCCTACCAGCAGGACCAGGTACTCCACCACGCACACTAAACACACACACCCTCACCCTCACACATACACCACGAACGTGGCTCTACCAATACCAACTAAAAACTTTATCCCCACTAACGGCCCGGTCACACGCTGCCGCTGCCGCTGTGAGCTGTGACCGGGCCGGAAAAATGACAACTCTTGTGTTGACACGACCTTACGGACGCGTACACCTAATACTGCACCACAAAAAAGAAATATTGTAAGGTTTTGTGTTGGAGGACCAATTACGTCATATGATTCTAGTGGTTTTCTGAGCTGATCTCATACATCCTCACCTCATTCTTCGCACAATATCACACACCATCAATCCCCTGTCCGCTATGTAGTGTGACACAATTTGGGGATTTGGGCCACACAAAACTTTGCAAATTTTCTTTGATGGAAATGTAAGATTACACATTTTTGTTACTCACACATATTGACAACACAAAAGTTGGCATTTTCTTTAGTGGTTTAAAACGCATTTGAGTCACGTACTCAGATGCCTATTGTCAACTAATTTTATTAGAAGGCCGCCGATTTTTATCACCTTTGAGGCAAACGAAACGGATAGGAATAAGCTTTTGGACTATGAACGAATCAATCTATTCGTGTCGATAATTTGTATATTAATCGACATCAATAGCAATTAACAACAATCATGCTGCAGAAATAGGAATATGTAGCTAAGTTTTATTCATAATCCTGAATCTAGTTCGTCCAATAGTATCACCACCTCAAATGTACACCAAAAGTAGTTCTATGCACTTTGAACTAGCTACTAATACGTAATCTATGGAAAGTTTTGCCTCATCAATGATAGATATCGGCCGCATTCAACACTTGACCGTATAAGAATATAATAATAACGATGACTCGATTCGGTACTTGCGATACTGGCTATGATACCGTTACAACCGGTATTCACGAATTGTAAGATAATTTTAGCCATAGTGATGTTCAAAGAAGATTTTACTCATTTAAATATTAAGATTTTCATCATTTATTGAGCCAGTAACGCATTTACTTTTCTTAAATTTAATTTTGTCTTTTTTGATATTAAGGGTCATTCCATGTAACGGGTGTAACAGGTCGTACACTTTCAACTAGTGATTTAAAACGTTTTTTTATGGAAAACATATTTATTTTATAAATGAAATAAAAGCCTTTTAGTCTATATTTTAGTTATATTAATTTTAATTTCCTATAAGTTTCATAGATATCGAGAAAATCTGCCTTAAGTACCGTAACGGGCGTAACTTGATTTTGCCGCTCACTTTCGGATGGTGTAACATTTTTGCGAAACTCTGCGAATTGCCCTTGTTTTATGAATAAAAATTTAAGTAAAGCTGGAGCCAAATTAACAACCCACCATCTGCAATATTTATTAAAGAAAAGCAGGCGATAATTTAAAATTTACGTAAATGTTTGTGCGTAACGGGCGTAACAGGCTTTTGTAACGGGCGTAACGTGTACGAATGAGAAACGAAATTACATAGGAAATCTTTAGTTTTTGAAACTTTTTGAAACACAAATCAAACTTAATGATGTAATAAAATTCAAGTAATGTTTACTTTTCAAAAATATTAACAGTATATTCAAAATTGTAGTATGTGCGGATACCCTATTTTTTTGCGTAGGATCTGGTAAAATTCGAATAATATTTCGATTATTCGATTTTTACCAGATCCTTCACTAAAAGATAAGGGTATCCGCTGATCCTCTTCCATGATTTTTCTTTTGATATTAATTTTGAGTTAGTATTCATCTTCATAGCCTCTCCGCTCCGCCCCTCTCTTTTTGCAGGTGCTCGGCATGCTTTGCTGGGTAATTTTTCATTAAATTTCGATATTTTTTAATTCTTACTTATGCTGAAAGCATCTTTTCGTGAACCTTGAATACCTAAAATAAAAATAAAAGCCCTAAATAAAGCACCCTACATGCAAACAAAGTTAAACAATAGCAACTAAAGCTTATATTTGTCATAAACAGGTTTAAATTGAAAAGAAAAGAAAATTATAAAATAAAACCGGGTTTACTAACATTATTAATTTTAAAGAAGACCTAATTCGCCCTTAATATCACTTAAAAGCTAATGTTTTGCACCCGCAAAGCCTCACCAAAACAGTGTTACACCCGTTACGTAACGGGCGTAACGCAATTTAATTCTAGCGAAATAAACATAATTTTAAAAGTTCAGTATAAAATCAAGACATTGGCCATTTGTTTCCAAACACAACCTTACTTTCCCAAAGCCATGAAATCGTAAGTGCAACAAGTAAGCCACAGATTAAACTTTTCCCTTATTTTCGTAACGGGTGTAACATGCTTTGTCACCAGTTAAAAAACCTTATAAACAAAAGAAAACTTACCGCTTAAATAAAATGTTGCTTTCACCAAGCAGTTCATGTCTCTCCAGTCAAATTGGCGCCAAGTAAGCTTGTCAATTAACGTCATATTTTGTGTTACAGTGTTTCTATTTTTAGCTCCAAAATATCTATTACCGCGCGAATATTTTCTCATACTTTAACACGAGAAAAAATGGTAATAAAGTAAATTTTGTTAAAATTTTCAGTTAATTCGTATGATTCAATGTAATTGTGCTTACTTAGGCAGATACTTATTTAAAAATAGTAAACTTTAATAAATTTTGAGTGGTAGCGTTTGACATGGAATGACCCTTATACTATTTTAAGTTTATACCGAATCACAACCGATTTTCTGTATTAATCATTTTGACAACAATATTTGAATTGTTTTTTACCTTATACAGGGCTTTACCGATTCTGTCAACAGGAAAAACAAAATCATAGCTTTTTCTATTCTCAGTTTTGATTCGGATTCTACGAATGAGCTAAAGGATGTGTTTATGACTAACTCGTGATATATTGGTACTTCATCAATGACTAACTGATATTTTTAAAACAATCAAGATTTTTATCTACACGATAAATTATCAAGCTGATTTCACTGTGCCTTAACTTTCATTTACTATGATAAAATTGCTATAAATTTTATGAAATATATGTATGACATAAGTATTTCTATTTTAGGACAGAAAGAGCATAATATTTTATCTGTGAAATAACGAATGAGGTTTTTCATATGAACACATCTTTTAGTTGAGCGCTTTTGCGCATTACCAAGCATGACTCATTAGGCTAAGCTAAGGTGTTGGCGCAGTTTGTAACATGCAACAAATTGCAATATTGGGTGGATAAGGTACTGAAATACATTTTTATTATAACTATTATTTGACTATATTGTCTGATTAAACATTTATTATTAACATGAAAATGTATTTCCTTTTTGCGTAACGATCATGCTTTTTTGCCGAATTATTCGCCGTACCCACGTTGACATTCGTCGTGACTTTCGATATTATTTGTTGAATAAAACATACAGTTTTGCAGTATTCATAGGCTTGTTTATGCGGGCTTGTTCATAGATAGTGCTTTTTAGAATTTCGTATGTTGTTTGAAAAGTAATCGCAAATTTAGTTTTCTTTTGTTGTTTTTATGAATAGTCATGTCAAGAGACATCATTGATTTGATTTTGATTTGTATGATGATGATGAATGAGAAGTAAACGACACGTTTTTTAAAGTCCGGGTTGACAATCCACAGTAGTCCTTTTAGTTTTCAAAGTTCTGTTAGTATGGATGTAAGACAATAATGTCTGATATTTGTAGACCGGTTTAAATGTCTAGTAAAAAATGCCCGTGAAAACAAGCCGTTACAATAGGCGAGAATAACTAGCGCACGAGTTGTGTCGGTGGGTCGCGTTATAGCTAACAATACAGCTCGATTGAGATCTAACGGTGAGCCGACATCGCTACATTCGCACTACATGTGCAAGAGTTTAGCCTTGTCGACCGACTTGTGTGGGATACAAAGATATTGGATGAACCTTTCTTTTATAATAGGGTAGTTTCCAGGGTCAAAATAATTACATTTTATTTAGTCCGTATTTTAGATTATAAAAAAATATTGGATACGTATTTTTTCTTTTTTCGATTAATTAAAAAATAACAAAAATATAGCCCATTAAAGATACGTGTGACGTCATCTAGTGCTAAAAATGGAGTACGGCGTGACGTTATACGTAACTTTAATGAGCTATATCTTGGTCATTTTTGGTTTAATTTACAAATAAAAAAATACGTATCGCTTAGTTTTGAATAATCTAAAGGACGGACTTATAAATTATTTTTGTCAACTAGCCTATTTACATGCCTTCACATCTCACGTATCATCCAATATCTAAGTCGCAAACAATGTTTTTTTTTATACTACCCTATCTTGGATGCCGTCCTTTTTCGTATGACTTTCTCACATTTTTCAATATCCAAGCTACGGTATTGTGTTACACAAAAGTACAGCCAAGTTGACGATGTTTGTTTTTTATTGTTTTGCTCATCACCTCGGGGCTTGCTTCCTTCCCTTCGACCTCCATCTCCCAAAGCTTTACTCTATTATTTTATCCTGCATCTACCTTCGTATGTGTGTGGCGTGGTTAAAGTTTGCCCAGCAGCATGAACGATACGAACACCATTTATGAAAGGAGTGAACGTCACTGTGAAAGAATCAGAAAGGATATTCGTACTTCTGCATACTTTCAATTTGGTTGTACTTGAATTAGAGTTGTTTGCGATTCGAGAATGAATGGTAATGACCGGTGATGTACTACTGGTGAGCGAGTGATATTCAGCGAAAACATAACGCGACGCGAGTAAAAGAATCGCGGCTAAAGTGCAGCATGAGTTGATATAGAGCCATTAGTTAGCCACCCCTGCATCCGTGTGCTGTGTTCCAATGCTTGTTTCTACCACGAAAGTGAGGTGCGGCGACGAGCGAGTCCACTTGTCTGCATGTTTCCAGTGGCGAGATTAATGTGCGATGTCTTTTTGATTTTCCGAGCTATGCTGCGGTTCATAAAGAGAATGTTAGACGCGGCGCAGTACACGGCCGCGCCCTCGTGGCTATATACACTCGCACCGCTATCCATAGTGAAAAATCAAGAAGATTAGTGTTGTTATCGAGTTTCGCTGAAGGTCTCTCATCACCGGCTCCCGGCTCCCCGCCTCCTGTCCTCCTGTCCTCCCTCCTTTCGCCTAAACTTTCATCTCGCCCTTGGGGATAGTCACACGCTTTCGCCCGGTCCATCTTCACGCGCTGCGCTACTTACATAAACCTGCTAAAGATCCAGTTGAATTGTGGCGAGTGGGACTTTATTGTCTTGTTCTTCTTTTCCAGTTGGTCGATCAGGGCCCACAAGAGTGGCTCCTCCAGAAAGACAATTAGACATAAGGGCGGGTATCGGATGAGGGAAAGTCGCGAAACACTGGGGATTTCTCACTATGGACGGTCGGTAGTCGCGACGATAGCGCGCTCATCATAAAGGCATCGCACCGCACTAGATATAAGCTTACCCTTAGTTCCGTTGAATATTCATATAATATTGCATTTTGTAGCCGTGCGAGATGATTCAACCGTCTTGTTTCATCTCAACACTTGTAAATTGGCATTTAAAGTACAAATTAGTAAAATTTGGATTTTCTCATATTGTTACAGGTTCATTAAATAGTATAATTTTATCGATAAATAAAAAGATATATAAAAGTAATATTAAGAGCTGTACTTTAAGTGTTCAGAGATGAGAGTTCGTCTATTCCGTAAGCGTATAAAGAGTGGTATATTTAAAACACACGAGTCATGGAGTCTGGTACCCGCGAGGTACGGGTCCATGGCGCGCTGTGACGCGAGGTGACGTTTGTGCTCGTGTCGGCTAGGGCTCGACGTACGGCGGCGCCGGGTCGCGCTACCCCACGGCGGCCGACTACCACGCGTCGGCGCCCGCCGCCCAGCCGCCAGGTGTGCACCACCCAACACACCCAACTCACCCGCACCACGCGCCCAAACACTTCAACGCCAACGAGTTTAACAAGGAGTGGCCCGCCGCGTAGGCACACACCACCCCCCCCACACAGTCAGTCCCCCCACCCATCACACACACACAGACACACGACACGACGTATCGCTCGCATATTTTAACACTAATAGGGTAGTTTCCAGGGTCAAAATAATTACATTTTATTTAGTCCGTATTTTAGATTATAAAAAAATATTGGACACGTATTTTTTCTTTTTTCGATTAAATAAAAAATAACAAAGATATAGCCCATTAAAGTTACGTGTGACGTCATCTAGTGCGAAAAAATGCAGCACGGCGTGACGTTATACGTAACTTTAATGAGCTATATCTTGGTCATTTTTGGTTTAATTTACAAATAAAAGAATACGTATCGCTTATTTTTGAATAATCTAAAGGACGGACTTATAATTTTTTTTTGTCAACTAGCCTATTGTTTCATAAAGGTACGTAGAAGTAGGTAGAGTGAGCCCTGTAGTTAGTACGCTGCCGCGAGGCCGTCCGTCCGGCGCGCACTCTGTACCCTCCCCGCTAGTTCGTACCATAGTCCCGCTCACCTCGACGTATCACACAAGTGCGTGCCTCGGACCGAGCGCTCCACTCCATCTATCGATTCTTCGATTAGTCGATTCACTAAACAACTAGGCGGAATATAAGAATAATTAGTATATATAAATGTTTTTGTTAAAGTATGCTCCCTGACGAGTGCGACGATTTGAATTAACATTGTTTGTAAAATTTTCTCTTTAAGACGTAGAGTAGTTTGTGTGTTTTTGGATTTTTCACGAACAAAACGACATGAAATGTGAAAATCTGCTTAATTATAATTACAGCAATGCAACAATTAATATTTACGATAACAGACTTTAATGTTAAATTAAAAATAAATTGCATGCAATTATCTAAATAAAGCCTAGTTAAGGCGTTTATGTAATTAAATTAAAGTCACCGACGACTGCATTAACACAAACCCACACGCGTAAGTAAGCGTTATTTTTAATAAATAATTAAAAATATTGAATAGTTTAACAATAACATTGGAACTATTAGGTGTTAAAACTCTTTGTCTACTAATTTGATAAGGTTACTGTCACACTTCGCAACTTTTGGCACTCGGCCGTCTCTGAACGCTATTTGTGAACGAATGATATTAAAACAATCGATACGGCACGGTTCACTCACTGTCGACTGTCGTGGCTCGCGTGGCTCACGTGGGTCACGTGGCTCACGTGGGTCACGTGGGTCACGCCACGCACGCGAGTCACGCTACACACGCCCAGAAGATTTCGCGACCCCTCTTCTAAAGCTGAACGACGCTGTATAATTCGCGTGTACATTGATTGTACACATTTTTTTTTAACTTTGCTTTTAATCTATTTGGATGTGGGTTTTTTTGTGAAAGATTAATTTTTACTTGACACAATATTTCGAATGTTTTAATATTCGTTTCGGATATATTGTAGTAATGATTTATTTGAATATCGTAAGTAGTAGGGCGGTAGGGCGGGACGCGGCCGCCGCCCGCACTTCGCCGCACGGTCTCATGGCGCACATTTGACAGACACTGTTAAACAAGGCCAATTTAGGGAAAATGACCTAAAAGAACTTAACTTAAGCTAATAACTTGTATAAATATTTGGTATATATATCGGTATGTATGTTTAATGTTAGAATTTTGGTTATTTACCACACACTAGACTTAGGAAAACGGTAGGCATGTAATGAGATAATTATGTGTTAATATTAAACAAAACATAGTGACTGAACGTGATTTTAAATATTTTTAATTATTCCCGTTTTTAAAAAGGGAACAATTTTCTGTATAAATATTCGTAATTTTAATTTGTTTTCTTATATGCATTTTAGTTTTTTATCGCAATTTTTAAGTTGATACTATTATTATATGGAATTTATACTTTAATGAATTAAATTTACCTGCCAAATTGTTAACGAGCAAACGATGTTGTCGTATGTTAAGTAATGTCGCTCAAGCATTTAGGATATAGAGGTTGGTAGGTACGCAGAGCTCGAGCCGGCCCCCCTCGCGCCCAAAACTACACAACTGTACATATATATACTTACTTGTGTGTAAAGCATAATTTTAATCGATTCTCTCGTCACATAGTTTTAAAGTTTTAATTTATGTGATTGCCAAATATTTTTAAAACTGTATAGAGCTTTCGACGGCCGCTACGGCCTGTATGTTAGTCGTATCGTAATCCCGACGCGTGTCCGGCACGCCCGCCATGCCCCGTTACAAAGTGAGTTATAATTTAAAATAACATTGTTAGATTAAATTTAATGTTAGTCCTTTACTGTACTATATCGCTCAATCGTTTGACCGATCGACTGATTAAAATTTTAGTGATAAGCTAAGTAATAATCGCGGGTGTGTGGCGGGCGGTGCCGGCCGAGCCGGCTCTTGTGTATACACGTTAGCGTTACGGACCGACAGAGACTGGTTCTTTAAGTTATCGTATGAGTAGTAGCGACGCGACGCCTCTCACATTGTTGATAAATGTTTTAATAGAACAATTGTTGATGATTACATTGAATGCATAATTTGATCGTTTAGAATATAGGGTTATTTAAGATCGCTCCATAAGTAAAGTATAATTTATCTATTGAGGAATATTGTGAGGTGTATAAGCAAATGTTATAAGTGACTAGCGGTCCGGGGCGAGGGGTGCTGTGTCCCAAATTAACGGTTAAAACATAGTGGAAGAAGCCTTTTTAAATTGTGATGTTCATAGTTAAACGCGCATACATTTCTTATAGCTCTTATAATATATAACAGACTCGACTGACACTCAAATCTGTATGTAGGAAGTGAAACTCGTACCTTATAACAATATAATGAAATAATATAAAGTAATGGAAGTCGTTGCGCGAGACTGGCCATTATAGGTTACTGTTAGATGTGCCGCTTTGTACCGCTTGAATAACTCTTCGTTCCTATGTTAGTTAGGTTAATTTGTCTCGATTCATTCCTGATTAATTTTATCGTACTCAGCATATAGTTAGGCGTTCGTTTCGGTATCGCTTTTAATACAATTTGCATTTGTTCGCACTAACCCCCGCACGCTGGCTCCCCTGCTCATGACTCATCGGTTGAGTGACGTCCCTTGTACCTTGTACCCTGTACCCTGTACCCTTGTATCTCGTGCGTGTACCCTTGTCCCCTCGGCGATATTCAGTTCGCGTATAATATAATGATACATGATCTTCCATTCTCAGTTACGTTAATTACTGTAGGTTTAATGTACAACCACCGATGATACGAACTAAATTGTTCACATCTGTTTTAATATTAGGAAACGATGCCTTACAAAAAGTTAAGTGAATATAGAGATGATTTATATTATGTTATTTTCAGTGATAATGATTAGCACTAAGGTGTTAGGCAAGGGCTCGGCCCCACCCACAAACATTTGGAACAATTTAAGAACTTAGTTTGTAATGAACCAACGTGGCAATCTTCTTATTAACATAAAGAATATAATTTATTTAATAAAGTATAATATGTATTAGAAATTTTAGATTTACTCAACATTAAACTTAGTGCAAATTATTGTGAAAATCAATTGAGACTATTTATATGGGTTTTAATTATTATTATATAGGAGAAGAGCATTAAATATTGGATGAATTTATTAATTAAAATAGTTAGCAAAATACAAATACGATAAGACTCGTTAGAGGCTCGTCTGTCAAATGTGGTGTTCACGGGAGCGAGCCCGCGCGCCCCGACTCTACCGCCCGCGGCCTGCAGCACTCACCGACACTGACACTGCGTCGACACCGACACCGACACTGACGTCGCACTGACACTGACACCGACACCCGTGAGTGACGACACTTGCATCCTTTGCATTTTAATATTACACTCGGTAATATCGACGTGAGATATGCAGCTGTATCTTAAAAATAATGTTTATGAAATAATATTTTAATCATGGCTTAACTGTAGTACTGTTGCGTAGTTAAAACTTTCGACTCTTGTTTGTATTACTTTATATAATAGTGTACGCGGTTTTTATATGTGTATGTTTATTCAGTAGTATATAAAGGAAATAATGTTTGTGTAAAAGTGTATTTTGGTATATTGATAAAGTAACGTTAGCCGGCGAGCACGCGCGCGGTCCCGCGAGCGGGCGGGCGAGGCCGCGGCGCGTGCTAGTATTCATTAATATATTTATCATCGTAATTGACTAATTATACAAGACCCCTAGTGTTAAACGTTAGATTAGCAGTCGACTCATGTTTAAGTTCACTGTCTATTACTCGTCTTAAAATTAATTCATTTGCATTTAAATGTATATCAGAGGACCGGGCCTACCCCGGCCCTATCCTGTTAACTGTAGTCTTTTCGAAACTTATTTTAAAAACAATGCAGGTATTATTAAATATAAAACCTCATATTTATACTAGAATTTAATATAAATGTAATTATTGATCCCGAGTAAAATAAATTTCACGGGCTTTACAATTAATTATAACATTAATTATTATAAAACCTAGGGCAAGTTGTTATTTATTTCTGTTTTAATTAAAATTTTGATGTTGATTATTTTTTAAACTATTTTTCTTTATAGTAAATAAAAGTACATAATTCTCGATCGATTAGAAACAAAATTGTTAGGTGAACTATCGACTGATGTACAATATTTAAAGTAATGTTTACTTACAACAGTACCTATATAAGTTTTAATTTAACCCGGCGCACTACGGGCCGGCTATATTTATACACACTTGTATTAATTTCCTAAAATGTAATTAATTGGAAGCGGCGACCGCGACCGAGCCACAAACTAAGCATGTTACAATTGTAAGACTATTATCTAGATTTGTTGTAATGTTGTAATGTGTAACTACTATACTTAGCCCTAACGCCGATATCGGAACTAGCGGGGCGCGGCCGGCGTGACGTCACTCAGTGCACTCGTGACGTGACGTGACGTGACGCGACGCGACGCACGCGGTGACGACACGCTGTGCCATACGCGCACCACATAAGTTTACTTTATGTTCGTATAAAAAGGAAAATTATGATAGACTTAACACGTGCGTCCTTATTGTTTCTTTTTTACGATGATTACCTAATGATAATTAGTTAATTACGGTTTTAATTATTAATTTTAACCGAAGCACTAAAGTAAGACGAAGCTTGTACGCGATGATAAATTGATGTAATAAGTGCTATCACACATAACACTGAGGTCTTTCGGAAGTAGAAATTATGCATTATTCATATTAGGTACTTTGGGTATATATATATTTAGTGTTAGTTTTAACTGGTAATATAAGTATGTAGTTTATAATGTAATGGAAAGAAATAAACACTTTTGTCGTAGTTTCCTATTATTAAGCTTCTTCTATCTTAATGGATTAAGTAATTACTACTGGTTGATTAATAAAAATATTAATATTACCACTGCAAATATTTGAGATATCTTATGATGAAATATATATCTACTTTAAGGACATTATAAAACGTAGATAATTAAAAGAAATCAAAAATTTCAAAATAACTCTGGCATTTTTAATGTTTCGTACACCACCCCCTTTACCCATGAGTGAAGTGTTCCTTGACTAAAAATTCTTAATCAGTTATCATAATTTTTGTTTTTATCAAAGACATTACAAGTAAACACACAGTATCCATAATAGTCTTACACTAACAGAAGCGATACTAACACAGAAAGAGAGAGATGGAACGATCAATTTGCCGTTTCCATTAATTATATTGCCACTATATAAACGTAATATAGTAAGTATATATGTATATTTATACACTTGCTCTGCACATAAACACTATTCACGAGGTGAAGTATATACTGTTCTACTCTTGTTTGTCCCTTCATCTTAACACTTAACTTCAGTAGATGATTGGTGATGTGGGCTCCTGAAAGTAAGTGTATGTCTTGAGCAATCTTTTATCTCTTTCTTTTGTATGTAAAGTCAGCATAATTCAAGCTTCAAATCGCAGGTAAATCTGGTACATTCAGATGTTACTTACTACATCTGCGCTAAAGAAAGCGATCCTAGTAACTCCACCAATATGAATACATCTCTAAAATGCAGCTCATTTTCGATATGTGGGTTCGATTCCCACACTTAAAACTATGTGTTAATTCACAAATGGTGACTCTACTAAGACAACACAATTTTGTCGAACATTACAATTTTAAACATCTACGTCGAATTTTACAAAAAACATCCCTATCGAACTGAGCAGTAGCAGTTAGCTAGCATACGCCTCTGAACGTTATTTTTTTTTTGCTAAATTCGACGTAAGCGGTTATAGGGTTAAAATGCTCGACAAATTTAATTTTTACTTATGTCTATGTAAAGGTTGGAATGTACATACTTACATCATGATTGCGCTATGCATACACTTACTTCTGTAGTCGCATCACAGCTAGCTTTATACTGACTTACGACTGTACGGCAGAGGGCGACGGTGTGGGCAGTAACGCTGGCAGTCCCAAGTACATGAACGTGCCGCAGATGTCTGACGCCATAGGGACTCCGCCGCAGGTCCATACACTTCCCATCTATGTAACTGTTAGCAAAGAGCTCTTGATTGATATGCTGCCCTAGTACTTTGCTTCTATATCACTATACTTTGGGCCAAACCCTTAACTATGTACTCGTATCTGTTAGCAAAGAGCTCTTGATAGATATTGCTGCCTTAGTACTTTCGCATCTATTTGCTTATATCTATCTCTCTATATACTTTTGGTCCAAACACTTGTCTGTCTATGTAGGTATCAGTTAGCAAAGAGCTCTTGATATGTTGCCTAGTAATTTCTAATCTATTTGCTTCGATCTCTATATATCGGTACTTTTGGTCTAAACACTAACCTCTATCTATGTATGCCTAGTACTTTCTCATCTATTTGCCTCTATCTCTATAAAGGTAATCTTGGTCCAAACATTTGCCTGTCTCTATGTATGTATCTTTTAGCAAAGAGCTCTTGATAGATATGCTGCCCTAGTACTTACTCATCTATTTGCTTCTATGTATCTTTCTGAATACCTTTCTGAAGGGCCGTATTTTCAATCATCAGTTAATCGGAAGATAAACACTTTACCTACAAGGGACACACACATTTGTGTGACAGCCCAGCAGAAAGTTCTTTGTGTCCGTTTCGATCAGCACCAACTTCCATGGTAAGACAAAAATGCACTAGATAGGGACTCGCTGGGACGCGTCACGTCTGTGTATGGATACGCATACGTATCCCAATTTTCTGTCTGAGTTCTTTATCTGATGATTGAAAATCGATCCAAAAAGTATCACGTATATTATGTATAATTATGTAGGCGTACAGTATAACAGTAAATAGCCATCTCACGACAGAAGATCAACCGTAAATATAACATACGTATATAAATGTAGGTAAACAGCCATAATAGTTAAATAGCCATAGTAAATCCAACGGAATAATTCGACAGGTACCGATGATGTATTGCGGAGGCATGGTGTCGCCACAGCCGTCGTTTTGTAACGTGTCTGACATATCCGCGTCTGCATCAGGTTCACAATCCTATCCTACTCCACATCCCACCATCCTTCATGTAGCTCAATATAACACAGACATTATTAGATAAAAGTCAATAAATAATATCACTACATGGAAAGGGCATTCGGTAGACAACTTAGGATTGATATTTGGAGGCATATTTTACAATGTAGATAGATGTTGCATCTAGGATACGCTGGTGTAATGTGTGATCAATAACAAATACTATAATAGTAAGATATTATGTTGGATTTTATCAGTATCATAATGGTCACGATTAAATCAGAGTATGTCTTTAACTTTAGCTGGAAATGTTATACTCGAACCCCTGGTGAGAGGAAAGTGGTGCGTGGTGCGGTAAGTTTTACTGTTTATTACTTATTTTATTTAATTAGAATGTTGAATACTTAGTATTTGATCTGCCTTGGAATTATTGCTTTGGAGTCTATTAAATTTGACAGAAGTGGTAATGTTATGTTTGTGTTAACAGGTGATGACTATGAGTACACCGGGGGTTCAGGTGACGGCTACCAACGGGCATCGAAGCGCAGCTACCATGGCTCATCGTCAGGTGGCACTGCCTCCGCATCCTCCTACCATCCCTATCGGCGTTAACGAATGAGCCGCCGCCGCGAGCTCCCAGTGATCCTGCCACCCTGGTAACTCGGTTACTCTACGCACCAATGTTTGTTAGTCTACGTGGGTTATTTTACTTGCATTCCGAAACCATATAGTTAATATATTTCGTACTGTATCTAGGTTAGAAAGTCGCGTAGCAATCTTATCTTGTAAGCGCAGCAGTCCACCGCCCACACTAGATGTCGCTACTGGGCGGCCTGAGTTAATTTTAACTTGCTTTAAAATTTTTGGATATAATAATAATAATAAGTCACTCGCAGCTTTATATAAAGTTTTTAAGTTTATGTATACAAATTAGGTTAATGATCTATAACATAGACAACTCCGTTTATTAACAAACATTGTCGTATATTTTACTTGTAAAATATTATATCTTTTTTCTACGAACGCAATCATTGAGTTTGTAAATTGTTTTTAACGAAAACGGTTTGTAAGGGCCTCCATTGTAGCGATTGTTGATAAAGTTTACTTGTGGTTTGACTCAACTTTTTGACTTGTGTTTATCGACAGACACCTGAGTAGACGCGTTGTGCGGTTAGACTTGCTGACATGTAATGTTGTAGAAGGTGGACCTTACAAATCGTTTTATCAATTATTAAGTTAGTAGAATAGTTTTCTTTTGGATATATTTGTGTTGCGTGGGTTGATTGGACGTTTCGATCCAATGAGCTTTTATTTGAAGAAACTGAAAATTCTCAGTTGTAATATAGAATTTTATCATAAACCTACAAATAGTTCCCAAACTTTCTTTTTTTATGCGTCTGTTTGTGTTCTGATTACTTCATCTTTTAGCCATAAGCAGTTGAAGAATGCCAGGTATTGTGTCTCTATCGTCTAAATGACTTATTTAATGTAACTCTTGTATTATAAATTTTGCTCAACATTTCTGTCAGACTTGGGAATCAATTTTTAATATCTTAAGGACGTAAGTTGAATACTGTATTTACAAACGATAGGTATATATAAAATACAATTTTATCAACTGTTGTGCAGAGTCATCTCGCTTGTATTCATTTGTCGAGGGATGAACTACTTCTGGGCTTAATTGTATGTCAGATGTACCACCGTTGCAATGCGATGTCCATATGAAATATTTCGCCCTAACTAGGAACTAAAAAGATTGACTTATTTTTCTAATATTTACTACTAGACTTTAAGCCAACCATGAAGCATGGTTAACAAATTCTCTGTGACTTGAAGAAATCATGTTCGTAACGTAGGTTATTGTTAATAAAAGAGGCATTTATGATTATAATGGTAAATCCCCTCTGAGTAAATATCTTGGACTTGGGTTACATGGTTTTTGAGAGATTATATTAAATTCGGAGCAACCACGTTCCCTATGAGTTTGGTGATGTCTAACGTTCAACCTCTCAAACATTTCTGTGAGATTGTTTCACAATGTTCTCTCTTAACGCGTGTATTTTTGTTTACCTGAATAAAAATACTAATTATTTTAAGTTTTATTTTTAAATTGACTGACAAGACTGTCGCCATATCCTCCTTGACCGTAGCACTTACTCTACTTAGCTATAGTTACTACGTAACACTATTATACAGGTATATAAATTAATAGACGTACGACTTTTTTTATAATCTTGTTTTTATTTTTGAATCATTTTAAATTACATTTTATAATGCGAGTAGGTAGGCCTTGTTAATATTTAAATAATGTACGATTAAAATTTAATGACATTGGGTAAGTACAATCAAACATAGATCAGAAGTTAAAAATGTATGTAATTAAAATTAATGTTTATAATTTTTAACGATGTAATATAAAATAGAATTTAATGTACATTATTATATTAATTTTAAATCGTTTAAAGTTACACCGATGGACAGGTAATTAGGTCAGACGATATTTAGTATAGAAATTACATCTAGATTTACCTATTATTTAATATTAGGCTCTAAAATTAAGAGGTCATAATACTTTAGCACACATGAATTATAATTATAGTTTAGCAGTTCGACTCCGGCCCATAGATATAATTATAGCCACCTACACCTTTACACCTAAGTTATATAACTTTGGCTTAATTTTTTTATATAAAACGTGTTCTTTATAATAAATTAGTGTTACGGAAAATTCTTATGTAGAGAATCGTCTAAATAAATTGTGTAAATTTAATTTTCACATTATTTTATTCGAATCTTACACTAGGATAATTTATTCTTAATATAAATGGACAGACAAATTTTTATATAATTTAATTACATAAGTGTATAATTAGCATATTTGAATTTATAAACGCGTGTGATGCGTCTTTTTCCTTAATTACAAAAGCGATTTTGGATGTGCATATTTATTATGTGACGAATATACTTCTACTTCGAATGCATCAACACTGTGACATTATATTACGAAAGTGGGTACATATAAGCGGGTCGGGTAAGGCACTAGGACAGAAAGCCAAAATTTCAAATGTTGATACAATTTATACTGGAATTGACAAAATTGTTCCTTTGGAAGAAAAGGCCACGAATAAGACGGCCATGTTGGCTTGGTTTTTCTGCGACTGAAATATCGTTACATAATAATTAGGTACTGGTAGCAATTTACAAAATGGCAGAAACATTTATAAATAATTAGTCAAATATAATTATGATAATTACAAGCTATTGGACAGCAAAATCGGCTTTCCATATTTATGTCAGATTTTCACTAAATTCTTCTGAAGAAGTAGGTAAGTACATCTAAAGGTAGTTTCACCGAAAAACGTTATTACCAGAAAGTCTTCTTGGGTTACCTGTCATTGCGAAATTGACTATATGTTACAAGGACCACTCACATGGAAGCCAAAACTGGAAACTATAGCTACCTGACAATTTGGAATTGAGGGTAGGACGTAGGTACACAAACGCTTACAACACTAGAAACAATGTACGAATTAATTTTAATGGAAATGTTTTGATTTGGGTGCACAGATAAGACGCACCGGGCATTGTGGTTTGAGAGAGCTTGATTTATTTCAGCTATGCCAAGCACCCTCAAGTCAAACTTTCAAGGTTATAGCGAAAAGGCTTAAGTCTGTCAGTGCTGCAGCTCTTGAATGACTAGAGAGAGACATCTTCAGGCATCACCTTGTTAGATCTACAACTGATTTTCAAGTCTACTTGTTCTTATTTACAAAACGGTGTTTTGTTGAGTGCAGTCGTAAGTCGCACCTATAACTGGAATACTTAAGTCCTCTATACCTTGAGCTTGAATCTATGTGGATAGGCAAACATTTGGAGAGTAGGTACATTGATTTCTATTTGACATCGATGACTACACGAAAGAATATTGAAAGTCTGGAGCGTCATCGATGACTAAGTACAAAGAATATCGAAAGTTTTGAGCGAACTATGTTCGATCCCAGATAACAATGCAAAGTTGCCAAACTTGCAGCAAGTTTAAATCAAACTTGCTAGTTTCACTGTGACAAACTTGCATGAAGTTGGTTTTTCAAAGGATTTGGATGACGACGAGCACAGGTTGGTGGTCGGTCGACCTAGTTACAGCAGGAGGTGCTCGACGACCAACTGTTGTCGGACCACCAACCTGTGCCTTGTACCTGTGCAACCTTTGCGAAACTAGCAAGTTTGATTTAAACTTGCCGCAAGTTTGTTGCTATCTGGGATGCTAAAGTCCAGTAGCGCGAGCACCGGCGTGGTAAGTGCGGTGGTAGGACGCACCTGGAACTGCCATAGGTACTCAAGTCCTCAATAACTTGAGCGTATGTGGGTAGGCAAACATTTAGATTACAAGGCATCGATGACAACTTGTTTCACAATGATTACACGAAAAAATATTGTAAGTCTTGAGCGAACTATTTCCGTTTGCTGAAGTCTGGTAGCGAGAGCACGGGCGTGGTGAGTGCGGCGGTGAGTCGCACGGAGGCCGCGTCTCATGGCGCGTTGGCGGAGTGGCGGCGCGCAGAGCAGTTGGCGCAGTCGCAGGGCCGCGGCGCCGCGTCCGCCGGCAGGTGCGCGTGTGCAGCTCGGTAACACAGCTCGCGGTAGCGGGCGCAACCTGGAATAGGAGAAGGGTTTGTTTAGTGAGAGCAGTGTTAACTACCATGCCAACCAAGCGTTAGCGATAGTCGGAATGAGAAGCGAATGTCACTTGTCTACGAGGATTAGTTCCAATCGCCAATCTCAGTACCTATATTATAGCCTACTCCTAAGGGTAGAAGTGGCTTCATACTGAGGTTGGCAATTGGGATTAACCCGCCTGCCTGGTACCGGTGCCTCACCTCGATGGCGATTGGGAATTTTACACAAAATAAATCCTATTCGCCACCGGAAAGGAAAATGCTGCGTCGACCGTGGTGGTGAATGGCTTTTTTTTAAGGTGGCAATACAAATTGATGAATGAAGTGATAGAAGTGATAGAGCCCGATAGAAAAAAACATTCCAACATGGAATGATGGAATCTAGCAGGACAGTCGATCGAGCTACCTACTGTATAGACATGGCATTTTACAGTAGCTCGATCGACTGCTACATTCCATTACGGTGGTGGTGGATGGTTATACCAAGACGAAAGCTCGACGAAGTGAAAGGTGTCCGTTTCGATGGCGCGGCCAATGAATACAGATTTATAATAGAAGCGCATTTCTTAAGGATTTCGTGTGCCGATTCCAATGTCAGTGTAGTTCGTAGTTGGCGGCGCTGGCGTCGTTCTCCGTCTCTTGCGATAGGTACCTACACAGGAGAAACGTTCGTCTCTCTTGCACTCGTAGAGACAGCTGTCACAGCGCGACTGCCACGTCGCCAAGCCACAAATCGACAATATGGGTCACAGAAAGTTCGTCTACAGAGCGCCCATAAGAAATGCGCCTCTATGTAAATATCTATGCTCTATGGCGCGACCATCACGATTTTTTTTTTAAATGTTGATAAGATTTTGTAAAAGTAGACTCCCAAAACCATAAATTTGTCAAAGCTATGGTTAAAAAGTTAGGTATAAGGGTTTGATCGTGGCCGCGCCATTGAAACGCTCCGAACCGCGCGGCCACGGACATCTTTAAAACTAAGCATTGCAGAGACCTGAAATTTTGGTAAGTAGGGTAAGGCCACCTATTGTTGACACTCCACCAATTTATTGGCATGCTGAAGTTATTTATCAATAATAAAGTTACCAGTTACCTGATACAATATTTATTTCGGCTAATAAATAGTAGGTTTAATCTTCTATACTACTGGCAACACAGAAACGGTCTCTTTTTAAAGATGGCGTCGCAATAAAAACGTGTTTGTCGTGTTCGGACCTGAATAAAAAAAATATCAAAATTCTTGTATTTTTGCTAAGGTAAGAGGTTCACTAATTTCAATAATATTTGCAAATCTGTTGAGTTTTGGTTACAGATACTGTTTAATTCGATTATTTAGTTATTTAGCTTGCATTTCCAATGCTAATTTTTAATGTTTACGCCACTTTACTACACTTTTTTGTGGTGCCAACATTTGGTAGGTACACAAAATATGAATCAAACCTTTTTACTGGCACATGTGCCAATATTAGGTAATTGATGATAAATTTACTTTTAAGACAAAATATACTTTATATCTATTGTTTTTCGATTCAGATTTCAAATAAATGCATGTCGTAAGTTACGAACATATTTTTCCAAATTTTGGCCCACTGCCAATTGTATGAGAAACCATTTATTAGCAGTAGTGTCAATAATTAGTATTTGGGGTGCCAATAATTTTTTATTCTTTATTTTCAGTTATTTTCAAAATGAAGCCTCGTACAAAAAACAATACCTACTAAAATAAAGATTGATAAGGTAAAGCGTAAGGTTTATTCAGAAGAAAATTTGCAAAAAGCGCTTGTAGAAATAACTAAGGGCATGAGTAAAAAACTTGCTGCCAAAACCTTCCAAGTGCCGCGGTCGACCATACAATTCCGATTAAAAAATCCAGAGCATGGCTCTAAACCAGGCCCTCCCACAATTTTAAATAGCGAGGAAGAAGAGGTTTTAGTCAATTGGATCAAACTCAGTAGCCAAAAAGGCTTCCCGAAAAGAAAAGAAGATTTGATAAAAAGTGTTTCGGAGTTTCTAAAAACATCCAATCGGGCGTCTTCTTTTACAAATGGTGAGAAATGGTTTAAATTATTTTTAGCCAGACATCCTACGCTTGCTTTTCGTACACCTGAAGCAGTTACAGCTGCCAGCTCAACAGTGTCAGAAAATGATGTAAGAGGATGGTTTAGGCAAATCAAAGACTACTTTGATGAAAACAATTTGTTTCACATACTTTCTGACCCAAGACGAGTATTTAATGGAGATGAAACAAAGTTTGTTTTGTGCCCTAAAACGGGTCTCGTTTTGAGTTCAAAAGGAGAAAGAAACGTGTATGAAGTTGATCACGCCCAGGCCAAAACTTCGTTGACTGTTATGTTTACTTTTTGCGCAGATGGCAATCTTACTCCACCGATGGTCATTTTTCCTAATAAAAGATTACCTGCAGAAATAACTACTAAAATTCCTGAAGATTGGGGCGTGGGTCTTAGTGAGAATGGGTGGATAAATTCAGATATTTTTTACGAATACATTAAGAACGTTTTACATCCCCATTTGGTCAAAACAGGCATAATATTTCCAGTCATTCTTTTTGTAGACGGTTACAAGTCTCACCTTACTTATGCCATGAGTGAACTTTGTTCTACTTTGCAAATAGTTTTGATTGCACTTTATCCAAACTGTACAAGGCTTTTACAGCCTGCTGACGTTGCCGCATTCAAGCCTCTAAAAACAGAATGGCAAAAAACTGTATTGGAATGGCGTAGAACAAATCCATCACAGGCACTCACTAAGACTCAATTTGTACCATTGCTTAAAGTCACAATAGAAAAAAGCATAAAACCGAAAACTATTATCAACGGGTTTAGAGCAACAGGAATTTGTCCGTGGAACCCAGAAGCAGTAGACTACTGTAAATGCCTCGGAACTAAAAGCGCAAAAACAACCAAATCTCCTCAGTTCACTAGAGATAACGAGAAATTACTTTCTAAAGATGAATTTGTTAAATTAGTAAGAAAGAATAAGGTTGATTGCATAGAAAAAGCAGAGTTAACATCAGAAGAGTCCATTGAGATGATAAAGAGAATCTGGCATTTCTTCGGCACACAATCAAATCACAAAGTCGCAAAATCACAAAACACCATTTCTCAACCCCAAAATCTGGAAATCATAAATAAAGATTATGACTTTAGTCATTTGGACATCGAGAATATGCAAATAACTATTAACGATTGTCCAAATAGTATTGTTGAACCCGAACAATCAAAGTTAGTCTCTATTTCGGAAGAAATTGATTTTGAAAAAATCGTAGAGTGCTCAAATGAGGGGAACAAGACAATTGAAGATTTATCACAAGAACCTCATTTTGAATTAATAAACCACAGTGTTCAAATACATAATGCACCTGAAGACCAGAATATATATAGATTTACCAAAGTCTCAATCAGTACAAATTATTTCAGTTCAATGTAATCCATCCCTTACAGCTTCAATGCCTATGAAAAATCTTACTCCCGTTAAGTTAAACGATATTTTGATATTACCTAATACACCGATAAGAAAAGGAGTAAAAAACTCTGTTAAAACCCCGTTTGTACTAACTTCGGCACAGTGGAAGGCACAAGAAAGTGAAAAAATCAGAATAAAAGAAGAAAAAGCAGAAGGGATCAAGAAAAGAAAAGAAGATAGGGCACGAAAGAAAATAGAAAAAGAGAAACGACCGGCGCCAAAGAAACAAAACAAAAATAAGGCTAAAGACGAAATATCAAAGATATTATTTTCTGAGAAATTTTATAAATTTGATAGTGAAGATACCATTGTTGAAAATAAAGAAAATGATCAGGGGTTAATTGAAATAGACAGAGAGCATAGAGGAGGGAGTATTGGTAATAGAACATATACCACTGCTGAAATAGAAAAAATGTTGACTGAATTAGATGACTAATACAAAGAAACGATCTCAAAATGTTGACTGAATTAGGTGATTAGTACGAACGATCTCAGTTTATTACTTTTTATAGTGTGCGTTCGCGCAGCGGAATGTTGTTGAATTAAAAGATTTTAATTATGCAGATATTTAGTGTATGACGTCGTATAATTGTGTATGGTAAAAAAAAATTTGTGCACGCAGCCATTGTGGAGAAATTCACCAAAAACTGATTCCGCTGGGCGAACGTTGTCCTAGCGGAACTTTTTTTAATCCATTGACTTTAGAAGAAAAGAGATGTGTCCAAAAATTAGTGTGTATTTGTGTGTAATTGTGTATGTATGAATAAAATTAGTGCATGCATAAACTTCGGAGAAATTCAAGTTTCCGCTACGCGAACGTTTGGCCATTAGCTAGTTTTCATATAAAGCGCTTACATAGAGAGCTGTAGATTTTTACATACGTTGTTTTGAATTTGTTTATATTTGTTTAAAAAACAGATTTAGAAAAAATCGTAGGGCTTAAAAGATAAAAATATAAACGTAAAATATGCTTATTAGGTCTAAGTTCTTAAAGTATGCACTTTGGGGTCTAGATTTTCACGTTTATACAAACCTTGTAAGTGTCTACAACATGTTGCCAAGTATCAATGATGTTCCGTTAGTAATTAAAGAGTTATAGGACAATTTACCATGAATAGATCACTGTTTACAAAGCAGTCAAATATCACGACGTTCTTAAGGAATTGCATGGTAAAATGTATGCCAATAATTAGTGTATTCATTCAACTATTCACATGCAAAATTTCATGTCATTAAATTCAGTAATTAAAGAAAAACAATTATAATACTGACGAAGCATCGAAAACCTACATAACCCGACCAAGTTTGGATAGCTACAAAAAAGCGGCCGTGCAATATATTTAGGTAACATCCCAAAATTTACAGTATAATACCGGTATTGAATTGGTATAGGTGATAACACAATTGTTGTTTCGATATAATTTATAGGTCATTTACTTTTGTACACCTACTTTTTTAAATGTATTTGACTATGACAGAAAGTAGGTACTATTTACGTAGGTAGGTACTTTATTTAAGTAGGTATGCGCTTGAGACTTGAGATATAATCTAGATATATTATTAAAATTTAAGCCAAATAAAATTCATACAGCTAATTTCTATTGAAGAGTTCACGGATCAGAATTCTAACTATAGACCTCTTAGGGAAATTAAATAATTACCACATGTAAATACTACTGTTTAGGTAAATATTTATCATATTGTAGCTTATTACACTATTTAACCAATGGACTAGGTATGCACGAGCGTTCCCCTTTGCAACTTTAGTGGATCAAACAATCTAATAACTTAAAAAAAACTACTGCTTGAATCGATTTTTTAATTTATGTATACCGTTGCACTGGTAGTGACTTATGTATGTGAGCGTGTTCCCCCGCACCCCACCAAAATATGCAGAATTATTTTAAAGCGGTACGCTAGTCCTTTGGTTAAATAGTCTAAGTATTGTAGTTATGAATTGATCAAAAAATATATTCTAGTGTGAAAAAATAAACAACGCGCTGCGCGCAACGAGCGATAGGCGGCTTCCCGCTTGAAACGGTACTTCCATCCTTGAAGAAAAGAGAGGGCAATATGTTTATTAAACCTGTTTTAGTTAAAACACATTTAAGTCCATTGCTGTCGTTGTAAGCGTTTGTTAACGTTATTATAATTACATAATTATGTAATATGTAATTAAAAATATTTTTGTACACGGATATTTAAATACTTGTTAATTGAAGATTTATTTTTATCGTAGATAGTGGCGTTATTATTTAAAAATATTTTTAATTCAAGAAATGCAATTGTTTTATTTTTTCCTAACGCTTGTGTACGCAACTGTACCATATTAATAAATAATATATCGCACACCTAGCGGTATAATGACACATCTACTTTTTTCTTATTTTACAGAAATGAGGGTCAAAGATTTTACAAATGTTTGAAACGAAGTTATGACTTCATTTTACGTTATATAATGAATTTTATGGTTTTAGCAACTAGTATAGACCTTAATAGATACTTAGGGATAAAAAAATACACTTCAGGTTTCCAGGAGTTGCTTCATAACAGTCAAAAAAGAAGAAGAGCCATGCAATTGTGCCGTTATACTTTTAAAAACTTCCAAAAATGTCATATATGCCCCCAAAGCCATTATTAAACAGGATTTGAAAACCAAGAAATAAAGACATTTGCTTAATAGAAAACAACAGTTTTTATTTGAAATCAACATGCCTACATAGGCTGCACTAAAAGTATCGGGAATGGAATATTTCCACTGTTCCTGTCATATTAAAATATTTTTAATTGAAAACTCCTTGGTTTTAAAAATCGAATACCATTTATTTATTTAAAAAAAGATTCTCGGTCTTGTCACAAGGTTTTGTCAAACTTGTTTAGTCGCTGAGGAAATGGAATTGATTCGAGAAAATTCAAGAGCGATGATTTATTATGACTTTCGAAGTGGTTTAACACAAAAACAGTGTGTTGATCGGATGATTTCTGCATTTGGTGATGAAGCCCCATCCAAAACCACAATTTATCGTTGGTTTGCTGAATTCAACGTGGACGTGTCAAGCTCAGTGATGATCTCCGTCAAGGTCGTCCAAAAACTGCAGTCACCCAAGAAAACGTTGATGCTGCGCGTAAGCTGATTGAGGAAGATCGACATGTGACATACCGCGAAATTCAGGCAACTTTAGACATTGGCATGAGTCAAATAAAAATAATCTTGCATGAACAATTAGGTGCATAGGGTTCCCACCAAGAACTTAGGGTCCCAAGCCAACCTCACCTGCAAGTGGTGCACCTGCCGATCAACGGACGAGGCTCTGGCAAACAAAATATCCCGATAAGCGGCAATAGGCTCGCCACCTATTACGTGGGATCAAAACACTGGCGAAATGAAAAGTGGGCGTTTAATATGCCTCTGCCTACCCCTTCGGGGAAACAGGCGTGACTCTATGTATGTATGTATGTATGAACAATTAGGTGTAAAAAAGTTGTTTTCCCGATGGATACCGCATTCGCTCTGTGAAGAGCAAAAAGCGGCTCGCGTTACTTGGTGCGTCGGAACTCTCGAAAGATTCCACACAGGATCCTCAAATGCTGTATACAACATCGTATCAGGTGACGAATCCTGGATATACGCGTACGAACCCGAAACAAAAAACCAGTCACGAGTTTGGGTGTTCGAAAATGAGTTAAAGCCAACAAAAATTTTTCGTTCACGGAGTGTTGCAAAAAAATGGTGGCCACGTTTGTCTCCAAAACCGGCCATGTTATGACTATTCCTCTTGAGGGACAAAGAACGGTTAATGCAAAATGGTATGCTAGCATTTGTTTGCCACAGGTCGTTTCTGAACTCCGTAATGAGAACTGCAACCACCGCATCATCCTCCAGCACGAAAATGCGAGTTCTCACACCGCGCACAGAACAAAACAGTTTTTAGAGCAAGAAAACATAAAATTATTAGACCATCCGCCGTACAGCCCCGACCTAAGCTCTAGTGATTTCTATACTTTCCCTAAAATAAAGAATAAATTGCGTGGACAGAGATTTTCATCACCTGAAGAAGCTGTGGACGCCTACAAAACAGCCATTTTCGAGACGCCAACTTCCGAATGGAATGGTTGCTTCAATAATTGGTTCCATCGTATGGAAAATGTGTCAAATTTCGCGGAGATTCTTCGAAAAGCAATAAATACATTTTTAAATAGTAATGTTGTGTCACTTCCTTGATTCCCGAAATTTTCAGATTTTTTTAATATTCGTATTTGTAATTTTATTCAAATAAATTAATATACTTACTTACATAAAAAGTTTATCTAAAATATTATAATAACCTATATTTGGCTCGTGAAACGTTAAGAAATAGTCATCATCAAACTATAATAAATAAAATAAAGAATAATCACGAATCTTCTCTTAATTTTATTGTAAACGTAGGTAATAATCATATTTTTTTATCATCATATTATGGTGAGATAGTTACTCTCAGTTCTAAAAACAAAAGCACTTAAAAGTTTGTCAGTTTAAGTTTAGATAAAGGAACGATAGTGAAATCCAGATCCAGATCAAGGTTTACCTTACTGCTCCGAAATTTTAAGGAAGTTTACTTTACCTTTAAGTATCTTTATTAATTAACTAAGCAGTAAACAAAACTATAAGCATTGCAAGCTTTGTCTCTCTGTAGTTAGCTGTGAGTTAGATTTGCGCATGGAATAAATAGCGATGTCACATTCCTTTGTCTAATGTGCCATTTTGCCAAATGTGTTTTGAATTTTTTTTTAATGTCTACTTACTTACTACGTTAATAAAATGTCACATTTGCCACTTACGCCAAGACAGATTTAGAAGCGATTGCACCTCGCCCGGCACAACTGACAAATAAGCCGTTGTTATGCGCGGAAGCGGGGGGAACGTACTAAGTACTACATTGACACTTAACGCCCTTTCTCAACAAATAGGAAAACTAACACCGTGCCGTTTTACCACTTTATAAATTATACACTTTTTAACACTTAGGCCATAAAAACTCAATTTCGCTTTTTTGTAAAACGTGCCATTATACTGCTAGGTGAGCTATATTGCAAGGTTAAGAACGTTTCTTAGATATATGGCACGGCCGCTTTTTTGTAGCCATCCGAACTTGGTCGGGTTATGTAGGTTTTGGATGCTTCGTCAGTATTATAATTGTTTTTCTTTAATTACTGAATTTAATGACATTAAATTTTGCATGTGAATAGTTGAATGAATACACTAATTATTGGCATACATTTTACCATGCTATTCCTTTAGAACGTCGTGATATTTGACTGCTTTGTAAACAGTGATCTATTCATGGTAAATTGTCCTATAACTCTTTAATTACTAACGGAACATCATTGATTCTTGGCAACATGTTGCAGACACTTACAAGGTTTGTATAAACGTGAAAATCTAGACCCCAAAGTGCATACTTTAAGAACTAAGATCTAATAAGCGTATTTTACGTTTATATTTTTATCTTTTAAGCCCTACGATTTTTTCTAAATCTGTTTTTTAAACAAATATAAACAAATTCAAAACAACGTATGTAAAAATCTACAGCTCTCTATGTAAGCGCTTTATATGAAAACTAGCTAATGGCCAAACGTTCGCGTAGCGGAAACTTGAATTTCTCCGAAGTTTATGCATGCACTAATTTTATTCATACATACACAATTACACACAAATACACACTAATTTTTGGACACATCTCTTTTCTTCTAAAGTCAATAGATTAAAAAAAGTTCCGCTAGGACAACGTTCGCCCAGCGGAATCAGTTTTTGGTGAATTTCTCCACAATGGCTGCGTGCACAAATTTCTTTTTACCATACACAATTATACGACGTCATACACTAAATATCTGCATAATTAAAATCTTTAAATTCAACAACATTCCGCTGCGCGAACGCACACCTTTTTATAATTTTATGAATATTTTGTTAATGTTTACTTAATTTGTTATAATCTTAAAAAGAATTTTCTAAACAATTTTCTTTGGTAAAAATAAATACCCTTTTTTATATTCTTCTCGTATTTTATTTATGAACCTGTAAATGCCTAAATTAAAAACTCCATTCGAAGGAAATCAGTTAATATCACATATCTACCTGGAGGTATGTTATGCCAAGAATAGGTTATGTTCACTGCCAATAAAGGGATTTTCTATGCCAATGACTGGTCTTTCCACTCAACATCATTTAATTTAAAAAAATGTTAAATCAAACTGCTTAATCTTGAATAAAGTGTACTGATAAACGTTCCGTAATGACATCAGAAGAGTTTAAATCCCTCTTCTTTGTTTAAATTTATATTATACGAGCAAAATTAAAAGTGTTAGGGGGATAGCCACTTAAAGTGCCAATAAATGGGTGTTTTACCCTAGGTAACAGATTGAATTTGTAAAAATATAGAAAAAATCCTGAGCTTATATTTTAGGAGCTGTAAGACTAAATAAGCCATGACCGCGTCATTGAAACGGTGAAAAACACATTTTCGCCGATATCTCGCTGTAAAAGCAACGCAGACGTCTGAAGTTTTTGTAAAACCCAGATTTGAATTTGTCAAAACTACTAAAAATAAAACAACAGTTACTTCCTAGGTTCATATTTATTTGAGAGGAAATCATTAAAAATATTTATTTTTTCATGTTCAAGGAGCCAGCTGACGTATAATCCACCGTGTTATGGTCAGCTGACTATGTTTTTCTTTCAAAATACTACATAAACTATACTCTGATAAATTTTCAAATGAGAGGAAATGACTGAAAAACTTTTTTTCTCCATGCGTGGGAGGCTGCCACTGCCCACCCCACCCACGGAGTCGCAGCTAACGGTCGCGAGTATTCATAGTATAACTCCCTTATGCATTTTACGAAGTTTCGATTGGGAGGGTCTTGGTCATGAAAATCTGTCACTGGCTCCTGGACTAGAATACCGTTTGCCAATACCGTGCCGACGTGGGTAACTAGCACGTTAAAACACTTTAAGACTTCAAAATTCTCAGAGTGAATAAGCATCTTGCCTGGACCAGGGGGTCCAGGTAAGATCGCCTGGTGCAAATGAAACCCGTATCCTAGAGAGAGTCCTGAAGGCCTAGTCAAGCGGCATAAACGTTAGACGAATAGAATAGAATACGATAATCAATGTGTGGGGTGCGTCGTAAGCTTATGTCAATCCTATACATTGATTTTCGTATATATAGACTCACGCCTGTATCCCCGAAGGGGTAGGCAGAGGTGTAATATTACACCCACATTTCGCCATGAATTTTTAGGTCCCAACTCCCACGTAATAGGGGGCGAGCCTATTACCGTTCCGCGCACATTACCTACCAGACTCCGTGCTGCTACTGAGAATTTCCTAACGGAAAAACCCAATAACACTGCCCGACCCGGGAATTGAACCCGAGACCTCCCAGTCCCACGCGCACATTTATGCCACGAGACCAACGAGGCAGTCATTGTGTTTCGTATTCTATTCTATTGCCTGGTTGAATTGAAACCCGGAAATTTACCTACAAGTGTGTTTGACTACAGTAACCCTTTTGTCATTGACTTCAGTTTCAAGCACAAACTGTGCTGCCATTGTTGTCATTTGTAACAGAAGAGAACTAGGAAAACTAATAAGTAGGTACCACCAATGTAGGAAGGTAAATACCTGTTGGCGGCAAAGCAAGCCGCGTGTCTGCTGCGAAGCCCCGCTGCGCGAGCCGATCGAGGAGCGTGCTGGCTGACCATCACCGCTCACTGTCGTGCTCCACGCCTGCGACGTACAAAGAATGATTTTTCTAGAAAATAAGGAAAAACGGTAGTTGTACCTATCTACGTGTATTGTAAGTACCTACTTAGATATTGCCTTGCTGGTTCTAGAGAACAAGTTTTGTGCTAGTCTCGAATACGCCATCAGGAGGAAATGAAACTACCTATTTCGTGTTTGGCTCTCATCTCGATTGGATCGGCGTTTTAACTTTGATCGAGTTGCGTGTCGTTTCGCGACAAGAACAATTTCCCTTCCCTTTTTAAAAGCGGATAATTCCTAACGGTTATCGGAGGGTAATGGTCGGCAGACACTATATAGAGACCAGCCCGCCTAGGATACGCACCACGAGATATCACACGCGTCAATGAAGAAATATTGTCGTTATCGGATAATATCTCGTTTTCTTTAACATGCGCGCCACGATAGACAAGCTTCACGTCGAAGAATTCGCTCTCGTTGCACGAGTAACCGATGTTGCCCTTTGAAACATAGAATGTCAATTACGGCATTTATTAATGTAACCACACCGGTTTAGTTCATTCAATTTGTGCTCAAATGGCTCAAAAGACTTGTATCCACCTCTATAGTTTATCATAAATTATGTACTACCTATTTGACATTTGTAATTTGTATATAGGTATTCAATATTGTTTAATTCAAAAGTTGATTAGTTTTAATTCGAAAGTGATGTCAATACCTACAAAGTATTAACAATTGTTAAGTGTTGAATAAGAATGAGGTCCCATGCGCAGCTTCGAAAATAATGATATTAACCTTTAAATAGACAGGCAGGTCATCTGAATGAGGCTCGAGATCCGTGGCAAGCCTTTCTATGAGAAACAGAGCCATTGGTTTTGATATACGCCAAAGCAACTGGAATTCTCTGTCGTTCAACGTAAAAGGGTCACAGAGATCCTTAATTCGCTTTCTTTGCACTTTTCTCGCGTGGCGCTCTTCATATAAGGTTATTAAATAATTATAATAAGGGACTGTCATTTTCTTTATTGTTTTAAAGAAATTTTTAGTTGGTCGTGTAGTTCTCGTCGTATGAAAGCATGACGACTAATGTTCCAATTTTAGTTGTCAAAATTTGTCATAATCGAGTAATATTGGGCCGTCATGTTAAGATTCGTCGAGAGAAATGCCACAGATAAGTAAAAACGACTATTATAGCTACATTTGACATAACGAGTCGAATCGTATGTGTAACCAGCCCGCCACGTTTCTCGTTTTCTTTAACATGCGCGCCACGATAGACAAGCTTCTCGTCGAAGAAATCGCTCTCGTTGCACGAGTAACCGATGTTGCCCTTTGAAACATAGAATGTCAATTACGGCATTTATTAATGTAACCACACCGGTTTAGTTCATTCAATTTGTGCTCAAATGCATGAAGGTATAGATAAACATGGAGGCCACAGCTGCAACAAAGCCTTGAGTCAAATACCTACATTTCTCTATCTCACTCTCTGTGGTCTGACCTCTCATTTTAGCGTGGATTTAGTATTGCTATCTTCTTATTAAAATCTCCGAGTAAGCTCTTAAAAAGAGCCGACATATTAAGCAAATCAGAAGTTTACACGGTCAATTAATGTGTATTTAAATCAAGAGTTGAAATCCAATCACTTGTTAAAACTCCCAATATTGTAGGTCTCGAACGCTTATAATCATGGTTGGCGAGACAGTGAATTATAATCCCATTTCCTAAGGATTTGGTAATGTGGCAACATTGGCCACCATATCGCACCTTTAGAATTGAAGTGACTTAACTCAAAAATTTAGGAAAATGAGTTTAATACACTGAACGATTTGTAAACACCTATTCTATCAGTTTATTAAAATTAAACCGAAACTTTTGGGCCAGAAAAGGACAAACGTACTATTTCTGTCTCTTTTAAATCACGCCATACCCGCGGGTCCCTCAGTATTAAAGAACCCGATTCAGTGTTGCGACGATAGTGCTAAACGGTGGGTTTTGCGCTAGCGCTCTGTAAGCGACGTAAACCATATTCCGCCGTTTTAATTCTAAACTTATGGTAAGTTATTTGACCAGTATTTAATTTTGTAATGGCATTTTATTGGTTTAGGGCATTTCAATAATAAATAATATAATATTGTGGTGACGTATTTGTACTGCCGTCATTTTTTTATTAAACATTTCATGAATTGTGGAGCCGAATTTTATATTATAGCATTACGTTACTAACAGATTTTGTGACTACGGAGACTTAAACGTAAATATGTTTAATCTATAATTAATTCTACCTTGCTTTGTGAGTTTATAATTATATTGTCTTTTTATTTCAGATCAAATTAGAGGTTAAAAAGAAGAGCAGATCACATTTTTCAATTATTGAATATCCTAAATGAAAATACTAGCTTTGGTTGGCAACCTGTCTAGGAGAAGGAAAACTCCGAAATTAAACAAAACGTTCGGGGGTTGGGCCTCGTTAGCTTTGGTTGGCAACCTGTCTAGAAGAAGGAAACCTCCGAAATTAAACCAACTTTAAGGGAGCATACCCGACACAAAACCCCGATCTAAAGTGTGAACCGAGTCGTTCTGAGGGTTTCGTGGCAATAGGGCAAGCTGATCGTAAACGAAGGGTGCCTGTGTTGGTGATCCACGGCACAGCTGTGATTTCACCTTACCCCCGTAAAGAGCTCTGCGGGGAGGGACAGTCTAGATCCCTAAATCTCGTGGGAACGCTATGGGAACAAAAACTACTTCTCCATACGGCGGCAACGCGGTTCGTCTCGTTCCCCGCGAGGGCGAAAAGCGGCCTACGGAAAGCCGTTTTGCAACGTTGAATGTTGGAGGAGGGATGGACGGTAAATTGGATGAAGTATGTCAGATGATGGATGATAGAAAGATTGTTCTGTGTGTAAATGAAACAAAAAGGAAGGGTTGTGACACCACCAAGCACGGTGCATACACGGCGTATTGGTCTGGGGTAGACAGTACCACCAGAGCTTGCAAGGGAGTTGGCATAATCTGTCTGCGCGAATGAATGAGTGCATAAAAGTGTTTGAATGTGTAATGCTAGGCTAATATGGATGAGAATGAAAGTAGGACTTACTGGTGTTCTAACTGTAGGGGTTTACACCGCGGTCAATATAATAACGGGCATATCACAACAAGAACAAGACGAAAGGCAGGAGTTTTGGGAGAGTTTAAGAGAGATTTTGAGGAACTGTAAGGATAGCGAAAGATTGATCTTGTTAGGCGATTTCAATGGATGGGTGGGAGTAAAGCGAGATGGGTTTGAAAGGGTTTTAAGTGGATTCGGTGGCGAGAGCGTGTATGAAAATGGAAAAGTACTGCTCGTGGTTTGTTTGCAGTGGAGCCTTTGTGTGACAAACACCATGTTTGATCACAATAGCATACACTTATACATACACGTGAAGCGAAAAATGTTAGAAGAAGTATGATTGATTTTGTAATAGTAGATGAATTATTGAGAAAGAATGTGATAGATACGAGGGTGCACCGGGGGATTGGCATCCATACAGAGGACTTTTTGTTGTTAAGCCAGATAAGTGGGTTCTTTAAAAGATGGCGACACCGAAAACACAATGAAGAGAGAGTCTTGGAAAGAATAAAAGTTGAATACTTACAAGAGAAAGATGTAAAAGATGAATATAGACGAAGATTGATAGCAACATTTGAGAGGTTCGATTGCATCAATGATATGGAAGAATTATGGCAGTCCCTTAAGGAAGAGGTAGTATGTGTAGCATCTGAAATATATGGTGTGATCAAGAGAAGGAAAATACGAATGATTAAGAATACATGGTGGGACAAGGATGTGCAATCACCAGTGTCAGAGAAGAAGAAAGCTTGGTTAGATTGGTTGGCTGCTAGAGCAAATTAAAGAATGGGAAAAGCAACAAGTGAGGACATAGATGAAGCTGAAAAGAGTTTGTTAGATCAAAAAGAATAGTGAAAGAGATGGTTAAAAAGAAGAAAGAGGAAAAGAAAGATGATTTTTTTTTCGAGACAGAACACACTCCTCGGAATACACATCGATCAGAGACATGAATAGGAAGATACTGTACCTATGGTTTATCGTGCGTGCTGAAGAGATGGAAAGAGTATTTTGAAGAATTATTTGAAGAACGGCAATAGAGACACCCGCAACTGAAATAAATGGTAATGATAGCAATGGTGAAAGCGATATTGGCACGGATGAGATTTTGAAGGCACTGAGAAGTATGGAATTAGGTAAGGCTGCAGGATATGATAATATTACAGTCAAAATGCTGAAGGCTGGATAGACACTATCAAAAGCTTATTGTAATAAAATAGAGCTGGCAGAAAATAAAAAAAGATTTGAATTACCTCATAGGAACTAAAGTAATTCCTAGTACATACGCCTGGTTTCATGAGACGGTTTTGTAATTTGTTATTACCTATTATTCTATCTATTCTGTTATTTACTGGTATAATGTGTAATTATTTATTTTGTAATAAGTATTAGTAAGGCTAAACAATATAATATTTTTTAGTAAAGATGATTACCTGATGTTGGTAGGTGTTGATTGTGGTGAGTGTGTAATGATGATAATGCAAAATATCAAAATAAACGATTATGAAAGCATGATATGTTTTTCACTTTCCTTTAATTTAGCAAATTATCAACAATTAAACTAGCATATTACTTAATAAGGCATATTGCAAAAAACACAACTTTAGAAATTAATCGCCTCTTTTTTAAATGGTCTGTTTTTTATTGTTGTTCTTTAGAAATAAATAGACTTAAAGTAAAATAAGCCAAAAACAAATTAATTGTTTTTGGTAAATACGTGACACATTATTTTAAATAATTAATTAATAATATATTTCATTAATTATATCTATAATTTGGCAAATAATCTTTAAAACAATTCCTACTCTAAGGTTTAAAACTAAAATGTTGACATCAAATTGGTATCTGTAAGTATTATAATCCAATAACTAAAAAATTGGTTGCCTGTAAAGTCGGTATACGGGCGAAAGTTTTACGTGACAACGACTTTGAGTGGTAAAATAATTTTAATGTGAATATTCATTCGTATAGTAGGAAGAAGGATGAAAGACGCGTGCCTTTCACTTTTTATGTCTGTCTCTCTCGCTCTTAGGCGGGACGCGTGCCTCTCACTCGCTCTCATTGTGAGCGCATAACGTGAGCGGAGCGTAACGCAGTTTCTTGAAGTGTCACCCGGCAAACCAATTTATAAGACGTTGTCACGTCAAAAACGACCAATTTTTCGAATACATTTTTGGCGTTTACCAAAAAATACGAATTTCGAATTAGGTCAGTACTATTCTAAAGGTGCGATATGTCAAGTAAATCTTGTCAATATGGCAGTGGTTGGTTGAAAAGAGGAAGTATGACCACAGTGAGCGAGATAGCGATACATCATTTGAGCTTCAAGTAGGTATTCGGAGTGCGGTCTCCATGTTTATCTATAACTTCATGCTCAAATGGCTCAAAAGACTTGTATCCACCTCTATAGTTTATCATATTATGTACAGTTGACATTTGTAATTTGTATATAGATACCTATTCAATATTGTTTAATTCAAAAGTTTATTAGTTTTAATTCGAAACTGATGTCAATACCTACAAAGTACCTATCTCAATTGTTACTGTGTTGAATAAGAATGAGGTCCCATGCGCAGCTTCGATAATAATAATATTAACCTTTAAATAGACAGGCAGGCCATCTGAATGAGGCTCGAGATCCGTGGCAAGCCTTTCTATGAGAAACAGAGCCATTGGTTTTGATATACGCCAAAGCAACTGGAATTCTCTGTCTTTCAACGTAAAAGGGTCACAGAGATCCTTAATTCGCTTTCTTTGCACTTTTCTCGCGTGGTGCTCTTCATATAAGGTTGTTAAATAATTATAATAAGGGACTGCCATTTTCTCTGTTGTTTTAAAGAAATTTTTAGTTGGTCGTGTAGTTCTCGTCGTATGAAAGCATGACGACTAATGTTCCTATTTTAGTTGTCAAAATTTGTCATAATCGAGTACCTAATATTGGGCCGTCATGTTAGGATTCGTCGAGAGAAATGCCACAGATAAGTAAAAACGACTATTATAGCTACATTTGACATAACGAGTCGAATCGTGTGTGTAGCCATGTTAGAGTCAGCGAGTTAATAGAGATGATCGTCATAAACACGAGTAAACGTGTAGAGATAATTTTCTCGTGGTGCGTATGCTGGACGGGCAGGGGGCGCTTTTGCATGGAATGTGGGCTCAATAAATGGACAGATGGCAAATGTGCGTGCATAACTTTATACTCTGTAGTTGTCAATAGACTAACTACTTATTCAATTTGTACTAATGGCCCGGCTACACGCTCCGTCTTGCCTGCGCAGTCCGGTTTGTGCATTCATGACTGTGCAAAAAGACGGAACACACTCTAGTGGCTAATGGCCCGGCTACACGCTGCGTCTTGCCTGCGATCATGCCTGTACAAACCTGTTTGCGCAGGTAAGTACAATCTCGAAAATAATAACGTTGGACTGTTGCGCGGCTTGAATAACCGGCCACACGTTCAAGTAAAATCGTGCAAGTAAAGTTTGTGCAGTCACAATCTTCAGCATGTGGACGATCGCACAAGCCGCGCTTTCAGGACTGCGCGCGCTACCGTCTTACCGTCCACACGCGCGCTCTTACCTGCGCAAACAGGTTTGTACAGGCATGATCGCAGGCAAAACGGAGCGTGTAGCCGGACCATAACAGAAACCGATTTAGTTCGTCATCGAGCGACAAGTTGAGGGCTGCAAGCGCCTTTGTGCAACAAATAACGCTCTGATCATATCGCCTTCGTCACACCGAAGCCGATCAAGTGTAATTGAGCTTAACGAGCTAGGTATACTATAATGAGTGCGTCCTGCAACATTCAGTTCATTGCTATTCGTGGAACAATGTAGCAGTAGTAGGTACTTACATGCCTATAACACCTACACCTATCTCGGGCAGGAAATGTCTACATATACCTATGTGTGTAATACATACCAACGTCCGATAATTGGTTTATCTTCATCTCGGTGAGATAGTCGGCTGTCGTTATAATAGCAAAATGTGGTGTGTTTATGTGGCAGGTAAGTAGGTACGTACCTACTTACCTCGATGCTATTGTTGCTAAAGCTTTGCTGTTCTAAAATTTGCTGGAGAATCCTTGCTAAATCTAGTAAATTACTTATGATTCAGCTCGTACGCAGCTGAATCTATAAGCAGGTACCATTTGATTTTATCTTAGAAATCGCAAGTAAATTGTCCAAATATCATTTACTCATCATATAAGTAGACTCTGTAGGATAAGCTGAATTTTTCTCATTTAGGTATCTACAATTCTACATAGTACCTATTAATAGTCTTTAATTCTAAATGAGAATGCCTATTGGAACGTGAAACTGCACCTAGTAGATGTGAAACTTTTCTTTCATTATACATACTTAGAGTCGTCGGAGTACAATACCTTCATTAGCGGCGGCGGGCGAGTGTCCGCCTGACTTATCTTCGGCGCGCGGCGTCGGCGTCGTCGAGCCCGACAGGGACGGCTCCTGAAAAGTTATATTTCATTAATTGTAATATTATCTAGTTTAACTATAGAATTAAGGAGTGGTTTTGTTGTTCTGGCCATCTCTACGTCATAGGCGCCTATGACTATAGAAATCGAATCTATGAGACGGAAAACAAGTGGCCTACAACATAATATTACTGTGTGTGCTTACACGGTAAACTACCGAGTACACGCCATGAGTAGGTACTTAGATACAAATTTAATTTAGCTGGTCTTACAAAAGATATTTATCAATCTAAAGTCAAAAACTGAGGGAATGTGGGCACAATTAATGGACAACTCAGTCGTTGCCCATCGCTCCTGAGGATGCCTCGTGCAGAGGCGAAACACGTGTCGAAGAATAGTCGGCACATACAGTGGGATACTGCAAGGCAGGTATCTTCCTGGAACCCATACCATTCCTATATCCCTTATCCTTTTAGAGGAGTTCGGTATTGTCAACCTTTTTCTGTTGCAAGGTGTAACGTATGTAGTCATAAGTGTTTACTGTATCGCCAGTCTTATAATAAAGCGAGTAAAGAACGGTCGTGTGTTTTACTGCGCTAGTTAAGTAGGTACTCACATATTTCACAGTGGCGACGAGGACTCAAAGATTTCACGCGTACTTAAAATTGTTTTTGTTGATATTTAAGTGACTATTAAGTAAAAATGTATAAAATGACCATCGGCAAAGTCGGACCGTTTGAACTAGAAAAGAACAATTGGGAGGCGTATATTGACCGACTGGAACAATATTTCGTGGCAAATCAAGTGAAAACGGAGTTACAGGTGGCTACCTTGATCACAGTGATAGGGAGTGAAGCTTATGAGCTCATGACAAATGTATGTACACCCGAAAAACCAGCTAAGAAGACATATGATGAGCTAGTGACATTGATGAAGTTGCACTTGAACCCGAAACCAAGTCAATTAGCTGAGAGGTTTAAATTTCGCCAACGGATTCAAGAAAAAGAAGAAACCGTAGCTGTGTATATAGCGGAGCTCAAGAAGCTAAGTAAAAACTGCGGTTTTCGAGACTTAGCAGAAAACCTACGTGATCAGTTCGTATGCGGCTTGTCTAATGAAGATATACGCCAGAGATTGTTTACCGAAGAGGACTCGATATCATTTGACAAAGCCTTTACGTTAGCTATGTCCATGGAAGCGGCAGAGACAAATGCGGCATTAGTAGAGGATTGTACCAGGGGCAGAATCACTGGTAACAAAGAACCAAATGTTGGCACTCTAAATTTCTTAGGACAAAGAAAAAAAGACCAGAGGGTTAACACACAAGTGCCGCGTACTCAAGCCGGCGGGAGCGGCGGTGGTACAAGCGGTCAAAGCGGAGCGGGCAGCGGTAAATTTCAGGCGAATACCAGTCGGCAAAACGGGACAACCGCAATTCACAAATGTCGCGCATGTGGCGGCAATCACGAAGAAAACACGTGCAAGTTCAAATTGTATGCATGTAGGGTGTGCAACAAGGATGGACATCTAAAACGGATGTGCCCTAAATTACAAAAAAGTACATCTTTACATAATATACACGAAAATAAGGGTAATGACGGCTGTGACAGTGACGAGGTAAAATATTATAATAATTATTCTTTAAGTACAAACACACCACAATCACACTTACTTGGACCATACACTGTAAATGTTTATGTTGAGAATTGTTTACTAAACATGGAGATCGACACCGGCAGTGCTATATCGTGTAGGTATAAGTTATGACTGTTATAGAAAGCTCTTTGTTCATTGTAAACTACAACCGAGTAATTTAAAATTACGATACTATACAGGCGAAGTAGTGACACCTGTGGGAAAGATTGAGGTCAAGGTAAAATTTCAAACCATAACAAAAGTGTTAGACTTGTAGGGTAGGGGTGTGCAGGACTGCGCACTTTAGCTACTATGATTTCTACAAAAATTACGCAGCAGTTTAGAATCAACTTCAGTCTTTATTCGTTTATTTAGGTTATCTGCCTATTAAGAAAAAATATTATAAAAAATATAAAGGTAACATTTTAGGAAATATTTCAAAAAATTGCTGCGTCCTAAATGCGCACTCTTGCACAAAGTATGCGGACAAGAGTGCGCGGCCCCGGTGTGCAAGTTTGCGCATATTGGTCAATGCGCATTACCTACTCACAAACATCACATTGGAAGTTCCCGTGATCCACGTATGCTGTGCATTTGTCGTGCCACCATTCTTTGCAACAAATACATTCAATCCAGTCTTCGGTAATTGGCTAAATGTACACTTCTGAGCAACCTGGACATGACCATATTTTTTTCTTGGGTGCATTGGCTGGCTTCTTTGGCTTAACAGTCTTATTCTTTTTAGGTAAAGGCTTCACACTTTTCTTTTTAGCTATTAATAAGCTTAACAGCTTACATATAGCTAATGAAAAACGAATTCCAAATAAAATATGATTCAGTGTACAAGAATTCGCGCGCAGTCTTGTACACGATAGCTATGCGCATTCTTGCACAATGATTAATAATCAGCTTTAAAATACCACAAGTGCCATCTATTGACTTGAATGTCGTACTGGCTCAGGCGAAACACACTTCGAGAGTAATTTGATAGAAACAAACAGATAAGAACAGCTTACCTGGTTTATATTTACTGCAACCACGTTTATAAAAGACCTAAATTATGTAAGAGTGGTATCAAATTTAGTTATTTTCAAATAAATTTAAGGAAATTGTATTAAAAACGTAAATTTTTGTGGCGGTACAGTTAGAATGTCGGTGGGACGCTTTCAACTGAAGATGGCCGCCAACAACTGCTTCCTGATTGGATAATCGCTCTGCGCAATCTTGTACACTGCGCAATCTTGCACACCCCTACCCTATGTGATAAAAAGTGGAAAAGCTTATTTATTAGGAAGATGTTGGCTCAATGAGTTAGGTATAGGCATACCAACATGCAATGTACATAAAATAAATAATTGTAACAATGTTTTTGATGTAAGGGAATTCAGTTCCAGGTACTCTGAGGTCTTCAAGAATGGCTTGGGGCGGTTCACTGGCGGACAAGTAGGATTTCGCTTGCGGGAGGGAGCGCGGCCTATGTTCTTGCGCGCGCGACCACTCGCCTATGCCCTGCGGGAGCCAGTTGAACGTGCACTCGATGAGATGGTGCGAGACGGAATCATCACGCCGGTCTCCACATCGGACTGGGCTACACCTATAGTACCGGTAATGAAAAAAGATGGTACCATTCGAGTATGTGCAGATTTCAAAATTACATTGAATAAGTGCTTAGAGGTGGACCACTATCCTTTGCCTAAAGTAGAAGATTTGCTTACAAAATTACACGGTGGGGAAAAATTCACAAAGTTAGACTTGTCACAGGCGTACGCACAATTTGAGTTAGATGAGTCCAAAAAGTACACAGTTATAAACACACACAAGGGTTTATTTATGTAGGTATAACAGATTAATTTATGGGTTAGCTTCCAGTCCAGGTATTTTTCAACGTAAACTAGAACAGCTTTTTAGCGACATGCCACAAGTAGGCGTCTTTTTAGACGACATTATTGTAACTGGAATAGATACGCCTACGCATTTAAATACATTACATCAGGTTTTTGACCGATTACAAAAGTATGGTTTGAGAATTAAGAAAAAAAAATGTACGTTTTTCGCGGATAGCGTCACTTACTTAGCTTTGTGATTAGTAAGCAAGGTGTACATACATGCCCAGAAAAGTAGATGCAATTAAACGAGCGCCTATACCTACAAATATTATGGAATTACGTTCGTTTTTAGGGTTAGTGATGTATTATTCCAAATTTGTGCCAAATAATAGTACTATTCTGGAGCCTTTATATAGATTGTTGAAGAAGGATGTCAGATATGAATGGAATGCAGATTGCGAGCAAGCATTTAATAAAGTAAAGCATCTGTTAGTATCTAGCAAAGTGCTAGCTCACTATGCTGCTGAGTTGCCGCTAGTATTAACGACTGACGCGAGTAGTGTAGGCATTGGCGCTGTCATCTCACACATCTGCCCGAAAGGAGATGAGCGACCTGTGGCTTACGCGTCGCGTGTACTCAATTCAGCCGAAAGAGCATACTCTCAAATTGAACGTGAAGCTTTAGCTATCATTTATGGTGTACGTAAATTTCACCAATATCTATACGGGCGAAAATTTATATTAAGGACAGATCACAAGCCATTAGTAACTATTTTTGGTGATAAAACAGGAATACCCGTTATGGCAGCTAGTAGGATGCAACGCTGGGCAATAATTTTAGCCGGGTACGATTATACCATAGAATATGTGCGTAGTCATAGAAACGCCGCAGATGCCTTGTCCCGTTTACCCGTAGGCAAAGAAAAACAGGTGAATGAGGAATGTACTTATTTAAATTTCATTCAGCACTTTTTACCAATAACGAGGGAAAACATGGGACAAAGTACTTCTAAAGATAGCATTTTAACTAAAGTGATACATTTCATAAAGACGGGATGGCCTAACGTGTGTAATGAGAATGATTTAAAAGCATTATTTTATAAGACGCAATGAGCTATACTTAGACCGAGGATGCGTAGTATGGGGTTATCGTTTAGTAGTACCAAGTATGTTAAGGGAACCTATACTACGAGAATTGCATGTAGGTCATTTTGGTATAGTAAAAATGAAAAGTCTTGCGCGTAGTATTGTGTGGTGGCCAGGTATCGATCAGGATATTGAAAAGACTTGTCAGAGATGTGTTACGTGTTGCCTGGAAGGAGCAGCACCCCCAAAGGCACCACCGCAGCCGTGGCCTCATATCACAGAACCATGGTCGCGCTTGCATATAGATTTTTTAGGACCATTTCAAGGCAAAACATTTTTAGTAATTATAGATTCTACAAGTAAATGGTTAGAAGTATTTTTAATGCCACGAACCACGGCTAGTGCCGTCGTGAAGGTGCTTCGTACTACCTTTGCACGCTTCGGCTTACCCAAAGAGATAGTATCAGACAGTGGTCCACCATTTTCAAGTAGTGAATATAAGGAATTTATGAGTAATAACGGAATAAAAGTAACATTTACACCGGTGTATCACCCTGCCTCTAATGGAGCAGCGGAAAATGCTGTTAAACTTTGTAAACGAGCTATAAAAAAATCAATACGGGACGGAGTTGATTTAGATGAAGCATTACAAACATACCTTATGATGTACAGAAATGTAGAACATAGTTCCACTGGCGAAACACCAGCTATGTTATTACAGCGTAGAAAATTAAGAACTAGGTTAGAAATACTAGGGGAAGATAGGCAGGTAGAAGATAGAGTAAACGAGGCGCAGCGTAAGCAAGTGTGTAATGCAGGTGGGACCGATAGACAGTTCAAGGTGGGTGACTCGGTGTGGGCTCGCAACTATACAGGAGAAAAGTGGTCCGATGGCATTATTACAGAGAGAGTAGGGTCTCGAAACTACATGGTAGGCAAGGACGGTGGTCCCTTCATAAAAAGACACGTCAACCAAATAAAAAAAGAAGAAATAGTGACGGAGTATCATCTGTAGATGAAATGAGTTCATTACCGGATACTAGATCCCCTGTGGAGAATTCGGACGCTGACCAGACAAGGGATGCAGGAGTTGACGAACAAAACGTGTCGTCTAGTTTACCAGAGTCGAATGCACAGGAATCTGGCCCTTGTGAGGAGGCAATGGGTTATGAAAATGTCGCAACGTCTGTACCATTATCGGTGAACCGTCCCAAAAGAGTAATAAAACCTGTACGTAGGTATGGTTTTGAGGAAGTAGATTATATATCGATGTAATAACTGTGTAGTTCTTAAGGTTACAATAATAGACATTAAGCTAATAAATTAAGATATCAACAAGTATATACGTAATATATAAAATATGATTAAATAACATTATTGTATACTCATTAAAATATTTCTAGATAGATATAATCATTAGCTAAGTTCATTATACTCATAAATTAAGTTAGACAGTAAATAAGGGTGGAGGTGTAACGTATGTAGTCATAAGTGTTTACTGTATCGCCAGTCTTATAATAAAGCGAGTAAAGAACGGTCGTGTGTTTTACTGCGCTAGTTAAGTAGGTACTCACATATTTCACACAAGGTAGTTGGGTTGGTCAATCCGAGAGTGCGTATTGGGTTCCTCTTTCCTTCCATTAGGTTACAATGGAGTTCCGCCAAGTTACGCCTGATTCAATCAACTAGATATTTATCAATTCATGACCCAATGTATTTATTATGTACTGCGAGCATGGCTGCAGTATCAGCGCAGCTTTATAAGTAGGTAACTACGCTAGCTACGAAACCTCAACTCCACACGGACACCAGTTCATGAAAACATCGGTTTACTAATGTTAGATACTAATTCTGCTTTGATCTGCATGAGTAGGTACTTAGGTACCTAAATGTAAAATCGTATAAAATACGCGTCCTTGCGGGTTTCAAACATAGCCCAAACAACAATCTTGACTTCAGACTGCTAATAAATTAGGTGCCACTGCCTACATCTTGATCTGATCTCTTGACGGTTGAGTTTCAAGATTCGAAATTCAAAAGTCAAAGACTAATCTTTACTTTTGACTACCTACTCAACAAGCAAATTACTAGGTCACGTAGCGTAAAAATAACGATACCTATCTGTTCAGATCATTCTTGACCTCAATTGTGGGTAGGTACTCAACTTCCGACACTCGGGCATACTCGAGATCGATTCAACCCTCGAGAATAAAATTATGTTAGCTTTGATGACGGTAGGCATGAATACTGACACTGTTATCAAGTGGTTCGCGACAGATTAGGTGATTGGGGTTGACAAAGTATTCTACTTGCCTAATATTTTGTGACAGCCTACAGAACGGCGAAAGTGTTTTAGGTCATCCGCCTAGATTGAAGCGTTTTAGTTGATAAAATTACTTAAACCGAAAGTTGCCATGACTTATATTATTTATTCAATAAATACGTTTTTTTGTCCGAGTAAATTGCTTTTACTGAACGATAACGGTAGCTAGTAAGCTAGCATACTTAGTTTTGTTAATTTTTATTTATTTATTTTTTATGATATACCTACCTAACTTACTTATAGGTAATCAACAAAACTAGCTATGTCCGCGGCTTCGCTTTTATTATTTCGTCGGGTGATGGAAAATGGGAATTACTAGCTGCATCAATCCTGCTTAGATTTAATATGGAGTACCTACCTATAACACTAATTTCCATAATTAGGGGTAATCCATAAATTACGACACACGTATGGAGGGGGTAAGGGATCGATGAAGTGTGACATTGTATGATAGGTAAATTAAATGGTGATGTATGAGAACAACTGTGACAAGTACCTACTAAGGTACGGGGAGTGGTCAAAACATTATGAAAATCGTGTAACGTAAGTTATGGATGGCCCCTTGTTGTTATTTTCATATAAGTACAGGGTGTAAAAAGACCCTTAACGAAAACTGAAACCCCATATTGTACCAATCATTACGAACATTTTTTACTTCGGTACCCTATCTGGGAAATTACTGGTTCAAGAGATATCGAGGCAAAGTTAGTATGGATTTTTTTATTAGGTACAAAATCGATGCATTTACCCTGCCAATATGTTCTTTAGATGACATGATGACTGACTATGACCCCATGGATAAGTAGGTATTTCGAGTATTGCACGCGCGCGCTTTTAAATGAGGTTTAAAAAATGTGAAAACTTAAAAAAAATTTCATTTCCCAGGTACCTAAGTATTATTTTTGGTTAGTATGACCATATGATTTTGCATGATGTCCACAACGAGTAGACTTCGGCTTGGTGATGGGTCTTGTGACACCCTGTATACTTTGGATCAAATTTCATCCAAATCCATCATCCAGCCGTTGCCGTATGATTGTGTGACGAGGGTCACCATCCAAACACAAACTTGCACATTTACCAACCTAAGTGAGATAAATTTAGGTTTCCAATCACAACTTTTGCGTCAAATAGATCTTAGCTATTTTACATAATAGGTTTTGTCTGTGATTTCGTCCCCGCGGAGTTCAGTTCGTCTATCACAAATATATTGTTTACAGCAATATTTACCTCCCTTCTTAGTTCTTACTTCTTACCATACCTAGGTAGGTAGGTACCTACTAAAAAGAGCACGGTTAGGTACTTATAAAAAAATTTTAGGTACCTATTCATATCGCCAATTCACGTCTATAGTGCCGCCTATTTGTATAAAAGCGATATTTCTGTAAGTAGTTCAATGACTACCATGTAGCGAGTCTAGACTTCGAGGGCCCGGTCACGACCTACAGCGGCGGGCGGCAGCGGCGAGCGTTTTCGATGTACATGGCGCGTTTACTGTGACGCGGCGCGCGGCCGCCTCAGAGCAAACGCGCCACGCACATCGCCCCCGCCGCCGCGCCGCTTAGACCGATCTCATGGCCAGGCCCGTAGGGCGTGACCGGGCCGTTAGCCGCTCAAAGAGTTGTTGCGACACGACAGTCGCTCTGAAGCAAAGCTATAACAAGAGTAAAATCTGGTTAGACTGGCAAGCAGACCTCTTGTTTACATGCTAAAGTCTTAGATGCAACTGGGATAATGGATGATGATGATAAATTGTATGATATGTAGGTAGATGAAGGTACCAATTTTGAGTCCATAATTTTTCCATGCTGGCTAGATTATGAATTTAAATGGTATGTGGGCACCTAACCTAAAACCTAATCTACTAACTAATCCAGCAGCATATCTTTTCTTTTTGTTACGAGGTGGAAAAACCCAATTTCCCAAACCCGCAATTTTCTAGATGTTTAGTTCTAAGAATTGCCAAATTAGGTTGGTAAAGTAAATAGGCAAAATAAATTAATAGGAACAATAGAATTGTGCCTACAGCCTATGAATATAATATTAGTTAGAGTGCGACCGAAATTATTTCCATGTACGTTCCGTGTAGTGACGGATTAAGAATACGAATTGTCACCACCCCATATCATCCCATGTTGTTAAGTTTTGTGATTGAGGAAAAATTAAAATATAACTTAATTGTCGAATACTTACTACATATAATTTAATTTGAAGAACTGTGCATCATTTAATGATATTTTTTTTATTAATGGTAAGTCATTGTAAGTAATATTGAGCCTTTCCCGCCATTTTAGCGCAATCGACAAAAACAACATTTTACAGGAGAAGGTTTTTTTAAAATATTTTTATACAGAAATGTGCTAATAAAGTAAAATTTGATGTACATTAATGATTTTTAGACATTTACTTGTATAATTAAAAAACTACAAATATAATAAGTATTTTGAGTTGGATTTTAAAACGAGTCGCCTGAATTTGACGGTACTGGTGTTGTAGGGGGCTTAAGGGAGTTAATCTTAATCCCCTCAAAGTAATTTTGGCTGCCGGAGTTGCGTCTAAATATTTTTAAACAATTTCCAAAAATGATTTTTTTATGCTTTAGATTTAGTACAGTTTTTCAAATGTAATTTTTACGTTTTATGATAAAAACGTGAAACGAAACGCAACCCGCTATCTTGGATGGATGATATTGACAGCTAATGTCAAATTTGTGCGTCATTCCTTTGGTTTCGAGTGCCTAGGGTTAGGTTAGGTGCGACTGTAATTGAAGTAACTAAATAGGTTATGTTAGGTTCTCTTTTTATTAAACTAGTGTGAAGAATGTGGAAGTTGGCACCACCATACACACTGATGTTTGGAGAGCATATCATTTTTATTTTTTCTAAAGGAACCAAGTATTTCCAGTGGGTGAAAATGGTGAGGGGGGGGGGACCCGAACCCTCCCCCCTACTCCCCCCAACCACTCACAATCCCTTAAAATGGCGACGTTTTCGAAATTTTTTACCAGTATTTACGCTATAAATGGCGAACCAAGAACCTATTTTTATTAGTATAGTGAGTGACCCCCTCCAAAATTTTAGGCTGCGACCGCGCCTGCCCATGGGTGTCGTAAGAGCCGACAGAGGGAGTATATCATGCAGAGAACAGCATTGTAAGATAAGGAAAACTTGATACAATGGTATGGTATGGTATAGTAGGCCAATTCCTCCTTTCAAAGGAGAGGCCTAGTCCAGCAGTGGACTATTAAAGGCTGATGATGACGTTCTAATTATCACTGTACGAAGCAGGCGTGGTCCGAAGGGGGGGGGGTCACAGGGGACATGACCCCCCCCAAAATCTAAGATCAAAATGAAAACTCTCAAAAATTTGCCAAATAATAAAAGGAAATTTCTAGCTATCCCCTAACAGCGACCAATTTATAGTTTGCTGACTCTATCTAGTGGTGTTTTTATGAAATACGTACGATGGCCAAAATAACTTGGAAATTACATCTAGTTTGGAAACAAGGAACCGAACTACCTACGTAGTTTTGGTAATCCTAGCAAAATCGATATGCGTCGTTATGATAAAGATTGTTTAACAATATTCTAATAATGTAATTTGTAGGTTTATTGTAAAGATTCAAGATAAAGGCTGTATACTTAGTTGTGAATTGTGATTCTTGTTGTTAAGTTTTGTGTTTAATTTAATTTGAAGAACGGTGCTTCATTTAATGATAATTTTATAATAATGGTAAGCCACTGTAATTGTAATATCGAGCCTTTTCCGCCATTTTAGCGCAACCGACAAAAACTAAATTTTACAGGAGAAGGTGTTTTTTTTATATTTTTATACAGAAATGTGCTAATAAAGGAAAATTTGATGTAAGTACCAGCGTTGCCAACTCAACGTCTTTTTACGTAGATCTACGTATTTCGGACCCTTCTCGCGAACCTACGTACTTCAGGCCCAGAATCTACGTATTTTGCAGCAAATGACCAAATAAGCAAAATAACGAGATTTTACTAAGAAAGAAGCATTACTAAACACAAACCACTCGTAAAAATGGACGTTTATATTACTTTGTTGCATGTTTATTCGTACCCAATTAGTTAACAAGTACAAACTAAAAACATATCGATCAATTTAAGTCAATAATATTTGCTTACACACTCGAATTGATGTTTGAAGCATTCGTTTTACCATTTTTTAGTCCCTTTATCTAGGATATTATTAAAAGTACGTAGATCTACGTACTTTTTAACTCCGATCTACGTATTTGTACATTAATGATTTTTAGACATTTACATGTATAATAAAAAAAACTACAAATATAATAAGTATTTTGGGTTGGGTTTTAAAACGAGTCGCCTGAATTTGAGGGTATTGGTGCCATTGGTGGTGTAGGGGGCTTAAGGGAGTTAGTCTTAATCCCCTCAAAGTAATTTTGGCTGCTGGAGTTGCGTCTAAATATTTTTAAACAATTTCCAAAAATTCTTAAATACTTTGGCAATTATGCATAACGGAACGTAATTTTTATGCTTTAGTGCAGTTTTTCAAATGTAATTTTTAAGTTTTATGACAAAAACGTGAAACGAAACGCAATCCGCCATCTTGAATGGATGATATTGACAGCTTATGTCAAATTTGTGCATCATTCCTTTGCTTTCGAGTGCCTAGGGTTTAGGGTTAGGTTAGGTGCGACTGTAATTGAAGTAACTAAATAGGTTATGTTTAGGTTCTCTTTTGACCCTTAATGCGAAATTAGGAGCCCTGCGAAGCAGCAGCGTCAACCTCAGTTTATAAAACTAGTGTGAAGAATGTGGAAGTTGGCACCACCATACAGACTGATGTTTGGAGAGCATATAATTTTATTTTTTCTAAAGGAACCAAGTATTTTCGGCGGGTGAAAATTGTGAGGGGTCCCCCCCCCGAACCCTCCCCCCTACCCCTCTCAACCACTCACAATCCCTTAAAATGGCGACGTATTTCGAAATTTTTACCAGTATTTACGCTATAAATGGCGATCCAGATACCTATTTTTTATTAGTGTAGTGAGTGACCCCCTCCAAAATTTCAGGCTGCGACCGCGCCTGGTACGAAGGTCGCTAGGTACCAACCAATTAGCAGTGTACCTACACCACTGGAGGTCGAAATTCATTTAGCCGTTTAACAAAAGATCGAAAAACCAAAATCTTCCTCAGCTCCTCGTAATTCCAGAATCCAGCTAAGTACACCACAAAGAGGAAACTGAAGTCAAAATCCGGACCAACAATCCGCTTCCAGAATTAATACAATTTTCACCACAGCAGCTCAAACATGCTACTTTTGCTGCGAGACAGCAGTGAACAAAACGCGATTTTGATTCGAGCGTGAGGCAAAGTAGCTTTTTAATTTTTCAATCTTCAGTGCCACGAATTGACATTGTTCAGCCATAAATTTGAAACATTCGAATTTTACTGTGCTCTGTCTCTTTCACATGCAAATAAAAAGTGAGTGAAAAACAAACCCCTTCGAATTCGAAATTCGATTTTGGAATACGACCTCAAAGAAAACACCTACGGCAACGCAAAAAAAAAATATTTGTAATAAAGAAATTACTTTTTTTATATGTTATTGTTTACATGTTTAAATTATTATTGGATTTTAATAAAAATAAGTCTAATTAATAGTATAAAATTAGTATTTAACCAATACATTTTTATTTAGAATTACAACAATGATACATTTGAAAAATAAACATCAGGGACGCGGTATTAAAACGCGATTTAAAAAAGTAGCGGGAATAAAAATTTCGCTGATGCTGATACAGTAGGTATAGCGTAACGTGTTAAATTATATTAATAATTATATAAAATAATCTAAAAAGATGAGTGAAACTAGCGATGATGACTGTACTTTAACACCAGAAGAGTTAAATCAACAAGTGATTATGCACAATTCAATCTATTTCTGTTCATTTCTATGTCTCCTAAGTAATATGTGTTCTCACTGCTGTGGTGAAAAGTTATGTGTGCTACACGAGAGCAAAGTTTTTTGTATCTCGTGCTGTTGAGTCCCTCACCACGCTCAGGATTCTAACTTTGATTCACTCGCTACGCTCGTGAATCAATCATAGAATCCTTCGCTTGCTCGGGACTCAAAATCAGCACTCGAAACAAAAAACAACTTTGCTCTCTTGTTGCACAAATAACTATTGAAGCGAGATCGATCCATAAACAAGGTTTACGAGCCCGTTTGCTTTTACAAACATCGTCTTACAATTCAATAAGTAGATGTCCAATGTAGAGGCGTTCGTTCCTTCCAAATTGAATAATTTCACACGGACCCAGTAACGTTGGAAGTGTTGGAATACGAGCTTGTAAACCTAATAATGTTATATAACGTGATTGGACGGAAAGGTTTTTCAAAGGTGAAAAGGAAAGGTTGGTACTCTGAATTAAAACGATGTTGAACGATTGTGAGAATATTTTCGAAGAGCCGATTGTTTGAGCGGGGTATCAAAGCTTTACCAATTAACTGCTTCGTTTGTGTAATTGCTCTTGACGTCAACCGTTAGCACTGTTTATTTTTCGTAGTTAGAACCTACCTACTTTGTTATAACAAATAACTCTTAAGACTTTATCGTTACTTTGTTGAGGCTAGAAATGTACTTGTTATTGAGTAATCGAATTTGTCAATTAGCCTATATATGCTTTCAGTACCTACGCAGTTTGACATGGGGCGTACTTGCAATAAACAGCAAATGCTAATTCAAATGCAGATGTTTAAATGACATTTTTCTACATTGACTTCAAGAATGTTCGAAACAGAAATGCATCAGCTCAGAAGATTTCTTGGCACATACATCTATAGGAAGTGCAGACTATTAACGCCTTACCGCATACAAAGCCATTGGTGGTTTCTGAAGTTTATAATTTTTTTCCAACATAACTAACATTTGAATTATAGCAAAATTTATTGTAACTTATGAAGAATTTCTTCGTTAAAAACATGTAATTTTTTTGTGCATGGTAAGTCATCTGTGTCAAAATTATTTGATTTTATTTTATGATAGGGCCAGCAAGTTAACTGCAATGTTTCAGTTAAACTTTTATCAGTGAAAAAATAATAGTAATAATGTGACTGAAAAATCAATAAATTTTATTTTTTACTTCTAGAATCATCGACTAGCGTAATAGTAAGTTGTTTTTGTTTAAATTTTTATTTTCATTTGATTTTTGACCTGTTGTTTTTCAGATGCCAAATATGGCTTGCTATGCGTTTCCGTCAAAATAATGCCTGTCAAATATGGCTTCGTATGCACTCGAGTTCCTGTTTTTTGCTATACGAAAATGGATATTGCCATGTTTTATGGTTCTTTCAAGGTAAAACTGCAAAAAGATACGCAATTATTCAAAATATAAATAATAAGAAGTCTTCCAATGCTATAATGACAAGCGGAACTAATTCAAAGATTTTGACAAATTGTAACTACTGTGCATGCGAAGCCAGATATGGCTAATATAATTTCAACTTGAATGCATGCGAAGCCAGATATGGCTTATATAATTTCAACTTGAATGCATGCGAAGCCAGATATGGCTTACATAATTTCAACTTGAATGCATACGAGTCCAGATATGGCTTCGTGATGTAAATCCATAAATAATAACGTATATTTTTTATTTGTCTAATTTATGTTCACAAAAGATTATTAAACATGTTTTAACCAAAAAATATTTTTTTTGTAACTTCCGTCATAATTCATGCAATAAGCGGTTAAGAAAACAGCGTCTTAAATGAATCTTGAAAACTACAAATAGTAAGTCTTACCTAAATTAATCTTGAAAACTACAAATAGTAAGCACTTTAATAAAACTTTTGGCAACCTACAAACAATGATACTAGAATTGTCCCACACCGATACTCAAAAGTATTCAGTACTTTACCTCACAAAATCGTCTGATTACCATACGATCCGCTAAATTGGCAAGCTTTCACGTGAACAGCCTTTCCATCAAAGGGATGAAAATTAATCAAACAGTCGAGTCTAAAATAGTTTGTTACGAAAAGCACAACACCAGTACCGGTGAAATCGAATAAGCCAGCACAGGAAATTGATATCATGCCAGGCAATTGGCGAAGGCTTGGCGGGCGGATACTGACAACTTTGAAATTTAAATTTTGCCAGACAGGTGCGCAATAATTTGTGAATATTGAATGTATTTAGATATGGAAATGTTGAATTTAATGATAAAACTTTTTTGGCTATGGTTTATTTTTGTTTATTTTAGGCAAAAAGGGCATTTTTATACAGGTATCTCTCGCTCGTATTCATGATGACTGAGTGTAAATAGCATATAGTTAACGGCATACGAAGACATTCACTATTTTGACGATGGCGTTTAAGCAAAGAAGCAAGTTGCTGCAGTTAACTGAAATACAAGAGAACGCAAGTATGTTGCGTTTGGGTTTGAAATTAAAATAGAGGGAGCCCAAACTTGTCAGATTTCAAAGTCCTGTGAAAACACACACGATTGTCACACGTCCACTGCTTAAAATAGGCATCCCACGAGGATTTCTACACAGACCTATTATTATACTGATCTACCCGTATCCAACCGCTTCCCGCGATTCTAACTAGACTGTCGGTCCAACTTGCTATAATTTCAAATCTGCCGTTTCAAGATTTGCAATCATAAACTTATGCACATAAGCTAAAAAGATTGTGTCAAATGAAACCCTTCAATCGCTCAAGGATTAACCACGTAGGTACGTAATTCAAAAAGTGAAATTCAATGCCAACTGCCACGACATTGGCTTTAATTCTAAACACATTTCAATAGAAACGGAAAAGAAAATAATACTGGCTGCCACTGTTCCCATCACGCATGACTTTGTTCGAATACAGCTTCATATTTTTATTATGTCGGAGATTTTCCATCAAACGAATGACGCATCTGTTGCGGAGCTAGAAAAGAAAACAAGCGGATTTATATTGTTTTCTGAAGCATGGTTGAGTTTCGTACGTTTCATTTTGGTACATATGTATCTATGTCGCAGGTATTTCGTCAAAAACGTGATATTGTAATTTCACTAGTGACATTATAATTACACAGCTTATAGTCAATTGTTTATATTACTTTCAATTTAACGATCTAGTTTCAGTGCCATTATAATTGCACTAGACCAATACAGTTAAATTGTAGGGCAGGGATATTTTGACAATAACACTGGTTTAAGAAAGCCGTTAGATTTGCAGAGCGTTCGCTGATTGGTCAGTTTTCGTTACCAGCTGTATTAAACATAGAGTTAGGAAATAAGAGACAAGTTTTTGAAAACTAACCACCTTAATAGGTTATGTTAGGTTTTTTTGTGACCCTGAACATAAATGAGGAGTAACTTTTCAAAAGGGCTTATTTCTCATTTTAAAAATACCTTTCTTTCAATGCAATTCAGTTCTAATACCATGTTCTTAATATTTTTCAATTAAAGTTTGGTTAAAATCGGACGAAACGGACTTTCCCCCTCTTGAAAATCTACTAGAAAAAGAGATATCCGCATCAAATTAAGTCTATTGACCAGTCAGAACACGGGGGGCTCCCATCACAAACTTAACTCATAATAAACCTAGACTTCTTATAATAAGACTATTGCGGACCTAGTTTTATTACAATATCACTATTGAGACTTAGTGAAATTACAATATCACTGAAAAGAGCCCGTGAAATTATACGAACCGGTCTTTATTGACTATAATCGGTGTAATTATAATTTCACTAGTAAAATTATAATACCACATTTTTGACTAAATACCTGCGACATCTACATATTATGTTAGTGCCATCTGTATCAGAATTTCAGTAGGTATCTACATATTTTTAGTACTATCTGTATCAGTGAAATACATGCGTGTAGATATTGACTGGAATAATATACAATAGAAGAACCAAATATTTTATGATAAGTAGCACAAGTATTTCTCATTACGTTTAAAAGTCGAGAAAGGATATTAGCTGAAGTTCTGCATACAAAACTTTCAATTGTTATAAAGTTTAGGCCAACCTCACATTGGGTGACAGCGTTCCTCGAGTGCACACCCGGCGTGCGCTCGGCGTTCACTCTGTAGTACAACGTGAACGCCAGCCAGTTACCGACCAATTTCCCTTTTATGTCACACTTACAAACTGTTCGAGAGGCTACTTCTTAACTGGTTGGTGACAATCACCGACCCAAAATTAATTCCGAAACAAGCAGGCTTTAGACCAGGCAAGTCTTGTACGGGACAAGTATTTCGGCTAACCCAACAAATAGAAGACGGCTTCGAAGAAAAAAAATTACAGGCGTCGTGTTTGTAGACCTGACGACAGCTTACGATACGGTGAACACCAAAATACTTCTTCGCAAGGTCGCGCATTTGGTTGAAGATAAAGGTTTCATCAGAATACTGGGTGAGCTCCTACACAATAGACGCTTCCAGGTTTCATTGCAGCCCAAGGTATGAGCTTTGAGAAGGTGAAACAAAAGCTGTCAAGTGCCTTAGAAACACTCGGTATGTACTATAAAAACAATGGACTTAAACCGAATCCAAGCCAAACTCAGGCATGCGCAATTCATCTTCGCAACAGTACCTAAAGCCAGCAGAAAGCTCAACATCTCATGGCAGGGCACTAATATTGAACATAGTCATAACTCTAAGTATCTGGGGGTTACACTCAATAGGTTTCTCACTTATCGGCGCCACTGCGAAGCTACTAGGCAGAAAGTTGGTGTCCGAAATAACCTTCTCCGACGATTGACTTCCACACGCTGGGAAGCATCGCCTGATGAAGCCCGAACTACTGGCCTAGCTTTATGAAACTCTGCGGGTGAATTTGCGTGTTCAATTTGGCATCGATCGGCTCACGCAAAACAATCCGACTTGGCGCTGAATGAAACGTGTCGGATAATTTTACAGGATGCCTTAAGCCAACACCACTGAATAACATTTACCCCCTGGCAGGCATTGCCCCACCCGCGGTTCGCCGAGAAGTGGCTTGCATTGTCGAGAATCGCCCCAGACATCCATTGCACGACCATAAATTGCCCCGTAGCAGACAAAAAAGCCGCAAAAGCTTTTTGCGATCTACTGAGGCTAGCCAAGACCAACCAGCTAACCTGAGGACAAAAATGTGGCATGAGACAGTCCCACCTCTCACCAATTACGTTGATGCCAAAGAACACCTACCCCCCAGTAGCGATCTGCAATGGCCCGTATGCATATCCCTGAATCGCTTACGAAGCGTTGCAGACATAACCTAGCCAAATGGGGTATAATCGACCCAGCCCAAACGTAGTGCGACTGTGGCATCCCAGAACAAACCATGAGTCACCTGCTGGAGTGTCCCAAATGTCCGGACAGATGTTCGGAGGCCGATTTACACTAAGCCACTGACAATGCACCTGCTATGGCCACACACTGGGCTGGTGCCATTTGATCTCTGTACCATCGACTCGAGAAGAAGAAGAAGAATTGAACGCCGGATGCACGCCGAACGGACGCCGAGCGTAGGCTCATGAACAATGTGAGGGAGGCTTCTTAGGTTTCGGTCGACCTTTAGAAACTAATTGGAGCCTACAACAACTATTCCTATTGTAAAAATAGAATAGGTACCTATAGAAGACGATAGTGATGGAACTGAATGAGGTTTTGTTGAACGGTCTCGTGATAGAGATCATAGAGACAGTAGCTACGACGATAACGGGAATAAATTGTTTCTCCCATAGAACAAAGAAGACAAAGGTAGGTTTTGCTTTAAAAAATACCGATGCAAAGTATCCTCATTGCTACTGTACCTGCAAAGTACCCTTTTCGCATTGAGTTTCATTAATCGAGCCGAACTCCCCTCTACAATTGAACCCTCTTTTGGAATCATGCCCCTATAGTCAATGATGTTTCGAAAGGAAACTGCGAATACCCTTTTGAAATAGTAATAATGAATTTATGGCCTAATATTACAATGATTAAGTAGGTATCTATGTCCAAAGCCAGTCATGACCAGGTAAAAAACAAACACAACTGCTTGTGAATTCGTTATCTAGCCATTTGGTACACTCATGTATGGAACTATTCGAATCAATTCGATTTACAAATCGAAGTGCGTCAACTGTGTGTGCGGCGATTAGATTAGAATTCGGATTCAGACTGATATAGTATTTTTTTTATTTGGATTGCGGGATTTAAGTAACGACAAATTATTTTAATACCGAATTTACACGAATGTTTATAGTATAATTATTCTTAGCAACACATATTACCTGATGTTCTTCTACCCGAACATAGGTAATTCCAATAAACCTATAGAGTGCCTTGGTCGTTCTTGCCCACTATACATATATACATAATATATTTTTTGCTAAAATAAATTATATTAAATTCAATGCTATTATTTTTCAAGTTTCATTCTACCTCTCTTTCGCTAGACAAACCTGATGCCAAGAACTTTAAAGTAGGTATTCTGTATGCTGGGCATGAATAAATATTAGGATTATCTGCTCATATTTGTTGTTTGTTTTGAATAAATGCAGCAGTGAGTTTTGGGTAAGTTATATTTTTTGTATCGAAACAAAAGTGATTGTTTACCTTTTTAACTTATGCAACAGAGGATTTTGGATAACGGTAAATAAATATTCTACAATTAGTATCCACTGCAGGTATCATTTATGAACTTAATATATTTTGGGTATTTTTAATAGTCAATTTAAAATCCCCTCTTCATAAATTCAATTTGTTATATCATCAGAACGGCCGGCCGTCAAGTCTAGAGAGAAACTTCGCCCGGATCATATGATCGTTAGTCAGTGTTGTAAGGTCGGAGTTGGCTGTAGTTGTAAACTCATAATAACTGTGTACTTGGCTGTTCCGGTCACGTCTTGGGCACTAACCCAGTGGCACCGAGGAAACACGACTCGTCCTACACTGTCGTTTGATTGTTCCGACCAAGCTGGTGCGAAGTGGGAACTAAAAGTAAAAGTAACATTACTGGGCTAAAGCTAATCGGAAAATATTATTGGGGTAACTTTCGATTGTATTTCCCCATCTGATGAATAAATTGTTATCCATAAAATCAATGTGATATAGGCTTCACTAACATGGCAGACCAAATTGACGTCTTTTTTGTACAACATTTTTCAACCCTTGAAGTACCTAAATCGTTACCTCATGTGTAAGGTATCATATCAATAGCGACCAATTTATCTAATAGCGTGATAAAATTCTGAAAACAATATGAAGCTGTCTTGTGCCGTCCTTTGCCTATGAAGGTATTTGTTGCGAAATTCTTTGTTTGCAATTAGTTTTCTTCATGATATTTATTTGATTAATTTCTCCTAAAAAGTATCCTAAATACAGCCTAATTTTATTGCTATGATGGTCCGTCTTCTTTATGTATCAATGCCTGTTTTCATTTCAGATTAGTTTAGTCTGGTGACTCCAAGTAATTATATTAGCTTTGCCAACAGCTAAAGGGAATTCGTGTATGTTCTAAATTTACATCAACTAAGCTATTAAGCGAATTGAGGTAACCTCTTGACTAGTTTGAATGATACTATTGAACTAGCCTATGTTGAACCAGACCCGCTGGCAATAGGGTGTCCAATTTGCAGTAAGTACCTACGGCTAATCGCTTCGGAAACAAATAATGGCCTCTTTGCTGCGCAGTTCTGTTAAGGATACCTCGTGAACAGGCAGAGCACGTGTTCGTATTATTGTAATTTGTATTTGGTTTGTACTGAGAGAGAATCGATTTTGCTGTAGATAACTCTAATATCTTGAGGCATATATTTGTCGTTTTGAAAGTGCCACTTTAAAAGTGTCGGTGAAATTCAATTTTCAAGAAGTGATATACATTTTTAAATTAATTATAAGCACCACATAAAAATAGTTGCTTATATTATTAGGGTTCTATTCTAGCCAAGCCCATTGTACTACGAAGAGTAGTTATTTATACCTTCCCGTCGGGGGGTAGCGAGGAATGCTTCAGCGATACCCGACCCTCCGACACACGGGTACGTGAGGAACACGGGTACGTGAGGAACACGGGTTGGTTTTTAGTCAGTAAGAGTCTGACAGTCCCCTTCGCCCTTCCCCCAGGGCGGAGGGACTCCATGAGGATTTTCCAAACCGACACAAAAAAAAACAAAGTTATTTATGCCTTCCCCCCGTGGGATCTCCACCTTGTCGTGAGGGGGGGGGGGGCTCAGTAACCGTGGGTTACAACCACGGTGAAGCTAAGCGGGATCCCGGGAGGGAACGCTCCACGTGGGGTTGGGTGAGGCCTGCGTAGGATGCGTCGCAAGGTGCGGGGGACGGTTTTGTCTGACCCTCGCAGTCGGGTGCGGTCGCGGGAGGAGAGGCGTGTCGGTGTAGCGTTGCCGCGCGCCCTATCTCCCGTGACCAAATGGAGGCGCACCATTGTTGCGTCGCGGTGGGGCCGCAGAGGAAGAGGAGATGCGGTGTTGCGTTGCCCTCCACAGTCCCCTTCGCCCTTCTCCCCCAGAGCGGAGGGACTCCATGAGGATTTTCCAACCCGACACCAAAAAAAAAGAAAGTTATTTATGCCTTAGGACTCGTGGCCACGACAATTATGCTTACATTGTTGTAATTTGTTTGTAACTGCATATTTTCATACAGAATTTTATTCCTTTCATAGTACGAAAGCACATGCTGAAAAGTATTTTGATTAATAAAATTCTCAGTGGCACAGAGTCCGTATGGAACATGTTTAAATCCGTGATAAGTTAAATACTACATGTATTTCGAAACTGCCAAACTATCTGTATAGAAATTGACATGGAATTTACCGACTAATTTCCAGTTATTCAATCAGTTCAAACTCTGCTAACAAACAAATCAAACAGTAACATAGTTTCGAATCCATAAATCCGCTTACTGAAAAGCCCGAAAGGGTTACAATCCAACACGATTGATGGCATAAATGGTGACTACTCTAAGTAGGATAGATAAGTATTTTGTTCATGGTTTATAGTGGCAAATGAGGCGATGGCTCCCCTGAAGCCGGCTGCCCACGGGGCGTAGTTTTGCGAACTGACGCGCGTGGCACATTTGTTGTCCCTCGACTCCTGTTGTAACTCAAAGGTGCCTCGAAAGTCCGTCCGCAACCTCACCCACCGTGGCAAGCGGCCTTGACGTTTAGAGGTAAGTGTTGCGTCATTATCATCCTCCTTGCGTCATCCAGGTTGCATCAAAGATTATTCGTCTAGGAGCTGAGACCTTCTAATGGTCTAACCATTTCACAGACTATACATTGGCTTTTATATAGAGCGATTGGCACCTGACCTTCGCAACCCAAAGGAAAGGCGATATTCCAAGGCTTAAACCAGGAAGCGTTGCTTATCGACTGCTTATGACGCTAGAACATTGCCTGTCGCGATAATAGTTATTTTTTTAATAGCTTATGCTATCCTACAGCTGGGCAAAGGCTAATATCGCGATAACAGTGCTCTTTTAAAACCTCTTATTAACAGGGACTACTTATTTTGAATCTACATTCAGCTACCTTCAATATTCAGATAAACGGACAACGGTACTTGTTCCGTGGAGAACCTGATGGTGAAAATATAATTCAAAGATAACGTAATTGGGCATTTAACTTTTAATTGTTTGAAAGTCAAATACCGTACTTTAATAGAGTACAAATATCGTACTTTAATAGAGTACAAACATCGTACTTTAATAGAGTACAAATAGTACAAATATCGTACTTTAATAGAGTACAATAGTACCAATATCGTACTTTAATAGAGTACAAATAGTACAAATATCGTACTTTAATAGAGTACAATAGTACCAATATCGTACTTTAATAGAGTACAAATAGTACAAATATCGTACTTTAATAGAGAATATACCTACTGAGTAAACTATAACAAAAACAAATATAAAGTCAACAGATATTTGCTGTCTCGTGTAAAGGTAGATTCGAGGAAAACTTATCAGCGAAATGTAGCGAAATATAAACATTAAGAAAATCCCACCATATTACTTCGCAGAAATACGCGGTTTATTTTACTTGTAAATGATGAAAACGGCTGTAAATGTGTACAATTGGAGTAGGTAACTCTGCGAAATTCATCTAGTAAGTAGCAGGTTTTAAATTACAGTCTGTTTCTAAGAACATGATAAGCTAAGCAAAATCATTATTCTGAAGAATATTATGAGCGATTATCCTTTGTTCTGAAGCAATTGTTACAAAAGAAAGACGGAAAATATACCTAAATAATTAAGTATAATAACATCTTTATGTTGTGTGGGTGCAAAGGGTTCCCACCAAGAACTTAGGCCGGGACTCCACCAAAGCGGAGACGAGAGGAGCGGAGAGGAGATGTTTCTTAAACAACCAATAGAATTGTGTTATTGACATATCTCCTCTCCGCTCAGTTTCAGTGGAGTTCGCTGTGCGGAGATGTGTAATATTTGTATGGCGCGATGGAAGCGGAGATGTGAGCTGTGCACGGACGACGCTCAGTGGAGACGGGAGATGTGAGCGGCGTGCAGCGAGCGATGTCACCCTCCCCCCTCTCGCCCGCCATCAAACCGCAGAGCCCCGCGCGCACGGCCGGCCATCTTGCTAGTAAAAACATCTCTTCTCGCACAGGACACATCTCCGCTTTCGTGGAGTCCCCCGAGCTGAAAAACATCTCTTCTCGCACAGCACACAGCACACCGCACACATCTCTTCTTCGGTGAAGTCCCGGCCTTAGGGTCCCAAGCCAACCTCACCTGCAAGTGGTGCACCTGCCGATCAACGGACGAGGCTCTGGCAAACAAAATATCCCGATAAGCGGCAATAGGCTCGCCACCTATTACGTGGGATCAAAACACTGGCGAAAAGTGGGCGTTTAATATGCCTCTGCCTACCCCTTCGGGGAAACAGGCGGGAGTCTATGTATGTATGTTGTGATGAAATGCCTTTTGTTTATAAATATTCGTTATAAAATACAGCCTTGTTATGGTTCATAAAATACTGACTAGGTACCTAATTAACTTCTAATATGAAGTTTATTTTTGAGCTTGTCTTACGACGAAAGTCCTAATGTAAATTTTGTTAGTTTTAGGTAGTTCTAAGAGCAATAGTAGTCTATAAATAATAAACCGCGCAGAGAGTCTCGGTTTTGAAACCTCGGCGAGCACTACTTACATCCTGAATATGGGTCTAATCATAGAAAATTGATAATCCAGTGGGGTGAGGCGTTCAGATGGCAGTTGACCGTGGCAAAGTTAAAATGTCGGCGTCTAAATTTAGCATTGTACAATTTTAAACTAACTTAATATGGTAAAAGGCAGCGATAGCCTAGTGGAGAGACCGACAGACTGCTACGCAGACGGTCCGGATTCGAATCCACGGCGCGCACCAATGACTTTTCGAGTTATGCGCGTATTAAATTGTTAATAATCGCTTGCTAAACGGTGAAGGAAAACATCGTGAGGAAACCTTCGTGTCTGAGAGTTCTCCATAATGTTCTCGAAAGACATGTGAAGTCTGCCAACCAGCACTAGGCCAGCGTGGTGGACTATGGCCTTATCCTTCTCACAGTGAGAAGAGGCCCGTGCCCAGCAGTGGGACAAGATATATACAGGGCTGATTATGATGAAGATGTGGTATAATATGAATTTACTAAATGGTTTTTCAATGTTCATTTACTTGTCACAGATTCCTGTTATCTCTACACAAATATAAGCATCTAACTACATAAAATATTTTTTGTAATATATTATTTTGAAATAAATTATATTCGATTCGCGATGATTGTTCAATTGAATGCTATTATTTTTCAAGTTTCATTCTACCTCTCTTTCGCTAGAGAATCCTGATGCCAAGAACTTTAAAGTATTCTGTATTCTGTATACTGGGCATGAATAAATATTAGGATTATCTGCTCATATTTGTTGTTTGTTTTGAATAAATGTTGGAGCAGTGAGTTTTGGGGAAACAAATGTGATTATTTGCCTTTTTAACTTGTGCAGCAGAGGATTTTGGATAGCGGTAAATAAATATTCTACAATTAGTACCTACTGCAGGTATCATTTATTAACTTGATATATTTTGGGTATTTTTTATAGTCAATTTATTTTTATAGGCCGGGCGTCAAGTCTAGAGACAAACTTCGTCCGGATCATATGATCGTTAGTCAGTGTTGTAAGGTCGGAGTTGGCTGTAGTTGTAAACTCATAATAACTGTGTACTTGGTTGTTCCGGTCACGTCTTGGGCACTAACCCAGTGGCACCGAGGAAACACGACTCGTCCTACACTGTCGTTTGATTGTTCCGACCAAGCTGGTGCGAAGTGGGAACTAAAAGTAAAAGTAACATTACTGGGCTAAAGCTAATCGGAAAATATTATTGGGGTAACTTTCGATTGTATTTCCCCATCTGATCAGTAAATTGACATATTATGTCAGGATCGTTGCAAATGGCGTTCCGTAGTCTCTGACTACCCCTCCGGGAAGGCGGGAAACATGCGTGAGTCTATGTATGTATGAGTAAATTGTTATCCATAAAATCAATGTGATATAGGCTTCACCAACATGGCAGACCAAATTGAGATCTTTTTGTATATCATTTTTCAATCCTTGAAGTACCTAAATCGTTACCTCATGTGTAAGGTATCATATTAATAGCGAAAAAACAATATGAAGCAGCTACGTACCGTCCTAAAAAGTTTAATAGTGACGAAAACTTTGCTTTGCCTATGAAGGTATTTGTTGCGAAATTCTTTGTTTGCAATTAGTTTTCTTCAAGATATTTATTTGATTAATTTCTCCTAAAAAGTATCCTAAATACAGCCTAATTTTATTGCTATGATGGTCCGTCTTCTTTATGTATCAATGCCGGTTTTCATTTCAGATTAGTTTAGTCTGGTGACTCCAAATAATTATCTTAGCTTTGCCAGCAGCTAAAAGGGAATTCGTGTATGTTCTAAATTTACATCAACTAAGCTATTAAGCGAATTGAGGTAACCTCTTGACTAGTTTGAATGATACTATTGAACTAGCCTATGTTGAACCAGACAAATAATGGCCTCATTTGCTGCGCAGTTCTGTTAAGTTTACCTCGTGAACAGGCAGAACACGTGTTCGTATTATTGGAATTTGTATTTGGTTTGTACTGAGAGATAGGTAATCGATTTTGCTGTAGATAACTCTAATATCTTGAGGCATATATTCGTCGTTTTGAAAGTTTCTCTTTAAAATTGTCGGTGAAATTCAATTTTCAAGAAGTAATATAAATATTTAAATTAATTATAGGCACCACATAAAAATAGTTGCTTATATTATTATTAGGGACTGCCTCCGTTGTCCAGTGGATAGCGTATGCGACTGCCGATCGGAGGTCCCGGGTTCGATTCCCGGGTCGGGCAAAAAGTGTTACTGGGTTTTTCCGAATTCTCAGTAGCAGCACGGAGTCTGGTGATGTGGCTGGTAATGTCAATAGGCTCGCCCCCTATTATGTGGGACCTAAATATTTATGGCGAAATGTGCGTGTAATATTACACCTCTGCCTACCCCTTCGGGGATACAGGCGTGAGTCTATAAAAAAAATATTAATTGGGTTCTATCCTAGCCAAGCCCATTGTACCACGAAGAGTAGTTATTTATGCCTTAGGACTCGTGGCTTTCATATAAAATTAAAGTGTTTGTGCAACAATTATGATTACATTGTGATAATTTGTTTGTAACTGCATATTTTCATACACAATTTTATTCATTTCATAGTATTAAAGCACATGCTGAACAGTATTTAGCTAGGTATTAATAAAACTCTCAGTGGCACAGAGTCTGTATGGAATATGTGATATGGATATTAAATACTACATGTATTTCAAAACTGCTAAGCTATCTGAATAGAAATTGACATAGAATTTACCTACTAATTTCCAATTATTCAATCAGACCTACTAATTTCCAATTATTCAATCAGTCCAAACTCTGCTAACGAACAAATCAAACAGTAACATAGTTTCGGATCCATAAATCCGCTTACTGAAAAGCCTGAAAGAGCTACAATCCAACACGATTTGTGGCATAAATGGTGACTACTCTAAGTAGGATAGATAAGTATTTTGTTCGTGGTTTATAGTAGCAAATGAGGCGATGGCTCCTTGAAGTCGGCTGCCCACGGGGCGTAGTTTTGCGGACTCACACGCGTGGCACATTTGTTGTCCCTCGACTCCTGTTGTAACTTAAAGGAGCCTCGAAAGTCCGTCCGCAATACCTACCACCCACCGTGGCAAGCGGCCTTGACGTTTAGAGGTAAGCGTTGCGTCATTATCATCCTCCTTGCTTCCTCCAGGTTGCATCCAAGTTTTTCGTCTAGGAGCTGAGACCGTTTTATGGTCTAACCAGATTTCACAGACTATACATAAGCTTTTCTATTGACCGATTGGCATCTGACCTCCGTAACCCAAAGGAAAGGCGATATTCCAGGGCTTAAACCAGGAAGCGTTGCTTATCGACTGCTCAAGACGCAAAAACATTGCCTGTCGCGATCATAATTCTTTTTTTTTAATAGCCTACGCTATCCCACAGCTGGGCAAAGGCTAATATCGCGATAACAGTGCTCTTTTAAAACCTCTTATTAACAGGGACTAGTTATTTTGAATCTAGATTCAGCTACCTTCAATATTCAGATAAACGGACAACGATACTTGTTCCGTGGAGAACCTGATGGTGCAAATATAATTCAAAGACAATGTAATTGGGAATTTAACATTTAATTGTATGAAAGTCAAATACCGTACTTTACTTTAATAGAGTACAAATAGTACAAATATCGTACTTTAATAGAGTACAAAAAGTACAAATATCGTACTTTAATAGTTTAATATACCTACTGAGTAAACTATAACAAAAACAAATATAAAGTCAACAGATATTTGCTGTCTCGTATAAAGGTAGATTCGAGGAAAACTTATCAGCGAAATGTAGCGAAATATAAACATTAACTGTCTTACTAATAAAAATTAGGACACAGTTTATACAAGTACTATAAGCATTGCGTAACAAAAATGCAACTAATAAAAAATATTTTGACAGATTGCGTGTATACATGCGTTAAAAGAGATCAAAATATCTATTTAGACTTACATAAGCTCTACACACGCTTGCACCCTTGTATAAGGAGTGCGTAAGAGCAAAATGGCGGCTATTTGGCCAGCGGAGGAGGCTGAGGTTGTCAGTTTACTTAGGTTATGCGCGCAACCTATGACAGAGAGGTTGGACTAGGAAGGTTATATTTCTTTGATTGAAATTAATGTTATTGTCGGCGGAGGCGTTCGAAAGCTATGAGTACATATCAAAACATTGATCCTTCAGAAAATAACAACCATTAGTCTTTAGTTTTTGTACATTAGATTATAAGATAAGGGATATTTTTAACAAGAAACCCCATTTTATATATAATTAAGCTAGTAAAATTCTCTATAAACTATAAAATACAATTGAATTATTAAAACGAAGTTACGATTTGAAGTTTTTGAACGTACTTCGTAAAAGGTTGTCAGCATATTTGACGTACAGTCCATTTACAGTTATTTTACCTCTGACAAATGTCGGTGTTTGTTTGCTTTATGTTGGTATGGTACTCTGTGATGACAGGTATGTTACCAGTGCATAACATTTTACCCAATTTTAGTGGAAACTAGAATGTCCATCTGTAACCACCATGAGTATGTTATGTCAGTCTTATCTATACTTATAGACATTATTTGAATGGAGAGAAAATCCTTATTTAAATACGTCTATCGCGTTTTTTGTATTAAATAGGTTTTTATGATAAGGAAAGTAATTGTAGTCTATATGATTTTTGCAGACAGACTTAAAAATGCCAAAATTTGAGTCAAGAGTGACTGAACGAGGGATTCGGGATGCAGATAGAATGTATTAGGCTATACAAAGTGTAAGAAAAGAAGTTTTCACTCAGAGAAACAACTGACAGGAATCCGAGGTGCCGAGAATCTTTTTAGGATCAGATAAAAGCTATGACAGGTACCTATGTGAAATAGGACAAGAGGCAAACAACATTGTCAATTTGGCTGAAGAAGCTTTTCAATCTATCACTGCAGAAGACTGGCATGTGGCAAAAACAATGCGAACATGTGCGCCACATTGAAGACAAGCTTCGTGAAACAAATGGGTCTATGGATGCTGCGATGGACAGGTTCATAATAGAATTAAACTATGAGTCTGATACAGAATCTGACAGCAGTTACGAATCAGCATTGGCAGTCCGAGAATCTGACAGCAGCTACGAATCGTCATTGGCAGTCCACATGGATCATTCTTATTCAAAATAAATGTGATAATTAAAGTAGATGTACCATTTGGCCATACATTATGGGCCTGGCACGAACAAACACGACACCATGTGTTTTTTGAAGATAAATGACTACTCTATTAACCTGTATAATTTTTTTTTAAATAACTTTTGGTGGAAATAAGATACGAGATATTTGAAATGGAAATTATTCCACAACTAAATATACCTCAAAATTGATTTTTAACATAAATATAATACCTAGATGTAAATAAAGGTGTGTCTTTGTGTCATAAAGAACAAAAACTACATAAAGAGAGGCCAATAATAATGAGTAATCACATGTGTACTTGGGAACCTCGTACTATGTATACTCGTCCAAAAATACTAACCACAAACACAAACACAGCTGCATATTCTAAGCATGGGTAGAAGGTAGTGCTCATTATTATTGAATTTATATTCAATTACATTACATTAAAACCGTACGAAAACACCAATAAATCAGAGCAACGATTGATGATTGATTACGATGTGCAGTAGCAACACGAATGACATAACAGATAAAAATGTGTTGCAAATGGTTTGAAAAAATATTTCTACTATCGATTAAACAACAAATGATTTTTACCGATTAATAATTATGGAATATATAATAAATTATATATTTCTTGATTCTTTTTACAAATATATTTATAAAGTAAATAATAGATATTGTTTTCTAATATAATTATAAACATATTATTTCCTGAAAACAATTTCTGCCTACCATACTACATTTTATGTTTAATGCTGGCAACATAAGACATTCATCCGCTATTACCATTGCCTATTCAAAATAATAATCTTTAAAAACTACAATCTTTCACCGAAGCTCTATCAAAAAACGAAAACGATGTATAAATTTTAAAAATTATATGTTTAATTTCAACGACTCACAACTTTCTGGCCGCTACAGGCCGTATTTGGTATTTCTCCTTTGCAGTTTTCGTATTTGATAATTAAAACCTCACATTGACGTAAATAGACAAAATATTTATTATAACTATTTATCTTCATAGGAAATTAGTTATTTTGTAAGAAAATAAATGTACATGCGTATAGCCAAAGCCGATATAAAGAGGTTTTGTTACAAACATTAGGTACTTCCAAATATTTAATTCGATCGCGTAGGCAATAAAAAAAAGTACGTTTTTAGCAATACTGTATATTTAAAATGGGAGTATTTGATACTAAATATAGCAACACAACGCCCAGGTTGGCCAATCTAACAGCTAGAGGTAAAATAACTGTGAACGGACCATACACACAGCTACACATCAACCTATAAAAAATTAATATTAGCTGAACTACTCAACAACAGGTTGGTCACACTAAGGGAGTTCGCCTAACATTGGTTTTGTTTAGGTTAATGTGTAGCTGTGTGTACACAGCGTGAGTAGTTACACAAGCTTGTCTTTGCGTTTATTAGTAGTGATGTTGTGTAAACCCTGTATAACTTCTATACAGACGTTATACGCTGTGTAACTATTCATACGTTAGACGTGTGAGTAATATTTTTTTATTAGTAAGACAGTAAGAAAATCCCACCATATTACTTCGCAGAAATACGCGGTTTATTTTACTTGTACCTAAACGATGAAAACGGCTGTAAATGTGTACAATTGGAGTATGTAACTCTGCGAAATTCATCTAGTAAGTAGCAGGTTTCAAATTACAGCATGTTTCTAAGAACATGATAAGCTAAGCAAAAACATTATTCTGAAGAATATTATGAGCGATTATCCTTTGTTCTGAAGCAATTGTTACAAAAGAAAGACGGAAAATATAAATAATTAAGTATAATAACATCTTTATGTTGTGTGGGTGCAAAGGGTTCCCACCAAGAACTTAGGGTCCCAAGCCAACCTCACCTGCAAGTGGTGCACCTGCCGATCAACGGACGAGGCTCTGGCAAACAAAATATCCCGATAAGCGGCAATAGGCTCGCCACCTATTACGTGGGATCAAAACACTGGCGAAAAGTGGCCGTTTAATATGCCTCTGCCTACCCCTTCGGGGAAACAGGCGTGAGTCTATGTATGTATGTATGTATGTTGTAATGAAATGCCTTTTGGGAAAATATTCGTTATAAAATACAGCCTTGTTATGGTTCATAAAATACTGACTAGGTACCTAATTAACTTCTAATATGAAGTTTATTTTTGAGCTTGTCTTATGACGAAAGTCCTAATGTAAATTTTGTTAGTTTTAGGTAAGTAGTTCTAAGAGCAATAGTAGTCTATAAATAATAAACCGCGCAGATAGTCTCAGCTTCGAAACCTCTTGGAGTACTTCTTGCATCCTGAATATAGGTCTAATATCCTATAAATGATAATCCAGTGGGGTGAGGAGGCCAGATGGCAGTTGACCGTGGCAAAGTTAAAATGTCGACGGCTAAATTTAGCATTGTGCAATTTCAAACTGACTTAATGTGGTAGGTATAAGGCAGCGATAGCCTGGTGGAGAGACCGACAGACGACCGAGGTCCGGGTTCGAATCCACGGCGCGCACCAATGACTTTTCGGAGTTAAGTGCGTATTAAATTGTTAATTATCGCTTGCTAAACGGTGAAGGAAAACATCGTGAGGAAACCTCCATTTCTGAGAGTTCTCCATAATGTTCTCGAAAGACATGTGAAGTCTGCCAACCCGCACTAGGCCAGCGTGGTGGACTATGGCCTTACCCTTCTCACAGTGAGCTCTTCTCACTGTGAGAAGGGTAAGGCCCGTGCCCAGCAGTGGGACAAGATATATACAGGGCTGATTATGATGATGATGTGGTATAATATGAATTTACTAAATGGTTTTTCAATGTTCATTTACTTGTCACAGATTCCTGTTATCACTACATTAATTAATATAAGCAGCTTATCGAGAATTTATAAATATTTATCTGCAATATGTGCTTGGAAAATGGTCCCGAATTTATTGGAAAATTTGCTAGGTTTCGCTTTATAACGTACATGTAAATAGAATACGCAATTGGAATCAATATTTGTTTTACTCAAAGTAGTCGGATAAAAAGTGATCGTAATAGGAAAACATAAAAGATAGGAAGATAGTCGTTTGCCCTCGCTTAGCTCCGGAACAGGTTTAAAAGTTTGGCCAATAGGTTGTATAATCTGTGTAACTGTTTTCTTGATTGCTCTATTGTTTACCGTTTCATCGCAAACAGCACACACTTTGGTATTAGAGTCGTTAACTTTTAACTGTTTTCTGTTAGCCTGGTAACTTTAGTCGTTGAACAGAAAAAAATATGAAAGTAAATGCAAGAATTGATAACAGTTAGTGCCAGTGATCGACCGATAAGTTCCGGACAACATTATCAACAAACATTATTATGTTTGTTGATAATGTTGTCCGGAACTTATCGGTACGATCAAATACTCAATTTATCTGGAAGATTATGCTACCCAGAAGGTATCCACCAGATTCAATTCATTAATTTATTTTTTATATAGACCTATTGAATATAATAGGCCTATTATGTTACAGATTACGTAGCTCTAAAAGGCCCGAGGATAAATAAAATTATCATGCAAATATTTCATGCTTATTATGTTTTACTCTATTTGGATAAAATAGAGCCGACGTTAGACTTATTATAAAAATCTATTGTAGTAGCTACATATTTTTTTAATATAAAATATAATATTAATGTTTTCAGACTTGTTGTAATGAAATAATACAAGCGTTGCTAATACAAAAGAACAATATTTCATTATTATGTTTTTAGATACTTTACAATGTAACTTTTAATAATGTTTTGCTTGATGAAATGAAATAAAATTAAAGTTTAAAAGAGCTCTAATGGATAAAAAAGAACGGTGTTCTCTGTGAGCCCCTTTATAATGTCATCTGGCCTGCGTATAAATATTTATTCTAGCACACTTGGCCAGTGATTGCCAGCGGAATTAAATAACTTAAGTTTACTTAGCAGATCAGATTACCCTGGCTTCGTCTACGCGGCTAACATTTCCAGAACCAAGGGTATTGATCAGTGCGGGAGTGTACTTTCTTTCTTTTGAAAAGACACGCCCGCATTAGAAATAAATCATAAATCCTGTATCGTGGAAGACTTTACAAACATTTAATCAACGAACACAAAGTATACACAGATATGAAGCAAATTTTTTTGAATTACAAAAACAACAACTTACAAAGTGCTGCCAAATAAATTTATACATACATACATACATAGACTCACGCCTGTTTCCCCGAAGGGGTAGGCAGAGGCATATTAAACGCCCACTTTTCGCCAGTGTTTTGATCCCATGTAATAGGTGGCGAGCCTATTGCCGCTTATTGGGACATTTTGTTTGCCAGAGCCTCGTCCGTTGATCGGCAGGTGCACCACTTGCAGGTGAGGTTGGCTTGGGACCCTAAGTTCTTGGTGGGAATCCTATGCACCCTATGATAAATTTATAAAGAAAACAAATATTGTAATACCGATCAACATTATTGTTTTTGTCATTTGTAGCCTTTTATGACACCAAAACAATATATAAGTACTTAAAATATTGTGTTGGTATCATAAAATGTTACAATGTACTCTTACTACAACATTTTAGTAGGTATGAGATATCCATACCTGATGAATTTCCAAGTTAGCAGTAGCTGTCAACAGATCCAATATGGCGGAGAAGGATCCCCGAGCCGCCCGCCTGAAGCCTTCGGGAGGAGCGTCTACCGCACCACCGGCCACACTGACTGGGGACTGCGACCACTGTAAATTGTCCAACATCAATCAATATCGTCGATAGAAGAGACATCGATGACCGTTTGAATGTCAGGTACTAGGCGATCAGAAATCTGTTGGAAGTATCTTAGGCAACGTAGCCGACCAAGAAGCTATAATAACGTGTACATATGTATGCAACAGAGATGGACGATGACATTGATACCGACGATGATGTATAACTTAAACCAGCCAACGATGTACCTTAAAGATTTACCTGTAACAACAGTTGAAGTGTATAATATATTTTTTGTTTATATATTGTTAATATATAAACCTGCACATGTGTTTTGTGCAAACCTGCACTAATAATTGTACAAGTCACAGTTTACAGTTTTCAAAACTACGTGAAGTGAATAAAGTGATTCTACGTAACTATGTTTTTCTCGTATAGACCTCAGTTGCTTGACATATTTCTTACGGATGGATTAATGGATACACAGAATACACAGATCTTATACTAATATATAAAGCTGAAGAGTTTGTTAGTTTGGTTGAACGTGCTAATTTCAGGATCTACTGGTCCGATTCGAAAAATTCTTTCAGTGTTAGATAGCCCATTTATCGAGGAAGGCTATAGGCTATATAACATCACGCTATGAGCAACGGGAGCGGAGCAGTAGCCTTAAATAACGCGGGTGTAACCGCGGGCATCGTCTAGTTTCTAAATAAACGTTAACGATACTCGATTGATTACCTCTAGGCTAGGGAATAAACGGTTCGTCGAATGTGTACGTCGCATTGTTTGGTACCATGCAAACAGGATAATGTTTACCATAGAGCTAGATAGTTGTTGATCAACTTTTATTTTCGAATTCTTTTCAGGGCTAAACTAAATCCGACTGCCTCCGTGGTCCAGTGGATTGCGGCTGCTGAATGGAGGTCCCGGGTCGGGCAAAAGTGTTACTGAGTTTTCTGAAGTCTGTGTACTGAGTCTGGTAATGTGCCCGGTAACGGCAATAGGCTCGGCCCCTATTACGTGGGACCTAAAGCAAGAGGTTCATGGCGAAATGTGGGTGTAATATTACACCTCTGCCTACCCCTTCGGGAATACAAACGAGAGTCTATAAAAAAATTGCACCACAGTATGTAACTACTGCACTATGAATTGCCTCAAAGCCTTTTATCTCTCAACTAGATGAGCCCGCGGTTATACCCGCGTTATTTAAGGCTACTGCTCCGCTCCCATGGCTCATAGCGTGATGTTATAAGCCTATAGCCTTCTTCGATAAATGGGCTATCTAACACTGATAGATTTTTTAAATTGATCCAGTAGTTCCTGAGATTAGCGCGTTCAACCAAACAAACAAACAAATAAATTCTTCCGCTTTATATATTAAAATAAAAGTATAAGATACATATTATATACCTAGTCCAAGACACGGAATAATTTGCCCGCCAGTAGTATAAAATCCAAATTATTACCAGAGAATAATACAATACCCTAAATTACCTAATAATTATTCATCTAAACACAATTGAATAGCGGGGGCCGATCCAAATCCTCCTTTCTCTCGTCGAGTCGTCGTAACGTCGAGCCGTTTGATAAAGTTCCGTAAGTGAATGGCTAAGCAAATCCTAAGCTAACACTCTTGTCTGTTTGTGCGTCATAATAACTCATGAAACTGTATTAGCGAAGTAATTGTGGGATATTATGTCTTAGATTAGATTTGCTTAACTACCTATACTTACCTATTATTTTAAGGAAAGCTAGATGTATAATAATAGTATTTTAGATTCATAGGTATAAAAATAGTATGCACACTTTAAAGAACATGATAAATTAAAGGTATTATAATATTGCGATAATACTAGTCCACAATTTTAAATACAATGGTTGTAGATATTAGGTAGCTGTATGTGTACATAAATTAGACAAGGCCCTGCCAAAAAGGTTTTCACAAGCTAGGTACTTTACTAAAAAAATTGTTCAAAATCTATATCCCGACTACGTAAAAAAGGGGGTCTGAAAAGAATGAAACAAGAAAATAGCTCATTCAGATATAAATCCAGGAAAGTATAAGTACAGAAATGCTCAAGCTAGAGCCGTGTCACACCTATTGTATGCCAGGAACACATACCTTCATTAAACAAACGTGGCAGAAAAATACACAAGTATACAATAGGTGCGACACGGTTCTAGCTTGAGCATTTCTGTACTTATACGTTCCTGGATTTATATCTGAATGAGCTATTTTCTTGTTTTAGTTCTTCTTTTTTTAGTTCTCTTAAAATTTCTATAAAGCAAAGCACAAACTAAAACTTTCTTGTTAATTGACATTGTTTGTAAACACCTTGACTCGAGCGTTGCTGAGTAAAGACCGGTCGATTTGAGGAGATAAAAAAAATCGATTCTATGCACTTCCACCAACTAAACTGTCTGGTTGAGTAGAAATCACGAAAATTACAAAAATCGACGAAACAGTTTAGTCGATGCAACAGTTGTATGTATGCGCTCGGCTTAACACTAATTATATTATAGTTGTGGTCTTCGGGAATTTTTAATCTATAAATGTAATGTTGTTGAAATTCGTAGAGGATTTTACAACGAGCTTGTAGGCTTTGGTTTGGGAGTTTTACGACATATTATTAAGGATTTTGTTGTTCATAGCTCACTTTAGCCGTATGTGGAATTACTAGTTAGATTTCGACATACAGGATGTAAGAGAGAAAAGGAATTTTGCGTGTCTCAGTTTTTACATATATCTCATCTCCTCTCATCATATCGTCTCAGTTTATACCCAAAATTCATGGAGAAATGTGGGTGTAATATGACACCTCTGCCTACCCCTTCGGGGATACAGGCGTGAGTCTATAAAAAGGTATATTTGAGGGAAGGTACTGACTATTGACTCCTCGTAACGACTGTCCAAGATCTGTGATTTGTGTGTGGTGGTCTGGATTCGAACCCGATACCCTCTGCATAGCAATCTGTTGGTATCTCCACTCGGCTATCGCTGCCTCCGTTTTCAGATATCTACTAATTTTATTTCTAAAACTAACAACGCATTGATCAACCAGTGGTTTAAGCGGCCGTTTCGCCGCTTGACACTGTGATGAATGTTGTGGGTTCGATTCCCACACGAGACAATACTTTGTGTGATCCATAAATTGTTGTTTCGTGTCTGGGTGTTCATTGTGTCCGTCGATTGTATGTTTGTAAAGTCCGTCGCGACACAGGACTAATTCCTAGTGCGGGAGTTGTCTTTAAAAAAAATATGATAAAAATATAACAGTTTTTGTATTGTTAATCTTAATCTTAATATATAAAATCCTTGCGTTACTGACTGACTGACAGACACGCTACAGCCGAAACTATTTGGCGTAGGAAGCTGAAATTTGGCATGTATGTTCCTTGGAGACCGTAGGGGTGCACTAAGAAGGGATTTCCCGAAATTCCCACTTGATCGGCCAAAACGGGAAAATTTTAAAAAAATGCAGGCGTGCTGCTGGCGTCCTCTAGTTTAATAATAATAATATTCTACCACATTCGCACAACACCATCTAGTCCCAAACATATCTACATACATATATACTTTTTTTTTGTAAATACATACATATACATAGAAACACCCAGACCAAAACAAACATCCATGTTCATGCACACAAATGTTTGACTTGAGCGGGAATCGAACCCGCGACCTTCGGCGAAGCAGTCGCTTACACTCCCGCGGCGGCAACCGGTCGTCAATTAATTATCTGTTAAACAATAACAGATACGACTATTCACCAGTAACCAGCCGCTATCCCTCGGGAAATTATACAGATATTGACCAACTACTAGTTTTAGTAAACGTTTCACAGTGAATAGGGTTGTTTCCAACTAGTCAAATCAAGCACTTTTAATGAAATGTCAAAAACGACCTTTGCCAAGGGTTTTGTATGAAATATGACGTAGTGACGTCATAGTGTTTTGCTGTCAAGTAGAATACTTATTATCAATAAATTGACGATAAAAATGTTAAAGAAAGTTTTAACATTAATTGATGAATTAAACTACTATTATTTTGACATGATTCACCAGATAAAAATACTTGTATAATTTATTTCACTTGCAGGAAACTTCCCTATTATGACTACCTGTATTAGAAATTCGCAATATTCCGTTGTTCAAATTTACCTACTTATTTGTTGTTATTCATCATCCTCCCAACATTATCACAGTTGCAGCCAGGAGTCCGCCTACCAGCCTAACCGGATTTTGACTGAATACCTACCGCAACCCAAAGCGATATTCTATAGCTCTGATAGCTTAGACTAGTATCAGTTATTCAGGGGCACTGACTGATGACAACTGTCAACGATCTTCATGACAGCTGGGACTGACGGCTTAACCAAAGAGCATAGATATTTATATAGAGGCGCATTTCTTATGGGCGCTCTGTAGACAAACATTCTGTGACCCAAATTGCCGCTTGGCGGCGTGGCAGTCGCGCTGTGACAACTGTCTCTACGAGAGCAAGAGAGACGAACGTTCCTCCTGTGTATCTAAACTACGAGAGCAAGAGAGACGGAGAACGACGCCAGCGCTGCCAACGGCGCCAACTACGACCTAAACTGGAGACAGTCTCCACTTGGAATCGGCACACGAAATGCTTAAGAACTGCGCCTCTACGTAAATATGTATTTATTGCCTAAAGCGATATTCTATCGCTTTGATAGCTTAGACTAATGTCAGTTATTCAGGGGCACTGACTGATGACAACCGTCAACGCTCTTCATGACAGCTGGGACTGACGGCTTAACGTAGGTACTCTCCGGGGCACAGCGCGAGCGATAATTAATTTCCATGATTGTGGTCGCTGAGGCAGATCTATCTCAAAGACCCTTTTCGCAACATCTGTTCTAAAAAAAATTACAGGTTGGATTATTAGTTAGGACGCCTAACTAAATCTGAACTACCTACATCCCTTTTATTCTGCTCCAGTAATAAATCCACTGCCAGAATCGTGAATAATTTGGTGTTATCTGGTGTTGGCAGATAGTATAAAAAACATTACGTTATTTCCACCTCATCTATGAATAGTTTATAAAACAAAGTATTTTAAAAGATATTTTTGCGAGAAAAGACACGCGTTAACATTATAAGTACCTAGGTATTTATAATGTTCTCGCGTGTCTTTTCTATAAATAATGGCGATAAAATATAAAATAATTTCTTGTCCTTCTGAACAATGATTAGTGATATGCATATCGCCATACATATATTATATCAGATTATTTTCCAAATCTTAGAAAAACAGATTATATTTTCGTACAGCCATGTAGCTAATGAACTGCAAGATACTGAAGCGACTTGCAAGATACTTACATAAAAGTATTCATTTTGAACATAACGCCTGTGCGACTTATGTGCTGTAGCTGTAGGTACCTGCAGATAAAGCCATTTGCTTTCGCTATGGATGCCTGCCATAGTTACCTACACGCCATGAGCATGTAAATCTTTATAGCAACATTACATGCACATCAATATAAACACACCACCTCACATGTACCTACTATTTCATTCTCACAATATTTTTCGTAATTATTTGCCGGAGACAGTTTTGAGCGTTCAAGCTCATTAAAATGTCAAGTCGCTTGCAAGAACTTCAGCAACCGAACCGAAATTTCAGCTGTTAAGGCGCTGTGCTAAGCGACTGTTTTGGTAAATGAGGGGGTGAAGCAGGGGAGGTGAAGGGAGCTTAGCTCCGTCTACTGCGGGGCGCCCCCCTTCATTCTCGTCGTGTGCGGCCGTATTCTGGCGACATCCGTATTCCAATATTTCAAAATCGCAAGCAAAACGTTTTAGCATATTGAATTGAGATACTGATATTAAAATTTATATTACATACATCAATCTGTTTGTACAATATAGGCATAGCGCAATTTTTGTTCTCAGTGCAGCCATGAGCAAAACTGGTTTACATTAGACGTTATAGGTATTAATAGTTGACGAAAGTAGGTAAATACCTACGTGCCGTAAGATGTTCAAAATAATTAAGTCAGTTCCATGTATGGAGAGGCCATTATTATGTTTGTTTTGTTTTTGTATAAAAATAGTGAAGCAGTTCATAGAATACCTACATCTAATTCCATTCCTGCCAGTTTTCAAATCTGTTTTGCAATAAATTGGCTGTGACGTACGGGCGGACAGACAGACAGACATTGCGAATCTATAAGGGTTCCGTTTTTACAATATTTGGCTACGGTACCCTAAAAAACACAATACTGCTCTACTAAGCGCAAAAGCCGTATCTCAACTAAAGCGAGTTACGAGATAATTGAAGTTTAGTAAAAGTTGATTTCTTATATTTATTTATGGATGTTTATTGTTATTATAGGTATAATTATTATGGTAAAGGTTTCGAAATACGTCGCCGTTTTAGGGGTTGTGAGTGATTTGAGAGAGAGGAGGGGAGGTCTTGAAACCCCCCTCACCATTTTCACTTGCCGGAAATACTTGGTTTCCTCTGAAAAAAAATATCTCCAAACATCGGTGTCATGGCACTGCCAACTTCCACATTCATCACACTAGTTTAATAAACTAAGGTTGACGGAGCCCTGCGAAGGGCTCCTATTTTCGGATTAAGGGTCAAAAGAGAACCTAACATAACCTATTTAGTTACTTATTACAGTCGCACCTAACCCGCACTCGAAAGCAACGACGCACAAATTTGACATTAGCTGTCAATATGATCATTCCAAGATGGCAGTTTTGCGTTTCGTTTCACGTTTTTCACATAAAACATAAAATAGACATTTGTAAAACTGTACTAAAGTATTAAAACTACGTTCCGTTTTGCATAATTGCCGAAGTATTAATGAAATTTTGGAAATTGTTTAAAAATATTTAGACGCAACTCCGGCAGCCAAAATTACTATTAGGTGATTAAAACGAACTTCCTTAAGCCCCCTACACTACCAATACCCTCAAATTCAGGCGACTTGTTTCGAAACCCAACCCATTATTATTTTTCAAAATAGATGAAACATCAAAAATATATGTGGATATACCTTATTCATGAGATACTGCTATGTCGCTTAGAAAATTATAGAATTAGAATTTGAGTTACAGCTTTTTCGTTAGCTCTCGTCATACATGTTTGTATGGAAAAATATATAAAATTTTTTTCGCTTCAAATATGTGTTGTTTCAAAGAAAATAAATATTAAAAGATATTTATTAATATTCATTTATAATTTATTAACGAAATACAGAGTTTACAGCTCATCAAAAGTTAGCTGTCTGCTACAACCCGGCAGGTTTTCTTTATTCTCATCGAATGTTAAAGGCAGTGTGTGAGGTGATAAGACTTATTATTTGCTGTTGCTCACGAGGCACAGTTTCATTTACTTTCCTTTTACGGCTTGGTATTGTAGAAATTTCAAGCACTGATGAAACATTTTCCTCTCCGTGATCTCGCAATGCCATCCCTTGAGCTTGACGAGAATCAACAATTTCAGGCAACTGCCAATTCATATAAAACGCCACAAGCTTCTCCCAGAAAACATCATCTCTTTCTATAATTTCTATTTTTAGTGGTATACTTTCGCCACTCCACACAGCAAATTAACACTTTTGTTTGCGTGTAACGTGGCGTTGCCCCTGAATTTGGTAATAACAATTACAATATTTGTTTAGACTAGTCAGTTCACTTTTTTATCATGTTTCCATATTTGTATTTTATTTGCTCTTATACTATTCTCCAGGCCATTTTTATATGCAACTTTAGAACATTAAATATCCACAATCGTGTTTGGACCTATTAAGCATCTGGCGTGGCATCAATAATCGAATAATCCACAAGGCTCGATTGTTACATTTTCTTGCTTCGCCAGTTGTTGCAAAGCCAGTTGTTCATTTTAGATTCCATGCGCAACTGATTTTACATTGCAAATATTTTATTTGTACAAAATATTTTTTACTAAGTTGGCTTTACTGCTGTTATCTCTTCTTTTTACCACTATACAAAAATTTCAATCTGCCAACATATTCTTACGCAATTCGAACCAGTCACTGCTATCCCTCTTGTAATTTTTGCTTATCACTACGGAATTTGAGTCAAATTTGTTAAAAAAATTGTTTGGCATTTCTTGGCTAGCTCTTGAACAGATCGTGTTAGGAATGACTGAAGTCAAATGTGTGTAAGACGTTGCAGAACTGTTATCTTTAACTTCACTGTAATTACAATAATGATAATTAGTTACGTACTTTATTATTAAAAAAATACTATATCTTGTGCAAACAGAGAAGTCACCTTCTTACTTATAAATGATTGATTTTGAAATTAAAAAGATATTAGATGTACTGAGACATACCTAATAGTTTATGAATAATCAAAGTTTTACCCGATGTACCTAAAAAGGCTTATGTTCAAAACACAATAATGCAACATTCGTTACAGCTTGTGTGCGGATTGCGGAGCGCCATATTAGCGCTGTCATCATTATTGTTCGCCGTGGCGGCATCTTAGCGCTCCAGGCGCTCTGACAAGCTTGAATTTGAAATATAGGTACATAAAATGATTCGATTTTATGTTATTACTCTTTCAAAAATTGAAAACTGTGGCAGCTATGTATTGTGAGAATAATTTATATAATTATATTATGCATAATCGATAATATATAAGTAACATAGTTAGTCATAAAAGACTCTTATGAAAATAATTTGTGTAAAAATGTTACATATTTCATAATCACTTGGCCATGGATGAATTTCTATTTTATTACGACACTTTCTTGTACAAATCCTTCGTAGAACTTCATTTCTCTAATTGTCCATATTTTATTCTTCTAATTATATATTTATAAGCACAGAAACAATAACACATTAAACGCAACAAGAGTATAAACTTAGGTCCTAATTATATGTGCCCATAGTTACATGAAAAGCCTATTTGATTCAAAGTATTCAGCCTATAACATAAAACATGAAATTACGAACTCAAATCGGCGTATTATAATAACAAACAGGTTTACGTAAAATTTCGTGCAGCGGAGACGCAAGCGACACGAGCTATCTCTCACAGGGCTCATAGCCGAATGATGAGGTCTGTTCGGGGCGTAAACTAGCAACTGACACTCGTCAGTACACCGCTTATGCTAATAAGGTTTAAATTGCTGAAGCGTTTGATATTGATGGGATCTACCGAGCGTCAAAATCATAGACGTTTGGCAGATTTTATTTAATTTTACAAAATATACAGGTATAATATGAAAATAAATAGGGTAATTCTTTAGTTCATTAGATTTCCTACAATATTATCAAAAAAATACGACAGCTTACGATCAAAATATTGCAAACAGTGAGACGAAAGATTATTTTCTGCCTCGATTTTGTGTTTTTTTTACCGTGATTCTATTTTACGTACATGAAAAATTCTTTCAAAAGTCTTTTGTTCAGACTTTTGACTTTAAGCTCTAATTTTTGCTAGTTTGTAATATATACCGTTATGGCTAGATGTGCGACGAAAAATTTGGAGTTTCACGGCTTCTGAGGTATAACAGCGCCTTAAAGTTGATCGGTTTACTTCAGATTTGTAATAACTATCTTAAGAATTGGCAATATTTAACACATTATTAAGCTAGCGATTATTCACATTTTTACTGCACACATAACTTCGAAAAGTCAGAGGTGTGTGGCCGAGGTACCTGGGGATCGAACCCATGACCATCATCTCGGCAGTCCGTTACATACACCACTGGACTATTGTACATTTCATTATTTACTTATCGTGTTTCATAAACTATTACCGAGTCTTGGCTCCCGGCTTGTAGGGGATCCGGCTCGGACTGACCCAGAATATATTATGCACAGTTTTGCAAATAAAATGTAGTTAGTATAAACAATCGCGTCATGTTCTGAACAAACTCTCTTGAACAATTTTAGTTCAACCTCCTTTAGCATATGTTTTCCTGGTAATAATGTGACTAATTCTGAGTCTATTGTGAAGTAACAAGTTCTTGTCAAAGCCACGCTAGAGGCTAAATTAAATAATTCATCTGAAAGTCTGGAGCAGGATATTACGAGGCTTGTCTTATAGGCTTTGTACTTGTGGATGTCGGTTAGCTTACTGACTTGTTTGTTTTAGTTCCTTGTCGGCAAGGAGGATTATAATTTCTATTTAGCTGTCTAAAGTAGTCTCGCAAAAACCACACGTATTGCCAGTGCCAGAGAGGTTGGACGTTTAGACTAGAGAGAACATGCTCGCCATATTTCCTTATACTAACGTGCAAAAGGTTATATTGCTTTTCGTATTGCCAATAAAATTATATAGATGACAAAAGATGTCTAGAATATTACTCGACAATCTCAGGAAAAACAATATCATGTCCCCTCTGGACACGTCATATAAGTGGGTCAGTTGTTTTCTGCAATACACAGTCATGTTATGAGTGTTATGAGTACCGCATGAATGTAGAGGCAATATTATACCACAAGCAAACTTCCCATGGGCTAACCAAGCTGGATTTTAGCTCTTAAACTTATTACAAGGACTGGGCTTACTTTGTTTATTACATAGGTACGCTTTACTAAATCAAAGGCTTCTCTCTATAAAACGTATTATAATAAATTAATGATTATAACATTATTATACAACCAACATTACATAGTAAAATCGGATATGGAAGCAGAGCAAATTACGCACATTTCCGCCGTATTAAGTTTGACGTATCCATTATGTTTAGTTAATAACAATACTACTCGACCAAGCCAACTAGACGAATGTCAACGTGATAAAATTCAACATAATTCAACAATTATAATCCATAAATGATTTATCGTAACGTGCGAACGCGGCGTGTGGACGTACAATGCGCCTGCAATCGGTACTAGGAATTTCGGGAAATTTTTTGAATTATGTTGAATTTTGTCACGTTGACATTCGTTTAGTTGGCTTGGTCGAGTAGTAGTATTCAATCACGGTGATTCGCCGCGTATTATCCCCTCAACACAATGTTATCATGTTTGTTACTTATTGTAGTTGGTGGGCTACATCCGTTCACTCATTAGATTTTTATTTAACAGTAAGTATCTGAGTCTGCAACAGCTTCGTTCGAGTGGGATTGAAAATAATTTTCTTTTGTCTGGTTCCTAAACTTACGCCTACAAAACTTCATAAACAGCGAGTCCTATTGTTTAGTAATTGAAAAAAGAGAGTTGTAGAAGATTTTTAACTTAAGTATATTAATCGAATCTAAACAAAAATCAGAAATATCAACGACTTATAAAGAAGAAGGAAATAAACGATTTTAAACTTTCGTTATACATCATACAAAATACTTTAGCGGGTCTGAATGGCGTATAATTAACTTAATTAATGTATAAATACCTATTTGTTAGCAACGTTCCGATCGCCTTAAACCGATCGCGATCGTGGTCGTGGAGAGGCTCTCTTCGACCACGATCGGTGTCAGTAAACGCGATTAAGACCTGCTAAATTATTTTGTGTGATAGAAGGAAATAACTTCACATTTATCGGACTAAAGTCGGATTAAAGTTAGGTTCATTGACGGCGTTAAAAGATTAGTCTTTCTTCAAAATTGACTCTATATAAGCATACCTACATACATTAACTGTATCTACTTTAGAGTAATTTTTTTCTACTAAGTAACCGAAGTGAACGAGTTCCTCGACATATTGCTAAACTTCAAGGGGATTGTCAGAGAACGGCTGGTTGATATGACAAAGGAGGAGAGCTTCTAGTAGAGATCGCTAACACATGTAGAATAAAGACTAACTACATACATCTCAACATGTACCGCACTTAAAAGAATAGTCTCGGGGAGTAGTTGATAAACATAATTATGTCAGTACTTTTCATTACATACAAAGAAGAGAGAGAAAATATTGTTTTTTCTTTGTTTGAGTGCAGTCAACTAAACGTATTTAAGTGTTTTGCAGTGACATTGTCGGCACTGTATACTCTTTGGTCGGCACGAGTGAATCTATGATCGTGCGGGCTTACGTAATGTTTGTATGTACACGGCATACAGTTTGCAATTTGTATTATGCAATAGCCGTGAATGTACCAGGAGAGGAGAGCCGGCGCGGAGGTCGTTCGCTTCAATAATTTAGCGAGCCCAGCCTGTCGAGTACCGCCTGATTCTGTAACTACACGTACCTGGTCCAGTTACTACCTACAGTTTATGTTCTCCTAAAGGTTGTAAAAGAAATGGTTGAATACATTTTGTAGAACTAAAATTGTAGTTTTCTGTTATTTTCTTTTATGTTGAAATACAAACTCCCAATACAAAAGAATTATAAGAATTTAAAGCTATTATGTTGGTATACGATTTCTGAGTCGCATTTCAAAGTAAATACATTGTGAATAATACATATAATTATAGTCAAATTATTCTGAAGCCTCAAAACAAATTAAGTACTTATAGAATTTGCTTTGTATGTTTATTCCATTTCAGAATGCTAAGGGCTATTTTAATTCTAAGTAATGAAACAAAATGTGGCATGTGATTTCATAGCCCGAATAATAAAATTTTGTTGATGAATAAGATAAATATTGAATTGCTAGAATACGTTACAAAAGTTTATGGAATATGTTATTACGTTTTTGCCGAATAAGCCCTCACATAGTTTACCTACAGCTATCAAAGTTATGAAGCGCACATCCTACAGATAAGAGGCACTATAACAAAAGGTTATTATTATAATAGGCACTACCTATAACGATGTTTACATAGAGGTGGAAATCGTAATTAATAATATGAAAAATAAACATACCTAAGTTAATTTTAATAATTAATTTTCTAACTAGGATCCATGATTTTATTTAATTCGAGAAATGATTTTGTTTGTATTGATATTTGGAGCAGCCAGACGCTACTTACAGTTTGACACGTTTTTACACTTGTGTGCTACAGTTTGACTAACAGCCTGTATCGCAGGAAACACCATTGAAATCACGAAAAAGTTATAATAATAAATAAATAAAAATAGTTATAATTTTCTAATAAAAATTATATTTCTATAGAATTTTAACTCCTTTTATTACTTATTATTATGGCAGATTCTTCCGTGTGGCGACGGATTAAGAATACGGAATGTCACCACCCCATATCATCCCATGGGTGTCGTAAGAGCCGACAGAGGGAGCATATTATGCAGAGGACAGCACTGTAAGAGAAGGAAAACTTGAAACAAACCCTATACCAACCCGTTTGGCCAGCGTGGTATAGTAGGCCGATTCCTCCTTTCAAAGGAGAGGCCTAGTCCAGCAGTGGACTGTTATAGGCTGATGATGATGATTATAGCAGATTTAGCAAATAAGTATTTAAGTACATGTATACTTGTTTTACCAATTCTGTCACCTTCGTCCATATGGACAACTCTTCGAAACACCTTAGTAATAAATTAATAGTTTAAAAAACACTAAAAGAATGTGATGGAGAGGATGCGGGCTGATTCGCCTACTTAAGATAAATGTTAAAAATATTTTCTTATCAAAGACCAAAAAGTATAAAAAAATTAATAGGTTTAAAAAACACTAGAAAAACACGCTTTTATAAAAGCACGTAAAAACAAAAAAAAATTGGGAGGTTCAAGTTGTCTCTGTTTCTGGGCTGAAGTGTGCTATGTGCTTTTAACTATTATATTTGATTGTAAAAGCGTGGGTCGCTGGAACAGGCAAGAATTTCTTGTTAACAAATACTAATACTAACTTCCTCGCGGAAGCTGCATGAGGTCGTACAAGAGCATAATGTTTATGCCGCTAAAGGGTTACCAAAGGGAAACAAAGATATCTCGTCCACGAACAAGAACTCTACACTTTGTCACTGTTGACGCATTACCCTTGTATACTTAATTCTGAAAGAAGAGACGTTAAAAATGTCGTTAAATGTCGTCTCTCCTCGCTGCTGGCGCATGTTTTGTTTGAGTTCGACAAACTGGTACTTTTAAGTTTGAACAGACTGTTTAATGTAGAGCCACCTACTAGTCGTGCTGCAACTCCAGTTAAAGCGCTAATCTGTGTAACCTGCTTCCCGGAATATCTGTTCACTTGATTTTTCAACATGTTAAACAATAAAGTCTTTCCTGTTTCAGCGCCCCACGCTTTTACAATAAAATATTATAATTCAAAGCACATGGTTTACACTTCAACCCAGAAATAGAGACAACTTGAACGATCCATAATTTATTTTTTGTTTTACGTGTATTTATAAAAGCGTGTTTTTCTAGTGTTTTTTAAACTATTCATTTATTATCACTATATTTGTTACTAGAGGACGCCAGCAGCTACGCCAGTTTTTTTTTTAATTTACCCGTTTTGGCCGATCCCGTGGGAATTTCGGGAAATCCCTTCTTAGTGCACCCCTACGGTCCCCAAGGAACATACATGCCAAATTTCAGCTTCCTGCGGCCAATAGTTTCGGCTGTAGCGTGTCTGTCAGTCAGTCAGTAACGCAAGGATTTTATATATTAAGATGATTTGACAAATGTATAGTTTTCAGATTTTTTCTTCTATAATTAATTATGTGTAACGGGTGGTACTTGCCAAATTTATACATCTAGGTCAATCTGAAGTACTCTATCAGTTTTGATTCGGTACCTTAAGAGTGCCGAAATATGTTATGCGTTTTCCGAGGCATAAAGCGCCTTTCCTTCCATAATTATGTGTAACGGATGGTACTTGCCAAATTAATACATCTGGGTCAACTGGAAGTACACTATCAATGTTGATTAGGTACCTTAAGAATGTCGAAATATGTTAAGCGAGGCATAACCCACCGTATCTTTTTTATGTAAATATTTAAGTTTTATTTTTTCACCGCTTCAAGTGACTGTTAGTTTAATTTCTACTCGATAACTCCACGCGATCCCGAAATGAAGGCTCAGACAGACAGATAAAATAAGAACATAGTGATTCTATAAGGATGCCTTTTTCCTTTTTAGCTACGGAGCCCTAAAAACGAACAAAGTAGGTACGGTATCGTATTATCGTATCTTTTAAACAAGCTGATAATGAAATGAATTTTGCAAAGAGTTGTACAAAAATCGAGGTAGTACAGAAAATAAGTATCTACTTAAATAACTTCCTTACGAATAACTAAGCGCAGGTTCTATTATATGGTAGCAATAAGCTTCTTACTTAGGCCCTGTTTCATTACCTCTAAGTAAGCGTTACCTTATAGGTAAATTCAAAATAAGAATGTTTTTTTTTTGAATTATTTGCCAAGTAGTTTAAGAACTTACTGGACAGTCCTGAAACAGGCCCTTAGTATTGTATCTTTATCAGCCCTATAATCTAAATATAAAATTTTCATCATTAAAACGTCTCATATTTCAGTCAGACCTTGCTGAGGCAAAAAGCATATTTATGATATTCTGAATTAGATATAATTGGGTACTATATACTTAGTTCATGTCAAAATATAGCTCAACATACAATGTGATCAAGTTAAATTATTCCAACCGAGTAGCATCAATTATTAATATTCTGAAATACCGCTTGAATGAAATATTACACATCCGATACGAATGCCAACGTCATGTGATCGTTTGCAGTCGAATATTGACGTGTTTCCATTTTATGCTTGCCTGGTACTTGGAGCAGCCAACTATGAATACATAAATTAAATTGTGTAATAAATTAAATAGTACCTACCTATAATCATTAATATTATTATAGTTAGAGTGTGCATAGAGCATAAACTTAGTTTTGAGCATTGAAATTATACCATTATGTGACATACGTATTTTATGGTTTATGTATAAATACCGTCCTACATAAACACATAACTGTGCCATCACGTCACATGTTCAAGAGGTAGGCGCAACTGATAACGCAAGAAAGAAATACACCGTGGACGGAGGAAAGGCCGTTAACCTGAAGTAAACAGAGTCCAGGCATGCCTTATTGTAAGAGTTATGTACAACGTTGTAACATAGAAATACCTACTCCATCAGGACAGTATGGTAAGGAAATACTCCATCGAGACCGCTCTCTACGGTAGCGCACAATCTGCGTGCCCCAAAGGGATTTATCATTCCTCTACAAGCACCTGGCATCAACAAGGTCGATTGCAGTTGTGGTAAGCCTTAATGCCTTTATCAGACAGACTAAACGAACCATCGCGGCATCGCTATAAAGAAGGGATAAGGCAGATATAGGTGGTGATGGGTTGATGTGGAGCCACTACTACTTTTTGAACACTCTCTTCAGTGCGCGCTGAGAAAAAGTGAAATCAGATAGAACGCAATGCAAGGTCTAATGTAAAACATACATACATACATACATAAACTCACGCCTTTTTCCCAGTTTATGTAATGTAAAACATCTGCAAAATTAATGATAATTATGAAGTTAGAAGGTGAATGAGTTTGTGAATGTAGGTACATATTTTTATGAAATAGACTAAATAATCCAGCTGCTTTAATTTTATAAATACGAGTCCTACCTATATTTAAATTTGTATGTAGGCTATTCAGGTTATTTTGGCCATAAATGATATTTATAGGGGTAGCGGCTAGTGGCGTCGCGTCCCAACCCGGCAGGGCGCATGAAAGTTAAATAAGATCATTCGCCCTTCGGGTGCAAACTATCCTTCTGGTATATGCCACATGAAGTCTTAGTTAATTTTACATAAAAAGTATGTTTTACTTTTCTTGCCTTGGCAGTGGTATGAATTGCCATATCCATTCGTAACAAATTCCAGCAATAATCTCTGTTCAATTAAATCTTAAGCAAAATAAGTTATTTTTGGTAATTTTCGCCGTGATAGCTTCTTAGGAATAACTTTGTTACTATATTTTTAAGTAAAACTGGAACTCTCTTGAGGTATAGGGTGCTTCTACACGGTGCATGTAGCTGGAGCAAGTAAAGGTGCGGGTTACACGCGTGGGTAATATGCGCCAGCTACTTGATCAAGTTACTCGCTTGTACTTGTACATGGTGCAAATAATTGGAGCAAGTAAAGACGCGGGCTACTTGCGCAAGCTGTACCTATGTACAAGTTATTTGTTCGTGGTCAAGAGCTACATGTGCATGCTATTCGCGCGGTAGCTTTATGACTTGAATCGCGTCAAATGTCTCGACGAACGAAAATTATTTTAAAATCATATGTTAAAAATGTAATTTTAACAGATAACATGCGCGAGTGACCCGCGCGCGTCGCAGAGCACGCGAATTACTTGCGCGGGTGGCTCGCTTTGGTACATGCTCGAGTCGCTGGACCCGCACATTGTTTTAAACGATATGTTTACGGTGCATGTAACCCGCGCAAGTGCCTCAACATGCTCAAGCTACATGCGACGTGTACAAGCACCCTATGGGCATTCTATCAGCTTTTTATGAATTATCTCAAACTCATGCAAATAAAAATGAATCCCAGAAATATTTGTAAGTAGGTACTAGCCATACAGATCAATGGTAGATACTAAGTAACTAGCAAACTAGACTTATTCGTCAACTCGCCACTTGAAAACTCGCCACTCGGTGGCGAGTTGCCCCGAATTATTTTAAATTATTTTTCATTCGTCAACTCGGCACTGGCAAATAAGTACAGTCGGTAACAACATGTTTAATTAATTTTATAAGTTAAGTAAAATTCGAAAATACATACATACGCTTATATCCCCGAAGAGGTAGGCAGAGGTGCTACACCCACTTTTCGCCAGATTTATTTTAGTCCCACGTAATAGGGGGCGAGCCGAAATTCGAAAATATATAGAATTTTTGTTCTATCAATCCAAATATATCCAATGTGGTATGTTAATATTTCTCCTGATTTAAAATTATTTAGCGTCAGAGTTACGAGCGTTGCGTAGAACCGATATATAACGTGCATTTTTAACGAAAGTGGCCGATGATTCCCGAGCCCTTAGCGTTTTGCGCCAAGTGTCCTTGTGGATATCAGTCACACTTGAATATCAGATCGGTGCGCAGTGGTTGTGTTGTGTTGTTACACAATGTGGAAACTAATACTGCTTTCAATTAATGCTGGAGGTAACTTTGGGACTTGTTAATATTTTAGAGTAAAATTTTATTTCTTAACAGTGTAACATTTAGCGCAATTGAATTATTTACTGTCAATGCATGATATTTCATTAGTAATCCAATCGAGTCTTCAATATAGAGACTTTCAATAATATATTACGTGCATGTTAAACAAATTTTAAATTTCTACTTATTCATATAATTATATATTTAGAGTGTCCGAGAAATTTCTGTAATGCAAATGAATACTAGACAAACTTTAGTATTATACTATAAAAAAACTCAAAGAGCACTTTTTCTGTACATTGAATATTTTTGCGAAATTTCAATTGGATTGTGACATGTTATCAATATAGAACACAAAACAATTTTTTTTGGAATTATTGTCTGTCTGTCTGTATGTTTGTTAAATCATCACGCAATAACTATTGAACGGATTTTGATGCAGTTTTCACCAATTTATTGCCTGAAGAACCGATTACAATCTTGGATAACAATCATCACGCTATATAGGAGCCCAGCAGTGTCATTAAATAAATTTAACAGACTTGAATCCAAGCAACATACTAAATTGTGTGTATCGCGATAGTGACAAACGCATAGTTTGTGTCTTTGGTTAACATTTAGTCTTTAGTTTATCAGAATCCGTTTAGTCTATCAAAAGTTATCGCAATTTAAAATATACATACATCCGCATTGGCTATCAAGTGATTCGGACTCAATTAGGGCAAAATTCTGTTCCAATTTATTTTCTAATATTTATATTGTCAGCGGTAGATCGCAACACCAACTTTTAATTTTGCCAGTAGTGCCATCTAGAGATATTACTTAAAATTATTATTTTAGCGGTACTTTTGCCAACTTGCTCATAACACACTAAATTTGGCTTTGGGCGGTAGGTGTGAAAAAGTTTAGACATTGTCGAAATTTGAAAAGCTTTATTTAATTTATTTCCACGTATAATTTAGTAGTATCTTTGATATTTTGGTTTATTTATAAACACATACGCACAGTACTCACATTTGTTGGAGTTTTACAAAGCTGCATGTAAACTCAAATTTGCAAGTCACACCACCTGCCAGCACTTCATAATCACATCACATTTATCAATCTAAAAGCACTTGAACTTATCAACTACAAATTTGCTTCAACATGACTGACATAAATGACATCAAGACGGCACAGATCAATCTGGAGGAGATGTTCGCAAAGAGGATGACAGAGCTTGAGGCGCAGCTGCACGGAGGTACGGCAAAGGATACTGTCGCAAAGGTGGCAGAGGAGTTCCGCACCTTTAGAGAGCTCATGATTGCAATGCTTGGTCTCCTGCGGCAACAAATTATCCAGTGCTCTCAAACCATCGACAATATGGAGTCCAGGCACAGACGGAAAGCAATCCTATTTCTTGGTGTCCCAGAGGTCGACAAGGAGGACTGCAAGGGCTCGGTGTTGAACATTTTGAGCAAAATGGAGCTTGGAAGCATTACTGCAGACAAAATCAATGTGTGCCACCGAATAGGAACGCCTAGTGGTGGTCATCACCGCCCCATTCTAGTTTGGTTTTCTAGTATAGACCAAAGATCTGCCGTGTGGAGAGCGAAGACCCGACTTAAAGGCACCTCTGTTTCGGTGAAGGAGTTCCTGACGAAGTCCAGGCAGAATATCTTCGGAAAGGCGCGGCTCCATTTCGGTATGCGAGGTTGTTGGACCCAGGACGGTGTGATCATCGTGAAGGCGTCGGATGGTTCTCGCCACAAAGTCTACACCATCGATGATTTGAACAGTCTGCAGCTAAAGTATCCTAAGCGCAGAGATGAGCCGACCGGGGACAAGAGTGGCGCCGGATCTGCAGGGTCGTCGAACACTACTTCAAAAACCCGTAAATAGTTTATCTTTTTATCACTACTCATATTATTTTTTACATACTATTAGTTAAACTATTATCTTATTTATCACTTCTTAGATATATCACGTTGTTTACATTCCACTTTAATGTTGTTGACAGCAGTTTGACTTTGACAGATGTCAGATTAGCGAACTTTTTACCATAGAGCATAGACGTTCGGAAACTGTTTACAAAACTGTTTTGTTTTTTTCTTCTCTTTTTCTGAATGATGTTTATTTTATTGTGCTAAGTTTATGTATTTTAATTTTATTGATTGTGTGAGCTGGCGGGTGGTGCAGAGACGACTGTGTTGCCTATAAAATTCACAAATATTTATATTAGATATACTTAATATTTTATATATTAGTATTTTATATTTATTATTTTATTATATAATACCGTAAAATGGGGTGAATAGAAATCGTGGGGTGAATAGAAAAAAGTCCGGAAGTTTGATATTGTTGACTCTAGTTTGTTATTTAGCCCTATAACGAATGTTTTTCTCTGTGATTTTCTACGTGCCAACATGTTTTTTATAGGCTCACCACACACAAATTTACGTCAAGTTGAAATTTCATATAGATTTAAGCGGTTAAAGTGAAGGTGTGAAAACAAGTAATTTTTGCCCTTTATAAATTTTCCATAAACATCAAGTTATTGGTTGTGTTCACCCTGTAGATGTGTATTATTCGATACATACATTTCCCATCTTTAAGAAAAACATAGGAAAGTGTCCGTGTTTGATTATTTTACATTCTTTTTCTATTAAAATTGAGAAGCTAGCTATTTTGTTCGAATTCGAGGTGAATAGATACGGGAAGGGGGTTAATAGATACGCCGTTAGGGTCAATAGATACGCCATTGGGGGTGAATAGATACGCGTGGGAGGTTAATAGATACGAGCGGGGGGTCAATAGAAATATGTTTTTTAGGGTTGTCAATCCAGGTTAGTTCATCATACGCACCTTTTTGTCAGATAACCATTGAAAATATTGTTTATATTTAGTCAGGTGCCTACCTGTATGATTAAAGAGGTAAATGTTGATATCTGGTTTATTAAAAAAATACATAGTTGTCTGATTAATAACAATGTTGATATATTGAATAAAAATTATAAGTTGATTTTGACAGCCCTAGCGTTTTTTCTCTATTCACCCCCTTCCCGTATCTTTTGACCCCTGTTTCGAGGTAAATAGAAAACGCTTACTTTTTCTTAATTTACTAATTAATGTCCTGTTTTTACTAATTTGTAGCACAAATATTGAGTAAATTACAACTTAACTCATGATTTCAAAATGCTTCAATAATGACTCTCATTCAAAATATCTAATAAAATCGATGTTGAAGTTGAAATCTGTGTCTATTCACCCCATTTTACGGTACTATGGATATTGATACGTATTTATCAGCTAATGAATCAACTGCTTCTTCTGACAATGAGAGTTTCTGCTCGGCTGACGGCACGTTAAGCGAATGCCTTCATAAGGCATTTGCACTTCAATCTGGCTTGTTCTTAAACGTCTGTCACATTAATGCACAGAGTGTACCCAGCCATTATAGCGACCTGCTGGAAGCATTTTCCGGTTCCAATGCACATGCCATCCTGGTTTCAGAGAGTTGGCTAAAACCAGTTCTTCCTTCTACATCGTACTCTTTGCCCGGTTACGTTCTTATTCGAAGTGACCGGATCAACAGGCGAGGAGGCGGTGTAGCTATCTATCTCCGCAGCACCTTCCCCTATAAAATTCTCACTTCATCTATTGCCACTTCTTCACCTGCGGAGTTCTTATTTCTGGAGGTAAACGTCAAGGGTGCGAAAGCTGTTCTTGGCGTTGTGTATTGTCCTCCTAGTGTTGACTATTTCTCCAGTCTCGAGTCGATTCTGGAATCTTTAGGGTCCGAGTATACTCATCACATCATCATGGGTGACTTTAATACCGATCTCCTTTCCCGTCAATCCAGTCGTTCCTGTAAGTTACTTGACATCGTCCAGTCAGCCAGCCTCCAAGTGCTACCTATGCAAGCTACTCACCACAACAGCAACGGCGAGGATACCTGGCTTGACTTAATACTAACATCAGATCCTTCCAAAGTCACGTCCCATGGCCAACTTTCCGCACCTGGTTTTTCCCGCCATGACCTCATTTTCCTCTCCTACCGCCTTAAACCTCCTAAATCCCCGCCCAAAGTTCTGCGCATGCGTTGTTTTAGTCGTATGGATGTTAAGAAGCTGAATAAGGATGCTGCCGAGTTAAACTGGAGTAGCATGATGTCTGCCTCCACGGTGGACGAAAAGGTAACCATATTTATCAACACAATCTCTGATTTATATGATGTTCATGCCCCAGTGAGACGGGTGAAGCTTAAACGTCCTCCCGCGCCTTGGATTACGACGGGAGTACGAATGGCAATGCGTCGTAGAGACCGAGCTTTTAGGCGATATAAAAAGGACCGTTGTGATGAGAACTGGGAGCTTTTTAGATCTGCAAGAAATCGGTGTAATCAGATGGTGCGTAACGCCAAACGCCGACATATTCTCGATAACATAAATTTTTCATCACCTGCTAATACCTGGAGGTTCCTTAGAACACTAGGCATTGGCAAACAGCAGCACGTCGACAATTGTGGGACTCTTGATCTGGATGAGATAAACCGATATTTCACCTCTACCATTTCGCTGGATCACCAGATTATGAGTCTCACGCTCAGTTACTTAGCGGGGTTGCCTCAACCCAATGTTGAATCATTCCAGTTTTCTCCAGAGTCTTCAGGCGAGATCAAAAAGTCAATCCTCTCCATAACATCTAATGCTGTGGGATGTGACAATATCAGCCGTCGCATGATAACAACTATCTTGGATCACATCCTACCTGCGATATCCCACATCATTAACTTTTCCCTTGCTTCCGGTACCTTCCCTTCCTTATGGCGTAAAGCCTACATAATTCCCCTGCCCAAAATCCAAAACCCTACTGTTCCTAGCCATTTCCGCCCAATTTCAATCCTACCCTTTCTATCCAAAGTGCTAGAGGCCTGTGTTCACAAACAATTGGCTCGGTTTGTTCACAACAACCGATTGTTGAGCCCTTTACAGTCCGGTTTCAGGCCAGGCCATAGCACTACCTCCGCCCTCCTTAAAGTGACTGGCGATATTCGAGAGGCCATGGAAAGCACCAAAATCACCGTGCTGGTGTTGATTGACTTTTCAAACGCCTTCAATACCGTCAGTCACGATATCCTTTTATCTATCCTCTCTCATCTTAGGGTCTCGCCTGTAGCTCTGGATTGGTTCTCAACTTATCTTCAAGGGCGTCAGCAGTCTGTCCGCCTCGATGATTTATCGTCGGGGTGGGCCGACACTACTTCTGGCGTCCCTCAAGGCGGCATTATTTCTCCCTTGTTGTTTTCTATTTTTATAAACCTCCTGACTCAAAATCTTCAGTGTGCTTACCATTTGTATGCCGACGACTTGCAGATCTATTCACACGTAGATGTGGAATGCGTAGCAGAAGCCATAGATAACATAAATAGCGATTTGGCAGCTATACTAACTTGGTCGGACAAGTTTGGCTTAGCTGTCAATCCTAGTAAGACTCAAGCTATTGTTTTAGGTAGTCAAAGGATTTTAAAGAGACTGGACTTCACATCTTTACCAGCTATTACATTTAGTGGTACTACTATCAATCTTCACACAACAGTTAAAAATCTTGGGCTGCATATAGATAGCACGCTAAATTGGCAAACACAAGTAAACCATGTGAGTCAGAAAGTCACCGGTACTTTACGCGCTCTCTACCGCCTAAAAAACTTTCTCCCGCCCGAGACTAAAACAATGCTTGTGCAAACTTTGATTTTCCCTCTGATCGACTATGGTGATGTATGTTACTTTGACCTGAATGCAGATCTCCTCAACAAACTTGACCGTCTTCTTAATAACTGCATTCGATTCATTTTCAATCTTCGCAAGTATGACCATGTTTCCACTTATCGTTCTCAATTGAAATGGCTCCCCATTCGTCAACGCCGTAGTTTGCGTGCTCTCACAACTCTCTATACCATTCTTACGTCTCCTACTTCCCCTGAGTATTTAACGCCCCTCTTCCAGTATTTATCTTCTAATCATGCTCGTAACCTTCGCTCTTCTAATAACCTTCTCCTCATGGTTCCAACTCACAGCTCTAATTTTCTTCACTCTTCTTTTTCTGTTCAATCAATCCTTCTCTGGAATGCCCTTCCTCTTGAGATCAGGATGGCCAAGACCAAGTGCACCTTCAAGTTCAAAGTTAAAGAACTCTTATTGGCTGAAGCAGCAAGTGTATCATAATTCATTTATATTTCATTTTAACTTATAGTATGTATCTAGATATATAATATATATGTATATATAATATATTAGATGTACTAGTATGTAATAATATGTATTAATTGAAATTATGTTTATATATCTTAATTGATATCTATGCATGTATCTTATATATTTATTATAATCTATATATGTAAGTATATTTATGTAAGTTCAAATAATGTTCTCCTCATTATTTTATTTATATAGCACCTACTTCTTTTCTCTCTGCACCACTCAAAGGTAGACTGGGAGATAATGCCCATGGCATTAAGTCCGCCTGTATACGCTCTGTATATAAAGGTTTAAATAAATAAATAAATAAATAAATTGTTTGTATCGCGATAGTGACAAACGCATAGTTTGTGTCTTTAGTTAACATTTAGTCTTTAGTTTATCAGAATCCGTTTATTCTATCAAAAGTAATCGTAATTTAAAATATAGGTACATATATCCACATTGGTTATCAAGTGATTTGGACTCAATTTGGGCAAAAATTTCTTTAGGTTCTTTTCTAATATTTATATTGTCAGTGGTCGGTGGATCTTAACACCGACTTTTAATTTTGCCAGTGGTGCCATCTAGGGGTATTACTTAAAATGATTACTTTACACACCATTACAGCTTATATTACATAGTAGAGCATCGTAGACTTACCTACTATTCGAGTGTTACTTTTTGAGTGCAAAGATTCAAATTAACTAATAATAGTATTTATTCAAAGAAAGAGCTAAGAATTTAGGTGGCAGGTACAGGTTACTACTTTTCTAATACAGTAAGTAAGAAACTTAAATATGAGTGTGAGTTTCACCAACCGATCATTATGTTATTTTACATTATCAAGACCACAGAAAGGGATATTTAAAGGATACCGACTTCCACGCGAGCGAAGCAGCTAGTTATTCTCTAAATTAACTCAAACCTTTCATTTTATGAAGAGGGTTTATAGTTCTCGATTAAGTTTTAGTTCTATTTATTGTATTTAGTAATTGTCCACGAATTCATCAATCTAATCACGTGATATGTGTAATTTTCAAACATAGTTTTTAGATCTCTCTTGTCGTTTATCAGTTTAAAAAGGCCACTATGATAGCTGATCTGTGATTTGCAAAATACTCCAACATTCTTGTGTTTTATTAAATCTAAAGCAAATTGTGATTTTTATTAATTTTTCTATTAACTATTTACAAATTGTGATATCGTTGCGTATTAGAGTAGCTTTTGTACGCATGCTATTTGATAGTTGATTTATAAAACAAGTCTTTTTTCAAACGTTATACATATAATTGTTTATTGTTCGCTAATATTTATTGTGCTAAGTATTAGCTTAAAGTTAATATGCTGATTATAAAGAAATTATTTTTATAAAAATATTTTATAGCAAGTATAATGTTTCTTTAAATCCTTTATTCCCAATTTGAAGCCTTTGCTATAACAGCAATGCTTCTTTAATAAAACAGTGACATAATACTTTTGGTGATCGACAAATTGGGCTTTATGTACGTACGTACGTACGTACGTTTATCAACCAATACTTTTGTACGCGACTGTACAAAAACACTACGTACAGTACTCGCCAATCTTTATGGCCGCTCTGAATGTAGCCATCGGTACGAACTTGCGCATGGTACAGTCGGGTGGACATGTCATAGCCAAGAAAATATGTTTGTAATTATTGAAAATTAAAATCTTCAGTTACGTTGTTAGATTAGCTATATTATATTGTTTAATTACATATTCAATCGAGTAATGTAAATTCAGAAGAATCAAAATTCGAGTAATGTAAATTCAGTTAGGTGAAGGGACTTTTAAGCCTAGACTTATTTCCTTCTTCATAAACGTTACTACGTCATACACTATTTTTCGTGTTTGGCGACGTAAAACATTAAAACGACCGCAAGGCATGATCAATGATAATGTTAACTATATCAGTACAAATAACAACAAGAAACAACGATAGCAACGAGAAACAATAAAGACGTAACACTACAAAACTATTTTAAACGCGACGATACTGTCAGAGCTCAGCGATTATGTGAGTTGTGTACGAACGTAGCACACTCACACTAACGCGCGGGAGGCGAGGACGCTAGCGGGTGGAAGACAGCGCGCGCGGGCGTGCCCTGCCTCCACGCCCCGCGTACGTCCCGCTGATACCTGATTTTGTGTTCTGCGCAGCGCAATGCGGCTATGTTCGGAGCGGCCATTAAGTTTGGCGAGTACTGTACTTGCATTGTGTGCCGAGTTGACGAATGAAAAATAAATTAAAATAATTCGGGGCAACTCGCCACCGAGTGGCGAGTTTTCAAGTGGCGTGTTGACGAACAAGTCGCAAACTAAGATATATTACCTATTATTATAACTGCCGAACCACAACGTCAGGAAAAGCTTAGTATAACATGAAATAGAAATCGTTGCACTGTCATACAGTAAAAAAAGAATTATCCAATGTATTCATTAAAATTTCAAAACGTGTATTCCAAGATTATATTATGCAAACTGTTAGACAGTTTGCATAATATAATCTTGTAAACGAAAGTTTAAAATCGCAGGGATAAACTGACAACAAGCTGGGGCAAAGTTTTTATCTTTCGCGATTTGTACGCATACTTATTAAACTTATTTGCATGTAACGGGTACACTACCATGAGTGGCTGCACCATAGAGATATTAAGAATAGAGTGGCAGAATGGGGCCTATTCGTGTCCGCCGGTGGGAGAGAGAACGCAACTATAGTTTAAAAATATATAAACTTTTTTGTCACTTCAAACTATCTTCGTGTATCAATAAAAACTACTTTTAAACTATTGATTACTAATAAACTGATTTAAATAATAGTTACAGGTAGCACGCCACTGCGTAATGTTGATGTTGTGCATGTATTGTTAGAGAGAGATGCAGGGGGCCTTTAATGTTGCGTTCTCTCTCGCACCGACGGACACGACACAGTATTGAGTTAGGTACTGTTCTGCCACTCTATCCTTTATATCTCTATGGGCTGCACAGCGCAAACAATACGGAAACGTCGAAGCAAAATACCTCATCATCATTCGGCCCAGCGTTATCCCGGTTGCATCCATGACTTACCTACACGTCTTGGAGCCCGGAGTCCGCTTACTAGCCTAACCAGGTATGACAGAATGAAAATGAAATGATAAAACTGATGAATGAAATATCTATTGCAGCTTTATTTTCTAACTAGCTGTTTCCCGCGGTTTCACCCGCGTCCTGAGGCAACTACTTCGCGTACCCGGTTAAGTTATAACCTAAGTTACTCCTTGGTACATCATCTATCCGCCAGTGAAGGTCCCGTCAAAATCGGTCCAGCCGTTGCAGAGATTAGCGAGAACAAACAGACAGACAAAAATTGTAAAAAATGTCATTTCGGTATATGTACCATGTATTCATCCGTATACATTTAGTAAAAACGGTTATTTTAACGTTACAAACAGACATTCCAATTTTATTTATATGGATAGATGTATAGATAATTACGCAAATTGGACCCGTTACATTAAATTAATACCTATTAGTAAATAAAACGGTGTGAGACTAAAAGCATTACATTTTTCTATTTATGTATTTTAAAGCATCCAGTCTGTATTTTCCATAGGATTTAGACAAAGCTGCCACTACTAATGGGTACAAAATAGCTTGCCAACTAATTAATGCATGACAGCTTTAAATAAGCTTTTGGCCACGGGTACGGTAATGCTTTGGGTATTGGAAATAGGATTTGTAGTTTAAGCACTTTATATTTGTTTCAATTTGCATCCACGACTTACAGCCCGAAGCCTTCGAGCCTTGGAGCCCGAGGTCCGCTTACTGGTCTAACCAGATATGACAGAATATCAGCTGAAAGTCTTTAATAGGGAAGTTTCCTGCAAGTGAAATAAATTATACAAGTATTTTTATCTACTGAAACATGTCAAAATAATAGTAGTTAAATTCATCAATTAATGTTATAACTTTATTTAACATTTTTCATCGTCAATTTATTGATGATAAGTATTCTACTTGACAGCAAAACACTATGTCGTCACTATGTCATATTTCATACAAAACCCTTGGCAAAGGTCGTTTTTGACATTTCATTAAAAGTGCTTGATTTGACTAGTGGAAACAACCCTATTATTATGTGCTAAATCATCAGTCGTGTACATAACATGAACAATTTGTATTTTACAGTATGAGTTTTTTATATAATTCTGTGAAATTTGGTTAGACTACGAGTACCTATTAAGCCAACCTCGAGCTTCAAGGTGAACTTTCTTGGATGCAACTGGTAGGACATGGACATAATGAAAATGATTAATTTGATTTTGCCATTACAAGTGTATCATTAGTATGTACCTAGGTCTTTACCCAAATTAACCTCATATTGCCCATATTGGACGTCAGTCTTCCTCGAGCGTACGCCCAGCATGCGCTAGGCGTTCACTCTGTAGTACAACAAAGTGAACGCTGGGCGCACGCCAGACAGACGCCGAGCACACGCTCGAGCCACGCTCATGACCAATGTGAGGGAGGCCTAATAGAGAAAATATAAGAAATGTTTCTATTAAATATTTTGACTGCCTCTTTGGTCTCGCGGCATGAATGTGCGCGTGGGATTGGGAGGTCTCGGGTTCGATTCCTGGGTCGGGGAAAGAGTTATTGGGTTTATCCGTTAGGAAATTCTCAGTAGCAGCACGGAGTCTGGAAATGTGCCCGGTACGGCAATAGGCTCGCCCGTTATTACGTGGGACTAAAGTATATCTGGCGAAAAGTGGGTGTAGAAATACACCTCTGCCTACCTCTTCGGGGTTATAGGCGTGAGACTATGTATGTATGTATCCAAAACTATCCTGGCTAAATATACTAGTTAGAAGCAGTGCTCGGTTTATTGCTCTTAGGACTTTTAATAAGTCATACAACAAGCATGCACGCCATGAGTAGCTCAATCGCAATAACATTGACTTGCAAAAACACACATTCTGCAACGAAAGTAATTTACTTAGTACAACATACCTACTATTATAGTTACTATGACACGCCTTTGAAGGCAAATGCTAACACTACGCACAGACAGAAATAACATACACTTCATACCTACACATATGTTTAAAAATATGTATGTAATATTGAGTCATTCTTGCTAGAGCCGAGATTACACAGCTATCAGTAGGCGGACAATATGTCTTTATCAACATGCTTTCTAGAATATTAATTAAGTGACGTCACTATTGTGTGGGAAGTGATAACGGAATTAGGAACATTGTTTGAGTGGTGAACATAAGCGGGGATATAGCTCAGTGGTAGAGCATTCGACTGCAGATCGAGAGGTCCCCGGTTCAAACCCGGGTGTCCCCTGTAAACAACATTTTTGGCATTTTATTTTTTGTGATTTCTTTGAGATTTTGCTCATAAAATTAGAACTTTTGGCTACATAAAAAAAACAGCATAAACCATTTAAAATAGTGTCAATACGGAGTCTCTGGCGATATATCTATTTGCCTTTCAATATACATAATTAAGTACTAAATATACACAATTGTAAATGTTGGTGTAATATTACACCTCTGCCTACCCCTTCAGGGATACAGGCGTGACGTCAGTCTATAAATAAATTAATATCATACAAATTACGAAGACTTCTATTTTCTATTTCTTTGTTGAACAACATGATTACAACGAAAGACACTAGAATAAGTACAAAAAAATTTTACTTTCAGAATAGGGCACTAAAAGTGGTAGATGCCTTACAAAAACCTTAAAACCTTTGTGTATTTAACTGAAATGAGCATTTTCACCACGAATAAAAAAATTACAATAAGAAACTAATAAAAACAGGTTGCATATTCAAGACCTTTAGTCGTGCGTGTCTTTTCGTTTTTCGAATTTTAGAATGAATAACTAATAAGAATTAGTTCTAGTAGTTTTATTTTAGTGTAGGTACCTAAGTAATTATGTAACTTCAAAATGTCAATTTAAATTAATAAATTTAGTAACGTAACTGAAAAATGTAAAAAATTAAATAAAAACGTAATTTGCTACTTACGTATTAGATAATAAGTACGATACTAAAGTGTAATGCTTACGAGGGAGGAAAGCCAGGACACATTTTCATTTTCTTCAGTACCTTGGTTTTACGTTGTCACCAAATGCAAACTGAGGGGTGTTTTAAGGTTGACGTGCCTGTGGATTTGTGTATCAGTCATACCTGTGTGACATCGCAGCTCCTAAACGAATATACTGATTACGATGCAGTGTTATTTTTAAATTGACGTGTTCTTAGCTTCCATTTACACCCGCGTTAGAGCCACCGCTGACTAGCTTCTTTTAGCATCGGCGACCGGCGATTTTGCAACTGTATCGATGCTGCATCGCGTTTTAGCGACTCTCTGCGTTCGGACGCGGCGACCGTAGTGCTGTAGTGTGTTTTTGGTGATCGGCCGAGTCGACTATCGATAAATTGATTTATTTTTTCATCCTTGTCATACAATAATTGTACAATATCAGTAAAAACAAACAACAAAAAACATAAATATACCAGTATAATTAAATGATGTTCGTTACAATGATGTTAAATTATGTACTGTTATTAATAGACTTATACTATCAAAAACTGGCAAGTTATACTCTACATTTTATGCTAAACAATAGATGGCATAGACAGTACTGCACTCATTTCTTCGTATTAATATTAACGTTTGAATTATAGATGATGCTCTCTGAAAGTAATACGAGAACTGGTTTTTTACCTACATCCAAAAGGATGTAGGTAAAAAATACTGACTTTAGCTTGCTTAATATTTTCATCGGTATAAAGAAAGCAGTAGGTAGTGTAGTTTTATCATAACCTATGATAAGGGTCGCCTCGTCAAAATCTAGTACATGAGGTAGGTATCTAGGTAGTGTACTGCCTTAATAAAAACTTACATATTTATTATAAGCGCTGTCATAATTTTATCGACATTTATTCTGTTTAAGCCAGTCACTAGTCAAACCCTATAATAACATCTTTATTTTCGGTTACAGAATAATAAATAAAACTTTGGGGTAAAATTACCCCAAACGGCTAATAAAAGTTGTAGTGTGCAAAATAAATTATTTTTGTAGTTTACATGGGGATATTTTTAACAAAGCATCAAATATTTTAAATAACACTAAAGTGCTTTACGTTAAAAAACTTCATAATTTCATTAAATTACTAATTGTACACCAAATTAACGATCGTTCTACAAAATATCATTTAATATGAAAAGTCCGGAAACTTATCCACTCAGAAAACTTAATAGGTTATCTTAGGTTTTCTTGTGACGCTGCACCCAAAAAAGGAGCTTCGCAGGGCTCTGTAAGCTTAGTTTATCAAACATTTGACTGAATTGATGAGAAATTAATGCATGCGTAACTGACACCCTAGGGTAATTTTCTCATATAGCTAAGCAGACTAGATGGAAGTTTTTTTTAACGCCACGTGACTGACAACTTTAGGAGATGACACTACCATCGCAAGGAAAGATACAAGTTGTGCCCCTGGGGCAGCGACAACCTAACCTACTAGACGGCGCACGTAAGGCGAACACTTTCAAACAACACATTAGACTTATACGTCTTATATAAGACCAATCCCAACACTAAATATGAATTATGACGTTCCGCAAATTTGAACCGGCCAATTAGAATGCATTTTTGTAGCCCCCCCTTACCCCGCATACCTCACCGCTTTGACAGAATTTTTTGTTTGTAGTAATGAAAACATTAGGTGTCTAGTAGGCTGTGTTGTCGTTGCCCTGGGGTGAAGAATTTTATTACCACACGGTGTTATTTAAGGGTTAACAAATAAGTGACAACCTATGGTAAGGAGTCGTCCTTTAATCACGTGAGTCTTGATAGGTGGTAGGGACAAATAAGTGTAGACAGATATCAAGTGTCCTTGTTTTTCTTGAGCCAGAGATTTTTATCCTATACGCATCATAAAACAACGATCGTTCGTTCGATTGGCAGGGATTCAGAAAAATCCTCTATTAAGATCTTTCACTGCTTTTGGATGCTCTAGGATGCTTTAATCAACACACTTCAAAAAGGAGGATGTCCTCAGTTTGGTCTGGATATTTTCTTTTTATGTAGGTGAATGAATTTTCTGAATTTTCTGATCTATTTCTAGAATTCTTTATGTTTGATATGCTTTTATATTTTGCAAGATTATTATATTTTGCAAGATCGAATTGCAATTATTGCAAATTAAGACTTAAATGAGCCAGTATACTTTTAAAATAGCGTTCTTAAAGGTAATGACGCATGACGAATTAATATAATATATAATTTTTTACCATGCCAAAATGGAGAAAATATCAAAGTAGTCTGCAAGTAGCGTCCATGGATGAAAAGATTTGCATTTTAGAAACATCTTATGAGAAGAGTGGATGATTATGTAGGTATTTAGGTAAACAAGTGATAAATAGGAGGGTAGAGAGTATAGAGATAATGAGTGTCATATTTTTTTTATTTTAGCTTCAATTTTGACACCAGTAGCTCGCAATGTCTTTTTTGGATAAAATATTTTTTTATTTACTTTGTATAAAAAATCTTTTAATAAAGAATGAGGAGAGGTGGTAAAGCCTCCAACCTACCCAGGTATCATCATCACAGAGTAAGTTTAAAATTGGAAAGACATAAAATCACGTTATTAATGGACGACCCTTACGTTATTATTTAAAGTGACAAGTCGCCGCGATCGGCATCTTCCATTGTGCGGTGTAAGAATTCGGACGCTGCATCTGGATGCTAAAAAGCGACTGAATCGCCGGTCGCCGATGCTAAAAGAAGCTAGTCTGCGGAGGCCCTTAGGGCCACTGCTCCGCACACTTTCCTCTATTGCTATCGTGATGGTTAGTAGCCTATAGACTGCCTCAATAGATTGTCTATATAGCACATAAATATTCAAATCGAAACAGTAGTTCCTGAGATTAGGGCGTTTAACCAAACAAACTTTTCAAGCTTTTAATATACATCTAAAAACTAAAGGTAACTCATTCATCACCAAATCTCGAATACCGTTGGACGTATAAATATGACATTAGGCGGGGAAGTAGTTTATAGTATAGATGCAAAACATTCATGGTTACTTGCCTGTGGTCTTACCTGGTCAGTCATCGCCGGGTCGGCTCCATGAGACAGTAATAGTTCCACGATGTCGTTCGCGTCTGCCGCACATGCGGCGTGCAATGCTGACGATCCAACCTGAATGAACAAAATGCCAGTATTAATTATAACTGCCTTTTATAATATTTTATTTTATCAAAGACCATATAATGATTTACGGTTAATATTAGGATAAACCAATTATAGCTACTTAAATACTACTACTAAAATTAAATTAAAATATTAAAGTACAATACAAATAAATAAGAAAATATATATATTCAAAGGACGTCGTGAAAGTTCTCCACATCGCCGTATATTGGGAACGTGCCCAGAAGACTGGCAGCATTGCCCCGCTGTATGGCAATGCTAATTTTTTGTGCTAGATACATACCAGAAACTGCTGCTTTTTGCTATGCTATGTATCTTTCTGGAACACATTTGTGCATAAAGCCTTAAATCCCTTATCCTTTGGCATCAGAGTTTGTTATTATCAACCTTTTTCTATTCCAATAGTTGGGGTAGTCAATCCGAGAGTACGAAGTGGGCTCCTCCTTCCTTCCATTTGTATACAAAGAAGTTTCGCCAAGTAACGCTTGATTAGACTATACTGCCCATACTGCCTCTTTGCTTATATCCCAAGAAGGGAGTGATTAAGATAAGTTTGAGCGTCCTCCCCGTTAATGAAGGCTGGGGGGCGAACGTGGACCCTGCAGTTTAATTATTGGTAATCATAATCATACAGCCTTCCGCAGTTTTCAGCTGGCCATAGGCCTTAGCTTATTTGAGTTACAATAGAATTGTGATTAAATAGGAGGATTTGCCTCCTATGCCACGCTGACCAGACTGGTTCTTATAAGGTTTCATGATATTTTCATTTATTCATTCAGAAACAATTAACAAATTGTGTGTGAATATACACACATTAAAAAAAGCATTATCATTATAAACAAACAAAATTAAAATCAGGACAGGATACAAGCGGAAAAATAAAATAATTAATGGTCATAATGTCAAAAATAATAAGCCATTAATATACATAGATTCTGATGTCCTAATCACAATGTCTATACATTAATAATAATAATTAAATTGTAGGTGTCTCTGCCTGATACCGCACTGAGTTTTGTAGGTTCGATGACCATACGGGTAAATACAAGAATTCCGTGATTTATAAAAGCCCCAATTTAAGCTATTTAATACTGCAAAGTCAAAATTATAATACATTAAACGATCTATTTAGTTGCACCGTTTTCCTAGATCTAGTAGTAGTCGTTTTTAGAGTTCTGTAGTAAACTACAAGCAGTCAAATTTTCCCTATGTCCCTAATAGTTTCGCTATGGCCGTCCGTCCGTCTGTCCAGCTGAAATGCTACATGTCATTTATAGTGTAATAGCATTCATTTAACAACAACCGTTTAAGTTCATTTTGAAAATTCATTTTATATAATAATGTTTTTAATTGTATAGGCAATTTATTAAATAGCTTAACCGATTTGTAACAAGGGCTATGCTTCACGACATCGAGAGTCGGTACATATTTGAGTAGAAGATCTTTTCTTCTTGTACTTTCCCTCATTTGTCTTTCTTCTTGGCTTTCATGTTCATGTACGTATTTCGATAAATGAGTTTAAGTGACAAGCTCTCGGTCTTTTCATCATCATCAGCCTTTAATAGTCCACTGCCGGACTAGGCCTCTCCTTTGAAAGAAGGAATTGGCCTACTATACCACGCTGGCCAAACGGGTTGGTATAGGGTTTGTATCAAGTTTTCCTTCTCTTACAGTGCTGTTCTCTGCATAATATGCTCCCTCTGTCGGCTCTTACGACACCTATGGGATGATATGGGGTGGTGACATTCCGTATTCTTAATCCGTCACCACTCGGTCTCTTCACGAAGATAGTATTAATTGCTTCATGTATTTTGTTAATTGTAGGTACTCATAACAAATTCAAGCTAAGTATAAAGACTTTATAAAGTTGGTAGACCTCCGTAAAACAATTTACACAGGTAATGAGTATATTTCTTTATAGTTTAAGTATTTTTCCTTTTGTACAATTTGGCGAATAGGTATTTTCTTTTACGTTGTTATAGAAAGTCTCGAATGAAAGAATTGGGCCGCAGGAAATGAGTGAGCTTTTCTTTTGTTTGTTTTCTGTTCGTTAACCTTTGTTTTCGGTAATACTGTTACTTATTATTTGAGTTTTTATTAAAATGTGGTATAATATTAAAGTACCTACGATGTTGTTTTGTTTTTCATGTTGGCTTAGAAGGTAAATTTAAAGTACCTACCTAATTGTTTGCGCTTTTTCGCAAGATTTGACGAAGAAGACTGCTATGATTCCTCGTTCTTGCTTTTGGAACAGATTCAAATATACACCTGATCTTAGAACGTAGTGGTTTAAATGTTTGATCTGTATACCTATCTATCTGCGACTGGCAAGAATCGATAGCCACTCTCATATTGAATAATAATAATAATTCACATATTAGAAATAATAACATCATGTCAGTGGCTCAAAATGGATGTAAGAATGGGGCCCGTGGTACAAAAGAGCTACTCCTCTTTGACATGGCCATTAGCCAGCAGGTGCGCCGCAACCGAAAGGATCTGGCGACATGCTGGATAGATTACAAGAAGGCCTTCGACTCCGTGCCACGTACATGGCTCTTGAGGGTGCTGGAGTTATATAAAGTCGATATAACTCTATGCGCCTTCTTGAAGGCATGTATGGGACAATGGAGTACGGTCCTACGCTATCCAGGATGTCGGCAGATTCGCGATTGCGGTGCTCCTCTTAAGATCGAACGGGGTATATTCCAGGGTGACAGTTTGAGTCCCTTGTGGTTTTGTCTAGCTCTGAATCCTCTCAGCACTTTGCTAGAGGGGTCTGGGTTAGGCTATCGGCTGCAGCGTAGGGGTCAAGTTATCTCCCACCTCTTTTATATGGATGACCTGAAGTTAATTGCCCCCTCCACTTTCCAATTGACAGCGTTACTAAAAGTAACTGAAACTTTTAGTAATTCTATCAAGATGGAATTTGGTGTGGGTAAATGTGCGGTCATGCATGTAAAACGAGGTGGGATTGTGGAATCTGAGGGTATAGAGCTTGCAGATTCCACACAACTCAGATCTCTATCTGCGGCCGAGACCTACAAGTATCTGGGTATGTCGCAGGCCTTAGGTATTGCTGAGACTGCCATGAAACAATCATTGCGGGAGCGCTTCTTGGGCCGCCTGAAGAAAATACTGAGAAGTTTTTTATCAGGCGGCAACAGGGTGCGTGCCTATAATGGTTGGGCCATGCCAGTCTTAGCATACTCCTTCGGCATACTCAGATGGACTCAATCAGAACTGGAAGCCCTGGACAGAAAGGTCCGTTGTCTATTGACTGAATATCGGATGCATCACCCGCGGTCATCAGTAATGAGGTTGTACATCCCGCGGAAATGTGGTGGTCGTGGTTTCTTAAGTGCTAAGGACCTCCACAACCGCGAGGTGTACAATCTTAGAGAATATTTTCTTAAAGCTGATACGGGTGTGCATCGTGATATTGTTGCTGTAGACAACGGACTTACCCCGTTGGGTCTGGCAAAAGAGAGCTGGCGCAAACCTGTTGTACTTAGTACTGAAGAGCGCAGGGAAGTATGGAAAGGCAAAGAGTTGCATGGACGTTTTTATCGGGCCTTGCATGGGCCCGATGTAGACCTCATGTCATCAGTAGCCTGGCTACGGTTTGGTGATTTATTTGCAGAGACCGAAGGTTTTGTTTGTGCAATTATGGACGAAGTTGTCATGACGAACAACTACCGTAAGTATATTCTGAAGGATGGGACTGTTGACATATGTCGGGCGTGTCACCAGCCCGGCGAATCCCTCAGACATATAGTTTCCGGTTGTTCTCGTCTTGCCAACGGCGAATACTTGCACAGGCACAATCAAGTAGCCAGGATCATCCATCAGCAGCTTGCCTTAAAATATGACCTTGTACCCTTTGAAGTACCGTACTACAGGTATGTGCCCGACCCAGTTCTCGAAAATGGTCGTGCCACTATGTACTGGGATCGATCTATCATCACCGATAGGACTATCGTGGCTAACAAGCCCGATATTGTGGTGATAGATCGATCAGAACGCCTTGCAATGATCGTTGATGTTACTATTCCCCATGACGAGAATCTCGTGAAAGCCGAAAAAGATAAGGAAATCAAGTATTTGGACCTAGCTCACGAGATTGTCGACATGTGGGATGTGAACTCGGCGATCATTGTACCGATAGTCGTGTCAGTTAATGGTCTCATTGCCAAGAGCCTCGACCACCATCTCAAGAGGCTCTCGTTAGACGGCTGGATCAAGTCCTCTATACAGAAGGCAGTATTGTTGGACACGACGCGCATAGTTCGGAGGTTCCTCTCTCTGGAGCCCTAACCACCGGTAGCTTGGTCCCTGTACCCGATACCGGTGGGTCTCCGTGGTCCTATTTTATATGGTTAAATTTTTTTATTTATTTAAGTGTATAAAATTCTACCATGAGAAAAGACGTAATAAAGAGGAATAATAATAATATTCTACCACATTCACACAACACCATCTAGTCCCAAACTAAGCAGAGCTTGTACTATGGGTACTAGATAATGGATAAATATACATATATACTTTTTTTTGTAAATACATACATACTATATATAGAAACACCCAGACCAAGACAAACATCCATGTTCATGCACACAAATATTTGACTTGAGCGGGAATCGAACCCGCGACTTTCGGCGTAGCAGTCGTTTACACTCCCGCTGCGCCAACCGGTCGTCTCGTCCGAATGTCTCGTATACAGGGTGTTGTACTAACTTTACGATATCGCGATTTTTCTTTTTAATCTATTGATGGGTAGCTTGTTAAAAATCCTTTAGCGAATATCTATGAAAGAAATATCGTTGTCTTTTCAAGTTTCAAGCTGTACTAGTTAAGGTTATACGATGATGTTGTGGGGATAATTTATTTATTTATTTATAGACTCACGCCTGTATCCCCGAAGGGGTAGGCAGAGGTGTAATATAACATAACACCCACATTTCGCCATGAATTTTAGGTCCCACGTAATAGAGGGCGAGCCTATTGCCGTACACAATATTGTCAAGTAGGTACTGTAGGAGTAAGTACTTGACAATGTGAAGAAGATTTATTTATTTAATGAATTTGAAAATAGGATTAATGGCAGTAAAATAGGACCTTGCAATCTATGTCCTATAAATATGACACTGGATTTAAGATCTAAGATATTCTTTTTCCATTCACTCTATTCACCCCTTTTCATTCATTTTATTTATAAAGAAATGTAAAAGATAAATTTTTTTTAACAAAAAATAACCGCCTCCAAAAATCTGGAAAATGTGTGAAAATAGCACTAAAAAGTAAAAAATAAATTCCGTTATTTTTACTTCAATTTACTTATAAACATCACCTATTCAACTTAATATTACATACTTATACGAGTTATACGTATCTACCACTTAATTCACATACCTGACACAATACATATTTTTATATGACTAACAAACTAAATTAAATACCTATCACCAGAAATCAGATAAGTATATTATATTTTTGGACTAAGTACTTAGAAAAAAATATTTGTTAGGACTATAATATACAATTATACTTTTTTTGGAGTCGGTGCCAGCTGAGATTAAGAATTAAAGATGTTATTAAGTGACCGACCCGAACGCAAGCAGGGCCGACGCGTGAGGGTAGACGTTGTTGTCGGTTGTCTCCGATATCCATTTTTTCTATGCGCTTGTATGTAGGCAATTATTGTATTGCAGTGGATTGTGGTTCTTTAGAGTTATTTTACACGAAATCTGTATTCATTGAAATAGGTTTGATTTGGTATTGCTGCATTTTAGTATTGCATCTTTACATAATTCTATTTTTCTTGTTTTTCAAATTTTGAGATCGTTTTGTAAAAACTTCTCAGAATTTGATTTGTACCAAGTATCGCTTTAAGTTCTTGTTTTGGTTGATAGATTAAATAGGTATTTAGGTAAATTTGTAACTGGGCTGTCGCACCTGTTGCCAGGTTTCGTTGTTTCCTTTATTTGCAAAATAGGTTTGGTTAGATCCTACATTGTGGTATTAATGTAACTTTAGGTACTTACATATATTTTGTGTTACAGAAAACTTCCTAAAATTTGATTTATATTTGTTGATTTCATTTCTCGTCATTTGTAAATTACTTACAAGTTAAATGAAGTTTTGCTATCGTATCAATGCAGCTTTTCATATATTTTGTACATTATCAAGAAATTATTTACTAAAACGCTTAGCTGGCACCGACTCCAAAAAAAGTATAATTGTATATTATAGTCCTAACAAATATTTTTTTCTAAGTACTTAGTCCAAAAATATAATATACTTATCTGATTTCTGGTGATAGGTATTTAATTTAGTTTGTTAGTCATATAAAAATATGTATTGTGTCAGGTATGTGAATTAAGTGGTAGATACGTATAACTCGTATAAGTATGTAATATTAAGTTGAATAGGTGATGTTTATAAGTAAATTGAAGTAAAAATAACGGAATTTATTTTTTACTTTTTAGTGCTATTTTCACACATTTTCCAGATTTTTGGAGGCGGTTATTTTTTGTTAAAAAAAATTTATTTCCTGTTTTTTAGTGAATTTTCCTTTCTGCAGTTATCTGATTTATCGAAATTAAAGATGGGAAGACTTTTTTAATTTTTTACCTGGGGAAACTCTTTTGCCGAGTGCCTCTCCGCGTGGCGGGCAAAGAATGGGACACAGGGAACGCGGGTGTGCTGCTCCGTTACGCTTGTCCCGTAAGTAGGGCTCAGTCTCTGGAAGTGTCCTCCCTCACTCGCACAGTACGAGGTAGCGCCTCGTACTGTGCGAATACAGTGGTTTCTCGGCTATCCGAGACCGCTGTCTTCTCGGGGTCGTTCGTGGCCGTCAGCCAGATTGCCATCTCTGATTGCCCACGGCCCTAAGGAAGAGTCAGGCTAGCGGCCATTGCCACCACCACGACGCCGCCTGCGTCTGCGAGCGGGATCGGCTCTCTCGCGATCCCGCTCGGCGGCCTCCTTCTGGTGCATAACCGCTTCGCAGAAGGAGACCACAGCATCCCACCGGATGTCTTCCACCAACATGGCCTGGACGACGGCCTGCGGAGAAAGATCGCCTCCGATAACAGAGACCAAGTCTCACCGCTCGGATTCACATGCAGGACACTCAGAGAGCGTATGCTGCGCAGAGTCCAGGTCACTGCCGCAGTGGTGGCATGCCGGCGTTGCCTCGCGGCTGATTCGGTTCAAATACTCGCCAAAACATCCGTGACGTTGAGTATCTGAGTCAACCTAAACATGACGCAGCCACTTCTCTCGATCAAAGATGGGTAGTTTTGGGTAGACCTACTAAACGCGCTGCCCATATGAGACAGCGCCGTTTAAATGAATTTATTTTTTTCATTGCTGCTAATGGCAGACGAGCGAACGGCCCATCTGAAGGTAAACGGTAACCACTGCTCATGGACTTCGCTAATGTCAGGGTATACACAGCAAAGCCGCTGCCTACCGTGAAAGTAATGCTTTCTTTAAACCTCGTTTGAAGAAGGACAAGTCATAGCGCTCGGGAAACACCGCAGCAGGTAGTTCATTCCACAGCTTACACGTACATGGTAGAAAAGATCGCTGGTAGCGCACCGTACTAGATGAGAACGCTTCCAGGTAGTACGGGTGAACACTACTGCGTCGGCGAGTGGTACGTTGGTAGAAGGGTGACCCTGGTACCAAATTAAACAACTCTTCGGAGCGCTCCCCGTGTAAGAGTCGGTAAAATACGCAGAGAAAACTAAAGTCTCTCCGCTGCTCCAGCGACTCTAGTCTAGTCGTGAGATCATCGACGATTCGAACAGCTCGTCTCTGTAGGGAGTCAAGTGTATCAAGTTGATAGTTTGGCGCTCCGGCCCAGAGATGTGAGCAGTACTCCACAACTAGCGAAGAAATGGAGAAACGTTTATCTCAAAGTGGGGACTCTCGGTCCAAGGCTATTTCAAGAGAAAGTAGTGAACTGCGTGAAAAGAGGTTAACACAAATGCGGACTTATAGTGAAAATTATTAAATCGTGTAAACACTGAAAAACGTACTCATCGTCTGCTCTTTGAATTAAACCGTACTACTATTAGTTATTCTGTGAATTAAATAAAAAAGTTATTATATGTATAAGCTAGCAGTTGGCAGCTTCGCTCGCGCGTAATGACGAACTTTCCATATAAAAATACAACCCCTATTTCCAGAAATGAGTAAATACATGATCACTTATTTCTAATCAGAAGCTAGTTTATGAAATTTCATTTCGCATAAAAACTTTCAACCCCTATTTCAACGGTAGATTTTAGAAATCGCTAAAACACGTACTTATTTGTTTTATTTCTAACCAGAAGCTTGCACACAAAAGTACACGCTATCTTTTTAAAAATGACGGACCTCCCATATAAACTTTCTACACCTACTCGTATATAACCCTCTTAGTTGTTAGATTTGAAAAAAAACTAAATTGCGTGTTTATTTTTTCTGACCAAAAATATGTATAAAAATCCATCCTTAGTGGGTGCTTACGTCATAATATGCATCGACTGTCAAAATTTCAAGTCTCAAGCCCCTGTGGATTTGGCTCTGCGTTGATGAATCAGTCAGCCCAAGCAATTTTATATATGTACTAGAGGCCGCAAGCAAACTGCTCTTGCATTTTTTTTAATTTACCCGTTTTGGCCGATCCCGTGGGAATTTCGCGAAATCCCCCCTTAGTGCACCCCTACGATTCACAAGGAACATACATGCCAAATTTCAGCTTCCTGCGTCCAATAGTTTTGGCTGTAGTGTGTCTGTCAGTCAGTCAGTAATGCAAGGATTTTATATATTACTAGAGGACGCCAGCAACTACGCCTGCATTTTTTTAAATTTACCTGTTTCGGCCGATCCCGTAGGAATTTCGGGAAATCCCTTCTTAGTGCACCCTTACGGTCCCCAGGGAACATACATGCCAAATTTCAGCTTCCTGCGCCCAATAGTTTCGGCTGTAGCGTGTCTGTCAGTCAGTCAGTAACGCAAGGATTTTATATATTAAGATGATGATATAGATTTACTCTCCAACCTTTCTTCCTCCCGGTTTCATCAATATCTGGTAATGAAGCCCGAAGTAGGTCGGTTGATTGCGACTATTCTAGTGTCCACTGATGAAAAGTCACAGTAAATACTTAATTTCGTTTACTTGGATGACTTAGTTTTTTGAGTTTTTAATGAAACTATTGGATTAATTTTGATAAAATTTGAATTTTTAATGAAACTATTGAATTGATTTTGATAAAATTTAAATGGGACCCACCTGAAAGTATATGCTTTCAAACAAAAAAATAATTTTGGAAATCGGTCGATAAATAACGGAGTTATGAGGTAACAAACATAAAAAAAAAAAAAAACATACAACCGAATTGAGAACCTCCTCTTTTTGGAGTCGGTTAAAAAGGCAAACCTTTTTCTTCAGAAATAAAATTTTACAGCTATCAATAGATTCAGTATTTACTATTCATGCGTATTTTTATTCAATGAATTCTACATTTGTCCGTGGGGTGTAACTCCAACTTGGTTCCATAAACCTCCAGGCTCTATTACACAAAGTTCACCGTACTTCAGAAGTCTTCAAGTGAAACTTACCAACTAGTTTCACTATAAGTGGGTAAGTAGAAAGAGTTATTTTCGGGTTTTGCTCACATTTTGCATGTATTTTACTTTGAACATTAGAAACAATGCTATTCTACGTGCCTATATTCCTTAGAGAGTAATTTTAGTCGTAATTATGAACGACTGCCTCCGTGGTCCAGTGGATAGCGTACGCGACTGCTGATCGGAGGTCCCGGGTTCGATTTCCGGGCCGGGCAAAAGTGTTACGTACTGGATTTTTCCGAATACAGTAGCAGCCCGGAGTCTGGTGATTTGCCCGGTACGGCAATAGGCTCGCCCCTATTACGTGTGACTTAAAAATTCATGGCGAAATGTGGGTGTAATATTACACTTATGCCTACCCCTTTTATTCAAGGATATTAATAAAATCGGGTAAATATCTTTTCCGTCTAGCTAGTATAGTATATATAGGCTACAGAGATTTTCCTAACGGTAAAACCCAATAACACTTTGCCCGCCCCGGGGATCGAACCCGAGACCACCCAATCCCACGCGCACATCTATGCCGCGAGACCAACGAGGCAGTCAATGAATGAATGAATGAATTTGAAAATAGGATTAATGGCAGTAAAATAGGACCTTGCAATCTATGTCCTATAAATATGACACTGGATTTAAGATCTAAGATATTCTTTTTCCATTCACTCTATTCACCCCTTTTCATTCATTTTATTTATAAAGAAATGTAAAAGAAAAGGCAAACCTTTTTCTTCAGAAATAAAATTTTACAGCTATCAATAGATTCAGTATTTACTATTCATGCGTATTTCTATTCAATGAATTCTACATTTGTCCGTGGGGTGTAACTTCAACTTCCATAAACCTTCAGGCTTTATTACACAAAGTTCACCGTACTTCAGAACTCGGCAAGTGAAAGTTACCAACTAGTTTTGCTACAAGTGGGTAAGTAGAGAGAGTTATTTTCGGGTTTTGCTCACATTTTGCATGTATTTTACTTTGAAGATTAGAAACAATTCTATTCTACGTGCCTATACTCCTTAGAGAGTAATTTTAGTCGTAATTATGAACGATTTTTAATCAAAGTTTAAAAATAAACATAACATCACGCCTTTTATCCCCGAAGGGGTAGACAGAGGTGTATTACACTTCGCCAGTTATGTTTCGGTCCCAATGTAATAGCATAATAGGGGGCGAGCCTATTGCCATCTACCGGGCACATCATTAAGCGAGCGATAATTGATTAATAATGCACACATAACTTCGAAAAGTCAGAGGTGTGTGCCCGGGGTACCTGGAGATCGAACCCGAGACCGTCGTCTCGGCAGTCCGTTACGTACACCACTGGCCTATCGCCGCTTATTTAATCAAGGACATTAATAAAATTGGGTAAATATCTTTTCCGTCTAGCTAGTGTGGTATAGTAGGCCAAATTTGCCTATTAATTTACAATGCTATTGCGACGCCAGTTGGTAGAGGCCTACGAGTACCTCCAGTAGCCCACTGCAAAATGCTGTTTACTATACTCAGGTATACTTTGAGGTGGCAAGATTTTAAATATGGTACCTACCCTACCCTGTGGTACCCTACCTAGGTACTCCTATTTTACGAGGCATGTTTTTATACATCATGATCATTCTCTTAGCGTTATCCCAGTTTTCAATCTGGGGTCAGCTTACTAGTCTAACTCGATTTGGCTGAATATTAGCTTTTCCACAGAGCGACTGCCTGTCTGACCACTGCTACCCGAAGGGATAGCTATATTCCGTGGTTTAGACTAGTGTCAGTTTATGTTAGAAGGTACTGACGCCCTGTAACGACTGTCAAAGATCTTCAAAACAACCGGGACCGACGGCTTAGCGTGCTCTCCGAGGCACGGGACACGAGATAATTAACAATTCAATACGCACATAACTCCGAAAAGTCATTGGTGCGCGCCGCGGATTCGAACCTAATACCTTCTGCATGGCAGTCTGTTGGTATCTCCACTAGGCCATCGCTGCCTCAATATGTTTTTAAACATATAAAGGTTATTCGCTGTGTTTATCAGAATTGGGAAATATGAAGTCATTAATATACTTAATTACCCAATTCAGGATTGAACTCGTAACGTCACCGCTGTAAACATAAGCTAAAATACTTACTAAAGGCTGAGTAGAGCAACAAAGCGCATTAATTTGTACTCCGCAGTTGCAAGCATTACTCGTTACAAACAAACAGACTCCGTAATCAAAACGTCATTAAAAAAACACTCACATTGTTTTGAAGATGAACGTTAGCGCCGAAAGCAAGCAGATGTTCTACAATGCCCCTGCAACCTTGAGCGCACGCCATTTGCAATGCTGTTACACCATTCTGTGGACAAAATAGACCTTAATATCATATTCATAAGTCTTAGTCGACTGCATAGTTAAAGTGGTCGAAGCCCCAATATCACCGTAGAAGTTATGTATGTGTAGATATATAGGTGTGTTTGGGTGTACTGTTGTTGTTGGCTTGACTAGATAAACGTTTTGGTACAATGTCGTACCACTGGTTTCTGCTTAAATGGACTGTTTTAATTGCGGAAGCAGACATCAACTAGTACAAACCACCTTTGACGATTCTATGTATATCTAACAGTGGTAATGGCTGCTACACACGTTAAGGCCTTGCCACACGGCACAATTTTACGTCCAACTTGACTAAATCACTTGATGCAATCGTGACGTGTAGACGCCAGTCGTCCAACTCAAGTCCATCGGGTGGGCGGTACGCGGTACCACCAGATTTTAACGAATCGAGTGGACGGAATGAAAATCAGTGATTTGATTGTGTCGTGTAGACGGGCAAAGCCAATTCGATTGAAAATTTGATCAGTGGTAAAATTGTGCCGTGTGGCAAGGCCTTTACGATAAATCGTTATGCCGCGTTTCCACGCTTGCCAAGCCTCGACAAGCTTCCACAAGCACAAGCGTGTAAACAGGCCGTTTGGCTTGGCTTGCGTGAGCTTGTGGACGCTTGTACAGGATCCGGTCTAGTGTCGGTTTTTGGACACAGATCAAAGGGCGCTTGCGGCAAGCGCTTGCGACGCGTTCACACGTTGGCGCGTGCTTAGTAGTCGCTGTGATCTCGAAACGAACGCACGTCTAGTTCTGTCTCAAAATGAGTGGCTGGTCGAACTTCTTTTGCTTGTTTGTATGATTATGCACTATATCGCTCCCAGAGGAATGTCACTAGGGAACATATTAATAATATGCAGGTGTATTGACATACCTAATGCCGTAACCTATATGGCACCAGTAATATTTCGAGGCTATGTAGGTAAGGTTTTCCGTAGAGGGTAAGGAAGAGGTCCTGGCAATCTACATCATACAAAATAACTGGTTTTGCTTCTCTTTTAGTGTATTTCAAATAAAAGTAGGTTAAACCAAGGGTTATAGTCGATACAAGTTCGGTGTCCGCCATGCTTGGATGTACGTAGCATACTGACGCATTCACAAGCGTGTAAACGGCTCCCAAACGCCAAGCGAGATTTGTGGACGCTTGGAGCTTGTGGAAGCTTGTCGAGGCTTGGCAAGCGTGGAAACGCGGCATTACGATTGGACTGTACAGTTCAAAATGCAACTATAAATCTACACCTGTGTATGAGAAAAACAGTATTTACAGTTTTTCTCGTAACATGTGTAGCAGCCATAAGAGTTCGACGTTTTGGGACAGATGCTGAGAGGTTTGTATACCAAGATGATTATATTATGTATAGGTATAAAGTGTCGTCTTTTTAGGTAAGTACTTACCTATCTATGTATTTTGACATACATACATAAAAATATGCTATGTATGTAGACATATGGCAAAATTTATGTAACGTTGTAAAGTTTGTGTCTATTTTCTTATTTATTGTATAGGTACTATTGTATTGACCGTTTGCGTGTATGTAAAAGTTTAAACGTGGTCGGTTATACACACTGGCTGGCTGTATGCCATGAACCGCAGAAACTACGTCATTAAATAAGCATCCCAAAACCTTGGAGTCTTGAACAGAGCGAGGAGGATTTTCATGCCGGTCCAGTTGTGTCTGCTATACAGGACTCAGGCTCCGCGCGGTACAATCAAACAAGTCGGCGGTGGACCACTTTGAAAAAAAATCCCTTGGCTCAGTCATAGAGTCGAGGCACACTAGAAATTGGTTTTGTATACGAGTGTCAATGTGTGTGTAAAGTAGCACTGGAAGTGATGATGTCTTGCTGAGCGATTTTCACCCTTATGGTGGTCTAGTGGGAAGTTGTTCGACTGTACCTACTCAATGGGTGCCCTCGACAAGTTGCAGTAGCGAGCTGTCCGTACGATCATAGAGCCTGTGGCTACTAAGAACTTTTGAGACGGTGTTGCAATTGCGCTGAGACGTTGCCTCAATAAATGTCTTTTACCGTCACATTCACAGTGAGAGTTCCAAAGATATTTAATAAAAGCCACTCTCTCCAGAACACGCAGAACAGAAAGTAGAGCCTTGCAGATTTCAGCATGAATGGGCCGGCTCGACCGGGGAAGTAGGTACCTACTACACTCTCACAGAAAATCGACGTACAGTAACAGTACCTAAACAGTTGCGTTTCGTTCGGTGAGTGAGAGTGCCGGAGGCCCTATCCCCTATTCCTTCTCCCACATCCCACTCCTTATCCTATCCCTTTTCGCAACCCCAAGGGGTGGCAACGCACTTGTGACTCCTATGGTGTTGCTTGTGTCCATGGTCGGCGGCAATTGCTTACCATCAGACGATCCGTGTACTCGTTTGCCGCCTATTACCATAAAAAAAAACAACACGATTCGGGTAAAGGTGTCATCCGTACACGATGGAACAGGCACCACCACACAATAAATGGTTCGGTGCATCTTATCTTGGCCGTACCATAAAGATGTGGAACTCAATACGTGCTCACTTTTTGCCAGGCATCCTTTGTTACCGGGTCTTCAAGCGGGTCGTGAAAAAGCCTTACTCTTAGCCATCAAGTTGAGGCCATATCAATCTTGGGATGTCGGCCTTCACTATGGGGTGCCATGACTGGTTAATTACGTTCCGGGACAGAACGTCGAGGGGCGGTACCTACTCCAAAACCTACTCAAATTGACACTAGAATTTCCCATACAAATTCATCTCCCGTTTGACGACGTTGTGGTATACCTTGTACTTATTTATATTGCGTGATACGACAGTACGTTTCTCGACGTGACCATTATTCACATTTTATACGACTGTTTTCACGAACAAATTTTATAGCAAAATAACAATAAAAAACAAGTAATTATGAAATTATATCTACTTTTCACGATCGCATTCGGTGGCGTGAGCTTTAGCGACGCGGGGCTGCTGCGCAATGACACAGTGTAGTTTACGTGTGTGCCCATAAAACTTCACGATGTGACACTAGCCAGCTGTAGGTTCTTGTAATACGACACTTATACGTCACCCTACAATATTTTCTATTGCTGACGCCCGTTCTTTGACGAGGTGTCGTATTTCGAAGCTTAAACTCAGCCGTCGATGGACGTTGTGTCGTATTCTATAGGAATTTAAGGACCGTCCTTCGACGTACTGTCCCGGAACGTGTTAAGATAAGGCGCCATGGAGTCAATTTGCTAGGCAATATAAAAAGTCGGCAGGTTTCGAAATTGATCACTTACAATAAGTACCTAGGTGCCTACACATTGAAATAGATATACCATATTTCTTAGTGCTGCGACATATGTATTACACAAGTTATACTTATCTTATTCTTGTATGTTGGTAGGGAAATTTCCATAAGCACTTTGTCGGTATTTCATTTATTTTGTGCTTGCCCTTTGTGAAAATGACAAATTAATGATAAAGGTATAGTATTTTTGTTTCTTATTTACCTTAAATGTTTATAAGAGATCTCAATCGTTGACTTCTTTGATAAAATGCTAATGTATTTAATTATAAAAACAATTTATATCTCTTTGAGGTGATACGTAATTGAAATTATTTTTTTCATGTCTGGGAGTGAAGATAGACCGGATAAACTGTGTTGATGTTTCAAGCTAGAGAATAATATAAATTTTTTTGAAGGTATTTCATACGCAATAAGTTTACTTTATAATATCGACCGCTTATAGCACTACTTATGAAGCCAGAAACCTCATGTAATACCTACTCGTACCAAGCACACAATGCAAATTTTACTGCTTTACTTGGCAATAAGGGTTTTATTTATTTATAGTGTCACGCCTGTATCCCCGAAGGGGTAAGCAGTGGTGTAAATATTACACCCACATTTCGCCATGAATGTTTAGGTCCCACGTAATAGGGGGCGAGCCTATTGCCGTTACCGGGCACATCACTAGACTCCGGGCTGCTACTGAGTATTCGAAAAAACCCAGTAACACTTTTACCCGACCCGGGACCTCCGATCAGCAGTCACATACGCTATCTACTGGACCACGGAGGCAGTCTTATAATTATTGTTCTAGCCGAATTAAATTTGATTATTATGATAAATTTTTCCACTTTCTCCAATTAACCCGCCATCACTCGCGCGGGGTGCTGTCAGCACCCCACGCATTTTTGAACGTAAAAATGAATAATAATTTCTCTAGTTACGCATCCATGTGTCTCAGTACCTTCAAGTGACCTTTAAATACGTCGACACAGGACCGTAGGGACAGTGTTGCGCGAGCGCTAGCAGCATGAGGACTTGTAAAATTTTGTGTGGGGTGGTCACGACTGACGACACCCCGCGAGCGCTCGTGTTATACTTTTGCGTAGGTTGCTTTGTCAGAAAGGTACGTGTTTTCAATTGTTTTGTAAAAGTATATTATTTAATTGTGCCATTATTTACTATTGTGTGAATAATGGTGTATTCCTAAGAATATACTTAATCGTTTCTGTTTTTATAAACTTTTATTTACCTTGCTGTGTTCGCATGTAACATTTTATTTCAAATCTTTTTGTTTTCAAATGAGTTGGGAATAAGAGCGAGCGAGACTGGCAGCTTTGTTAGTAGAAATAATATCGGAGAAGAAACACAATGTTGCAGTGGAAAGTGATGCCAGCATGGATGAAGATTTTATTCAAGAATCTGATCATGATTCTTTGACAGAACAGGATGCTTCAGCGGTTGAAGAGACTGAAGTAGAAGAGGCTGGAACTAAGGACCGTCAACGTGATTACTCGTCATACTTCTGGTATCAATGCCAATGTTATCTACAATTGAAATATGCTGCAATCGCAACCCAACATCAAAAGGCTTGAGTTTTTGGAATTATTGGATTTGAGCATGCTTCAAGGTCACCTTGAATAAAGATCTTCACAATCAAGGTTACCCAAAGCGCTCAAGAGGATGTTGGATGCTCCTGCATCAAGCACCGAAGGAATGTCACTAACAAAAAAGCAATGCTGTATAGTAATTAACCACGCTATAAGTCAGTGTCATCAGTGAGTCACTGCATTTTTTGCAAATAAACCATGTGTCAAAAACACATCAAGTAAAGTTGCAGTACTTGTTACGAAAATTAAGTTTTTGTTTTTAATTTTGTTAATTAATCCTTATATTTATGTTTTCAATGAGAAAGTTTATGTTAAAAACTAAGAAGTTTAACCATTTTTGTTTTTTTTTGAGGCAAGATCTCAATAATGTGACTAAAAAGGCTGATTATTATAATGTGTCGTAGAAAAGTAATAAAGCTGATAATAAAATTTTCTTTTTTTATTTACATACGTCATACAACACACAATAATAAAATGCTAGTATAATTCCATTAACTGATATTATATACGTAAAAATGTACTTTTAGTATGTGGGGTGGCTACAACACCCCGCGAGTGCTCACGAGGCTAAAAACCGCGCGAGTAATCGAGGGTTAAGTTAGTTGAATATCAAATTCATTTAAAGAGCGGTTTCACACTACGTCCAATTCGAATCCGTGTTGAGCGCGTCAGATAAACATCCCCTTAGTAGGGATCCTCAAAATTTATCTGACGCTCTAGACTCTAGAGCATTCTAGAGTGAATCTCAAAGTGCCTTCCAGGTTCCCCTACTATAGGCATACTGCATAAGTTGCTGTTGCTTTCGACCCATTACGCCTCAATACTGTCTTAGGTATTTTGTCATCATCATCATCCTCCTAGCGTTGTCCCAGTTTTCAATCTGGGGTCCGTTTACTAGTCTAACCGGATTTGGCTGAATATTAGCTTTTCCACGGAGCGACTGCCTGTCTGACCTCCGCAACCCGAAGGGATAGCGATATTCCATGGTTTAGACTAGTGTCAGTTTATTTAGAAGGTACTGACGCCCTGTAACGACTGTCAAAGATCTTCATGACAACCGGGACCGACGGCTTAACGTGCTCTCCGAGGCACGGGACAAGCGATAATTAATAATTCAATACGCACATAACTCCGAAAAGTCATTGGTGGGCGCCGTGGATTCGAACCTGATACTCTCTGCATGGCAGTCTGTTGGTATCTCCACTAGGCTATCGCTGCCTCAAGTCTTAGGTATTTTGTATTCTATTATAATCCCTTGTCGAACTACTAGGAGAGCATAAACTTACATTATCTACAGCATCCACGTGGCACTCAGCATCCAGTAGCACCTGTACTAGCTCTGTGTGTCGGTGTACTGCCGCGAGGTGTAGTGGTGTGCGTCCAGAATTGTCCCTGGCTTCCTTTGACGCTCCCTTGGATATTAGGAACGCAGCCGTTGCGGAGTGCCCGCCTTCACATGCCACGTGAAGAGCTGTTCTGCCGATCTGTGGGATAAAAACTGGTATTACTATATGTAGAGGAAAGGACTGGCTCGTTGGTCTCGCGGCATCAATGTGCGCGTGGGATTGGGAGGTCTCGGGTTCGATTTCCGGGTCGGGCAAAGTGTTATTGGGTTCCGTTAGGAAATTCTCAGTAGCAGCACGGAGTCTGGTAATGTGCCCGGTACGGCAATAGGCTCGCCCCCTATTACTTGGGACCTAAAAATTCATGGCGAAATGTGGGTGTAATATGACACCTATGCCTACCCCTTCGGGGATACAAAGGAAAGGTACCAATTATGGCATACGTTCATGTTGTGGAATACGTTTTATTTCGAAAACTAAGCGCCACGAATATTTCAAAATTTGTTTAAATACAGGGAAGGTACAATTATGGACTCCATCCAAAACACATTTTATATTATCAAATTCCCAAATTTTGAAATATTTTAGGCACTTGGTCTTGAAATTCCTAGGTTATTCCATATAGGGGACGTGTTCCTTAATTGTTACCATTCCTCTACTGAATGATCACATTCATTGAACTTTTTTTCATTATTTTGATGGAATGAAAACTGTGTAAACTGAAATGCTCTTATTTTTAAGCGTCAGGTATAAACCGACACTGACCGTGCTTCAATTACTTTTCGGAGAAAGGACATTTTGGACTATCTATAAACTTCAATATTCCCAGACAATTTGGTTAACTTGTGATTTTACGGATCAACTTAGAAACAGCATTTAGAATAAAAAGAACAGGATTCTCCTGAGGCAAAATTCAGTGTTTATGTTCTTTAAATTCGTGAACAAAATCGAGATATAAAATCGGACTATTCCATTATGAATAACAGGCATTCAATGTTTTTTTTTACTTTGTCGAAGGTTGAAAAGTAGCAATATGCAGTATATTGCTACTTCTCGACCTTCTACCTACCTAATATAAACTAGGCGACAAGAATACCACTTATTTACCCCGATTTCACACGCTCTATTTTCAGTTTTCTCAACAGAAACGGCATCCGGGATCCAATTAATTAAAACCAACTAGGGATTCTATAAAAACACAACATTTGACCAAAAATTGTCACAGATAATATTCTGCCAAATCCGGTTCGACTAAAATAATTATAAGAAATAGCATCGAACACATGTCAAACGGGACACTATTATCACGGAAGGTTTATAATAATTATAGTAAGCAATAAAGAATTGTCATAATATTTCAAATCAATCTATACCACAGAATATATACAAGTACTAAAGTATCTATACATCTATACTATAAATAAAATTGGAGTGTCTGTTTGTTATATTAAAATAACCGCTTTTTACTAAATGCATATGGTTGTTATACACGATAAATATACCGAAATTACATTTTTTACTATTTTTGTCTGCCTGTCTGTTTGTTCTCGCTAATCTCTGGAACGGCTGGACCGATTTTGACGGGACTTTCACTGGCGGATAGCTGATATACCAAGGAGTAACTTAGGCTATAAATTAACCGAGGACGCGAAGTAGTTCCCTCAGGACGTGGATGAAACCCCGGGAAACAGCTAGTATCCAATAATTTGACAACCGTTTGCGCAGCGGGAGTGTAAGCGACTGCTAAGCCGAAGGTCGCGTGTTCGATTCCCGCTCAAGTCAAACATTTGTGTGCATGAACATGGATGTTTGTCTTGGTCTGGGTGTTTCTATGTATAATATGTATGTACTAGCTGACCCAGCAAACTTCGTATCGCCTTTTTAAGAGTTTTTATTAATTCCCTTTTTTCCAAGCGCCTTTTCCAAAGTTACCATTTAGTTAGCGCTTAATCTCTTATCATTCCAGGGTCTATAAATGATGCAAAAACAAACATAGATTTTTATATAATATTGAACCATTCCTTACAATATCGGCGACGATTCCCATATCGACTTAAAAAAAATCCCGTCCACCATCTTTGATTTCCTCACGAATAGATGTTGTATTTGGATTCACCATGCCTTAAATCATCGGAGACGATACCCATATAGATATTTTATATTTTTCCCATCCGCCAACTTGAATCACGAAATAGATGTTGTATTTGGATTCCCCATCCCTTCAAACATTGGAGACGATACCCATATTGATTTAAAAAAAATCCCCTCTGCCATCTTTGATCACGAAATAGATGGTGTTTTTGAATTCCCCATTCCTTAAAATATCGGAGACGATACCCATATTGATTTTTTAAAACTTTCTCATCCGCCATCTTTGATTTCTCATCCGCTATCTTTGATCACGAAATAGATGTCAGATTTGGATTCCCCATCCCTTTAAATATCGGTGACGATACACATATCGACTTTAAAAAAAAATCCCGTCCGCCATCTTTGATTTCCTATCCGCCATCTTTGATAACGAAATAGATGTTGTATTTGGATTCACCATCCCTTAAATCATCAGAGACGATACCCATATTGATTTTTAAAATTTTTCCCATCCGCCATTTTTGATTTCCCATCCGCCATCTTGAATCACGAAACAGATGTTGTATTTGGATCCCCCATCCCTTTAAACATCGGAGACGATACCAATATTGATTTTTTAAAATTTTCCCATCCACCATCTTTGATTGCCCATCCGCCATCTTTGATCACGAAATAGATGTTGTATTTCGATTCTCCACCCCTTAAAATATCGAAGGCGATACCCATATTGATATTTAAAATTTTCTCATCCGCATCTTTGATTTCCCGTCCGCCATCTTGGATCACTAAATAAATTTCATATTATTAATCAGCGTCCCGAAAATTTCGTATCCTATTCGTTTAGCCTTTTTTTGCCTTTGACCCAACCCTCCCCTTTCTCGTTTGTCCATTTTATTATTTTTGTCTGGCCCCTAAAAGTTGTGGCGTAATTTTATATAGCCTATAGCCTTTCGGAATAATTGGGCTATCAAGGGAATAACAATTTTTAAAATCCGACTGCTAGTTCCTGAGATTAGCCGACATTATGTTTTAGCCTTTTGCCCGGCCCGAAAGGGTCGAAGCGTTATGTTATATAGCCTATAGCCTTCCGGAATAACTGGGCTATCGTATACAAAAAGAATTTTTCAGATCCGACCGGTAGTTCCTGAGATTAGCGCGTTCAAACAAACAAACAAACAAACAAACAAACTCTTCCGCTTTATTATATTAGTATAGATTTACAAAAAAAAAGTATATATGTGTTTATCCATTATCTAGTACCCATAGTACAAGCTCTGCTTAGTTTGGGACTAGATGGTGATGTATGTATATGGAATATTGTGGCATATTATTATTATATTTAGATTCAATAACGTCGAATTGCGACCGGTGCAGTGATGCATGTAAATTTCTAATCACAGATCTTCAGTCGCAGTCGTTAGATCTGGCAAGTCAGGCGGAATTTACAGATATCTTACAAATTATCTGACTATTTGCTACGTTTCAGGTAGCATTTACAGAACCGGACCGTTTCATAAACATTTATAGTACTAGGAATGCTCGATAGATGGCGTTAAATATCGCCAAGTGACTTTTCAGAAAACAATTTAGATTCTGAGGGTTCTAGACCCTTGTTCTAGACAGAGAGCGGTCACGCGGTCAAGCGTTCAAGCGGTCAGTTTTGCGTTCACGTTACAAGGACCGCGTGACCGCTCTCTGTCTGATAGGACCCTATGTAACGAATTATAACAGAAAGAACGCAAAACTGACCGCTTGAACGCTTGACCGCGTGACCGCTCTCTGTCTGATAGTACCCTGAGGTGGTATTTCTATGGGCGTAAAAGATTGTGGTTTCAAGTGTCCGACCGTCAGGGCCCGCTACATTTGTAGAAAATTACTTTATAGAGTCAGTTTAAAACTAAAGAATTATACCAAGCTGGGATGTAGAGACCAGCGATGTAGCTGCCTTGGATGCATCTGGTGCGAAAATTGGTAGTGTCCTTCTATCACCCTATAGGGGTGGATCTAGGACAGCACTAAAGGGCTTAAGTCCTGCCACTGTCCCAAATTTTATGAGTTCTCCCACGAAAAACTACACTTTAGTGTTTTTCTTAATGAATACTACTCTTACCACGGTCAAGTCCTCACCAGACCAAATTTATGCTCCTTTCACATGAAGCTATGTCTAAGGATCGTGGTTAGCATCAGGGTTACATCTGGAGCGAATTATCTAGGTCCAGCGTGTCTCCAACGAACATGAATAGTAGAACTTGGAGGACGACGAAATCTTTTACTGGATCGGACCATCTTGGAGGTCAATTGTGCAACCAAAATCAGTTTTGCCAGACTGTCGTCGCCTCTACATTACTTCGACATACGTGTTTAAACTCAAAGTCAACGCAATGGCTGTTGATGACAGGGTCCCACATTCAAACCATCTTCCCTATTGAAGTTTGGATATTTTTTAAGATGTGGTTCATTCATGACGATCAAAGTTTATCAGTATATATATATATATATATATATATATATATATATATATATATATATATATATATATATATATATATATATAAATCCTTGCGTTAATGACTGACTGATAGACAAGCTTACAAGCAACAGCCAAAATGATTAGGCGCAGGAAGCTGAAATTTGGCATGTGCATATGTTTTTTGGGGACCATGTGCAGTAAGGTGCTCTAAGAAGAGATTTTCGGGAATTCCCAGGATCGGGCAGGAAAATTAAACAAAGAAAATGCACGGGCACATACTCTTGTTTGTTATAAATCATAGTCTAAGTTAAGCAACGTTGACAGAGATTACCAGTCGGATGGGTGACCGAGCGAGGGTGTCATTCATATCACAGCGTTATCATGCTTTGGAGGAAAAGTACCTACAGACGTCGATGCCGGTTTTCAGAACAAAAATCGTATGGCCATGTCGGAGGCCTTCAGATGGAATACGAAAATAATAGGTAAAAAATGTTTTCCTTCAGGCCACACGGGTATTTTTTTGTTATTGTGGTAGAAAATAAATAGTTTGTTTGCTTTTCGTGTGAGTGTGTGGCCAACTCTGGTGTCGGAGTTTTAAACCCAGGGCCTCCGACATGGTCTAATGATCCTTATCCTTAGACAAGAACCGGGACCGACAGCTTTACGTGCCCTCCGAAGCACGGTAGCGCTCAGATGTAAATGCCACACACGGTCACCCATCCAAGTGGTGACCTTTACAAGCGTTGCTTAACTTTGCCGATATTACGAATGGCAAGTCAAGTCTCGCTATGAGCGCTACATGAAATAAATAAATTATACCGTTTTATTTCATCTCTGCCTACCCCTATTCACTTATTCACAAACGTGAGTCGTTATCAGTGCGAACCCCGCGGTATGTCACGGTATGATAAAGCTTATGTTTATATTCAGGTTCAATCGGGTAAACATTGGAAAACCATTTGCTAACGTAATTGATGTATGGCGTGCGATCGTTCATCTTGCTGATGGTGTCAAGGTCTTTGTGCTGAATAATTGTATGGGTGAAGTGAAATAGGGCCCGGCAGTATAACGATATGATAAAAAATAAGATGAAAAAGTTAGACATTTTTAATCCCAATTTCAACATATTTACTAATAACATTATATACATCCTCCATAGTAAGTAGGTAGATTGAGCTTGGATGCTTCAGACATCGGAGATGTCAGAGGCATGTAATGCTAGTCTGATATCTGTATGCATAATATTAAAAATGTATGTAGCGTTCAATTAAGCTTCGATTCTTTGTTCCATTTTCTATAATTGAGCCCCTGTATTATTTGTAACTTTGATTTTGATGTATGCACTGTTGTTATGTTGCAATCCAGAACAGAAAAATCTAGTTTAATTTGTATTTTTGTAAAATGATTGCAATGTGTTTTGTGCATCTAAATAAATAAATAAAAATAAATATTGAGCCTAAAATTTATACGCGAATATGGTAGAAAGTCAAAGATTGTCGTATAAAATAACACTGTAATTTTGATGTTACAGAGAATATCTTTACTTATAGAACGATTTAATCGAACTACTACTAATACTACACCTACATGTATATTCTTATATCCCCGATAAATGGTATATCATCATCATCATCAGCCTGCGAGAGTCCACTGCTGGATATAGGCCTCTCTAATGCCACGCCACTAAGCCCGATTTTCGGAAAAAATGGTCTATCCGACACAAAAAATATGATTCAATTCGAACCAGTAGTGTCTGAGATAAGAGCGTTCAACCAGACAAATAAACTGTTTTAAAAGCAAAGCAAAGCAATGTTTGTTAGTTTTAACTATGCTCTTATATTTTTTTACTTACTAACTTACCTACTACTACGTCTACTTATAGAGTCCATTTGCAACCCCATCCAGGGACATACAAGACATAATTATTTATTTAATGATTCTTTAAAGATATTGCTATTTTTCGATTTATTTCATTTTATTGTAGGATGAGTCGTTCCATCTCATCAAAATAAAAAAATAAAAATGGGCAAGTGCCAGTCGGACTCGCGCACGAAGGGTTCCGTACCATCATCTATAAAAGAAAACCACGTTCGTTGTATGTATACTTAAATACTTTTTAAGTTTCTCCCTGTTTATTAAGATCGAGTAACAAATTGCTTAAAAATTACGTTTGTTGTTCTGTGGGAGCCCCCCTTTATTATTTACTTTTTTAAATTTAATTATTTATTTTGAATGGTAATATAATAAGATAATATCTATTAGAGTTAGTAATTTCGAACAAAAAATACGAAAAAAACACGTTTTTTGTATGGAACCCCCCGTTAACACTTTCACTGTCCATGCATTACATGTAATGCACTGATGAGTTCGCTCCGTACGTCCGTGCATGACATACAATACACAATTAACCACCAAGAATAGTGTTGTTCACGAGAAACTCGAAAAATCAATCAAATAAAAAAAACAGATAATTCTTTCAACCTGCCAAGTACGTAATCTGGCTCCCTAGGTTGCCATATCTAATATGTAAAAAAAATAAAAGTAAAACTTGGTATATTTTAATCAAACAAAAATAAAAATGGTTTTTCTTACTAAAATTCAACTTAAATAAAACTTTTTTTTATTTCTTTGGGGGGTCCACGCTAATAAACTGTTCTTGAGACATAATAAGTAACCTCCACAGTCGATACAGTATACTGCATTAAGTGCCACACAATTAACTTCACCTTCTTCACAATCACTATCTTCTAAAATACTCACTAAATCATCACCTGATACAATCCGAGTCATGTTGTAAAATGAAATAAAGCCAAGACTAATAATAGAAAATATTTTATCTATTCTCCAATAAACAAACAATCAAAAACAAAATGACATTGTCAATGTTATGTCTATGCAATTTACTTATCTATTATGGTACATAATTATCTTTTTAGTTTTCCTCGTAGAGGTTTATCAATGAAACTACAAAATATACACGAGATCAACGATTTGACAATGTTTGTTACTTTATACATCGATCGTGTTTCGACGTACTTGGACAACACTATTGGTCGGCGGTTGAAGTTCATACGTCCATGCATTGTATAATTATAACGCACTATTGGACGTGCAATAATTGTATTAATTGATTGTCTTAGGACAGTGAAAGTGTTAATATGTTCATTTTATTTATTTTTAGTTTTTGTTGTTAGAGCGGCAACCGAAGTACTTACATAATTTGTGAAAATTTCAGCTCTCTAGCTATCACGGTTTATGAGATATAGCCTGGTGACAGACAGATAGACGGACAGACAGACAGACAGACAGACAGACAGCGGAGGCTTAGTAATAGGGTCCCGTTTTTTACCTTTTAGGTACGGAAACCTAAAAACGACCATTGTACCTATTCGACGAGCGAGGACAAGGCTAATATTTCCAGGCCAGTTGGCTAAAAAAACTGACGTCGCGTGGCCTAGAAAAATAGCTTTGTAAACAAAAATAGTGCAAAAGAGTATAGGACTGACCGTTAAAAATATTACCAAAATAGGTAAATCGTATTTAGACGAACTACGAGTATATTCGATCCAAGTCAAAACTAAATGTTATGAAAACCGCCCAAAGATTGGTACATTTTCTATCGTAAAACCTACGTACTAGGTTGTCATAAGTTTGAGGAGCCTTCCTCAACCTTCAGAGCACCTACGCTTTTTAGGAGTGTTATTCTACAGCCAGCAGTCATTGTTTTCTTCCCCTAAGAACATAAAAGTGAAGTCACGTGAAAACATTTTTAATATAAAAATATTGTCTATTTCTTGACTATTATTACTTGACTGAACATAAACAACCCTTTTATGATTTACCGAAAACACACAAGACCGTAAAGAATTCACACAAAATAAACCCATATCGAATTATAAGGGTTCGGGCATTTTGTCCCGACAAATCGGTTTATCTGGCTTTACCTCACGGCTCACGTCAAAAACAATAGACACTACATAATAATTATGATAGATTCCAAACAAAGTTAAGCAAGCTGCTTGAATAAGATAACATTAATATTTATTTCCTTGCTACATTAGTATTTTAAAGAATATGTGAACTGTGTGATTAGATTATCTAGATAATCATCTAACATTGTAATTAATGATAAAGATTTCCATCATACTTATCTCATCTACTTTGTCAAACTGTCAGTTACACTCGTCTATCATTGCCCAATATTTGAGGTGTCTTAAGTTATCGAAATTAAGTTTTCATGTTCATGTCGATCAATATGATTCGCAAAAGTGAAGTGTTGTTGTGAAAATGTCGACCACAATCTAACTGTGGACTCTGTCATGCTCGCTCGAGATCCTCTTACTTTGTACCCTATAGAGTTTCTGAAGTCTTTAGAATAATCAGGAGTGCCTTCACACAACTTAAGACTGAAAGTATATTTGTGTTACCCCGAATTTAACGCGCGCGAAGCGGCGGGCAAAAGCTAGTTTAGAATAAAAAGAACAGGATTCTCCTGAGACAAAAATTCAGTGTTTACGTTAATTCAATAACGTCAAATCGCGACTTGTGGAGTAATGCATGTAAATCGTTTCACAGAAGATCTTCAGTCGTAGTCGTTAGATCTGGCAAGTCAGGCGGAATTCGCAGATATCTTACAAAATTATCTGATTATTTGCTACGTCTCAGGTAGCATTTACTTACTGAACCGGACCATTTTAGAAGCATTTATAGTACTAGGAACGCTCGATAGATGGCGTTAAATACTTTGATCTTAATGACTTTTACGAAGACAAATTAGATTCTGAGGTGGTATTTCTATGGGCGTAAACAAGGCATAAAAGATTGTGGTTTCAAGTGTCCGCCCGTCAGTGCTCGCTGCATTTGTAGAAAATTACTTATAAGAGAGTCAGTTTAAAACTAAAGAATTATACCAAGCAGGGATGTAGTGACCAGCTGCCTTGGATGCATCTGGTGCGAAAATTGGTAGTGTCCTTCCATCACCCTATAGGGGTGGATCTAGGACAGCACTAAAGGGCTTAAGTCCTGCCACTGTCCCAAAGTTTCTGAGTTCTCCAACGAAGAATTACACTTTACTGTTTTCCCTTAAGGTGGACTCACACCTATCCGAGCCGAACGCGTCGAACGAATCGAAGTCAAGGAGGCCTCGCACATTAGCAAGAATCGACCGCGCCGAAAGAATCGTCAGCGCCGAAAGAATCGAGCGCATCGAACAAATGGTTTCCATTTCCTTTACGCCTGTCGCACTGTTATTACATGTGAATTGTGATGGATCTTGATGAGGTTTTTATTTGTCATTGCTTTATTAATGGAATATGAAGAAACAATGCGGAAATAGTACTCTGTCATATCCAACTGATAGAATGCGAGCGCATCGGTCGAATCGACCGCACAAGCTGCACCGAATCTGATGACGTCATTGGATTTCGTCGAGGATTTCTGGGGTTCTTCCAGATTCGGGCGATTCGACGCGGGCAAGTGTGCGAGGTTTCATGAGATTTCATATAAAGAATTCTAAAATTCGTTTCGTTCGACTTTTTCGACGCATTCGGCTCGGATAAGTGTGCGTTCACCATTAATGAACACTACTCTTACCACGGTCAAGTCCTCACCAGACCAAATCTATCGAAGCTCTTTTCACATGAAGCTATTTCTAAGGATCATCAGGGTATCAGGGTTACATCTGGAGCGGATTATCTAGGTCCAGCGTGTCTCCAACGAACAAGAATAGTAGAACTTGGAGGACGACGAAATCTTTTACTTGATCGGACCATCTTGGAGGTCTATAGTGCAACCAAAATCAGTTTTGCCAGTTTGTCGTCGCCTCTACATAACTTCGACATAGATACGTGTTTAAACTCAAAGTCAACGCCACGGCTCTTGATGACAGGGTCCCAAGTTGGAGAAACATTCAAACCATCTTCCCTATTGAAATTCGGGTATTTTTTAATTTTAATAGCTTCACAGATCATCCTTGGAAGAAAACGGTGTTATTTTTCGAATATCTGTGGTTCATGATGATCAAAGTTTATTAGTATATATAAAATCCTTGCGTTAATGACTCACTGATAGACAAGCTTACAAGCTATAGCCAAAATTATTAGGCGCAGGAAGCTGAAATTTGGCATGTATGTTTCTTGGGGACTATGTGCACAAGGTGCTCTAAGAAGAGATTTTATGGAATTCTCACAGGATCCCGCAGAAAAATTAAACAAAGCAAATGCACGGGCACATACTCTTGTTTGTTATAATTCATAGTCGAAGTTAAGCAATGTTGACAGAGATTGCCAGTCGGATGGGTGAGCGAGGGTGTTATTCATATCACAGCGTTTGCTTTGGAGGAAAAGTACCTACAGACGTCGATCCCGGTTTTCAGAAGAAAAATATTTTGGCCATGTCGGAGGCCTTTCCTTTAGGCCACACCGGCCACACGTGTATGAATGAATGAATGAATATACTTTATTGTACACCAGAAAGAAATGGAATAACCGTATACAGATACATTCTTAGAACTAGTGAACAATGGCGGTCTTATCAGAAGTGTATTTGTTTGTTATTGTGCATACATACATACATAGACTCACGCCTGTTTCCCCGAAGGGGTAGGCAGAGGCATATTAAAGGCCCACTTTTCGCCAGTGTTTTGATCCCACGTAATAGGTGGCGAGCCTATTGCCGCTTATCGGGATATTTTGTTTGCCAGAGCCTCGTCCGTTGATCGGCAGGTGCACCACTTGCAGGTGAGGTTGGCTTGGGACCCTAAGTTCTTGGTGGGAACCCTATGCACCCATATTGTTATTGTGGTAGAAAATAAATAATTTGTTGGATTTTCGTGTGAGTGTGTGGCCAACTCTGGTGTCGGAGTTTAAGACCGCCCTAGGGCCACCGACATGGCCCAACGATCCTTATGCTTAGACAAGAACCGGGAGCGACAACTTATGTGCCCTCCGAAGCACGGTAGCGCTCAGATGTAAATGCCACACACGGTCACCCATCCAAGTGGTGACCTTTACAAGCGTTGCTTAACTTTGCCGAATTGTTACGAATGGCAAGTCAAGTCTCGCTATGTATGAGCGCTACATGAAATAAATAAAACGTCGACGATGAAATAAAACGGTATAATAAATAATTATACCGTTGTATTTCAGCTCTGCCAACCCCTATTCACTTATTCAGAAACGTGAGTCGTTATCAGTGCGAGCCCGGTATGTCACGGTATGATAAAGCTGATGTTCATATTCAGGTTCAATCGGGCAAACATTGGAAAACCATTTGCTAACGTAATTGATATATGGCGTGCGATCATTCATCTTGCTGATGGTGTCAAGGTTTTTGTGCTGAATAATTGTATGGGTGAAGTGAAATATTGTGCCTAAAATTTATACGCGAATATGGTACAAAGTCAAAGATTGTCGTATAAAATAACACTGTGATTTTGATGTTACAGAGAATATCTTTACTAATAGAACAATCTTTATATATTTAATTCTTGTGTGCGTGTGTATGTCACTGAACTCCTCCTAAACGACTGGACCGATTTTGATGAATTTTTTGTGTGTGTTCAAGGGGACTTGAGAATGGTTTAGATTTACAAAAAAAAATGCGAAAATAAAAAAAAAAGTTGGTACGAAGTTCGCCGGCTTAGCTAGTAACACTGTAATTTTGATGTTACAGAGAATATCTTTACTAATAGAACAATTTAATCGAAATACTACTAGTACTACACCTACATATGTATATTCTTATATCCCCGATGTTGGCTAAAAAAATTGACGTCGCGTGGCCTAGAAAAATTGCTTTGTAAACAAAAATAGTGCAAAAGAGATAGAGTATTGGATTGGCTGTTAAAAATTTTACCAAAATAAATCGTATTTAAACGAACTACGAGTAAAATTGTATATTCGATCCAAGTCAGAAAATGATAGGTACCAACCATGTTTGGAAAAAATTGGGCAAGTGCGAGTCGGACTCGCGCACAAAGGGTTCCGTACCATCATCTATAAAAGAAAATCACGTTCGTTGTATGTATACTTACTTACTTGACTGTAGGTCACATTTTATTTCAATTCTGTGCGAAATCAACTGATAATAAACCAAGTAATATTACGTGAGTGTTTTTATTATGGAGTCTGGACACCATAACCCTGGCGTATCGCCGACATATACTTAAATACTTTTTAAGTTTCTACCTGTTTATTAAGATCGAGTAACAAATTGCTTAAAAATTACGTTTGTTGTATGGGAGCCCCCCTTTATTATTTACTTTTTTTTAATTTAATTATTTATTTTGAAAGGTAATATATTATATACAACTACATATTCTGTAAAAAATTAAAGCGTCTACCTGTAACAGTTAGTAATTTTGAGCAAAAAATACGAAAAAAAAACACGTTTTTTGTATGGGACCCCCTTAATTTTTAATTTTTTTTATTTTTAGTATTTGTTGTTATAGCGGCAACCGAAATACATAATTTGTGAAATTTCAGCTTTCTAGCTATCATGGTTTATGAGATACAGCCTGGTGACAGACAGACGGACAGACGGACAGACGGACAGACAGACAGACAGACAACGGAGGCTTAAGTAATAGGGTTCCGTTTTTTACCTTTTAGCTACGGAACCCTAAAAAACTACCCAAAAAGATTGGTACACTTTCTATCGTAAAACCTACGTACCAGGTTGTCACAAGTTTGAGGAGTCTTCCTCGACCTTTAGAGCACCTACGCATTTTAGGCGTTTCTACAGCCAGCAGTCATTGTTTTCTTCCCCTAAGAACATAAAAGTAAAGTCATGTGAAAACATTTTTAATATAAAAATATTGTCCATTTCTTGACTATTATTACTTGAGTGAACATAAACAATCCTTTTATGATTCACCGAAAACACACAAGACGGTAAAGAATTCACACAAAATAAACCCATATCGAATTATAAGGGTTCGGGCATTTTGTCCCGACAAATCGGTTTATCTGGCTTTACCTCACGTCAAAAACAATAGACACTATGATAGATTCCAAAGTGAAGTAAGTTGCTTGAATAATATTTTTTACATTAATATTTTTTTCCTTACTACATTAGTATTTTAAAGAATGTGTAAACTGTGGTGTGTGTAGATTATCTAGATACCTAATCATCTAACATGGTAATTAATGATAAAGATTTCCATCATAATTATCTCATCTACTTTGTCAAACTGTCAATTACACTCGTCTACATGTCATTGCCCAATATTTGAGGTGTCATAACTGTCATAAGTCCATAAGTTATCGAAATTCAGTTTTCATGTTCATGTCGATTAATATCATTCGCAAAAGTGAAGTGTAAAGTGTTGTTGTGAAAATGTCGACCACAATCTAACTGTGGACTCTGTCATGCTTGCTCGAGAGCCTCTACAGAGAATAAAATAGATGTCCTTTGCATCACTGACATCAGATGACGAGTAGGCTGGATGGTAGATCGTGATTGTTAGTACTAGGCTAACATAGCTTTGCTGGAGTTCTGTCTGTAACAGTGCCAATTTCGTGTTGATTTTCGAAGGCTTTGTCACAGAATAAAGAATAGTGCTTTGTTTGGTTTGCCGGTGTCTTGATTTCACGTGTTTGGTTTCATTCTAATACTTTGGTGTTATGTGTGCCTGGTACTTCTAACACTAAATAGTACTAATCAAGGTTAGAAGTTTTGTTAGTTTTCTTCTAAATGGCAGCTGTTGTCATTTATTAATTCTGGGGATAACATTGGCGTATTAGGGTTATTTTTCCAGGGTGGGCCTGGGTCCTCATAAAAAAATGGTGTGTAGTTTCTTAGGTGTTCAACCTAGAATTTCGAATCGGTAACCAAATTCTGGGGTGGGAAGTAGACCATACTGGGGTGGGGAACTAGACCATACTGGGGTGGTACACCCAGCCTCTCTGCTATATACGCCAATGGGATAGATAACCTGCCACAAAAATTAAAATTTGATCGGAATTTGTATAGTTATCTGCCAATTAATTTTACCAGCATTTACCAGACAACTGGCATTGAATTATATAGGTATTTTTGACCTAAAAGATATATAAAATGTCGACAATCGACATATTCCTACATAAAGTTCGGAGTAGCTATTGATTCGATCTTTATTAACAGCGGCCGGCTATTTGTTCGATTCGCTACAAAATAAACAAGAAGAGATCTGAACCGTGATGTTTTCTTTTCATCGAATACAATGTACCACGTTGATTAAGGATCGCTGTTTCCAACGAGTGCATTGTTTTTTCATTGTTATTGTTACACAATACACTTTTCAAATTTATTTGTGGCTTGGTGTATATGTACATAATATCGGTAAATATGTACTTGACGCCTACTTTTAAGTTTGTGATTGATAGTCTATCAGTGATAGGTATTATGCTTTCAGTATTAACTAAGTCTGTGAAGCTGTTGTTGCAATAATGACGCTAAGGTTTAATGAGTTTCTCATCTGGAAGTTCGAGGTTTTGTAGAGGACCACGGACGTGTCTCCTCACATTATATGTATTTTATCTCATATTGTTTTCTCTTTTATCTCATTTTATTTTTACTAAAACCGGTGTCATTTACTAAAAAGTCCCACCGAGACGGGAACACTTGGGTTAAAGTTAGAATGCAATTGGAACCAACCCATTTCATACTTTCCTCCTTCTTCAGCTCAAAATTAATCGATTTTTTGCTTCTAACAGAATTTAAACTGCTATGTATTTTTTGTAATATTTTACAGTAGGTATTGAATTAATTTTAGATTAAAATAATAATAACTGCTATTAGTTTAAAATTCTTCTTCAACGAATGACACACATACGAAAATTATATTACGGTTCGGTACAGGTATGTAGGTACACACAGCATACATACAACATATCGTTTCCAAACATCTCATATTCGGAAATTCGTAATTAGGGTCACAGAGACGGCTAATACCCGTAATTACGTGTATGATTGGCTGCTAATGAGAGCAACATAACGCGACGCGGACCAATATTAGCTGACGTCATTAATAGAACGCAGCCGCTCGAAAGGAACGCTTTGTTTGATTGTCCAAGCGGATAAGCGATATTTGTACTAGGATACCATGAATATTTAGGTATTGGGCATTTTGTTTATTTTTTTACGTTTTTTAGCGGGTAGCCAGCCAACTTGAGTCATCTCATGGTGCATGGTGGTTTATATTTTCGAATAGGATTGCACAAATTTTAGTGAATACTAGAGGACGCCAGCAGCTACGCCTGCATTTCTTTTTTAATTTACCCGTTTTGGCCGATCCCGTGGGAATTTCGGGAAATCCCTTCTTAGTGCACCCCTACGGTCCCCAAGGAACATCATACATGCCAAATTTCAGCTTCCTGCGCCCAATAGTTTCGGCTGTAGCGTGTCTGTCAGTCAGTCAGTAACGCAAGGATTTTATATATTAAGATAAAGCCAAAAAATTTTCAACAGAACAGTTTACTTTGATATTTAATTAATTAATCTTGAATATGATTATTATTTATTATTCCTTTGTATCTATTACATCCTGTCCTGTGTCAATAGTCAATAGTTTGCACTTTTGTTACAAATGACCAATTCTGTTCAGAAAATTCACAGTACCATTACAGAGACTCATATCAAGTACACCGGTAGATGGGAAAACTTATAAATAGGCTTTACAATTTGTGACATAAAAATATACTGGGGCTTATTTACAAGGAAAAATACAGCAATGACCCAGTCTGTTATAGAACTTCCAGAAAGATCTTTATTTATTTCAAGTTTAGTACAAAATATATCTCTACAACACTGCAACGATACGACATTGTCGCCCTGCAAACTGAGTTTTAAAATTAGGACGGCGGCGCCCGTCCAATCGAATTTATCAACTCAATTTTCGATGCATAGACGCAAGCTATTTACATGCAAAATATACGTACGTATTTTTATATTTATTTTATTTTATTTGATTGCCTCCAGTATCCACTGGAGGCAATCAAAGCGTAGCGACTGCTGATCGGAGGTCCCGGGTTCGATTCCCGGGTCGGGCAAAAGTGTTACTGGGTTTTTCCGAATACTCAGTAGCAGCCCGGAGTCTGGTGATGTGCCCGGTAACGGCAATAGGCTCGCCCCCTATCACGTGGGACCTAAAAAATCATGGCGAAATGTGGGTGTAATATTTACACCTCTGCCTACCTTTCCCCTTCGGGATATAGGCGTGAGGCTTACGTATCCTGATATATTGTTTACTGCTGCAATATCGCATTATTTTTTTTCTACATAGCCTCACGCCAAAGGGGTAATTAATGGTAATTCAACTCCATTTATATGCCCATCACATTGCAAGGACTGAACTTAGTTTGAAGGTTGTTTTAGCTCTGTTCGCGTCAAAGTTAATAGATTACTGTAGTTTTACTCCTATAATCATCATCCTACCAGCGTTATCCTAGTTGCATTATTGCCGCTTAGCAGTCTAAGCGGTTGCGACAGATAATTTGCTTTTCTGCAAAGGGACTGCCTGTGTGACCCAAAGGGCTTGTTAGGTTGCGGAGGTCAGACAGGCATTATATTCTAGTTTAGACTAGTGTCAGTTTATTCAGATGTTACTTAACTGATAAAGGGCTACAACGACTATCAAAAATCTTCATGATAGCCGAAAGACCGCTTTGCGTACATTTTGAGGCTCGGGCCAGACATAATTATCAATTTAATACGCTCATAACTTCGAAAAGCCGTTTGTGCGCGCCGTGGATTCAAACCTGATCTATGCTGAAACGAAATGAAATGAATGGGCGGTCTGTAAGAAGCTCCATGGCCTATCGCTCCCTCAGATGCTGCCATGATATACTATGTATCCCTAAACTTTCCATAATTAGAAAAAGTCAGCGTCACACTCGAACACTGAAGTCGGTATTTTGAGACAAACTTTTTGAGTTCCTAAAGTCAATAAATCATTTTCATTTGCAGTTTTCCTAATTTTCAACAAAGTTTAAAAGAAAATAGAGTTGAAAATTTTTGTGAGGCGTGTTTCTGTATATTATTTGTTTTAATGTACGAATGTTTTGTCCATACACCGGTGCTGGAGGCAATTTCAAAATACGGAAGGAAAATGTTTGTTTTATTTCAATTTTGCACTAGCGTGTATCAATTATACTTGACGTTTATTTTACTAGGACTGCAGCAGAGACAAAGAGATTCCAAATAAGTGTAAATTTCTGTTGAAATACTCCAAAATTAACATTATAAAGCTACTGCTACTACTACCGTTGCACATTCGACACCTATTTTAATGTAAACGAATAAGCAACTCTATTTTGAATTTTGAAAGAGTGACGGACAGTAATTATCCACAATTTTCCAGTAATTTCTTTTAAAGCTAACGATACAGGTTGGGTTAAAAATTTTACCAAAGACTCGTTAAAACTCTGCAACTTATAACTACTTTCCAACTTTGCTTTACTTTCCATTTTATTTAAAATATTGCTGCTGGATTTGCATTTTAGATAGCAATTAAAATACTATATTGCGTCTTTTACGTAGATGAGAAGTGCTTGAGATGGATAAGTTTCCTTGATATCAGCAAAATGTAGTAAATTTAAGGTAGGAAAGTGTAATAATATGTAGGTATGTATATTATGTTAGAGAAGACTAATGTTTTCTTGTTTCTTCTTATTATATGAGTATGAGGTCAAGTGACATATTATATAGGAGTAAACGCCGTTGAAAGCTTTTGTTTGACTTGGCCTAATGATAAGATTCTTGCCCCGAAAAAATAACCGATCGACGGTTTTACGTGTCCTTCAAAGCGTAGTAGCACTTTGATAATATTAAGAAGCGGTCACCTTTCCAAGTGTTGGCCTCAGGAAATGTTGCATATCTTTGCCGATCTATTATTGAACAACAAATCAAGTAACTATGGGCTATACACAAAAAAGCTTTGGGCTATACACAAAAAAGCTATGGGCTATACACAAAAAAGCTATTGGCTATATACAAAAAAGCTATGGGCTATACACAAAAAAGCTATGGGCTATACACAAAAAAGCTATGGGCTATACACAAAAAAGCTATGGGCTATATAATAAAAGTTAACTTTTGACGTGACAACGTCTTATAAATTGGTTTGCCGGGTGACACTTCAAGAAACTGCGTTACGCTCCGCTCACGTTATGCGCTCACAATGAGAGCGAGTGAGAGGCACGCGTCCCGCCTGAGAGCGAGAGAGACAGACATAAAAAGTGAAAGGCACGCGTCTTTCATCCTTCTTCCTACTATACGAATGAATATTCACATTAAAATTATTTTACCACTCAAAGTCGTTGTCACGTAAAACTTTCGCCCGTATACCGACTTTACAGGCAACCAATTTTTATAAGCTATTTTGGTATCTATTTCTACTAATGTGCAATATGGTCCCATCAATTGCAAAAGTGTCAGAAATATTAAGTGAATTTATTAGGTACAACATACATTTTATATTTTAGGGTATAAAGTATTATTCTTGAATAGCACAAATGTCAGCAATTTGTAGCTCACAGTCTACATAATTATGTTTATTTATTGGAATGCGGATGAATTCACACATTAAGGCCCACTTGCACAACGATTCTTAAATTGAATTAAGATGTATTTAACGAGAAAAATAATATTAAACACCACTGGCGTCTTGCACAACGAAAAATTTGTCGAGTAATATGATTTAAGAACTGTCAAAATTAATTACCGAAAATCGGCTGTTTAGTGGCTAATTTGATGTAAGAACTGTCACACTGATGTTGGCATCTTGTCATTAGCGACCATCTAATATATAAAATTCTCGTGTCACAGTTTTCGTTCCCATACTCCTCCGAAACGGCTTGACCGATTTTGATGAATTTTTTTGTGCTTATCCGGTATCTATGAGAATAGGCCAACATCTATTTAAAAAAAAAAAATTTGCAAAACAACGTTTGCCGGGTCAGCTAGTTGACATATATTTTAAATCAATGTTAGCGACGAAAGTTATCAATAATTATATAACTGGACCGGACGACGCAGCAGGGGGAGGCCTATGTCCAGCAGTGGACGTCCCTAGGCTGACATGATGATGATGATGATATAACTGATAACAATGTACCTACTTGTTATTGTTAACCCTAGAATCCTACACTATTTGGCGCACATGTTATTCCTACACTGGGGTGCTGGAACACCCCATACTAAAATGACTGTAATACTTAAAATAAAAAAAACAATTCATGAAAATACGTTTTATTAAACATAACCGGTAACTTGAGATCACAAATCAGCCTTATTACACAAAGTCCTCCTTTTTTGAGGATCACTGCAATTGACTAAGTTGGCATCCGGTGACGGTCCTCCAAATGTTCATTCTTAAATTGAATTAAGATGTATTTAACGAGAAAAATAATGATTTTCCAAACCTAATTTCAAAACTGTCTGCTGAAACTTTACATTTGGCTTATTTGATCTTGAACACTTGTAAAGACGTAAGCCAATGACCCTTTTTGCTGACGACAGTACGCTGACTATATCATGTAAAAACCCGTGTTGTGACGGATTAAGAATACGGATTGTCACCACCCCATATCATCCCATGGGTGTCGTAAGAGCCGACAGAGGGAGCATATTATGCAGAAAACAGCACTGTAAGAGAAGGAAAACTTGATACAAATCCTATACCAACCCGTTTGGCCAGCGTGGTATAGTAGGCCAATTCCTCCTTTCAAAGGAGAGGCCTAGTCCAGCAGTGGACTGATAAAGGCTGATGATGATGACTTGTAAAGAACCCAGAAATTACAACTGGTCCCAACTTCTATTTCTTCCTCGCCAGATTTTTGGTCTAGAATAGAGCTTATTTCTTCGTAATTCAAACCTCTGACAGCCATCCGAAACAAAATAAATAAGCTTCATTGAATTTTACCTTCATAATATCTAAAAATACCTGTATTTAATTCATATAAGACTATTGTTTTAATAAATAATCAAATTTAATAACTTATTACATGTAAATCTTATTACATCAATCGTAATAAATAAATAATCTTACGATTTTACTACACTGGGGTACTGGCGTATCCCACAGCACATTACAGGCGACCACACAACGCGGTCCCTCGTCACGGTATTGACGTAACGCGAGCGGTTGACACCAAACTAAAATACTCCGACGCGCGAATTCGTCGATATTAAAGAAATTGAGATATTTAGAAAACAAATCGGTGTGGGGTGCACCTGCACCCCATGTAGGGTTCTAGGGTTAATGCTCAAAAGTTTCTAGTTATTATTTGTCAATTGTCATTTCGTTGCTAGGCGACGACAATGCGTTTTGTTTTATGCTCAAAGTATTTATAGTCTAAGGTTTTATGCGAAACCATACGCATACCATCGTTAAAATCGTAACAAAAAGGCTTCATGTCATGAAACAAAACGTAGAAACTACTTTACCGACCTCATAAAATGTTTAACTAAATCTAAGCGTTGTTGTCGTTGTGCAAGAGGACGCTAAATACTTTTAACTTAAATTATTTTATGCTGTTAATTCTGTTCAACGAATTTAAATTAAGGAGTGACTTAAATCAAACGTTACGCAAGTGGGCCTAACTAACTGTTTTTGTCGTTTTGTAATATCGAAATAAGGAAGTAGTATGTATTGTAAATAACCACCACCGCTGTGTATGTACTTATATGCAGATTTCCAGTGTCAAATACTAGGGTTACATAAAATGCGAAGAGCAGTAGGCAAAACTTTGTCATGAATAAAATCCAAGTAAAAGTCTGTCAGGTGAATGTGGATTGTGGACCATATAATTATGTTGTTTTCGAGTAGAACCCCAGACGGGCGGCCAAACGGACATTGCGAAAGTGCAAGGTGGCTTATATAGCTTACTTCCAACACCCCTGATAAGTTCTGGTTAGATTATTTGGCTGATAATGATAACATTGCATAAATGAAAACATCACTCTACTTCTGCTTAAGCTTATTCAGAGATTGTGAAACAGGCCGTAAGTAATTTTATCATCAGTATAAGTATTTAAATAAAGACATAACTCGCGCAATAGGAATAAATCTCCTGTTACCGGGAACTTGAAACACATTTAAACTACGGACGCAAAGTACACCCATAGGCGAATCAACAGTTTGTCGATTACACAAAGTATTGTCTTCTACGGGAATCGAATTTATGTACAACGGTGACGCGGCTACCTAAACGACGCCAACGGTGCAGTCAAGTATGCCCAATTACACTGTGATTATCTTAAAAGCTGTAAGGGCGTTGGAATCTTAATACAAAATCTTCGAGTCCATTAATGTCCAACAAAAAAGGTTAACATTTTATTGTATTACCGCAAATCGGGCGAGCGAGCTGAGATGATTCAATTTGCTATCTAATTTGCCTCCCGGGATTCTCTTGGGTAATAAATCTTAATATATAAAATCGTTGCGTTACTGACTGACTGACAGACACGCTACAGCCGAAACTATTGGGCGCAGGAAGCTGAAATTTGGCATGTATGTTCCTTGAGGACTGTAGGGGTGCACTAAGAAGGGATTTCCCGAAATTCCCACGGGATCGGTCAAAACGGGTAAATTAAAAAAAAATGCAGGCGTAGCTGCTTGCGTCCTCTAGTAACTACATATATTTAAACCTTGTGCCTTTTATTCCACACTTTTAGATTGTGAACTAGATAAGGGTGTCTCAGGATGAATTAGATTATTCTATAACAGTCGTTGACAATCGCTGTGATTTAAAACTTGATGAAACGAAATTACGTCACGATGATTCGATGAGTCTGGAACAAAGTAGGATTAATCATCATCGTTTTCGTCCCAGCTTTGGAGCCTGAGGTTCGCTTTCTAGCCTAACCAGATTTGCCAGGCTATTAGCCTTTCCACAACTCAAAGGGATAGCGGTATCACATGGCACAGACCAGTGTCAGTATCTTCAAGGGAACGACTCTTAAGGATTTTCATGATAGCCTGGACCAAAATTGCCATCAAATTTGGTTCAAGCCGACATGAAAATCTTCGAGTCAGTCAAAGACCAGTTCTCAGATAGTAAAAATCTCATCCTCTTAGCGTTATCGGATCCCAGTTTAAATCTGGGGTCCGCTTACTAGTCTAACCTGTAAGTCCAGGCTGAATATTAGCTTTTCCACGGAGCGACTGCCTGTCTGACCTCCGCAACCCGAGCGATATTCCATGGTTTAGACTAGTGTCAGTTTATTTTAGAAGGTACTGATGTCGACTTCAAAGATCTTCATGACAACCTGGACCGACGGCTTAACGTGCTCTCAGAGGCACGGGACAAGCGATAATTAACAATTCAATACGCACATAACTCCGAAAAGTCATTGGTGCGCGCCGTGGATTCGAACCCGATACCCTCTGCATGGCAGTCTGTTGGTATCTCCACTAGGCCTTATCTGTGACAAGGCTATCGCTACCTAAAAATCTATTAGCAAATAATTATTCGAAATCAAATTATTGCGAAACATTTAATATCTGTCATATACTTGTATCTTTATTGTAGTCTATTTCTGGGAATAATAATTATGCTGCAGGGTCATCGAGGTAAATTAATTTGCGGGCGTATTACCTTCACACGGACGAACACGTGCATAAACTAAATTATAACAAATAATATTGCTTTACGTTGCAAGAAATGCAGGTAAAGGTAGGTTTGCGAGAATAGCTAGTGTTTCAGTTTATAATAGTAAATTACCTACCATATTTTGATCTCAACCGCGCCGCTTTCTACTTCATGGTACCTACATGTCTTTTTACCATCAGAAGGTTTTTATGCGTAATTGAGAGATTGGTATTAGAATCTTGTTTAATTATGTAAGTACTTATCTTTTTAGTCGGTATCTTCAGGCAGCGATAGCCTAGTGGAGATACCAACGGACTGCCATGCAGAGGGTATCGGGTTGGAATCCACGGCGCGCACTCCACTGACTTTTCGGAGTTATGTGCGTATTGAATGGTTAATTATCGCTTGTCTCGTGCCTCGGAGAGCACGTTAAGCCGTCAGTCCCGGCTGTCATGAAAATCTTTGACAGTCGTTATAGGGAGTCAGTACCTCTAAAATAAACTGACACTAGTCTAAACCATGGACCCCCCCCGTGGTATCTCCACCTTGTCGTGGTGGGGGAGCTCAGTAACCGTGGATTGGTCACCCGCGGTGAAGCTAAGAGGGATCCAGGACGGGACGCTCCGCGTGGGCTTGACGGAGGCCTGCGCAGGATGCGTCCAAAGGGGCGGGTGCGAGGGACAGTTCTTCTGTCCCTTGCAGTCGGGTGCGGTCGCGGGAGGAGAGTCGTGTCGGTGTTGCGTTGCCGCGCGCCCTATCTCCCGCGACGAAATGGGGGCCGCAGAGGAAGAGGAGATGCGGTGTTGCGTTGCCGTCCTCCCTATCCTCTGCGGCCGCTGAGTGTTTTGGCGGCGGAGCCCAACACCTTCATCCGCCGCCAAGGGGGTTTTGTTCGGGGCCCGCCTGACCATCTGGCGGGCCAATACCCGTCGGGGGGTAGCGAGGAATGCTTCAGCGATACCCGACCCTCCGACACACGGGTACGTGAGGAACACGGGTTGGTTTTTAGTCAGTAAGAGTCTGACAGTCCCCTTCGTCCTTCCCCCAGGGCGGAGGGACTCCATGAGGATTTTCAAACCCGATATCAAAAAAAAAAAAAAAGAAAATAGTCTAAACCATGGAATATCGCTATCCCTTCGGATTGCGGAGGTCAGACAGGCAGTCGCTCCGTGGAAAAGCTAATATTCCGCCAAATCCGGTTAGACAAGAAAGCGGACCCTAGGTTGAAGCTGGGATAACGCTAGGAGGCTGATGGTCTTTTTAGTCGGTATCTTATAATAAAATTGTACTTTGGTTTTAGTTATTTTAACTCGATTGTTATTTGATGCTTGTATGGAAATGAAGATAAAACTATTACTTCTTTCTTTCTACATTGTACGATTTATATGTGGCTTACATACAGGCAGATAATGTCTGCTATATTTCTACACTAGATTCACACGCGGATAGAAGTTAACCTCCATAAAAAAAATTTACTCTTTGTATTAACTTACAAAGTAATACTTTCCTAGCGTCCAATTTTTCATACAGAATGTTTTATTTTCATAAGAATATGGGACCATATTGTCCGTCTCTAGAGTTTTTAATTTATCAATTTTATTTTATGCCTAAATTTCGGAGCGTCAGTTTTTATGTTAAAATGGATCATTCATGCATTAACTTAATGTTTATGAGTTACGACTTATATGAGTCATAAGTACTCGAATCAAATTACAAAAATATGTTGTTCCTTGGGTGGTAGGTAAATGAGATTAAAGTAGGCAGACGGACGAGGCCAGAGTGGCAATAAATAATAATCCCGCGAAAAACCTTGCAGCCGCGCGCACCGTGCCGACGATATAGCGTTATTGTACCAGGAGAATAGATATTACAGAAAGTGTGCACAGATGGAGAGAATTATTCTTGGTCTGCCATGCCGGCTTGGTAGTAATGGTAACTGAAACATTATGAAGATTGGCGGAATGATTATTTGATGATTAAATTAAGAAATAATTGAAAGCAAAAATATAATTTCTTTTAAAAGTAACGTAGTAGTTTGCGTTCAATATCTAACCATACAATATGTTATTAGACTGATCTTTTTAGTGTTTCTTAGCCAAAAATGGCAAAAACGGAATCCTTTATTCACCATGTCTCTCTGTCTGTCCATACCTATGTTACAGCCACTTTAATCCGAAACTATTGAGACATTCAAAAATAATTCTTAAGTTTGATATTGTTAATTAAATATTATACTTTCCACTATATAGGTGTACATAAAATATAATTACAACCAACAGTTATATTATTCAATATAACGGCCAGTGGTATCTAATTGGCAATGAAACTCGACTTATGTAGAATGTGAACCGATTCAATACGACCTCTACAGATTTATTGAGTTTAGCTTTTAAGGTGGGCTACTTGGGCTAGTGAAGCCAATGACGGTCACTCTTACTACTTCTGCTCTTCTAGTATCTTAAATATACCAGGGGAGCAGGAGGTACTTTTTAACTCGTGGTAGTTTGATCTCAAGTATCTTCTCTAGTTTATCTCCGAGTAAGAGTAAGATGATATGCCATGATATTTTTTCTATTATGACAATTTCAGCGATAGGCTAGTCACCGACCAAACCAGAGAAGAAGCATGTTCATATTCGAATCAAGCCAAAATATCCTCTCCTCATCAGAAAAAAGAGGCCTCTGTAGTTTCCCCTCACTTTTCACATTATAGGCTGTTAAGTACATAGATTGGCTTGGGACTATTCAGAAATAGAAAGCAGCATTACGAAGGTTTCTTAATAAGAGTTCTTTTGAGATAAGCAGTTGAACAAATTGGATGGGACATGACATGACACAGAGAGGATTAGTCTAAGCGCCAAATAGTGGCTCGACTTCGTAGCAAAAATGTTATTGTCATAAATGAGTTATTTATATATTTTATTGAACCAGAGATTGAATATGTGCCGATGCGACATTTACAATATACTTACTTCAGACCTAATAAGATGGTGCTTCACCGAGTTATTAATTGAAGTGACAATTTTTTATTTATTTATTTATCCATAGAAATAAAATGTCTATAAATTTTATAGTTGAGAGCGTCAGCTTCATTGCCTGAGAGAGTTCTCGCAAGCGAGGCAATAAACCTGCATAGTTTTATTATAGTAGCATGTGCTGTTAGATCTCTTCCATTGCTTTGATTGCCTGGTATAATATAAAGACTAGAATTTCAGAGCAAGCTACTTACCGCCTGATTCAATAGCCGATCTATTAGAGATGAGATGAATATTTGACATAAGCTCCATACAAACAGTATCAAAAATGTACCTATCTCTAATCTCTAAATTCATGGATAGATCGTATATCGGGACCGGCCGCTAGACAAGTGTACTACTACACCTGCCTGCGTTAGCGATAACGTTAATGGCAATGGCCAATAACGCGTTAGTTAACGCGTTAAAAAATTCGCATTGGAAATTATTCGGTGGGCGATATTGTCGGATGATGACATTTTATATTGATAAAAACGCTCATGCAACATCATTTTATTCAATTCAGATTTTTGCTCGAAAATAGACTCTAGTTTACACATCACTTCGAGTGCTGTTTCGCAATTCTCTATAAGTGCAATCTGCTTCAGATCCATTGCGGAGGTTATAATAAACATAGCCATACGTAAGAACTATCTATTCTGTGGCCATACCGTCATCCTTGTTCCACTGAGTAACATCGTTTTCGGGTTATGGCGTGTTGATATCCAAACCTCTGGCACGCAGTGCACACTTAATTTGGAATTTCCATTGTTTAAAATTCGTTCCATCGAATTTTTCAACATTCATGGATTTTCCAAACTCCATTCTCCATTCACGATTTTTGTTTTGACACTTCTGTTTTCTATTGCCAATGCCTCTTTGTTATATATTTACTCGCGTCGAACTGGGCCCATAACCTATTCGGTGGTAAAAATAAATAAGACTTCTTCTTGGACAAAATAAATGTTATTTATTTATACTGCACAGTAAGCGATACAAAACAAGAATAAAAAAATCTACAAGAAGACATTACAAGAAGACAACACACGATACGTAATGTTTGAATTCAAAAAACCACAGATAAAGATTATAAACATGATACGGTCAGTATTCATATAAACAGCCAGTATTAAAATTTACTCCAATAGAAATTAGTATTTTAACGCATTAACAGGCTTCCTCGAAGGTCAAAAAATCGTGCAAAGGTAATCGCTAAGTGTTAGCTATAAAGTTGAATGTCGCACGGTTTTTGACATGGCACGCCATCACGAAACTGTCTGAAATCTTATTTCATTCATAACTCAAGTGATAATCGTTTTAGAAAAAAATCGTTTGACCAGTCCCTAATAAACTAGCTCTTCTTTTGGTGAGTAGGAATTTCGAGGCGAAAAATTAAGTATTTTTTTAAATATCCGTAAAATATTTAGAGAAAGCATGTTTTCAAATTAAAATTCTATCGAGCGAAAATCTTCCAATCATGAATCTGTCCAAGGAGTCCCTAGATAAATACCTGATAAATAATATACAAAATTTGCACTTTGCTGGTGTGTCTCACTGCTTCAAAATCTGTAATCAAAAAGTGTGTAGCAGGAGCATTATAATAATATTTGCCCTTCGACCAAATATAGGTTGGGTATGTCTCATAAGTGATCGATGTATTTGCCTCATAAATAAAATTGCAGTACCTACAGTTGACTAATGCCATTATCTTAGTAAGGGCATAATTTCTCGGGCCCAGTAAATAAATAAATTATACATTTTAAGATACATGTGCACGAAGGTACTTGCTTAACAGTATTCATCTTAGATCTGTAAGAATCTATAAACAATGTATTTCCCTATCATCCCTTAACGACGTCAAATGCGAAGAAAAACGACCCATAAATACCAAAATGAATACCATCCCGGATGCCTGCGTAAAACCAATTAATCGATATCGGCGCCGCCATTTGACACTTTATGATTGAATACGGCAAAAAACGTAGACCGGTACCTATGGAAATTTTACCTGAACATAATGGAAAATTGATTAAGGCTCACTCACTATATATTGTGAAATCCGAGAGCCTAGTGGGGATACTAACAGACTACCATGGAGGGGTTATCGGGTTCGAATACACGGCGCGTACCAATGACTTTTCGGAGTTATTGAATTGTTAATTATCGCTTGCCCCGTGCCTTGGAGAGCAAGTTAAAGGCCGATTCACACATATCAGTGAAGTCTCAGTACCGGCAACGTGTCCGCACAGGTCAGTATCAGTGCTACAGTGAGGCGGCAGTGCTTCAATTCACACATGTATCAGTGCGCGGATCGGAAGCACTGAGAACGGTGTGACGATAGTCGGTGATGGTTATGCTCTACGATACGGAACTAGCAATGATAGCCATTGCTTCAGACAAAGAAGAAGAAGAGCAGCATCAAGGGAAAAAAAGAAAATGGGTGCATGAAGCATGGCAATTAAGAGAAACAGAAGGAGAGTTCATGACATTATACAAAGAATTCATTAAAGATGAAAGGAAATATTTTGAATATTTTAGAATGTCGGATTCTATCAGTCGCTCGTCCTCCATTTCGTTTTACGGACACCGGCGTCCGTGATCCGACAAAAAATATCGTCACCACCGATTACGTCCGTGATCGCCGGCGCCGGCACTGTCACTGAGAGTACTGTGTCGTCACTGACACTGACAGGTGTGGATGCGTTCATAGAAAATGTATGAAATAATAATTATCACGGTGCCGGTACTGTACCGGAACTGTGACTTCACTGATATGTGTGAATAAGCCTTAAGACGTCGTCCCCGGCTGTCATAAAGATCTTTGACAGTTCTTACAGGGAGTCAGTGCCTATAATTAAACTGACACTAGTCCAAACCATGGAATATAGTTATCCCTGTGGGTTGCGAAGGTTAGACAGGCAGTCGCTCTGCGAAAAACCAAGTCAAATCCGGTTAAACTAGAAAGCGGACCCCTGGTTTTAACTGGGATAACGTTAGGAGGCTGATGATGTATTGTGAAATGCATCAGTGAAGAAGTATGATTCCAATAAGCCATATCAGTCACTTTTGTGCAATGACAAAAACTCTCAATGTCAATCTCTTTGTACGGATTTTGTATGAAATATGAACTAGTGACGTCATAATTTATTAGAGAACTAATTCATCATATCAGCCAAACGACGTCCACTGCTGGACATAGGCCTCCCCCAAGGTTCTCCACACAGACCGGTCTTGAGCCGCCCGCATCCAACCTCCTCCCGCGATCTTGACAAGATCGTCGGTCCACCTTGCGGGGGGCCTACCTCTGCTGCGTCGTCCGGTACGTGGCCGCCACTCCAGAACCTTTCTGCCCCAACGGCCATCGGTTCTTCGAGCTATGTGCCCTGCCCACTGCCACTTCAGCTTGGCTATCCGGAGAGCTATGTCGGCGACTTTGGTTCTACTGCGGATCTCCTCATTTCTGATTCGATCTCGCAGGGAAACTCCAAGCATAGCTCTCTCCATCGCCCTCTGAGTGACCTTGAGCCTTCTGATAAGGCCCATAGTGAGCGACCACGTCTCTGATCCGTAAGTCATCACTGGCAACACACACTGGTCAAAGACTTTCGTCTTGAGACGCTGCGGGATATCGGACGAGAAGATATGTCGTAGCTTCCCGAACGCTACCCAACCGAGTTGGATTCGACGATTGACCTCCTTCTCGAAGTTGGACCTACCTAATTGGACTACTTGTCCCAGGTAGATATACTTGTCGACAACTTCGAGCGTAGAGTTCCCAACCTGAATAGGAGCAGGTACAACATGGACGTTCGACATGATTTTCGTCTTGTCCATGTTCATCTTAAGACCTACTTGTTGGGAGACTCTACAGAGAACTAATTATTAAGTATAAATAATTTTACAATAAAAATGAAAAAATTTGTATTGAAATTACTTTATTCATCACATACGTATTGCATTCAAAGCAAGTAGACGTGCCTTTGTACCAATACTTAAATAATTACATGTTTTTCGCAATTCATAAAATCTGTGACCTACTTACCGCGTTATATGCTTATACGCTGAGTCAGTGTGTTCGTGAATTATGTTAGTCATATGAGTTTAGATATGGCTAATATACAAAATAGCCCGTTTAATCGGAGTACGATGACGCAGCGCAGCCCTCCCAGCACCCCGCAGCCACAGCAGCATGCTGCTGAGGAGTCATTTGAAGTCCTGACCTCCAGTGAAATCAAATCCTGGATGTCTTCAATGGATTCTTGCCTTAATGAAATATGCCAGATTGCGGCCGAAGGAAAGTTAAATTCGGATCAAAAGTTAAAAATCAATTACATCGCTAGAAAAATAAGCGGTGGCGCGGCGCAAATTACTGCCCATTATCAAGCACTGAAGCATCACAACATTTTAGTAACTGCAAAAATGGAAGCTCTGAGAGAAAAACAAGACCTTTTCGAATATCTAAAAGATTTCAAACAATCGATTACGGAAACCATAGAGGAAAGTTGCGCTAAACCAGAGGCGGTGAAGTCCTTTGCTGATATGGTTAAAACCAACAAAAATACCTTTTTGTGCCCCAAAAATATGAGCTCTATCGCTATTTATCCAAGTGATAAGCAAAAAACTAGTGATGAAACAAAATCTCTCGTCCAGAAAATCATTTGCCCAGAACAAATGAAATTACAGGTGCGAGGACTACGCAAGACAAAAAACGGAGGTGTGATTATAAGCACAGAATCCAAGGACGATATTGAAAAGCTTAGACAAGTGACACAGCTTAGTAGCTCGGGCCTGAAGGTGGAGGAGCCCCCAAAACGAAGACCACGTATCGTAGTTATCGGAGTACCAGCGGGTATGCGAGAAGAAGAGGTTTATGACTGTATATTCGAACAAAATTTAGCCGACAAGCTGCCCAACCTGTCCCGAGAATCGTTCCAGACGTCCATCAAACTTAGCCACAAATCCGGCAAAAGAGAAGCCCCTACCTGCAACTTCATACTAGAAGTTTCTGCCAATATTCGACGAGCACTTTTGACACAAGGACGAGTCTTCATCAACTGGACATCTTGCCCAGTAAGAGATTTTACGCTCGTGACCAGATGTTTTAAATGTCAGCAGTATGGTCATGCTGCAAAGACCTGCCGTGAGACCGTAGACACGTGTGGACATTGTGGTGAGGTAGGTCATCAAGCAAATGAATGCACTAAGAAAGAGAGTACTCCTAAATGTGCGACGTGCTTCCGCTTCAAAAAACCGAGTGACCACAAAACAGGCGACCCCGAGTGTCCAGCGAGAAAAATGGCAGAGACAAGGTACATTAACTCTGTAGATTATAGTGAGGGTGCCTAAGAGCGCCGTCCCTGTTTATAAGTTTTGCAGTTCTATTAGATCTAGTAACACCCTAGTTTTCGTAAATACTATGATTGACGAAGTCATTAGTGAGTTAGACAATATCTCTGTACATTCTTCAAAAATGTGCGATACGGAAAGTTGCAGTCTATACATATCGAACTTTAATAAACAATTAACAATACTAACCCAGAACATCCGTAGTATTTATAAGAATATTGATAGTTTAAGCATATTTTTACATAGGTTAAAAGCTGAAAGCGACGTCATCATTCTTACAGAATGTTGGCTAGCTAACAGAAACGATAGACTACCAGCTTTGTCAGGGTACAACAGGTTTCAAAGCACGGTATCTTTAAATCAAAACGACGGCGTGGTAATATATACAAAAAAGTCCCTACTTGTCACTGTTAAAGAACCGAAGGTTAAAAAACACAACTGTCTAGTGATTTATATCGGTACCGATATTGCAATTCTTGCCATTTATAGACCTCCATGTTTTAGAAACCTAGACCATTTCAATGACGCTTTAAATTGCATATTACAAAGCCTAACTCACTATAAAAATGTTATATTAACAGGTGACATAAACATAAATTTAAATGCTGATACCTGTGACGCCGGCACCCAAGACTACCTAAACCTATGTGCATACCATGGCCTTTTCCCTTCTCATGCTTTCCCTACACACCAGAGCGGCTCCTGCTTAGATCACGTCATGCTTAAAGCTAGGTTTCCGTCAATAACACTTGTCACTAACTCCTCCATAACTGACCATTGCGCTGTCCTTATCATACTGGATTTAGCGCAGTCACAGAACATTAGACGACCGCAAGTAAAAACTAAAATAAACATGAGTGGTTTAGAACATACGTTGAGCAACATTGACTTCAGCCCAGTTTTTAATAGTGCTGATGCAAATAATTCATTAGCCTATGTTATTAATACAGTGCAAAGCAGCGTTTTTAGAAATTCTACAATTTATTCCGTTAGTAAGAGAAACTATAACTTGAAACCATGGATAACTCCAGGTTTGATTAGATGTATTCGGCATAGAGACAAGCTACATTTAAGAGCTAAACAGTGTCCCGACAACCCTATACTGCAAATTTCGTATAAAAGGTACCGAAATTTTTGTAATAATCTGCTCAGGAAAATAAAAATAGAGTACGACAAACAACAACTAAATGACGCAGGTAATAACAGTAAAAAGCTGTGGAAGTACCTAAAGACCGTTACCTATACCTGTAATGAAAATATAGTCGATACAAGTTTATTAAATTTAAAAGAATCGCCTCAATCGTCGGCTGACGAAGTAAATAATTTTTTTGTCAACGTAGGAACAAAACTTGCACAACAAATACAAAGTCAATGTGGCAACAACCTTTGTGATAATCACTCAAATTTCTCAACCCATTTAAAGAGCGGCAGATCGTTTGTTATGCTAGATCCAGATGAAAACGAAGTGGAACGTGTCATACTAACTTTAAAAAATAACAGCGCAGCAGGATGGGACAACATTAGTAACAACATCTTAAAGCATTTTAAACATATTCTTGTGCCTCCACTGACCCACATTTACCGTCTATGTCTTGCTGAGGGCGTTTTTCCCACATACCTTAAAAAGGCAGTGGTAGTCCCAATTTACAAAAGCGGTACAAAAGGTCTTATAACAAACTACAGGCCAATTTCGCTATTACCATCAATAGCTAAAGTCTTAGAGAAAATAGTCAACCGTAGATTAATAACATACTTAGAAAATAACGCTCTGCTATCCACTTCTCAGTTCGGTTTTAGACCTAAGTTGTCTACAGCAGATGCGGTACATCAATTAACGAACTATGTGACAGAAGAACTGGGGAAGAGAAAGCATGTCATTGGAATTTTCCTTGACTTACCTAAGGCCTATGACACGGTGTCCATACCTAAACTTCTGAAAAAGCTGGAAGCCATTGGCATAAGAGGCACACAATTAAAATTCGTTGCTGACTATTTAAAGGACAGGTACCAAAGTGTTCGAATCGGCGAGTTTTCTAGCGCAGAATTAAAAATACCTCAATATGGCATTCCACAAGGAAGTATCCTCGCATCTACCCTTTTCCTAGTCTACATTAACGACCTTTGTAATCAAACCTTAGATCATGGCAAAATTATTACATATGCAGATGATACAGCGCTCCTTTTTGCCGCTGACACAGCCGAGAAGGTACATGATCTTGATCAACGCGGATTTAACATCGTAAACAACTGGCTGAAATATAATCTTCTAACGCTAAACGCAGATAAAACTAAATTCCTTAAATTCTCTATGCGGAAGCCACCAACTCAGTTAAGTAATAACACCTTATATGCTCATAACTGTAATGACCCGTCACTTAACCTTTGCACTTGCCCTGTTATCCATAATACCTTTAACATTAAATACTTAGGAGTAATACTTGACGATTGCCTCTCTTTTAAGCAACATATAGCGGCCCTAACTTCCAGGATACGTAAACTATTTTTCGTTTTTAAAAAGCTCCGTTACATAGCAGATAATAAGCTCATCATACGTGTATATCAGGCCCTATGTCAGTCTATTATACAGTATTGTATCACATCATGGGGCGGGGCTCCAAAATCCATAATGTTGTTGTTGTTGAACGGGCCCAAAGAGCACTTCTAAAAGTGGCAATCTGTAAGCCTTTTCGCTTTCCCACGCACCGCCTATATGAACTATGTAATGTATTAACTGTACGACAGCTTTTCGTAATGTATATTGTCCTAAAACAGCACACCACGCTAACTTATGATACTAATCTCACTAACAATAAGAGGCGTAAAGATATTGTATGTACTGCACTTTCCGAATCTAAATTCGTCTTCACAAACAGGTTTTATGCTTTCTTAGGGCCTTTTATATATAACAAACTAAACAAAATACTGTTTATATATGACGTAAATTATTTCAACTGTAAGCAATTAGTGTATAAGTATTTACAATCTTTGGATTATAAACAGACCGAAGATTTGCTAGCAGTGCTAAAATAAATTGTACCTATGTCATGACTTTGTTATTGCATATTATATTACAAAAATAACTCCGAACTATGCATTGCTCTTGTAGGTACTCATGCAATTATGTAACTATAAATAGTGTAGGCAGTAATAAGTATTAGTATAAACATTTTAATTAGTAGTAAACATAATAAACATATGATAGTGCTCTTACCGCCTGTGGCACAGGTCCAACCTAGTACAGGCACCCATTATAATTTAGTACTTACTTACCTTAGAATTATATATACTATTTTTGTAGAAAGATAAATAAATAAATTATTATTATTATTATTATTCATGAAACTGCAATCCTTATGCCATGTTTTACTAGAAAGAACCTGTACAATATATTTTACATGCAGGTGTCCCTATTATATTATACAATAGGGATTTCTGTTTGCTATCAGAGCTCCCTGTTTATTTCGTGAGATCTGAAAGTGGAGTTACACTCGTGCCAAATATCGGCTTCAAAGGAACTCGCTAATGTGCAAATATTCTCTTAATACAATTGCGCGCAGACATAAATTATAAATCAGCAATAATTAATTATCTAGTGCTAAATGCAACGTCTCATTAATTAACTAATCGCAGTGTTGTGCAATTTTCAGTCGCTCGCAGCGACCAGAGACCACAAACTGAAACTAATCACAATTGCTAGTCATTAAATCGTTTCGTATGTATGAACGCATTGCCAAAATTGGGAACTCTAGTAACGTGAACAGGTTTATATTCATATAATTTTGACTACAAGCGAAAAGGACATGCTGATGTTGTTGAGTGTTTTATGTTCGATACCCTCACGCAAAAAGACTACGTGATCCATATAATTATAAGTAGTTGCTTCGAGTCCGGACATTAAATTGTGACCATAGATTGTATGTTTGAGAAGCCCCCGCAACACACGATTTATAACTAGTGCGGGAGTTGCCTTTAAACGTTAAACAATATCTAACAATAAAAATTCTTTAGAATTAAAAAAATAACAGATGCATCATGCCTAACTACCCGCATTGTCTTTTATACAGATTTTACCTTAAGGGAGCGGAAGACGGTTTATTTTTATTTTGCCAAATTGCACATAGGAAGCGTGGTGGCTTTGCTCTGATCGTCCTTGTCGCAGGGAGAAGATACGCGACTATCAGGACCATAGAAATATAAATAAGAGACCATGGAAATATTAAAAAAATTAATTACTATTTCATTTCATTTAAAAAGACAACTCCCGCATTAGGACTAACTCCTGTGTCGCGGGGGAGTTTACAAACATACAACTAATGGACACAATGATCACCCAGACTCGAAACAACAATTTGTGAATTACACAAAGTGTTGCCTCGTGTGGGAATCGAACCCACAACACTCAGCGCAGTGTCACTCGACGAGGCGGCCGCTTAAACCACTACACCAACCGTGCAGTCAAATCTACTATATCTATGATCAGGACTGTTTATAGGCAGTGTTTAATTATGTTGCCATAAAACCCAGATAAATATACTTAAACCAATATCTGCTTGATAAAAAGTTACTTGCTATTCTAGCTTACTCAATTAAAATAAGATTCTATTATCGAACCAAAATAGGTAATCGATGGTCTGCGAACATCGGTTAGAGCTAAGCGGAGCTAAGGCACGTCGATTATGAGAATTTATCGCCTAGCGAGGATCGGTATTATCGGTAATGGGCTAATAACTTAATCTGTAATACCTTTTGGTTCTTCGTACCGGGTAGAATGTTAAACCTTGGTGTACTACGTACCGTATATGTTATCCTGGTACTTTTAGGCAATTGGATTGCTATTTTGTTATGTAGTTTAACTGTCTGTTTGTTAAAATATTATACAAAATAAATTAGCGGGTATTTATCGCGTACAACTTATTTGAGCTATAAATTCCTATTTGTTTTCGACGTTTCGCTCGTCTTGCACTGAGCGTGGTCGCGGAGAGACTGATGAGAGCTCAGCGCCGTCTTGTGGAAGTGCAGGTTTCGGCATTTACCCACATATTTTCAAAATAAGTAGTGAAATATGTTAATCAAATGTAATAAAAATACACGTGTTTCTGGAAAAATCTAATTCTTTTCATTTAAGTGAAAAATACGGACTTAAAGGGAGTGTGACAGAAATGTCACGCTGCATCAAAAGGTTCACTTAACATAGGTGAAATAGTCTAAGACAATTGTTGTGTTTATTGTAACAAAGAGCAACGCCACATTTCTCGCACATTGTCTATGAGACACCAGAGCATTTAGGATATTTACAGCGTATCCTCTTGTCTGTCCAAACAGGCCAGTGTCCTGTCTGATCTTGCCTGATTGCCACTGGAGGAACATGTGGATCTGGACCTTTGTGTCGTTTTGCTTCAATTTCTTTGCTTTACATTCGATAGTACACCAAGCTTACATCCTTAAGGTTGTTGCAACTTCGAGCCGAAAATCTTATAGCCCCATTTGTGAGGCTTTTTTGGAATATACCTTTTCAAATTATTTATTTCTTTCGTAGAGCATATTTGTTCATCAACGCAAAGATATTGTTCTAAAGGAACTTTGGAATAGGTTTGGTTCAATTTTTGAACAAGTAGTCGAAGTTTAGGCAGCCTGCCAAATTCCGCATGTACGCAGGGCAAGTTTTGGGCATTATCATTGAAATGTATAAATTGACAAACCTTTTCAAACATCTTTACGGGCATTATTTCTTGAATTTAAGGAGTTCCAATGGTGCCATTCCAATGACTGGTAACTCGAGGAAGATGAATCAAAGACATGATATACACTATACCAATAAATTGCTGAATGTCAGTTGTGGAAACCCGAAAACGATTATTGGTATCCTTTTGCACAATATATAAATTAGTTTGTGTTGCTACAAAATCAATCAAATCCTTGGAATGCAAAAACAAGAAAATCTGGATCGGCGTGTCAAGCTCTAAAATATCTGTTGGCAAGTTTTCATTTCCTAGAAAACGCAACTGTTGCTCATTCAAATGCAATTATTTTTCTTCCATTGCAGGTTGAGTTTTTGTGGCTTTCCAGGACGTCCCGCTGATTGGATTGATTGCGATCCAGTTGGCACTGCCGTAGAATATGTAGGATCAGCTTCACTGGTTTCTAAACTATGAATGATCTCATCAATCTTCACTTCAGCATCTTTATTTTCATCGTTAGAAAACTGCACTTGCGTCATCACATTCTCACCTTGATAATCTGGATATGCAACACTGTCATCGTCATCTTCCATGCCATCTTCACTGTCTTTGTAAACATTCAACACCTCGGCTATATCGCCATCCCGAAGAGGTCGAAAGGTCATTCTAAAAAGAAAAACTAATGAGTCAGTTTTTCAGCCTCTTCACAAAGAAAACTTACCGACATTAGGCAATGTGACATTTCTGTTACAAACATGACAGAAAGTCAAACTCATTGAAGGTATTCAATAACATAAAAACCCACATTATATCACAAAGAACATGTACTTACCGTGTATATTTTCCAAAAACACACAGTTTTTATCACGATTATCTATTTTTTTATGATTTTTCAAAACAACGTAGGTAGTTATACTTGATCAGTCAAAAAACAATGGGCGTTACGCGGCATAAAAGCCATCTACATTTTTTATATTTAACTAATTCGATACATCGGTTTGTTACACATGAGTTACATTGACACAAAATTGGTTTGAAAAGATATTTGAATTTTGGTAGGCAGAGAATCGGTTTGTCACAGATATGTTACACCGCGCTACAGAGGGTTAAGTTCGCACTGTCGGTACTCCGACACACTACACTAATGATTACACACTGTTTTTATCACTGCGCGGTGTACATTTGCTGATGACTGGATTCCAAGTAGCCGATAATCTATATTCATCCTCCCGGTTGAAATTGTTATATTTCTTGATCAATCAATTTATTATGAATCATCATCATCAGTCGGCCATAGTCTACTGCTGGATATAGGACTCACCGAGGTAATCGACATAGCTCAATGAATTAGCAAGCTGAAGTGGCAGTGGGCTGGTCACATTAGTCGCAGAACGTTGTCAGAGAGTTGTCGTGTTCTAGAGTGGAGACCGCGCCTTGACAAACGTAGACTGCCATTGAAGAGGCCTATATCCAGTTATGAATAACATTATAAAATTATTTTTTGGAAAAAATTAAATATAAGTAATTTAGGAATTATACTCTTCAAAATAAAACTATGAATAAGTAAGTGCCTGTAAAACGAAAATTATTCAATATTGTAGCTTTTATAATAACGCCTTAACATGATCATTTTGCAGGTCGAGAATATTAATTAATTTTGCTGTTGCGGTGTTTAGTAACAGAAAGTTTTCCGTAAGCCAATTCGACATCGAATCCCTAACACGAATAGAATCAAATTGAACTTGTTACATTTAGCGCACAGAAAGCAGAAACTTTACTAGGCCGTCATAAAAGTTAGGAGTTGTAGTTCAAGTGGCCACACGTTAAACTTGGACCAAGTAGACTCGTAAATTACACCAGCATAGTTCGGGAAATCATTTCAAAATTCAAACTTTCCCCCCTTGGATACCGGAGACTAATGACTTTGTATTTCAAAGCGTTTCTCTTGGCAGACATGTTTGGCATAAAGATAGGTGATACTTGCAAATTATAAGCTTTATTTAAAGCCGCAAACAATTCCCAGTTAGTATTTAAAGATTTCCAAGTATTACTCAGCTGAGATTTTAATTTAACAGCAAGAATATATTACAATTATTAGCAAATTCTCGCATAAATATTTTAAACGTTGTCTAGTGATATTTTAATAAGGACTATTAAAACAATTTCAGTATCTGGTAAAAGTATGAAAATTGTAACAAGAATTGTCATGTACCTAAATATGTAAGCAAAAATAGTTCTCAGTTGTTAAAAGTCCAGCTAAATACTTAATAATGGGGTTGACCTGGGTTGTACCGGGGTAGCTGCTCTTGGGTGGTGTCATAGGACCCTCCCTGTGGGATCTCCACCTTGTCGTGGTTGAGGGCTCAGTAACCGTGGCTTGGACACCCGCGGTGAAGCTAAGAGAGATCCCGGGAGTGGATGCTCCGCGTGGGCTTGCCTGGGCTCGCCTGGGCCTGCTCAGGATGCGTCCAAAGGTGCGGGTGCGGAAGACAGTTTTGCCTGTCCCCCGCAGTCGGGTGCGGTCGCGGGAGGAGAGGCGTGTCGGTGTTGTGTTGCCGCGCGCCCTATCTCCCGCGACCAAATGGGGGCGCACCATTCGATGCATTGCGGTGGGGCCGCAGAGGAAGAGGAGATGCGGTGTTGTCAGATTGCCGTCCTCCCTATCCTCTGCGGCCGCTGGGTGTGTTGGCGGCGGGGCCCAACACCTTCATTCGCCGCCGAGGAGGTTGTGGCCTTCGGGCTATCCGCCGGCGTGCCAGGGTAGAAAGCTAACGCGATCCCCTGGCGCTCCAAAATGGCATGGAAGTATGCGCTGTGGGTTTAGTGGGTATTACGGCCTTGCACTCCATCCGTCGAGTACCACATACCCCCCGCTTTTCATCCTCTGGGGGTATGCGTAAATGCATATCCACAGAGAGAAAAAAAAAGGGTGACACAGGATTTTAATGTTAACGAATCAGTTATGGCAACTGTTGCCTGGATAATATTATTTTGCAGCATCCCGGGTACAGTACAGTACCATTATATTATGGTACTGTAGAAACGAGAGTTGCGTTTATAAACGGAGCGATCAGGATTAAAGCACAACAAAATACCTGTTTAATACCAGGTAGAGAGACATCAGGAAAACATGAATGCATGGTGTTGCAATGTATGTAGGTATGTACTAAACATAATAATGAACAAATAGTTGTGGTAAAGCAGCGATTTCGGACAAAATTTACCTTGTTAACAGCATCGATGTAGGCGCCCTTTTGCAGCAGCAATTCGATTAAGGTCGTGTGGCCTGCTCTCGAGGCCAATGCAAGGGGAGCATCTCCTGCAGCATCAGTGCTCTGAACTTTGGCGCCTAGGGACACAGCATACGCAGCTACGTCCAATGAGCCGCGAGCACATGCGCACTGAAGGAGGTCGTTGTGTTTCTGTCGACAAACATACTTATGTTTATGTCAGCCTGGTATTTTTGGTCGAATCAGGGTTATTTTTCTGAAGTAAGGTCACTTCTACTACGATATAAACCAACATGACTGTGTGATCCAGAAAGAAATATTTCTACAATTTTAAAATATTTCTTTCTGGATCACAAAAACTGTTCTATCGCATACGATAGAACAGTTTTTGTGATCCATATGGGAATCGAACCCACAGCACTAGGCATTGTATGTACTTAAGGGCGAAGCGACCGCTGAAACCACTACGCCATACGTACAGTCAAACCCTTCCTTTATTATTATAATAATGTAAATTTTCTTTTTCAAAGTTTTGCATTGTTGAAAAACCAGCTTTTCTTTCTTTCTTTATTGTAAGACTATAATTAATTAGTTTAATAATATTAATTACGGTTCATGCATGTACACAGTACATTAAACTGTTGGTTCAGTTTAACACAATGCGTAAATAATACGAGAGGACAGACATAAATTTATAATTATTATTTATTCGGCTGATCACATTCATGAATATTATTACAATATAAATAACTACCAATGAATATGATTAAAATTATTTAAACAACGTTTTCATTATTTTTACGTTTCAATATATCGTAATGGTTGCGTTAATTGGGAAACACGTAGGTTTTATCGAGAGATATAGTGTGGAACTGAGTAGGTAAAGAGTTTCTAGCGTAATAAAATTATCATTTATATTAAGCTAAAGAAGTCCAGTGTTACCTATTGTGCTCCTGTTCAGGCTGTTAAACGTGGCTGTATCAACTGTCAGCTTTTGACATCTTTGATGTCAAATTTTTATTATGTGTAAAACTTCCTAAGAAAAACTTTGTAATAGGAGGCAAAAGAGCAAATAGTCTGAGATTCGTAAAAGAGCGATCTTCACCGATCTGGTTATAGCATGAAAAGTATTTTATATCAAATTTTGCATGTCAAAATGTATATCGCGAATGGATTAGCAAAAAAATACGGCCCAGTAAAATTAAAAGTAGGAAAAAAATGTATTTTGCTTTTCATTAAACATACGTTAACCATAGGGTTGTAAATTTTTCCTGGCGTATTTGGTAGGGTTGCCAGGAATAATGAACACTTCGACTGTTAAGTTGATACTAGTTATACTATTTAACAATTTATTTAATAGACAAATCTTATATTACAATGACCGCTACTTCACTGCGAACACGATGATATTGGGTTGCTTACGAAAACTTTGCTGTCAGGAAAAGTGGTTGGCATTTTTTTTAGCCTGGACCTGACTTTTTTTACGATCCCATTCGCGATATATTTTTAACATGAAAGATTTGATATAAAATACTTTTCATCCAATAAACAGAACAGTGAAAGTCCGCCTGACGGATAGCCATTACCCGCTACACCAGTGGAGTCACAAATGTGTTGCTGGTGTTCGGGGTGGGCAAAGAAAAACGAGGAGGAGCGGGATCAGAGAGAAGGAAAAGGAGATGGTACTCCCGGCAGTCTGATACACATATTGGCAGTGCAAGTGCAAACTGATGTAAGAATGGAAGTAATTTTAAGAACAAGTTAGTAATCCTAAATACCAGGATAACATAAATACCTTGTTAGTAGCTGCGAGGCAGGCGCCAGCTCGCACAAGAGTTTTCACAGCTTCGAGGTGCCCGTGCCATGCTGCCATCAACAACGGCCTCATTCCGAACTGAAATTCAAAATTAAAGTTAGTACTTACCTGCGTTTTATAATTTTATTTATTTATTGACTCACGCCAGTATCCCCGGAGGGGTAGGCAAAGGCGTAATATTACACACACATTTCGCCATGAATTTTTAGGTCCCATGTAAGGGGGCGAGCCTATTGCCGTACCCGGGCACATCACCAGACTCTGCTACTACTGAGAATTCGGAAAAACCCAGTAGCACTTTTGCCCGAACTCGGAATCAAATTCAAATTCAAAATCCTTTATTCATTTGGGTCACAATGTGACGCTTATCAACGTCAAAATAATAAATTTATAAAATAATTACTTATACACTCTACATTTACATTTACCGCCACGTTCGCAAAGCAATGGGTAGAACCATGAGAAAGAACGGGCAATAAAACTCACGGTCACTCTTTTTAATCGCCAGGTTTTGCATAATACACATAATTTACATTTTGTAAGGTGCTGCAACTGTTACACCTTCTATATCACTTGTATATATTTACTGTACAATAATACTCAAGCATAATACTTTTGATGTTCATTTGGTTAGCCTCCTCAGAATAGACATGGTGAAACAGGAGCATCCACTTACATTATATATACCTAATAATGCAGGCAATCCGCGAAAGTGATCAGAACCATGATGGAAATGATGCAGTTAAATATTAAAATCTAATAATACCAGCCCGCAAGACCGTCATCGACCTGTCATCGCAAGTAGCACCCGTTCACGAGTATGACGCATGTGCCAGCCATCATCCTTCTCGCCATATTAGAGGGACAGGGTGACCCGACACACGACGCCACCACAAGAAATGACATTTTAGTGAGCATGACGACAACGGTATACGAACCAGCAGTAAGAAACAATCTATTGGTATACTGACCATGACCGCCAATTACCTCCATTTTCCAGATCGTTATCTATCTTCTATACTTATAATAAAACTGTAGAGAGGTCAATTCTGTACATTGAATATATATACAAAATTAATATTGGAGGATGAATGGTGATCGATACTGATACCAAAAATGCAATCAGTATTTTTTTTGTCTGTCTGTCTGTCCGTCTGTCTGTCTGTCTGTCTGTATGTGCACGCATGGGTCAAAAACTACTTAAAGGATTTTAACCAAACTTGGTGCGATTGTAGTCCATACTCTTGGACAGGTTATAGGCTATATAACATAGCGCTAAGTCATATAGGAGCTGAGCAGTGACGATAAATTTGAAGCAAGTCGGATGAAAATGCGCTTTCAAGCTCTTATCCTCGCATACGTTGATCATTCATCAAAAGTATGTATTACAAAGATGATGGTCTTTAAAAGATCTACAAAAAAGTCCTTGATAGTATATATCTATCTTTTATAAATTAGCCACAATAACGGGTTTAATCGTTAGGCATTTCTTCAAAGTGTATTAAATACATCAATATATTGTTTTTTTTACATAGATATATCTTTATTAAACTCCCATATTCAAAAAGTACACTTTAATATGTATTTTATATGAAAAAAAAATAGAAATCGGTTTATAAACACAAAAGATATAGATGAAATAAAACTTCCAAATCTCGCGGCGCCAGTATGGTTACGGCTATACGGTTGATTTTTGTTTAACGCGCAAAACGACCGTCTATACATATAATAAATCTGTAAGTGATCGATGTGGCAAAAATATAATTATTACAATTTTTGTCTGTCTGTGCACGCTAATCTCAGAAACGGCTAATAGAAATGGAATGCAGTTTTCACTGATGTATTGTAGTAAGCCCCACTTAACATTTGATGTTTGTTTTATACGAATCGGTTCATAATTATATAAAAGTTTTGTCAAAGTAAACATTACGATGCATTTGTTCGGTTAAAATTTGTTCTATAAAAGTAACTCTTTAGTTGAATTGGTTGAAACTTAATATACGAGGGTCAAACTGAAAGTTCTTAGAACTGGCCACTTATAAACAATATAATAAAAAAATATTCTAAAATTTGAAAATAGAACTCTTTGCCAATATTACTGAGTATATATTTCATTCATTTGTCATTTGTTTTACGATTTGGCGGCAAATTGAAAATTGTCTGTGTCACGTCAACATGAATTTAACACGAGAAAATTTTCGTGCAATGATTTTTTATGACTTTCGATGTCATTTAAGTCAACAAGAAAGTTATGATAGACTACGATTGGCCTTTCACGATGAAGCCCCATCTCGTGCGACTGTTTACAACTGGTTTAATGAGTTTAAACGTGGTCGCACTAATCTAACTGATGATGTACGTGAGGGACGGCCTTCTACGGCGACGACTGAAAATAACATCTGTGTTGTGCGGCGTATGATAGAGACTGACAAAAGAGTGACCTATCAGCAGATTCGGACAAGCTTAGGCATCGGTATGAGTCAAAAGCACAAAATCCTCCACGAACATTTAGCGGTCAGGAAGCTTTGCGCCCGGTGGATACCTCATAATTTGACTAAGGCTCAAAAACTCCATCGTGTGGATTGGTGCCGTAAAATGATTGAAAGATTTAACGGAGGTGACTCAAATGCTGTGTTCGACATACTAACAGGTGACGAAAGCTGGATTTACTGTTATGATCCTGAAACCAAAAGACAATCTGCTCAGTGGGTGTTTCCTTTCGAGGAGTTGCCAACTAAAGTGAAGAGAGATCGAAGTGCGGGAAAAAAATGGTGGCCTCGTTCTTTGGAAGGATAGGTCATTTCGCAACAATTGTGTTAGAGGATCAAAAAACAGTTTCTGCAGAATGGTACACTACCAATTGTTTGCCACTTGTCTTGGAAAAAGTTCGAGAGAAACGACCTCGCAGTAGGATCCTCCTTCACCACGACAACGCCTCGTCGCACACCGCCAAGCGAACGATCGACTATTTGGCGACATCAAACGTTGAACTACTGAGTCACCCGCCGTATAGCCCCGACCTCGCGCCTTGTGATTTTTATTTATTTCCAAAAATTAAAGAAAAACTTAAAGGAAAGCGGTTTATGAATGCTGAAGAAGCGGTGGCTGCGTATCGCGATGCCATTGAAGAGACCCCTAAGGACGAGTGGGCAAAGTGCTTTTCCCAGTGGTTCCATCGCATGCAGCGGTGTATTGACGTCAATGGACAATATTTTGAAAAGATATAATAAAACTAATAACTGGCTAATGTAATCAGTTTTTGATTTTCTAAGAACTTTCAGTTTGACCCTCGTATTATGATCAGTCAAATGTAAAATTACGAGGGTTGAAAGACTATAAATAGGATATTTTCGAACATTTGGTCTTCCAATTTAAATTGAGCTTAAATCTCTATGATTAATTATATTAAATAGGGTTCAGCTTAGGCGGAACGTATTCGCACATGTACCTATATGTAAACAGGTTGAAGAGTGGCGAGTCATTTTATTTTACTGGATGGGGATAAACACTGGGATGGCATTGTCTGAAGCAAGTATAAGTTAAAGTCCTCATCGATGACACCATGGGTTTGAGATGCTGCATAGTTATGGCATAATTAATATGAAGACAAATTGGCCGAGGACATTTTTAGGTTTCCAGAACAATCTAATAAACCATTGCTTGACAGCAGATAGTTATATCTATCCTATTACTCAATATGAACGACCACGACGACCGATACGAACCATCTTTTGCTGGTGTAAAAATGATCTCTCGAGACTTACTGAAGAAGAACGTTTATAATTATGATCGTGTGTGTCGTAGCGTGAATAGTGATTCGAGAAAAATACTATTTGGTGGAACGGCAAGACTTTTCCTGCCAAGGTGCTTAGGTGATTTCGGCAAAGGAACGAAGCTAAAGTAAGATTGTTAGAATGCAAAATGACGAACATAATGAGCATGTATAACAGTACTTTTTCGTGGCGATTTTCCTTAGGCTCTGTCTGTTATACCACCACATAATACGAGACAAGAGCTGATGAAATTATAGCCTGTCTAAAGAGTTCATAACTATGGGATTGTATTATCGCTATGCATTTTGACATTAAATATGCGAGCATGATTACGAGGCAACGAACATGCACAGGAATTCTCTGATCTTTTACTCGCGATTGGTAACTTTGCGGTGTGGACTCGCACGAACAAGTGAAAGTCATTTGAGCTATTTTTAGGACATCTACATAAACATTTTAGGTATCAATTCTGTAGCCCAATGAAAATACAAATTCGGCGCGAACGGAGTCGCGGGCACAGCTAGTTATTAACATAAATTAGTGAAACGCGTGAAGGAATGCAAATGTAGAAAGAATTTTGTGAAGGTGACAAGTGAACAACGATATGATCAGGGATAAATAATGTTAAACTACATTCAACAATTCATAAAAATATCCAAATCCTGCAAAAATAATGTGTTCACGAGGCACCTCCACTTAACATGTAAATATAATAATTGTGAGTTAAACAAGCCTAAGCCTATTCCCACGGTGTCTTTTCATTTAAAAATTCCTTAATAGTGTAATAACCCCTTTGTAAAATAAAGTTCCTAATTGTCCGTTTGTATTTGTGCATGGGTAAATTCATTATTTCAAGAGGCAATTTGTTGAAAAATCGTATACCAATCCCCGCAAATGAATTCTGAACTTTATGTAGACGGTAGTTAGTTCCCACCAGTTGATGCTTATTCCTTGTGTTCAATTTGTGCAAATCACAATTTTTGCGGTATAGAATTAAGTTTTTCTTAATGTACATTAAGTTAGCATATATATATTGCGATGCAACTGTCAATATATCTACTTCTTTAAATTTATCACGTAAAGAATCTCTAGCACCTAACTTATAAATTGCACGTATTGCCCTCTTTTGAATGACAAAAATAGTCTGTATATCAGCAGCTGTACCCCATAACATTATTCCGTAAGACATTACGCTGTGAAAATAACTAAAGTAAACTAGTCTAGCAGTATCTATATCTGTGAATTCCCTAACTTTTCTAACTGCAAACGCTGCAGAACTAAGTTTTACTGCGAGACAGGATATTTGGTCGCCCCACTGAAGCTTACTATCTAAAGTTAGACCTAAGAATACGGTTGATTCGACTAGTTGAATTGTTTCCTTATTTAAAATTAATAATCGAACCCGGGACCTCTGATCAGCAGTCGCATACGCTGTCCACTGGACCACGGAGGCAGTTTTATAAAACTCTGATAATTTGTCAGAATGTAATAACGAACCAGCTTGTTTTATAGGAAGTATGCAAAACAATAAAGTAGAAATGGATATTAAATAAAGCCATTTTTACGTTAGCGCAATAAAATTACAAACGATGTTAAAATGGAGTTTATTCTTTTCGCTTCCTTCCTCAGTGTATACATCAAATTATAGCAAAAGTAAAATTACCTACCTTATCAGCTGCTTCTATGTCACATTTGGCTTCAATTAGTAAGTTGATTATTTCAACATTTCCTCTGCTAGCAGCCCAGTGGATCGGTGCTCGGCCATACTGGACAAAAATTTTAACAAAATTACATTTCACGCAAGTGGTATTCTTGTAAATGATTTCAATTCGTGGAGACTATTCGTTTTTCATTTTTATAAGTGCTAAGAAACAGACTAATAGCTAATAGTCATGGTTGTTGTCTTTTGAACGCACATAAGTATTTGCAGATGTCTACAATAATTAGCTTGTAGTGAAGATCGGCTGATCGGCTGGCGTCAATGTCACAGTGTTGTAGGAACAGAACGACTATCAAATATACGAGTATTTCTTCGAAATACAGTAGTGCTGTGTAAAGAGTCACTAACGCATTTCCATCAAGCACATCATTATAGGGTAAGATATGTTTCTGAATCGCCATCAAATAGTGCTCGTAGTTTAAAAAGGTATAGTTTACTGACATTCATGTAGGTACCTATGATATACATAACGCAAGGATTACAAGGCGTGAAAATTATAACAGGAGATTTTATGTATTTGCCTTTGCAGTAAACAGTACAAATAATAAGCATGCCGCCTCAGATTATAGAACAATACGATGCCGTTAACAAAATCACCCAAATGAAAACGTAGCCACGAATAGCGAAACTCCATCTCATTTACCGTACGTCACCAGGAGATCATGTCGAACGCAGAGATTAGCGATTCGAACAACAAACAATACGTATGTACAACTCCAATTAAATTGCTCACAAAAGTGAAAACAGCCGTCTCTCCCCGTGATATTCTCGTATTTTAGGGGTATCAGTTATTTTTAGATTGTGAAGTAAAATAAGCCTTTGCGGTTGCGACTTGCGAGTTTTGCACGGCAAATTTACTCACGTCTGCCAAACATTAAATTTAATTTGGGTTCTGTACGTTTGTATGAGCTCAGTGCTTGTGATCATGAAATAGATGTTTATGTATGTACCTACCTGTGAGGAATTGTGAATTAGGAGCCATTTGCCTGTACCTACCAAATTACTTTATTGATTTCGGTAAATAAGAAAAACAGGAAGTTTCTATATCAACAAAGGGTATGTTGTTGTATCACTGGATAATCTGAATAGACAAAATTAATCTTCATTTTTATTAGGTAATTCGATTTTACTATTATATATAGAATACGTTTTTATAACAGAACAAAATAATATGATAACAACTCTCTTTTGTAAGTAACAGAAGAAACCCTATGAACGTAACTAAGAACAATTATTTGATTGATTATATATTAAGTCCAGTCCAGGTATTCGTTGTGCTATTTGAAGGACGAACTAAGAATACTAGTTATTAAACGAAAAGAGTACTTATTTTCCTATTTGTAGTTTACAAACTCGTTTTACTAATTACTGTTACAATTAAACTCATGTTCTAATTACAAACAAGCAGATAAACTTGGTACATAACTTAATAGTTTAAAAAACACTAGAAAACACGCTTTTATAAATGCACGCAAAAACAAAAAATAAATTATGAATCGTTCAAGTTGTCTCTATTTCTGGCCTGCAGTGTAAACTCATCATATCAGCCTTAATAGTCCACTGCTGGATTAGGCCTCTCCTTTGAAAGGAGGAATTGGCCTACTATACCACGCTGGCCAAACGGGTTGATATAGGGTTTATATCAAGTTTTCCTTATTTTACAGTGCTGTTCTCTGCATAATATACTCCATCTGTCGGCTCTTACGACACCCATGGGATGATATGGGGTGGTGACATTTCGTATTCTTAATCCGTCACCACACGGACAGTGTAAACTATGTGCTTTTAATTATAATATTTGATTTGTAGGGTAAGGGGTATACCAATAAATACTCACATTGTTTCTGCAATTGACATCTGTTGGTCGTTCCAATGCTTCCCGAACTGCTGCTGGTTCGTTCTTGATCACCGCTTCGTGAAGAAGTAGATCGTTCTGCTGGATTCGAGTGCGGGTTTCTGCCATCTTAGAAAAAGAAAAAGGAGATGTAAGAAATAGTTAATTTATATTCTGGTGCTCTTACGTTCAGAGAATTGTTTACTAGTTCTTATCGAAGCAGGGACATAATTTTAATCAAGGCCTGCTCTACTTTCAATGATTTAGTACAAAATATGAGTTCATCATCCTCCTAGCGTTATCCCAGTTTCAATCTGAGGTCCGCTTACTAGTCTAACCGGCAGGGCGATTCAGAATGTCACGACAAGTAATCGTACGATATGTCAAATTATTGTCCTCGTCTTTCAGCCGCCTACCAGAGATATTTTGAACAAATATTCATTGAATTCGGTTTATTTATTAATTTACTTCATACTGAATGCATAAAATTGATAGGAAATGCGATAGTTTTGACAAAAAATGAGGTAGCCCGTTCGACAATTAACGGAATCGAATGTCAAATGAGATATCCGGATTTGGCTGAATATTAAGCTTTTTCACAGAGCGACTAACTGCCTGACCTCCGCAACCCGAACGGGATAGCGGTATTCCATGGTTTAGACTAGTGTCAGTTTATTTAGAGGTGACCCTACAACGACTGTCAAAGATCTTCATGACAGCCGGGAGCGACGGCTTAACGTGCTCTCTGAGGCACGGGGCAAGCGATAATTAAGAATTTAATGCGCACATAACTCCGAAAAGTTATTGGTGCGTTGCGTAAATTCGAACCCGACACCCTCTGCATGGCAGTCTGTTGGTATCTCCACTACGCTAACGCTGCTTCAGAACAAAAAAAATTTGGGCTAGTGCGAGTCGGACTCGCGCACGAAGGGTTCCGTACCATCATCTATAAAAGAAAATTACGTTCGTTGTTAGTATACTAAATACTTTTTAAGTTTCTATCTGTTTATTAAGATCGAGTAACAAACTGCTTAAAAATTACATTTGTTGTATGGGAGCCCCCCTCTATTATTTACTTTTTTATTTTAATTATTTATTTTAATAGGGTATATACAACTACATATTCTGTGAAAATGTAAAGCGGCTACCTGTTACAATTAGTAAATTTGAGCAAAAATACGAAAAAAAACACGTTTTTTGTATGGGACCCCTCCTTAATTATATATAAATTTTTATTTTTTTATTTTTAGTATTTGTTGTTATAGCGGCAACCGAAATACATAATTTGTGAAAATTTCAGCTTTCTAGCTATCACGGTTTATGAGATACAGCCTGGTGACAGACAGAGAGACGGACAGACAGACAGCGGAGGCTTAGGAATAGGGTCCCGTTTTTTACCTCTTAGGTGCGGAACCCTAAAAAGAACAAAATATGAGTTCTCAGTGTATATATATTATGTTAGTTTCTTTACGTGATTTCTAAACAGTTATTTAGAAATCACACAACGAAACTTCGTTAAAAAATCCGACTTCAGAAGCGACTTAAAATATTATCATAAACTGAAAAACGCGTTATTAAGGAGAACTCAACAGTTTCCACATGAGGAGAACCAAAAGGCACTCAAATTAAAAAAAAAGTTCTGGAATAAAAAAATTGTCGAATTGAGAATCTTCTCCTTTTTGAAGTCGGTTAAAAATCAACATAAACAGAAAACAAAATCGTTTTAATATCGTTAAGCTTTAAATCAAACACATAAAGAAAAATATAATCTCATTTATTACGCGCACCTCAGCTCATAAAATTCTATCATCTGCATCTAAGGCACTTAGATTATTTTCACAACTAGAATTTTACACGAGCATAAAACGCATTATTGTATCCTCCTTCTAGCTTTTATACCAGTTGCAACCTGGGGTCCGCTTACTAATCTAACCGAATTGGACTGCATATTAGCTTCTCCTCAGAGCGACTGCCTGACTGGCCTCCACGACCCAAAACAATAGCGATATTTCATGGTTTAGACTAGTCAGTTTATTTAGAGGTAATTAATGACTCCTTGCGGATAGCAAGGAGACGGGACGGGACAAGCGAAATCAATTCAAGTACATACCTAGCTCCGAAAAGTCAATGGCGCGTGCCATGAATCAAACCTGATACCACGGCTGATACCCTCTGCATGGAAGTATGTTGATATAAAGCGTGCGTGTGTTCCTCGCTTATAGGTGTTTTTATAGCAGGTTTTCCTTGATTGATTCTCGTGACGAATAACAAGCAGACTTGTTATTCGTCTTATGTACGCGAAATAAATGCTCTGCGCATTTATGGTATCCTGGTAAAAGCAACTACGAATAGTTCAGGTTTATAACTATTTAACCGTCTTTTTTAGGGTTCCGTAGTCAGAGATGTACAAAATAGGTTATAAAATGAATTTAAATGCAAAATGCAAAATTTGTGTCCCCCCCCCCCCTCTGCCGACTAAACTATACATTTGGAAGTGGTGAAAAAAATCAGAAATGTAGTACATATAACGAATTTAAAAGGAAAACTATCACGGCTAAGTAGATATCACTAGTTTACGAGTAATCGTCGGTTAACTTATAAATACCTATTTCTGTGAATTTACATTGGGCGCACTGGCTTAATCTTAAAGATATACGTACTTTGGTATGTAATGTACTACGGTACTACGTATGTATAGTAGTAGTATATCTTGGAAACCACATTTTATGTTTACAATACATATCTAGTATTTTTCTAAACAAAACTTAGTTTCTTATAATAGTGTTATAAAAAATATTTTTCAGCAAAATAAACAGTCGGATTTGTTGTACATTAATACCTTTTGCAGCAAGTCATTATGGGCAACTACGGAACCCTACATTGCGCGTGGCCCGTCACGCACTTGGCCGGTTTTTTTTTTAATTATATTCGTAGAGTTTCTTGTTGACAGACACCTCGCTATCGCGGTATAACTTAGACTATCTACACTTATTAATATTATAAAGAGGGAAAAATTTGTATTTCTACGTATAAATTGCGGTCGATGAAGGTTGGGTTCGATTACCAGTTGTATAGAACAAGATGCATTCAGATTAACGTAATTGTACATCTGCAGTACCTATTTAAAAATATATTTTATATTATTTTATTGTGCGCGGTGGTATGTAATGCACTTATCATCATCATCCTCTTAGCGTTATCCCAGTTTCAATCTGGGGTCCGCTTTCTAGTCTAACCGGATTTGGCTGAATATTAGCTTTTCCACAGAGCGACTGCCTGTCTGACCTCCGCAACCCGAAGGGATAGCGATATTCCATGGTTTAGACTAGTGTCAGTTAATTTAGAAGGTACTGACGCCCTGTAACGACTGTCAAAGATCTTTATGACAACCGGGACCGACGGTTTAACGTGCTCTCCGAGGCACGGGACAAGCGATAATTAACAATTCAATACGCACATAACTCCGGAAAGTCATTGGTGCGTGCCGTGGATTCGAACTCGATACCCTCTGCATGGCAGTCTGTTGGTATATCCACTCGGCTATCACTTTTCTTATGATTATAATAATAATTGCACTTATAATTTTATTATTTCGCAGCAGCCCAGTATTTTTCATTAGGTAGGCTTTCTATTCTATTGTACCTGTGTTTTACAGTTACTCTTACTAGGGTATTATAAGCATGCAGAGTTTACTAACTCTCTGTTGAACATACGAGTCTCTCTCATTGTATCGTTTTAAGTGGCTATCGTTTGACCATTGTTATTATAACTGCAGAAAATTCAAGAGTTAACTACCTACGTAGTAAATGAATGTGCCGTGTAAAGATATGAAAACAAAATTGGAGAAGACTTAGTCAGTCCTTTTTTAATATTTTTATAGTCTTACGCCTGTAGACAGAGGTGTAAATATTACACCCACATTTCGCCATGAATTTTTATATCCCATGTACTCACAATATTAAGGGCGGAGTAAACCTTGCAAGCGAAAATGTTTCTAAAATGGTCAACCGTCGCTGCTGTCGATAGTACCTAATAGGGGGCGAGTCTATTGCCATTACCGGGCACATAACCAGAGTCCTTTGTATCTTTTTTTAAACCTCATGCAGACACATAGTGACTGCAAGCCGAATTTTTACAAGAGTTCATGTTTTATTCACGACCTGACACTACGCTCTCTAAACCATGAAAGCATTTCATGCATTTTTAATCCGGCGCGACTCACTATTGTGTGTTCAAATCGGTAGAATTTGGAAAATAAGATTGTCAGAACCGAATGCTAATAGTTTTCGCAATCGCACAATTTAGACCTGATAATTTGAGCAATGTCGATTAGAAAAGGCCACCAATTAGCGAATGCTTCGTTTTCTTAATCTAAAGAAAACATAAAGAAGTCTAAAGTTTAGATTATAGAATACTAGGAGATCAGCAACTACGCCCACCCTTATTTTAGCCGCTTCCGCCTGGAATTTCGGCAAATCCTTAGTATATCCCAAGGAACATGCATGCCACATTTCAGTTTTTGCTGTGCGTTATCTGTAAGTCAGTCAGTAACACAAGAATTTTATCTAATACTGACTAGCTGAACTGGCGAACTTCGTACCGCCATATTTTTTTTTTAATATTCGCAATTTTTTTGTGAATCTAAACCATTGTCTTGAACTCACACAAAACATTTCATCAAAATCGGTCCAGTCGTTTAGGAGGAGTTCAGTGACATACACACGCACACAAGAAATATATATATAAAGATATTCATGATGATGATGATGATAAAGTTATAACTATTATACTGGTAATGAAATGGATCTCGATAATTTTCTATCTAATTCTATTTCAAAATATAGCTGGAATATCTTCGTGACTGAATAGTTACGTGATTGAGACCCAATACATTATATTGGTTGTCATTATTAGTCAGGTTACCACAATATGTTTGCTATGCAATATATAATAGTTAATTTGTCAAAAAATAAACATAGGCAACGTTAGAAAAATAACAAAACAAATAAAACATAACATTTCTTTCTATATTTTTATTTGAGCAACATTGACTACGAAAATAGATCAACCAAAAAAAAATTACCTAATATTCTCACGATCCTTCCACATCCCCGTAGGATTTGTCAGAAATGTATCACACAAACTTCGCTATGTTTAAATCTACGTAATATAATAGACGTATTCACAAGCTCACCAGTCGTGTAAAATACGATTCCACCAGGACATCATGTCGTTTCGGAGTGTCGTGCCTTGACAGTAAATACCCTACTGATGTGAGCTGTTCCAGCGATATTTGTTCGACTTGGCAGCATACAAATGATCTGATATTTTTACGATTCGTTGGTATTTACTTGATACCTACGTTTATTGGCTTTGGTGGCAGAAAAGCTAAGGTTTTATGGCAGCATTTTTTATGACAGCGATGAGCGTTGCGGAAGCGGCAGCGAAATAATAAGCGGGAGGCGATTAGCGAAGCGATAATAGCTCACAAAATACATCTGAAGGTATCGCATCCTGAAGGCAGGGGGTAGTATCTACTGATATTATTGACAACTGTTGTGTTTTCAACAGCTTGCAACTTGCCGAAAACTCACCAACTTATGTTTCTTTTGTGACTACGCTAAGTTGAAACAAATCGGTAACAATTTGAGAAATAATTAAGTTAACAGCTGTTGTCCACCAGTACCTTTTTTTTACAACAAGTCTTAATGACGATGATCTTAAACAGATTCGAACTTATGCTTGCACACAGCGTATGCACAGAGATGAGGATTTTTGCCACCAAGCACGTTCTTTAGAATTTACCACCAAAAACGGAAACAAATCCGATTTTATATTGCTAATTACACTTACTCTAGTTACGAAAATGATGATAACGCAAAAGTTGGCTATTTTTGTATGTTTTTGTTCTACCAAGATGGTGAATATCAGCAGTAAAGAGTGTGATTATTCTATATTATTTTCATACAAGTAAAACTGCTTGTCGAAGCGTGTCGGCGAGATTCTCACTCGCATTCGTTATCTTAAATTGTCAAAGCCAATCGTTATTTCACTAGCTCGATACTGCTGCACCAGGCTGTCATAAGCAGCTGATGTTTATTTGCCTGTCTTTTACTCCAGTTAGTTACTCTACCTTGGGTTGAAAATGAGTCGTTAGATTTTATTTCACTACTGAATTACTGATGTTGTAGGTAAAAAAACATTTAAAACTGTAAACGGATGAAAATTGCTCCAGTTCCCCAAAATCTATGAACTCGTCCCAGGATACCTGATGCATAATCATATGAAAAAAAATTAATTCGCAAAATCGCAACGAAAAAGAAAACCGCTTTGGCTTTCAGCGACTTATTATGTTGACTGTACGTTCGAAGGAAAATAGATAATACATAATTATTTAATTAAGCTTTCATGTTTACATTTAGACTATTTAAGTATATTTGTATTTTAAGTTTTATTTTTAAAACAGTTAACTGAGTTAATTGTGCGGACTGCAAATAAGTAAGTGAGTATTCAATCCATAAATAGACGAAAGATTTTTTTATAAAATTGATCATAATATATATACACAAACAAAATAAAACTTCTTATATAACTAAACTATCCTAAACTTAACTACAAAAACTAAATAAGTACCTAATAATAACAATAGGAAAGCTAAATCAATAAAAAAAAGAAAAATTAATAGTAAATTAATAGCCCTAAATGGTAACTTAGGTCTGTTAAACTTGTTTTAAGCGAGCTTGAATTTAAAATTACAATAAAAAAAATATTAAATTACGTCAGTAGCTACATAAAATAATACAAAAGAGACGTGAAAGATCATAGTTTATTAATAAGATTGCTTTGCTTAGGTATTCTGATTTATTGCTATACCTATATGTATAGTCAAGGTTTAAAGATGTAAATGTACTCATACATTTACATCTTTAAACCTTAATGAAAATAAATGCTTCACAATGTTTATATTGTGTAGCAAGTAACTCTTTGTTGCTCATATTATTAAACGTTTACAAAAAATCGCATTTTAAATTTAAATTTTATTTCCTTAAACATAGTTGGGACCAAACATATAGAGAAAACTACACATTTAGATAAGCAAAAATTTTTATCATATTGTATGGAGATAACTGTACCGAATTCAAAGGACTTTGGTAAAAAGCTGTGCTAACTCTAAACTTTCATGATACCCGTGTAACTAACTCATCTCTAGTCTACGCTGACAATAGACGCTACATCCTGAGTTTCCTCTACATCGCATGCATACTACATGCAGCGACTAGCGAGCGACATTTTCACAAATGTTCACCATGTTTTATTCATAATCTGACGCTGCACTCTTTTCACTAAAATAGTGCCTCATAGATTTTTATGAGCAAATGTTTTAACGTAGGTACTTATAGATTTTTCTTGTATCCAGTTGAAATGGTTCTGATAGTTACATTCTGTTATGTCAATATGTGTGTGTGCCTTTTTTAAAGGCATGGCCTACACTATGAGGTAGTTTATTTTGTGCTGTGTATTACAAAATACCAAAGATATATAAAAACTATAGATGCGTTGTCCGCACACTGAAATGGCAAACTAAAATGGAGGCAATTGCCGCCATTCCGTTTAGTTACGCTCGAGCCTGTGTTGTGATAGTACGCTCCGTAACAATAATTTGTGTGTAAGAATTAAAAAAACAACTAAAATTATCTCTCTCTAACAACAGGTGTCCCCTATAGTAGTATTTATTTACTTTCTCTTTCTTTATTCATACAAGATATTATTTGGTATTTGTAGCCGTTTTTCAGAGCCGCTTTGTGGGAGTATGGCGCGTCTATATTATAATACGTCATTGCAAAATACGAACATTGTAAAAACGGTCTGTCGATCACGCAAATTTTTGTTCCATCTGGGATTCGAAACTCTAGTTTCGAAGTTAGATGTACCAACATCATTAATTTGTATTCTTTGTGCCGAGACTTGAATGTATGGAAAGTCTTCTTATAATAAATTAATAATACTGTTTTTACTGACATGCAGAGAAGATAGATGTCTTTATAAACATGTATTTATAAAAGTAAGTTCAGCCTTAATGACGTCAGTGCCAGAGCATTTGCTCCGCTGAAGCCACACCGCTAAGACAACCACACCGTATATTTTCATTATCATTATAAAGCATGATTCATCCACCTATATATTTTTAAAGTCACGTTATTGAGCCGTCATACCAGGCTGACATAAATAAGAGGAGGTTAACGAGTTCTGTGAGGTTGTTTAATTGAGTGGACAATTATCAGTCCAATTTATCGATGACCGTCGAATTGATTATACATATTTAGCCTTGTTTACCTTTGAAGGAGCATGCATATTTTTACTTCAATTTTCATATAAATTTTTCATTAAAATATTGAAATTTTTTATATTCCAAACGTTTAGAATTAGAACTTAATATATAAAAGTTTTGAGTTTTGAGACTGAACATGTTTTTAAAGTCTATGTAGTCGGTTCTTAACAATAGCTTTGTTTTTAAGTCTATAAATTAACTTCGCCCAATAACCTCGTGATGTTTAAATTGTTCTTTGCAGATTTTTGACTACCCAAACGATCGAGCGAATTTTAACACAAATTAATTATCATCATCATAATACAGATGACGTAGCTATGTTGTGTTTTTATTCAATATCTACTAGACTGACTGCGACCCCGCCCTCGTGAATTATACAACTAAACTTTCCTCGTGAATCACTAGTGGCGAAAACCGTACAAAAATCTTTTCAGTATTTTTTGAGTTTATCACATTTATACAGACAGACTCCTACGAGTATTTATAATATGTAAAGAATAGACTAATTCAACGTATCTGGGCTCAGAATAGACTTAATAACTATTCTAAACGGCAAATATGTTATTTGCAATATTTAATTATCATAAATGAAATAAATTCTACAAACGCCATGCTGTATGACATCATAATTACTATTATATATCTATCCTATCTATTCTATATCCTATTGTTGTGTCAACAAATACCTCTTGTTGCTTCTGCTAACTTAGTAGTAAACGTATGTTGTGGTGATCTGTCAAACGGTCGGTTGACTCATCATCACTGGTTGCGTCTGTTGGGAAGGAAGCAAATCAAAGATCACTCGCATATATTCAAAACAAGGATAATACTAAGTTTAAGCACAGCTGTAGTCGCGATACTCTGGCTTTAGGCTCCATAATTATAATAATATGCCAAGGTTTTTCAAAAAGTGTTATTTTCTGCTATTTTGCTCTAAAATTCAACCCTGTATTAGTTTATATTTTTCCAAATTCTCCTTTTCAGAGGATCAAGGCTAAAAGCGCTGTTCAACTTTTATAATACCAAACTAATGTTACAAACTCTATATTATGTGTCTAGTTTGACAATAGCTCTGTTGCTACATTCTGTGAATTCCTCTCCGTAATCGCATGCATAATTGTCGCGACAAGCGTGTTACATTTTACTCATATTTTATGCATAACCTGACAATGCACTCTTTGGGCTGTATATAAAACTAGAGGACGCCAGCAGCTACACCTGCATTTTCTTTAATTTACCCGTTTTGGCCGATCCCGTGGGAATTTCGGGAAATCCCTTCTTAGTGCACCCCTACGGTCCCCAAGGAACATACATGCCAAACTTCGGCTTCCTGCACCTAATAGTTTCGGCTGTAGCGTGTCTATCAGTCAGTCAGTAACGCAAGGATTTTATATATTAAGATTACTCTCATGGATATTAAGTCTATGGAAAAGTTACATTTGGGGTTGCATTTATCAGAGGACGCAATTTTATATTAAATATGTATAGGCAGGGATAGTGTGTGGATGTGAGGAGTGACAAGAATGGACAAAATTAGGAATGTTTACATTAGAGGTAGTTTGAAAGTTGCGCCCATTGATGAAAAGGTAAAAGGGAGTCGATTGGTCTGGTATGGACATGTTATACGAAGAGATGAGACGTAACCGTAGGTAAGAAAGTGATGAATATGCAAGTGGAAGGACGAAAAGAGAGAGGGCGGCCAAGGAAAAGATGAATGGACTGTGTGAGGATGGATATGAAAGAGAAAGGGATAAACGATCGGATGACTGGTGACAGAGAAGTATGGAAGCGAAGGACATACTGCGCCGACCCCAAATAAATTGGGATCAGGGCAAGACAATGTGGAGGCAGGGATAGTGTGAAGCTTGATCCAAATGTGTGGGATCGTTCTTGTCCCTCGGCCTCCATGAAAAGAGTTGCAGATGGTTTATCTTGATTATATATCTGGTAAACTATCGTCCGCACAAACAACATGTGAAGGAGGTTTTTGTTGCAAAATTAAATTCTATACAACTTTGGTTCTAAAACTTTTTTTTAAAATAGACAACTCCCGCACTAGGAATAAATCCTGTGTCGCGGGGTCAAGTTATTGTGTAAGCTTAGAATTATTATTTAGATATATCAGCATATCCGTATGGTCCGTGTGGTGACGGATTAAGAATACGGATTGTCACCATCCCATATCATCCCATGGGTGTCGTAAGAGGGGAAACTTGATACAAACCCTATACCGACCCGTTTGGCCAGCGTGGTATAGTAGGCCATTTCCTCCTTTTAAAGGAGAGGCCCAGTCCAGCAGGCGACTGTTAAAGGCTGATGATGATATCAGCATATAAAATTATTCTTTATTATTCATTTCTGAATGAATTGTACGTCGCCGTCGATCCTGATGTGTTGGTAATAATTTTGTGCAGATTTCTCAATTTCATCCCTGCTTAAAAAATAAAACTTTTCAAATACCTTAATTTGTAGGTATATTACATTTAACATACATATTAGCAAGCAATTAATTTTACATTGCACACCAAAATAGTGTCCTTATGGATTGAGGAGCCACTTCAGATTTTACAACGAAGCTTGGTCCGTTATTTAGTACGAAGAGAAATAATTTTGTAGACCAATTGTTGAAATTTGTACAAGTATTTAAAAAGTTATATCAATGTAAAGGTGGCTCTTCAGTTCATACGTCTGAACTGAGAAGCCACCCTAGAACTCGAAAAGTATTGAATGAATATTTATGAACATTTTGTATCATTTTGTACTAACTGTGAACAGCATCTACAAAAAATCTGAGGATTGTATCTTTGATATTCAGGAAGATATCATACTTTAAGTGTGGCTCCTCAATCCATACGCCATGCGAGTGTGAATTCCGTGAAAGTAGTCATTCGAATTATGTTCTCAGTTTATGGTCATTTTGTAGTAGTTGTTATCAAATTTGTATTAACATTATAGACTTGTAGGATCAAGAGAATTTGTAAAAAATACAAATGTATGTGGCTCCTCAATCCTGACGCTGTGCAAATAAATAATTAATTGTACCTATCTGAGATCACAACGGAATCAAACACCCGATACGGCTACATTTTGTACAAAATAAATATGTACAGCTCAACACTGTAATACCTTCGATAGCTGAAAAACAAATAACTTTTCGATATAACCTAAAAATGACAAACATTAAAAATATAGGATTTTTTTATGACAGATACTTCTAAACGCGCGGTTGATTTTTACATGGTTATAGGGAAGAGCAGGAAACGCCGAGGAATTGGTGGGCAGACATCAATGATGATCAGTGCAATCGGAAAAATTACTAATTGAAAATCTTGAATACGGATTTCTATAATCTGAGTTGAACACTCAAGAGGCTGAGATTCTTTGAAAAATATTTTTATGATAATCTACATAATATATGGCCAGCCAGGTCCAGCTGTGGACATCTTTTGGCTGAATTTATGATAGTGAGAATATTTGGTGTTTATAAAATAACTTTTTATTTAATAGGCTGTCCAGGAAAGGCCGTGTCTTGACATTTTTTTCAAAATAATGTAGTAAAAATAAAATTAAAAAGGTAGGACATTCCATTGTAATTATAAGTCATGGTCACCCTAATCGTAAATTTTTAGGTTATATCGAAAAGTTATTTGTTTTTCAGCTATCGAAGGTATTACAGTGTTGAGCTGTACATATTTATTTTGTACAAATGTGTACAAAATGTAGCCGTATCGGGTGTTTGATTCCGTTGTAATCTCAGATAGGTACAATTAATTATTTATTTGCACAGCGTCAGGATTGAGGAGCCACATACATTTGTATTTTTTACAAATTCCCTTGATCTTACAAGTCTATAATGTTAATACAAATTTGATTACAACTAGTACAAAATGACCATAAACTGAAAACATAATTCGAATGACTACTTTCACGGCATTCACACTCGCATGGCGTATGGATTGAGGAGCCACACTTAACGTATAATATCTTCCTGAATATCAAAGATACAATCCTCAGTTCTTTTGTAGATGCTGTTCACAGTTAGTACAAAATGATACAAAATGTTCATAAATATTCATTCAATACTTTTCGAGTTCTAGGGTGGCTCCTCAGTTCAGACGTATGTACTGAGGAGCCACCTTTACATTCATATAACTTTTTAAATGCTTTAGTACAAATTTCAACATTTGGCCTACAAAATTATTTCTCTTCGTACTAAATAACGGACCACACTTCGTTGTAAAATCTGAAGTGGCTCCTCAATCCATACGGACACCCAAAATAAGTACAATAAAGTATACTAAACTTGATACATTATATTAATTATTATTTTCTGAATTATATAAACTCTTTGTCACTCATGTTGTTCTGGTTACCAAATGTATCTCTTTACGTAATTATTTCCAAAGAAGGTAATGAATGAAACTTATGTTAATTATGAATCATTGAGAATAATTTAATACCAAGTAGTCAACGCTTTAGGTTCTGCGGCTCTAGTTAATTTAAGAAAGAAGCGTACAGACTTACTTAATGTTTCTATCCTGCCGTTTTGCCGTAAAGATTTTGACATAATTTCATTACCCAAACAAATTTTAGCAACCTTTTTTATACCATTGCAATATTTTGAATGGTTTTAGTACGCATATTTTTATTTGGTCAAATTTTTTCTTGGCAAAATATTACCAAGTATATTGTCATTAAGGCACTTGGTTTTGACGTGACAACGTCTTATAAATTGGTTTGCCGGGTGACACTTCAAGAAACTGCGTTACGCTCCGCTCACGTTATGCGCTCACAATGAGAGCGAGTGAGAGGCACGCGTCCCGCCTAAGAGCGAGAGAGACAGACATAAAAAGTGAACGGCACGCGTCTTTCATCCTTCTTCCTACTATACGAATGAATATTCACATTAAAATTATTTTACCACTCAAAGTCGTTGTCACGTAAAACTTTCGCCCGTATTTAATCAAATGATTTATCAAACAATCTTCAGACAATGAACGTTTGGTGAAATGATTTGTTAAGACAAAAAATAAGATTTTTTGGGAATTATATAATTAAAAAATGCTTGCTGGCTGGCTGGCGGCTTCATTCAGCAGGATTTCGAGCGGGCGAACGCAAAGCGTTCAAGCGCCGCGCGCTGCTGCGACGACCGACAAAGTCGACGCGAGGTAAGCACATCACATACAGTGGCGTGTGTGTAAAGTTCTCGTCCGCCCCGGATACTTATGGTAGGAAGGTACCTAATAGGTTATGTTAGGTTTTCTTGTGACCCCGCACTCGAAAATAGGAGCCCTGCGAAGCAGGGCTCCGTCAACTTAGCTTATCGAGCAGTTCACATTTTGTCATTGAAGCATTTGACTGAATAGGAAAGGGTGAATTGAAAACTGACGAAACTAAATATTTGACTTATTTTATTTTACGTAAAAACTGTTATTCTAACTGAAATATTTGACTAAATAAAGAATGTTAAAAGTACCACTTGGTAAACAATTTATAATTTAAACGTTCATTTCCCAAACATTAGGTTTGCATTACAATTTTTTGTGGATAGATTTTTGCTAAGTAATAATTTGGCAAATGAAATTATGCGAAAATTTTTTTGGGAAGTAAAAATTTGTCAAATTCTTAACAAATTCCTCCAAACAAGGGAGAACCGTTTCTTACAGGAAATTGTAAAGTAGATTGCATTAATTATGAATCTAGACAATTATTTTGTGATTCACGAATCACGATCTTACACCTACGCTCCTTAAACCATATTCGATGAAAGCATTTCATGCAGTTTTAATCCGGCGCGACTCTTTATTGTGTGTTCAAATTGGTAGAATTTGAAAAATAAGATTTCTGAACCGAATGCTAATAGTTTTCGCAATCGCACTATTTAGATCTAATAATTTGAGCGATGTCGATTAGAAAATGCCACTAATTAGCGAATGGTCAAATAGATCGTATAGAATACTAAGAAGATGTAACTAAGCCCACCCTTATTTTAGCCATTGCCAGCTGGAGTTTCGGAAATCCTTAGTATACCCCTGCGTTGCCCAAGGAACATGCATGCATGCCTTCAGCTTGCGCCGAATAGTTTTTGCTGGGCGTTATCTGTCAGTCAGTCAGTAACACAAGTATTTTATCTGCAGATATTCATGATGATGATAATAAAGTTGTTACTATTATACTGGTAATGAAATGGATCTCAATAATTTTCTATCAAATTCTATTTCTAAATATAGCTGGAATATCTTCGTGACTGAATTTACGTAATTGAGACCCATTACGTTAATATTGGTTGTCATTATTAGTCAGGTTACCACAATATGTTTGCTACATAGTTAATTTGTCAAAAAATAAACATAGGTAACGTTAGAAAAATAAAAAAAAACTAATAAAACATAACATTTCTTTCTAAATTTTTATTCGAGCAATTTTGACTACGTTAAAAAAAGATCAACCAAAAAAAAAGACTTGCCTAATATTCTCACGACCCTTCCACATCCCCTTAGGATTTGTTAGACATATATCACCCAACTTCGCTATGTTTAATCTACGTAATTTAATAGAGGTATTCAAGCTCACGAGTCGTGTAAAATACAATTCCACCAGGACATCATGTCGTTTCGGAGTGTCGTGTCTTGACAGTAAATACCCTAGTGATGTGAGCTGTTCCAGCAATATTTGTTCGACTTGGCAGCATACAAATGATCTGATATTTTTACGATTCGTTGGTATTTACTTGATACGTTTATTGACTTTGGTGGCAGACAAACTAGGGTTTTATGGCAGCATTTTCTATGACAGCGATGAGCGTTGCGGCGATTAGCGGAGCGATAATAGCTACGAAAATACATCTGAAAATATCGCATCCTGAAGGTAAGGGGTAGTATCTACTGATATTATTGACAACTTTTGTGGTTTCAACTGCTTGCAACTCTCCAAAAACTCACCAAGTTTTGTTTCTGTTGTGACTACGCCAAGTTGAAACAAATCGGTAACAATTTGAGAAATAATCAAGTCAACAGCTGTTGTCCACCAGTACCTTTTGTTCTCAACAAAGTAAAAAATCATTTATTCATCTAGGTCACAAGGTGACGCTTATGAACGTCAAATTTTCAAAGTAAATTACTTAATGCTTCTACATTTACATTTACTGCCTCGTTCGTAAAGCAATAGGTAGAACCACGAGAAAGAACGGGCAATAAAACTCGTGGCCACTCTTTTTAATCGCCAGTGTTATGGTACTGGCGATTAAATATGCTGCATAATGCATGGAGCTGCAACAAGTCTAAATGACGATAATCTTAAACTGATTCCAACTTATGCTTGCAAACAGCGTATCCGCGTAGCGATCATGATTATTACCAGCAAGCATGTTCTTTAGAATTTACCACCGAAAACGGAAACAAATCCGATTTTATATTGCTAATTACACTTACTCCAGTTTCGAAAATGATGATAACGCAAAAGTTGGCTATTTTTGTATGTTTTTGTTCTACCAAGATGGTGAATATGAGCAGTAACGAGTGTGATTATTCTTAATCTAAGATCCGTAGAAGAGTGACTTTCACCGATCTGTTTATTGGATGAAAAGTATTTTATATCAAATTTTGCATGTTAAAAAATATATCGCGATTGGGATGGTAAAAAAAATCCGGTCCAGGTTAAAAAAAATTGCCAACTGCTTTTCCTGACAGGTTTTTCTGTTCGCAGTGGAGTAGCGGTCATTTTAATATAATATTTGTCTATTCAAATAATTGATAAATATAACTAGTGTCAACTTAACAGTCGAAGAATTTATACTTGGCAACCCTACCAAATACGCCAGGAAAAATTGACAACCCTATGTAAACATACCTTTTAGGGTTCATACATTCGGTTAGTACAAAATTTATTTATTAAACGCGTATATGCACTGTTAAATGAAAACCCAAATACATTTTTTTTTCTAGTTTTCCTAGTCTGGACCGGATTTTTTTTGCTAACCAATTCAAGATATATATTTTGACATGCAAAATTTGATATAAAATACTTTTCAGCCAATAACCAGATCGGTGAAGGTCGCTCTTCTACGGATCTCGGACTATCTGTATTATTTTCATAAAAGTATAAAACTGCTTATTGTCGAAGCGTGTCGGCGAGATCCTCAATCGCATTCGTTATCTTAAATTGTCAAAGGCAATCGTTGCTTCACTAGCTCGATACTGCTACACCAGGTCACAGAATAAACAGTACTTACGTACAGAAACACCACTTCTCAAACCAATTCATTGAAATTGCGACTCTTGCTACTAAGCAACAAAGTGCAATTCAGCTCGCATAAGCACTCAGTGCCTAATGCGATATTCACCTAATCGTTCCCACTCTTTTCTAACATATAACGCTGTCGCTGTCTGGCGCGGAGTGACGCGCTAGCTGTCGCGCTAGGGTTGTCGACTTGCCACTGCTACTATAATATTTATTCATCGTCTATCTACCTACTTCACCACGTACCTAATAATAAATAATCATCCTATAAGTATCCTATCCAACTATTTGAGCTCGGAGAACAAAAACCACAAAAAATCTGGTCGTTTACATTTTCACTATACTAATTCTTAGTTATTTCCTAAACGTGTGGACCGATTTACATGATTCAAACAGATGAAATGGTTTTTGAACTAAATCTTTAATTTGACACCATAATCGTTGGGATATCTCAACAAACAAAAAATCTAATTTTCAAGTTGCTCTCGTAAAATAAATAAAATCAAATTTTCAAGTTGACAGCCCTTGCGCGACGCGTCGGGCGCGGGCTTGGAAGCCGCGCGAAAGTGTACGTTGTCATAAGCAGCTGATGTTTATTTGCCTGTCTTTTACTCCAGTTAGTACTCTACCTTGGGTTAAAAATAAGTAGTTAGATTTCATTTCACTACTGATGTTGTCGGTAAAAAATCAATTAAAACTGTAAACGGATGAAATTTGCTCCAGTTGCCCAAAAATTATGAACTCGTCCTAGGATACCTGATGCATAATCATAAAAAAAAAAATCATTCGCAAAGAAAAAGAAAATCGCTTTGGCTTTCAGCGACTTTTTATGTTGCCTGTGCCTACGTTCGAAGGAAAATATATATACATGTTTACATTTATACTATTTAACTATATTTGTATTTTAAGTTTTATTTTTAAACAGTTACTGTTAACTGAGTTAACTGTGCGGACTGCAAATAAGTAAATGAGTATTCAAGCCATAAATACTAATTTAGGTCTGTTTAAGCTTAGATTTTAGGCGACCTTGATTTATTTTTATATTACGTCAGTAGCTACATAAAATAATACAAAACACACGTGAAATAACATAATTTAATTATAAGACTGTTTTGCTAAGATAAATAATAGTTAAGGTTTAAAGAGAGTAGATATTTAGGTATTACAAATGTGTAATATATTCATAATGTTAAAAAAAGAATAATGTTTACAATGTGTAACAATAAGTAACTCTTTGTTGCTCATATTATCCTGATACTAAATATATCTATGAATGTAATTACCTATACTTGTTAATAACAACGTACACCTACACCATGTATAAAACAACGCAACGTAGATAATAGGGAAGTTTCCTGCAAGTGAAATAAATTATACAAGTATTTTTATCTAGTTAAATATGTCTAAATAATGGTAGTTTCATTCATCAATTAATGTTAAAACTTTATTTAACATTTTTATCGACAATTTATTGATATTATGTATTCTATTTGACAGCAAACAACTATGACGTCACTAGGTCTTATTTCATACAAAGGCCGTAGCAAAGGTCGTTTTTGACATTTCATTAAAAGTGCTTGATTTGACTAGTTGGAAACAACCCTGTTACTGATCTATACAATAAAACTGCGTCTAAATAAATTTGGACGAGCAAAAATACAATGAAATTTTTTATTAATTGAAACGATTACAAAAAATCGACTTTTAAATTAAAATTTTATTTCCTTATACATAGTTGAACAAAAATTTTGATCATAGTATGGTATGGAGACAACTGTACCGAATTCAAAGGTCTTTGGTAAAAAGCTGTGCTAACTCTAAACTTTTATGATACCCGTGTAACAAACTCATCTCTAGTCTACGCTGACAATATTCGCTACATCCTGAGTTTCCTCTACATCGCATCGCATGCATACTTCATGCAGCGACTAGCGAGCGACATTTTCACAAATGTTCACCATGTTTTATTCATAATCTGACGCTGAACTCTTTTGGCTGAAATAGTGCCTCATAGATTTTTTATGAGCAAATGTTTTAACGTTGGTACTTATAGATTTTCTTTCATCCAGTTGAAATGGTTCTGTTCTAGTTGCATTCTATAATGTCAATATGTGTGTGCGCCTTTTTGAAGTCATGGCCTGTACTTTGAGGTAGTTTATTTGTGCTGTGTATTACAAAGATACGAACATTTTATAGGTAATAAGTTTAAAAACTACTAGAGGACCCGCGCTGCTCCACAGCATATTTTAATATTATAAAAAAAGCTCTTACATATAGGTATGATGAGTACATTGTAGAAGTTTATGTATTTATTAGTTTAGAAAAAAAGGTTTCATTACTACTAACAATTAATTAAGAGAGGGAAAACTCGAAAGAAAATCACTATGCCAATCCGTCTGGCCAGCGTGGCATAGTAGGCCGGAACCTATATAAGGAGAGGTTTAAGTTCTGTATTGGACTGCAAAAGGCTGTTGATGATGAGCAATGAACATTGCTACCAAAACTACCATATATGCCAAAAATACAATTTCTACCAAAACTACTTTTCCTACCGAAAATACTATCCTATCAAAACTACTATTTGTACCAATTTTTCAAAACTACCATTTCTACTAAAACCGCCGGTGCTGTTAAAAGTACCTTTTCTCTGAAAACTGCTATTCTTACCAAAGCTACAATTCTACCATAACCACCACTTGTAATATAATTATATGACAATAATACTATGAACCGCTGTAATATGTTCCACATAAAAAAAAATAAGATGCCCGAAGAAAGTCTGTAGTTTAAAAACACAAAAAAATCCTAACATAAAACGTAATTTACCCGTCTGTAGGGTTGATTTTCCCAACATTAGGCAGAAATTACACTACATTTGGGGGAAATTCCTAGGGTCGCGGGTATACTGACGTCGTTACCGCGACCCCGTCATGAGAGTCGATAGGGGAACACCGCGGTGTTTTAGTGGCTCACCCCCCGAACATCTATGGGGGAGAGCCGAGCCACACACCCCTCTCCACCTACCCCAAACTCGGTACAGAGTTGGCGGAGGAGTCCCTTTGAGGGACAGTCCGTAACTGGATTTCATCGCGATACATAAAAAAAAGAGGGAAAATTCCTCAAGATCAGAGATCAGTTCACCTAACATTAAGGGTTAACTGGTAACATTCGGGGAATATTACCTGCCATCAGCGATAAATCACTACCTATACCAACTTCGGGTATAATTTTACACACCACCACACTCACACCCGTATGAAAGTAAGGCAAGGTTACCTTAAGGAGGCATAACGTTTTTTCCTGGCAGTTACCGCAAGGAACTTATTAGATGCCATAAAAATATTTTTGAATTTAGAACCATCCATGTAGAGAGAAAGCAATGGAATCTTAAGAAATTTATAGGAAAATATTGAAAAATAAGTGAAATGTAAATGTCCACACCTATCTTCCTTCAAACTTACCCAATTTAAATGAGCATAGCATCAAATGAAAGAGCTCTTTTCAGCGCGTGTTTTAGGCCTATAACGAAACGCCTACCTCAATGAGAACCAGATATATAGAAGCAGAAAGTCATTGACTACGGCTACGAAAACGTAAAAAATGTGTGGGAGAAAACTGTTTTTGCATATAACTTGATGAATGTGCAAGTTAGGTAATTTCTAATGCTTGATGACAAATCTATGCAGCGCGAGCTTTCATTTTAAAAAAAAATCATGCGAATCGGTTGGGTAGAACGGGCTGGCCGACTCGTATTATTAAACACAAATTCTTTTAATATATAGATAACCCGACTACAGAAAAAAAGGGGTTCTAAAAGGGATGAAACCAGAAAATAGCTCATCGTGTCAGCCTAGAGACGTCCACTGCTGGACATAGGCCTCCCCCAAGGTTCTCCACACACCTGATTTAAACAAACATCGCAGGTAACTACATGTATTGTACACTAGTTTACAATAGGTGCGACCACGGCTCTAGTTTGACCATTTCTGAAATTATATTTTTTCTGGATTTACATATATCTTAGTGAGCTACTTTCTTGTTTCGTCCTTTTCAGACCCCCTTTTTGCGTAGCCGGGTTATAGTTTTTAAACTTACTATTTTTATTTAATCCGTTTCTGTATCTCGATAGGACATGTAAACTAACCGTGCAATATATACATTTTCACATTTAAAGAATGAAAAATAGGTAACTATGAGCGTCTGAACCGCCGAATTATAAGTACGACCGCGTTTTAAACTTATATTTTGACTCAAGCAGTTAGCAGAGTATAATATTTATACATATTTGTAATGTGCTCACCGGTACCTTTCTTTTGATATCAAACACGTCACACTTTTTTTTTGAGGCTGGGGTTTGAGCTATGAATTCCGTAATAGAAAATTTTGATAAAATTTATATAGCCTATGTCACCCGGGTCATTATTACGAATCTATTGACACCCCATCTATTAAAATCGGTTCAGTAGTTTAGGCGCTACGGTGGAACATACATACATACTTACATACATATACTACCAAAATCATTACCCTTCCTTTTGGCTTCGCCTTAGTCGGGTAAAAAACGGTCTTGTCGATCAGATGACGCAAATTGTTGTGGGATTTGAAACTCTAGTTTCGATGTTAGATGCAACATCATTAATTTATATTCTTTGTGTCCGAGACTTGAATGGAAGTAAAGTTAAGTAATAAATAATACTGTTTTTACTGAGATGCAGAGAAGATAGATGTCTTTATAAACATGTATTTAAATAAAAGTAAGTTCAGCCTTAATGACGTCAGTGCCAGAGCATTTGCTCCGCTGAAGCCACACCGTATTTCATCATCATTATAAATCATATTCATCCAGCCTATATATTTTTAAAGTCACGTTATTGAGCCGTCATACCAGGCTGACATAAATAAGAGGAGGTTAACGAGTTCTGTGAGGTTGTTTATTGAGTGGACAATTATCAGTCCAATTAATATCGATGACCGTCGAATTGATTATACATTTAGCCTTTGAAGGAGCATGTATATTTTTACTTCAATTTTCATATAAATTTTCATTAAAATGTTGAAATTTTTTATATTCCAAACGTTAAGAATTAGAACTTAATATATAAAAGTTTTGAGTTTGAGACTGAACATGTTTTTTAAGTCTATGTAGTCGGTTCTTAACAATAGCTTTGTTTTTAAGTCTATAAATTAACTTCGCCCATTAACCTCGTGATGTTTATGTTGTTCTTTGCAGATTTTTGACTACCCAAACGATCGAGCGAATTTTAACAAAATTTAATTATATTATCATCATCATAATACAGATGACGTTGCTAATTTGTGTTTTTATTCAATACTAGACTGACCGCGACCTCGCCCTCGTGAATTATACAACTAAACTTTCCTCGTGAATCACTAATGGGGAAAACCGTACGAAAATCTGTTCTGTATTTTTTGAGTTTATCGCATTCATACAGACAGACTCCTATTTATAATATGTAAAGAATAGACTAATTAAAAAAGGCAGCGATAGCCTAGTGGAGATACAAAGGCAGTGATAGCCTAGTGGAGATACCAACAGACTGCCATGCAGAGGGTTTCGGGTTCGAATCCTAGGCGCGCACCAATGACTTTTCGGAGTTATGTGCGTATTGAATTATTAATTATCGCTTGCCTCGCGGCCCCTTGCCTCGGACAGCACGTTAAGCCGTCGGTCAAAGTTGTCATGAAGATCTTTGACAGTAGTTATAGGGAGTCAGTACCTATCTCTGAATAAACTGACACTAGTCTATATTTTTGTTATATAACGCTAGGATAACGATAACTATAGGGATAACGCTAGGAGAAAGAAGAAAGAATAAACTAATCCAACGCATCTGGACTCAGAATAGACTTAATAATTATTCTAAGCGGCAAATATGTTACTTGAAATACGAGGGTCAAACTGAAAGTTCTTAGAACTGGCCACTTATAAACAATATAATAAAAAAAATATTCTAAAATTTGAAAATAGAACTCTTTGCCAATATTACTGAGTATATATTTCATTCATTTGTCATTTGTTTTACGATTTGGCGGCAAATTGAAAATTGTCTGTGTCACGTCAACATGAATTTAACACGAGAAAATTTTTGTGCAATGATTTTTTATGACTTTCGATGTCATTTAAGTCAACAAGAAAGTTATGATAGACTACGATTGGCCTTTCACGATGAAGCCCCATCTCGTGCGACTGTTTACAACTGGTTTAATGAGTTTAAACGTGGTCGCACTAATCTCACTGATGATGTACGTGAGGGACGGCCTTCTACGGCGACGACTGAAAATAACATCTGTGTTGTGCGGCGTATGATAGAGACTGACAAAAGAGTGACCTATCAGCAGATTCGGACAAGCTTAGGCATTGGTATGAGTCAAGTGCACAAAATCCTCCACGAACATTTAGCGGTCAGGAAGCTTTGCGCCCGGTGGATACCTCATAATTTGACTAAGGCTCAAAAACTCCATCGTGTGGATTGGTGCCGTAAAATGATTGAAAGATTTAACGGAGGTGACTCAAATGCTGTGTCCGACATACTAACAGGTGAAGAAAGCTGGATTTACTGTTATGATCCTGAAACCAAAAGACAATCTGCTCAGTGGGTGTTTCCTTTCGAGGAGTTGCCAACTAAAGTGAAGTGGCCTCGTTCTTTGGAAGGATAGGTCATTTCGCAACAATTGTGTTAGAGGATCAAAAAACAGTTTCTGCAGAATGGTACACTACCAATTGTTTGCCACTTGTCTTGGAAAAAGTTCGAGAGAAACGACCTCGCAGTAGGATCCTCCTTCACCACGACAACGCCTCGTCGCACACCGCCAAGCGAACGATCGACTATTTGGCGACATCAAACGTTGAATTACTGGGTCACCCGCCGTATAGCCCCGACCTCGCGCCTTGTGATTTTTATTTATTTCCAAAAATTTAAGAAAAACGCGAAAAAAAATTAAAGGAAAGCGGTTTATGAATGCTGAAGAAGCGGTGGCTGCGTATCGCGATGCCATTGAAGAGACCCCTAAGGACGAGTGGGCAAAGTGCTTTTCCCAGTGGTTCCATCGCATGCAGCGGTGTATTGACGTCAATGGACAATATTTTGAAAAGATATAATAAAACTAATAACTGGCTAATGTAATCGGTTTTTGATTTTCTAAGAACTTTCAGTTTGACCCTCGTATTTAATAATTGCAAATTAAATAAATTCTACAAACGCCATGTTTTATCCCTGTATGACATCATAACTTATTCAAACTCAAACTCAAAATCATTTATTCATTTAGGTCACAAAGTGACGCTTATGAACGTCAAAGATTAAAGTTAATTACTAGATGATTCTACATTTACATTTACTGCCACGTTCGCAATGCAATAGGTAGAACCACGAGAAAGAACGGGCAATAAAACTCGTGGCCACTCTTTTTAACTGCCAGTATAATTCTTTTACATGTTATATTTGTAAGGAGCTGCAACTGTTTCACATTGCGAGTTATCTACTATTGCAAAAGTTAATAGTTATTGATATCATACTCAAGCAATAAATTATGTTAATTTAGTATCATTTAGTTTATATTGAATTACTATCCTATTATTGTGTCAACAAATACCTCTTGTTGCTTCTGCTAACTTAGTAGTAAACATATCTTGTGGTGATCTGTCAAACTGTCGGCCGACACATCACTGGTTGCGTTTGTTGGGAAGGAAGCAAATCAAAGATCACTCGCAAATATTAAAAACAAGGATAATACTAAGTTTAAGCACACCTGTTGTCACGATATTATCGCTTATATGTACATAGTTTTAGGCTTTATATATATGTATAGTCCTTAAATTCAAGGGTTTTCAACAAGTGTACTATTTTAATTTCTGCTATTGTGCTCTAAAATCCAAGCTATAGCCTATTCGTTTATATTTTTTTCATAATTTTTCAGAGGAACACCTACGTTGTTAACCTTCGTTTAAAGCGTAGCTACATTCTGGGAATTCCTCTACATAATATGGATTATTAGACTGTGGTAATAGCATGCATACTTGCCACAACAAGCGTGCTACATTTTACTCATATTTTACGCATAACCTGAAAATGCACTCTTTGGGCTGTATATAAAATTACTCTCATGGATTCTTAATATGGAAGTTTATTTTTGCAAACAACCTTAATAATTGCCCTACTAATTTTGAAGATTTTTATGTCCGTGTCAAGAATAACTTACTATATTGTATCGAAATAGTAGTTCTTTTCAATAAATCTGTACGAAATAAGTAGATAATATTAAAGCACTGTTAAGGGCGAGTTTCATCATTGTCTGATAAATTCTGGTTAAATAAGATACTTATTTTTCTAAGGCATGTATTTAATGCGGCGACTAACTAAAGCGAATACAAGTTTCAAAAATAATTAGGGTGGGTACCATATATAATGGGTTGGCAGCTAATAAGGAGTATCGTAATAAGTAAAATTTAGCATATCTATATGTCAGTAATAAGCTTCGTTTTAATTTAAACTAGCAGCATTTTTTTGGGACCCGAATTAGTAATCTAAGCGGAAACTTGATAATGAATAAAAAATAGAAAATGGACATTCATAAATAATACAAATTTCTTTTTATTTTGTCTTAAATTAAGTGTTTCGTATAAGTAAATAAGACGGTTCAGTGTTTTAAGCCAAGTTGACGGAGCCCTCCTATTTTTGGGTACAGGGTCACAAGAAAACCTAACATAACCTACCTACTAACATTATTAGTCGCCAAGTCATTATTTATAGCTCCTCGGCTATTATTTCAATTGACTTGTAGTTTATTTGCTATCTAAACGCAGCTGCTAGTTTTAAGTTTTTATAACACCCTTAGTTTTGAATCTTATCTATACTAATCTATACTAATATAATAAAGCGGAAGAGTTTGTTTGTTTGTTTGTTTGTTTGAACGCGCTAATCTCAGGAACTACCGGTCGGATCTGAAAAATTCTTTTTGTATACGATAGCCCAGTTATTCCGGAAGGCTATAGGCTATATAACATAACGCTTCGACCCTTTGGGGCCGGGCAAAAGGCTAAAAAGGCTAAAACATAATGTCGGCAAATCTCAGGAACTAGCAGTCGGATTTTAAAAATTGTTATTGCCTATGATAGCCCAATTATTCCGAAAGGCTATAGGCTATATAAAATTACGCCACTACTTTTAGGGGCCAGACAAAAATAAAAAAATGGTCAAACGAGAAGGGGGAGGGTTGGGTCAAAGGCAAAAAAAGGCTGAACGAATAGGATACAATCGACATGGGAATCATTTTCGAGATTTTCGGGACGCCGCTGATTAATAATATGAAATTTATTTTGTGATCCAAGATGGCGGACGGGAAATCAAAGATGGCGGATGAGAAAATTTTAAATATCAATATGGGCATAGCCTTCGATATTTTAAAGGGTGGAGAATCGAAATACAACATCTATTTCGTGATCAAAGATGGCGGATGGGCAATCAAAGATTGTGGATGGGAAAATTAAAAAAAATCAATATTGGTATCGTCTCCGATGTTTAAAGGGATGGGGAATCCAAATGCAACATCTATTTCGTGATTCAAGATGGCGGATGTGAAATCAAAAATGGTGGATGGGAAACATTAAAAAAATCAAAATGGGTATCATCTCTAATGATTTAAGGGATGGTGAATCCCAATACAACATCTATTTCGTGATCAAAGATGGCGGATAGGAAATCAAAGATGGCGGACGGGAATTTTTTTTAAAGTCGATATGGCTATCGTCTCCGATATTGTAAGGAATGGAGAATTCAAAACCACCATCTATTTTGTGATCAAAGATGGCGGATGGGATTTTTTGTAAAAATCAATATGGGTATCAACTCCAATATTTAAAGGAATGGGGAATACAAATCCAACATCTAAATCGTGATCAAAGATGGCGGATGAGAAATCAAAGATGGCGGATGGGAAAGTTTTAAAAAATCAATATGGTTATCGTCTCCGATGTTTTAAGGGATGGCGAATCTAAATACAACATCTATTTCGTGATCAAAGATGGCGGATAGGAAATCAAAGATGGTGGACGGGGTTTTTTTTTAAAGTCGATATGGGTATCGTCTCCGATATTTTAAGCAATGGGAAATTCAAAAACACGATCTTTTTCATGATCAAAGATGGCGGATGCGATTTTTTTTTAGAAATCAATATGGGTATCGTCTCCGATGTTTGAAGGGATGGGGAATCCAAATACAACATCTATTTCGTGATTCAAGATGGCGGATGGGAAAAAATTTAAAAATCAATATGGGTATCGTCTCTGATGATTTAAGGGATGGTGAATCCAAATAAAACATCTATTTCGTGATCAAAGATGGCGGATAGGAAATTAAAGATGGCGGATTGGATTTTTTTTAAAGTCGATATGGGTATCGCCTCCGATATTTTAAGGAATGGGCATTTCAATATTATATAAAAATCTATGTTTGATTTGCATCATTTATAGACCCTGAAATGATAAGAGATTAAGCGCTAAGTCAGTGGTATCTTTAGAAAAGGGGCTTGGAAAAAAGGGAATTCAATAAAAACTCTTAAAAAGGCGATACGGAGTTCGCTGGGTTAGCTAGTTTAATGTAATAGTCGCGAAAATATTTAATCGCTAGCAACTTATTTTATTAGTTGCAAACATTTAGTCATCTCTTAAGTTATTAGTCACTCGGAAAATAATAAGCTTTTTTCTAAATACGTACCATTTTTAACCAGAATTTATAACCAAAATTTTATTATAAGTTGATTTTATCTGTTTATTCCAAATTAATTGACAGATAAAATCATTACAAACGTCATGATGTTCAAATTATCTGAAACATGATGCCTATCCAGGGAGACAAAACTGGGTCTAAAGTATACGTGTCAGAAGTTATGATAAGCTCTTAAAATTATTCAGAGGTAGTCGTCATGCATGATCGTGATTAAAATATATTTTTAAATTCATTTTATTGAGTCGTCGCACCAGGCAATCATAACTCGCAGGATGTTAATGAGTTCAGTGAGGTTCAAATGAATTTTCAACGATTATTATAATTGAATATTTATCTTGTTTACTTTTAAAACGGAATGCATACTAATAAAATTAAAGGCAACCAAGATCAGAAAGGGAGTAGAGAGTGCTGCTGTACATAATGACTTACATATTATATTGATTAGGTTATTAACCATAAAACACAGAAATGAAGTTACTAGGCTTTCAATGGACAAATCTAGTACGGAATCCTTCAGGGGCGAGTCCGACTCGTACTTGATTTAACTATTGGCTTCAGCCTTCAAAATAACAACCCACCTCCGTGTATGAGCATACTGCTAGTACAAATATGTTCCCAAGGTATGCTGCTCGCATTAAAAACTATTTTATTTTCATAAGAGCATTTTGCAGTCCACTGCTGGACCTTTCCTGGCCTTTCCTGCGTTGCGATAGCGTTGTGACTATTGTGAGCCGATATGAAGATTTATCCTGCTATACCACGCTGGCCAGACGGTTTGGTATATGGCGATGTCGAGTTTTCTTATCCTACTAATATTATAAATGCGAAAGTTTGTGAAGATGTATGTATGGATGTTTGTTACTCTTTCACGCAAAAACTACTGAACGGATTTGCATGAAACTTTACAATAATATAGTTTATACATCAGAATAACACATAGGCTACAATTTATAAAGATTTTGTGTAATGTTGCCATAATATAAGGAAAATTATCAATTAAGTCAGTAAAAATCCTGAGCTCTGAAAACTATCTTCGCGTGCGTTGCCTAAACCGTTGAAGTTACATGAAGATAATGTACGATGATATTGTTTATCTTAAAAAGTTCTAAATAAAAGTCCGCGGCAGTATATACCTACCTTTTATGTAAAAGCCAATATACACTAAAAAGTGGTCCGTAAAAATAATTAAATTTGATACTTTTTTACAATGCTCATTCTAGAGTAGTTATCAATCTGTTTTCAAAATTAATAAATTTATTGTCTTCAGTATTTAATGTAGATAAACGTTGTCTTTTACAGTAAGTAGTTTGGGTGAATAGTTTAAAAGTTATCACGATATAATTGACCTATGCGCAGCGTTATTAAAAGCGCTTACTATGAGTTGGCGCGCTTAAGCGGAGGGGGCGGTCTGATCTGATTATGTACTTTGTGGTAATGTTTTCACTTTTTATTTTTGCTGCTATTCTCTTCAGTATGTATATAAGCTCTTCAATAAATTTAATAATATACTTACATACTAATCTTTACCTGAAGTTTGACGACTCATCATTGTATAGCCCTGGTCCCAATTTATTTGGGATCGGCGCAGTATGTCCTTCGCTTCAATACTTCTCTGTCACCAGTCATCCGATCGTTTACCCCTTTCTTTTTCATATCCATCCTTACAGTCCATCCATCTTTTCCTTGGCCGTCCTCTCCCTTTTCGTCCTTCTACATGCATATTCATCACTGTTTTAACTACATACATATCATCTCTCCGCATAACATGTCCATACCAGGCCAGTCGACTCCCTTTTACCTTTTCATCAATGGGCGCCACTTTCATATTACCTACCTCTAACGTAATCATTCATTAATTTTAAGTATTATCTGTGTATATGTATGCTACACGGCTAATGTGCAGATCCGTTTGTGATGAAATTTGATATGGATAGTCTGAAACCTGGGGAAGTACAAAGGCTACTCTTTATTAAAATTTCATGCGGGCGAAGCCGCGGGCGAAAGCTAGTTCTTTATAAAGGTACTATTTGCTTCATCTATTTTCCTTAGTCGCGTTTTACGACATCTACGGAATGGGGTAGTGACAGCTTGTGTTCTTAATCCGACAGCACATTGAAAATTAAATAAAGGATTTTAGCCGCAAATGTATTCAATAACTACTTCAAACTCCAAGCTTTATCCCTGTATAGCGACATAATTATGCTAACTTAGTAGCAAAGGTATAGTGGAAATGCGTCAAATGCAGACTTTTCACTGATTCATAATTATTATTCGCAAGCCGGTCCCATAACAGGTACCTAATAGGGTTTCCATGTAGTGAAAGTCTATGGACAAGTCTTAGTACTATACTCATCGGCCAGTGGTAGTTAATGTAAGAAAACTCACTTTCCTCGCCATTGTTTCGTTTTCGGATGGAAAATGCGAGTAACTCAAGTTATTGTGTAAGCTTAGAATTAATTAAGTACATATTTATTATTTAGTTATATCAGCATATAAAATATGCTTTATTATTCATTTCTGAATGAATTGGACGTCACCGTCGATCATGATGTGTTGGTAATAAAATTTTTGTAGATTTCTCAATTTCACCCCTGCTTAAAAAGTAAAACTTTCCAAATACCTTAATGTGTAAGTATATTACATTTATTAACATACCTATTAGCAAGCAATTAATTTTACATTGCAAACCAAAATAAGTACAATAAATATACTAAACATGATACGTCATAATAATTATTATTTTCTGAATTATAAACTCTTTGTTACTCATGTTGTTCTGGTAGCAAATGTATCTCTTTACGTAATTATTTCCAAACAAGGTAATCATGATAATTATGAATCATTGAGAATAATTTAATACCAAGCAGTCAACGCTTTAGGTTGTTCTGCGGCTTTTGTTAAACACGATAATTTAATAAAGAAGCCTACTTAATGTTTCTTACAGGCAATTGTAAAGTAGATTGATTGCATTATTTTGAAACTAGACAATTATTTTGTGGTCGTCGATAACAGCATCTGACATACCGCATATAATTATTAGCTACCTAAACTTTTTACTCAAAAACTCAAGTGGGAATTATCCCCCCAGTTTAAATAACATGTCACCGAGCTTTAACTTTTCCGCTGTGTCTCCGAATGTACTAGATTTTTGTAGCTTGCGGGGTCTGTCATGTAGTTTCAGCTTTTTAATTAGTTCCAAGGCATGTCACTACTGCCATGAATGCGGTGCAGTGCGCAGAAGGCTGTGACCACAGAAATTGAGCTAGATCAATTTCTGGATTTCTCACGTGGATTTACCTACTATTACATATTATACATATTGCAGGATAGTTTTTCCTTTTCTAGCCATATATTGTCTGCTTATTACACAGATTCTTTCTTTTTCTTCAAAAGCTGTTTGAAAAGTCGGAGATAAGAAAAGAGACTGAGAATAGGTTGTGAGCTAATTATTTCAACAAGCCGCATTTATTCTGTTTTTAGCGTCATTATGAATCACCACCAATCAACGTATTTTACATACATACATAGACTCACGCCTGTTTCCCCGAAGGGGTAGGCAGAGGCATATTAAACGCCCACTTTTCGCCAGTGTTTTGATCCCACGTAATAGGTGGCGAGCCTATTGCCGCTTATCGGGATATTTTGTTTGCCAGAGCCTCGTCCGTTGATCGGCAGGTGCACCACTTGCAGGTGAGGTTGGCTTGGGACCCTAAGTTCTTGGTGGGAACCCTATGCACGTATTTTATGTCACGTTTTTGAGATGTTTAATCAGGCCGTCATATACAATAGGAGGTTTATAGTTTTAACTTGCCATTAGTCAACAGCTAAGTTGTTTTTGTTATAGACCAGGGTAGATTTTGAAACTAAATAAAATTATAGTAGGATGAAACCCAGTTCAAAACAGAATACGGCCCTTAGCAGACAACTTTATAGGACCAGACCAATATGAATTTAGGCAGAACAGAGGTACAAGGGAAGCTGTATTAGCATTAAGACTTATTATCGATAGACGTATAGATTTGGGCCTGAACACACATGTAGCTTTCATAGCTGTGGAAAAAGCATTTGATAGAGTGAATTGGCTGAAGATGATGGAAATTTTAAAAGAAGCAGGATTAGACAAAAGGGATAGGAAAATAATATACGAATAATATAGACAACAAGAAATGATAATAGAAGTCGGGAATGAAAAGTAAGTGCATAAGTTCAGCAGGGAGTGAGACAAGGATGTACACTATCACCTCTAATCTTCAACATCTTTATCGAGAGCGCTATTCGTAAAGTGTCAAACAGCGGCAAAGGAGGAGTTAAGTTCAACGGGTATAATACCGTAATGTGGGTATATTTGGAATCCGTGGGGCTAATTAAAACTTAGAAAACAAAATATTTGGTAGCTTATAATACATTTTCTACTGGCAATATTATATATTTTTATCGTCTGGCAAAACTCACACTAAAGTAGTAGTACGAGGCAAAACATAGAGGTTAGAAAGACGCCGGGTGTGCCACAAAACGATTTTTAAAAAAAGTTACATAATTGTGCTTATTTATATGTGGTCTATTTTTGCTTGGTTCCGCGAAGACCTTTGAGGTAAGTTGAATTAAAGATTTGTCATGAATCATGTGTTTCCTTGTGATTTCAATGGTTCCCACCAGTTTTTTCTAACTAGGTTAGATCGCCATATTTGCTTTGTTTCTTCAAATGGGGCTTTTAGAAACCGTTTTGAGGCTATTTTACAGAATTCTAAATAGCCCCTTCAGTGCCTAGTGATTTTTGCTAAGGTTATTATGTGATGTGTCAAATAGCCCCAAAATGTAACATTCGACTATTTATGGGTAAGCTCTACTTTTTTGTTTCAGTTGTATTACCATGGTGCGTACATATAGCAGAAAGTATACAAATACTAGAAATGGGAAGTCATATTTACCATATCAGAATTACCACATGGAACAGCTACAGGAAGCAATTAACAATATAAAAAAAGACAGAATGACTCTTACGGATGCAGCAAATACTTATGGTATACCACAGAGAACCTCAAGCAGAAAGACCAGAAATATAAACTGCACTCAGGAGAAGGCTGGTCATCCGACACTGTTTACACCCGATGAAGAGAAAATATTCATAAAATTTATTTTATTGTTAGCGACATGGGGATTCTCTTTTGATTCCGCTGATCTGCGTGTTTTTGCCCAGAAATACTTTAATAAAATGGGTTTTGTTATTTACGGTTCAATTAGTATGTTCTACCGTACAGGTAATTTTAAACGGCTACCATTGTTAGTGTCTGATTTTCAAGTTACATATTGTTTGATTAAAAACTTCCTTTACCTAAGTAGCTAAATAAATATACTATAAAGTATATAAATTGTTTTATATTTAGTTAGTACTTCCCCTTTAATTGTTCCAAATATACCCTACATTCTGCACTAATAGTTTTAACGAATGACCATACTAATGCCAAATAGCCCCAAAAATACTGGCTCCATATTTTGAAGAATTTTTTGACATTAAGGTAAGTCTATTTTTTTTACGTAGAAGGACAAAAACACTCCTAATGTAACGGCCTTTTACTATTTTATTGTTCCGAATATCGCAGAGCTTGCTCATATTAAAACAAAGTTCAAAACTTTGAAAACAATAAATGATGCATAACAATTTTCAAATTGCCCCAAAGTTGCGATAATTGGAACAGCACTATTGAAAGAGCATATCTTTTGAATTTAAAATAATGTGCCGTTGATATTACCAATCAGAATTGTTAACGGTAGGATCTGTGCTAAGCAATTAGTAAGACACGGATATCATAACACACTTAGTCACAATGACACTTTTACGTTAAATTGTGTACCAAATAGCCCCACTTTTACTCAATTTATTCGTTTTGCAGATGACATAGCAGCAATATCAGATAGCCCAGATAATTAAGAAAAGTTACTTGTAGAAATGGACACAATATTTAGCAAACTTGGTCTTAAAATAAATAGGTACTAGCAAGTCAAAACGTTTGACAAAATAGACACATTAAATTTTACAAATCAATACATCGTTTCACCTCTTTTCATACTTGGGTTCACACCGCCAACTAACACCCAAGTATGAAAAGAGGTGAAACGATGTCGTCCGCTTCGCCCGCTACGTCCGTCAGTTGGCGGTGTGGCCTGCGCTTTAGAATGATTGGAGCTTAGATATTGAAAATTAGATTTTAGGTAGGCGGGGGCAGTTGGTAAATGAAGCAGAGAGATGAGCGTTGTGAGAGCACGCACACTACGGCGCTGACGAATGTTCAACCAGTGTAGATCGGAACGGAAAGTAGACACATGGTCATACTGACAAAGATTATAAATAAATAAATCGAATGCAGTTATTAAGAAGACGGTCAAGTTTGTCAAGAAGGTCTGCATTCAGGTCAAAATAACAAACATCACCATAATCGATGACCGGGAATATCAAATTTTGCACAAGCGTTATCTTTGTCTTGACAGGCAAAAAATGTTTTAGGCGGCAAAGAGACCGCAGGGTCCCAGTCACACGTTTGCTCACGCTAGTGATCTGAGTTCGCCAACTTAAGTTAAGTAATAGGCGGCAAACGAGCAGACTGATTGATGGTAAGCAATTACCGCCGCCCATGGACACAAGCAACACCACCAGTTGTCACAAGTGCGTTGCCACCCCTTGGGATTGGGAAAAGGGATAGGATGAGGAGTGGGATGAGGGAGAAGGAATAGGGGATAGGGCCTACGGCATTCACACTTCCCGAACGAAACGCAACAGTTTAAGTACTGTTACTTTACGTCGATTTTCTGTGAGAGGGTAGTACTTCCCTGGTCGAGCCGGCCCCATTAATGTTGAAATCAGCAAGGCTCTACTACCTGTTAAAACTACCGTTTTATAACGTATCTGCACATCTATTAGTTAATTCATTGGTTTTAAATGCTTAGTTTATGTATGTATGTTTAAGTGATTTGAATGAAGGTAGAGGAAGCGCGTGAGGTTTCTAAGTATAAAAGCAAGTGAAGTTACGCTGTTTCTGAAAAGGCGTGAGTATAATATATGTAGGTATGTACTGAAAAAAGCAAGTGATTCTATTATTCATGAATGATTCTTATTTGTGATCTCCGATATTTAATTATCGTCCATAGACATTTATTACTAATTGCAAGGTAGTTTACTTCTAGGGCTCTCCGCTCTAGGGTGGAGATATATTGACGACTTTGGGACCTGCGAGACGCAAGTTCTTCATCACAGAAATTAACTATGTTCTTCATAATAATATTTGTCTCTTGTCTGTTTTATTTTAATACTAGAGGACGCCAGCAGCTACTCTTGCATTTTTTTTTTAGATTTACCCGTTTTGGCCGATCCCGTGGGAATTTCGGTAAATCCCTTCTTAGTGCACCCCTACGGTCCCCAGATACATACATGCCAAATTTCAGCTTCCTGTGCCCTATAGTTTCGGCTGTAGCGTGTCTGTCAGTCAGTAAGTAACGCAAGGATTTTATATATTAAGATAGCTAACATAGGTGATGAAGGAAAGAACTTTGTATCTTTAGTACTCCGAGAATAAATAATCGACCCTTATTAGACTTGTAAATAACTAGTTTCAATAGTAGTTCATTAATGTTAGTGCTATCGACAATCGAATTCATTTCTAAGTAACAAAGCAATATTTGAGCGTATTCCTTTGACACAATAAGACCAAATAGTTTAATTTCCTCCGTTACTTCCTGTTACAAGATGTCAACTGTAGCTATCGTATTTATTTTATCTTTCCTTTCTTGAACGACATCAGGAAGTGATCTTATTCTCTCATCTATCACTTTCTTTTATTATTAGAAGTCCACTTTCAACGATTAGGTCGGGTTACTTCATTACTTTTAACTTTGTGAAATGTTTTTGTAAGTTTTATGATCTTACATATAGATAAAGAAGTCAATGATGATTTACTATTATTTCTCTTAGGATACAAATAAATAATCTGTATCTATAAAACAGAACTAACATCTGTATATTATATAAAACCCTAGCGTTACTAACTGACTGACAAACAAGCCACAACCACATATAAAGTACAATCAAACAAGTCGGCGGTGGACCAGTTTGAAAAAAAATCGCTTGGCTCAGTCATAGAGTCGAGGCACACTAGAAACTGGTTTTGTATACGAGTATCAATGTGTGTTTAAAGTAGCACTGGAAACGACGATGTCTTGCTAAGCGATTCTCGTCCTTATGTTGGTCTAGCGGGAAGTTGTTCGACTGTGCATTGGGCGCAAAAAAAATATTGCAGGCGCAAAAAAATTTTTGTCTCACGAGAATTCTTATATCAATAGCCTAACCTAAGCAATCAGCCAGTCAGTTTATAAAAAGTTGTATTAGACTCTTGGCTGTAAAGCATTTAGGCGATTAGGCCGCTAGTTGAACAACGCCGTTAAATAAAAAGGCTAGGCTATTAATTGGCTGTATATACATAGAATTACCATTAACAATTTTCACATTGTATCCTTGTTATTGTCCGTCATTATAACTATATTGTTACAGAGCCTATGTCACATAACCAAATACTCCTGACTGCTTCTGATACCCTAGTATTAAATGTATCTCCTTACGAATAGAATAGGGTACGAAATCGAATTGTTGGCATTTCTCTACACTACTAATGGTTCTTAGAAGCTTTGTAATAGGATATCAGCTGTTAAATTCGATATAATTTTGTTAGACAGGCTTTTAAATGGCGTTTAGATAGAACAGAAGCGTGCCGGAAACCATACCTATTATATTACATAATTTATCTAACTTACAGCAGCCTTGTTGTACCTTGAACAGTTCAAGATAGATATGGAGCTCATAGTATTGTTTAAGGCGCATATTATATTATCAACGTAAGGTTGATAATTTAATATATCAATTTATGGATTAGCATCACCATTGTCGGCCATGTAGGAAATACGGATTGCTGCATACAATACAATGATATTTTTCTATATTTCATACAGTATACCACCTTTTTTGATGGCACTTCTAAGCTCTAGGTAGAGAGGTATAGTACATTCGTTACTACTTGATTATGCAGTTTAACACAACCTGCATATTATACAAGCCTACATAAAATTATATAATTCATAACAGTCGTGGCACAGATCGTAGCACTGTCACGTGTATTTACATTCATATAACTCTATGTAACTCCTGTAGCCCTAGTTGTAAACGTATCTCTTGCCATAGGTAATCCCGTATGAGCAACGTACTCAGCTCATCAATTTACCAGATGGATGCTGTACGGATGTTGCATACAAAGTTTGAATTTATTGATACCATGATATTTTTATTGCTCGTTTTGATAAAATATTATTATATTATTGTATTTTAACGTTTAATTTATTAAAGAATCTGCCCACGATCTAGGTCGGCGAAATGGTACAAGAAAAGTAGGCGTTTTTATTTTGTCATAACGACAAGTTGTCGTCTGTTCGAGTCCGTTCCCACTAGACGGTCTGGCTGTTTTCCCGGCTCGTCTTAAGGTCTTAAGAGACAGTCGTGGCAAAGGCAATGCCTACTAGTATTAAATATTTAGCTGTGGGCGGACCGAGAAAGCAGCCGGTTTGTCATACGTGGGAAGTGGCTGTTGATATAGGCGGCTGTCTAACAGAATTTAGTTACGAAAAGATTGTATTAATACAATTAAATATAAATCAAATTCTTTTTATACCTATTATGTAATAATAATTACTAAACATAGTAAAAAGAAAATGGTAATATTATTCGATATAAACAGGTTTCAATTCTTATAAGATCGTAGGAAACAAGGCTAGACAGTACGAACACGACCAGCCAATTAAATGATAAGGCTTCCCTCCCACTAGACTCGTTTCAGTTATAATAAACTGAAGTCCATTATTGTAGAATTGAAAACCGCAAATTGACGGTTTAAATACAACAATAATAGTAGGCAGCAATTAGTGATCAATGTTAGATGCTAGCAACTCTGCGGTATTATGTTATCCTGGTAGCAATTCACCAACTAACATATATATTTGATAGTCCTTTACGACTTAGTTGGTTAGTGAACAGTTTCCAAGCAATACTACTCTTTGAATAACCCTTTGTGTTTCAGATATCATAAAACCTCTTCATACTAAAATACAGATCAGTTTCTCAATGTAACTCAGTTTCACGTACATCAAAGGCATATAAGCAAGAACACTTCAAAGCTGATTCATTATTAGTTTAGCCTGACCTATTATTTATCTAATTACGGAGTAGGCCGGCAACTAATCTCCTTAGAGCCTTGTCCTATGTTCTGATAAGGGGCTTTTAACCCTCAAATTGCGTTAAGAGACAGGCATTCCGTAAACTTTGAAACTAATAGTGTGGTGTAGCACCTAAAGTAAAATAATTATATTATTAAATTACATAGAAATTACTAACATACCTAAGCAAATTACGTAGGATTTGTTTAATAAAGATTATTTTTAATAATTAATAAATTTGATAAAATTATATCCAAAATGAAATAAATTGGTAAACATAACCACAAACGTCGCTAATTTAATTGATTCGTATGAAACCACAGGGTTATACCTAATATGTTGAGTGGTTCGATAAATTAATTAATATATATTCCTTCTTGAGTAATAATCGAATTTTGCTCCCCCTATAATGTTAATTGCTTTATTGAGTTTATCCATATTAATTAGGTGCGAAATAATATATATTTTCATGTTGGTCCCGGGTTTGAAGCGAAACTTTTCGAAGTTATGCGCGTATTAAATTGTTAAATAGCGCTTGCTTAACGGTGAAGGAAAACATTGTGAGGAAACCTGCATGTCTGATAGTTTTCCATAATGTTCTCGAAAGACATGTGAAGTCTGCCAATCTACATGTGGCCAGCGTGGCTTTACGCTCCTCATTGTGAGAAGAGTCCCGTGCCCAGCTGTGGGACAGGGCCGATGATGATGACTTAGACCAACTCAGGCTATACAACAAACATCAATAGACAAGGCAAGCATAGCGTTTTACGCCCAGATACACCGGTGTCTTGAGGAGGAGTGACTGGATTGCGAAGACAGAAGATCTGGTCTTGTAGCATGCCCACGAGTCATACGTCCAGCAGTGGACTGAAATAGGCTGATGAGATTGAAATGCATAAAATGAACGGATAACATTTTTATATTCGAAATACATAATTATGTATGAGATGTGGAAGGGGCGGGCCGTATCTTGGATTACGTTATTAAATTAACAAAACGAGCATTGTGAAATTTTCTGTTAATGATGTACTAGGAGAGCAGAACAATAAAGGCATGTCGATGTTTCTGAGAAAACAATACGAGTCACCACATTCCCGTCAGCCCGAGGCGACGAGAACGGCAAGCTTTGAACTTCAGAGTTCAGAGTTTTAAGTAGGGTGGGGTATAAAAATATGAATTCATTGTGAACTTTCAAAAAGCGCTCGGCGTTAATCCGGACATACATACATTTACATGTTATTTTTTGTAAGTGATTTTATTCGTAGCCATTTTTTTCTGTTTAGTGTATGTGTTCCTTACAATACATGCTCTACTCATATGAACGAATGACACTTCCTTTTCGTCAGCTAGGACACATGCGATTTCGGAAGAAAGTAAAATGTATCGGTATAAATGTGAGTAGTATGATATTTTGTACCAAACGTCTATTCTATTTCACAGTCAATATTTTTTCGTAAATAGAGTTTAACAGTAAAATGTTTGTAACACGATGCTACAACATAGTCAGTGGCTCCCAAAGTTATATGAGCTCCGACCCATCAAAGAAACATTCCAATATAGAGACCCACCAAAATTAGTGAAATACTCATATTATTATTTGTGCCCGCTGATTGAAGTCCCCTACTATACAGGAATGTCGCCTAAGGTGGGAGTAGGCTTTATAAAAAAGAATACGCATGTACTCAATTTCGTGCAAATTCAGATGAATTTATCCACTTATGTTACAGAGTTAAACACTACAAGTTAAGGCCAACATTTTAAGCAGTTGTAGCTGTATTATTGTTAAATAAATACGGCATTTGCAAGTTAGAACTGAAAGTCTTCGTGCGGAATAAATGCTAAGGATGTTTATTTTGTACTGCTTCCAGAGCAAATTCTGAACTCTTCTATCTTGTAAATTAATGAATAAATATTAGTGAAATTTAGTATTGCGTATAAACAAGATGCTAATTTGTAAAATTGTTTATCGAACTTGTAACTGAAAAGGCACTACCTCTTTTCATTTTATATTAAAATCACTCCTTCGGCTTTTAAACTCTTTTTTTAATGTTCGTAATATTTACATAAAGAACCTTCTGAAACACAAGGATTGAAATTAAAAATTACTCCAATACATTAAACTATTCAAGCACAATTTGCTTTATTTGATCAGGTTAAATTGATGTTAATTCTATAATACTCGATATTCTTGTTTGTCGAAATATTACTCTGAATTTTACTCTTAATGACGTAGATCTCGTTATAACGTTCAACAATCAATGTGATTCCTGTTACTCGTTAGTTTTCCCGGTATGAGAGAGGTAGGGTATTTTATTCAAATTCAAATAACTTTATTACAAAAATAAGAACATAAAATAGGTATTGTGATATAATAATATCAAAAACATTTTCCATTACCCACCTCTCGGCATGCAATACATCAAAATTACAAATCATACAGGCTCTTTAGGCATCATTAAATTGTCCACGTATATAGATATAAAAATGACATTATAATTGTGATTAAATAATATAAAATGATTCATTTCATGTCAGTTTTAAACAAATTACATAGAATTTCACAATAATTTGAAGTAAATTAAGATTAAAACAAATAATAGGTTAATATGTACAGCCTACTTAACGTTAGTCTTTATCGCTTAGAAATTCGTTCGTTTATGCCAGAGCGTTTGAAACAAAAGATGAGATATCACAACAATGCACTTTTCTATGATCATTGTTGCATTGCTGATATATCGTAGATGTAGAGTGCCCCAGAAACTATTTTTGTGGTCAAACTATGTAAGACTGTCGAAGGTGGTAGCTATACATGAGCAAAAATACGAATGTGAATATGTGGAACCCAATCAACAATGCTGTGACAAACAGCCAAAGACAATCTGTAGGTATTTAAACCACGCCCTCAAACTTGCTTGACATTATGAGAAATTCCTAAGTTATTTTGCGAACATAACAGATCAGGCTGTCATTTACAAACAACAATTCATGAGTTAAATAAACAGTAAATCAAACTTTTGATTAAATTGTATCCAAATCCATATTATTGTCTGAATATTGCGTATCATGTAAGTAGTTTGAATATATTTGGTTCAAATAATATGACTGACGTAGGTATGGATTAGTCGTTAAAACGGCTGCCTAGAAATTTCACACCGAGTGATGTCGGTTCGATCCCATTACATGGGACTTTGTGTGATCCCCAGATTGTTACTTCGAATGTGGGTATTATTTGCGTCCGTTGGCTGACGTAGATTATGTATAACGATAGGAAGTGTTTTTACAGCATGCAAAGTCATCTGTGACTACTATGTAATATTAAAGTGGTTTAAGTGTTCTTCGTAATATTCGATATACACCTTATGTAGCTTTGCCTCTATTTTATTTCTGACATTATATAATTAAGGGATATTTTTAACAGCGTATCAAAAATGTTATGTAACGCACTGAAGTGAGTTACGCAAAAAAACTTTATTATTTCACTAAAATACTGACTTGCACACTAAAATACTATTTGCACACCAAATATGATGATCTTTTTACAAAATATCATTTGATATGAAAAGTTTCGTCCGCTCGGGAAACTTATCCACTCAGAAAACTTAATAGGTTATGTTAGGTTCTCTTGTGACCCTGCTCCCAAAAATAGGAGCCCTGCGAAGCAGGGCTCCGTCAACTTAGCTTAGTGGTGCAATTAGTATTTTTGGTGGAAACCAGAAATAAATTGACTAACAGTTAAATACAACCCTATTTAATTTAGTCTTGAACAAATTTTTGCCTTGTATTTAATTTTTGAGTTACCTATCATATCAAGTATTACCAGGCAACCATAACCCACCAGGAGATGTTGTAATGTTTACATACTCGTAGCTTAGTAACACGTAATCTTACCGAGCCCTCGTTTATATTGACACAGGCCCTTTGAAGCTTTGAGGCACGCCTTAACTAAACAAAACGTTTAATATTAATGATGTTTTGACGTAAGTTCTCTTTTACTCAGTAGGCGGCAATGCGAAAAGGCTGATAATTCCATCTGGCGGAGGAAAATGTAATTAATTTATACTCTTAGATTTTTGGGTGTCCGAATTTTACAGATGGCGACATTGACGATGGCGATCTTCTCGACATTGCGCCCTGATCATGGGTTCAATTCCCATACGAGACAAATGACAGTACTTTACACATAAATTGTTGTAGAATCTTTGATTGTATATTATCTACATCTTTAGTATAATATTATACAGCTAAATAGATGGTTCATTTTGGTTGGACGCTCTAACATCAGTAACAGTCCGATTTGAATAAATCTTTTTGTGTTGTAAAGCCCATTTATGGAGGAAGGCTATTGACTATATAACATTACGCTATGAGCCACGGGCGCGGAGCTGACGCCCTAAATAATGCGGGTGTAACCGCGGGTTCAGCTAGTGGTTACGTCGTAACTTAGAAAATACCGTGAAAGTATCTTACGAACCAGCTGTCAAAAATTGATTAAGAAAGCTCAAGCAACAAAGAAAATTATTATGTTATCAAAGCTGACATGAAAAATGATCATGCGAAAATATTATAAACTTCTTATTAAACAGGAGATAAACTTTAAATTTGCGATGTTCTTATCCTGTTATCGAAGTTCATAATACATTGTCGAAAATAGTGGCTGTTTCGATTACCAATCTAATAATCCTAGGTTACGACCAAACTTAAATCTCAATCTCAATCAGCCTATCGCAGTCCACTGCTGGACATATTTAAACTAAAAAAATAAAATATTGCCGGAGGCCCTATCCCCTATTCCTTCTCCCTTATCCCACTCCTCATCCTATCCCTTTTCCCAACCCCAATGGGCGGCAACGCAATAGTGACTCCTGTGGTGTTGCTTGTGTCCATGGGCGGCGGTAAATGCTTACCATCAGGCGATCCGTCTGCTCGTTTGCCGCCAATTAACATAAAAAAAATGGTTGGCGAATTTATAATTTCTAATGCTTCCATCTTATTGAAAGAGTTGGATCGAAAATGATTAATTTAAAAGGTTATGCTTTTGATTAAAAGGTAATCAATGGCATAAAAAGTTTTGTAGTGGCTTTCAGGTCAAAACTTGATACGATTTAAATTAATTTAAGTTGTTCCAAATCCGTTCTGTCTAATATCAGCGGAAATATTGTGTTTTAAAATTCGTGGTCATTAAAATTACCTCAGGTTACTAGTCCTCTATCTTATCTTATACTAATATATAAAGCTGAAGAGTTTGTTTGTTTGGTTGAACGCGCTAATCTCAGGAACTACTGGTCCGATTTGAAAAATTATTTCATTGTTAGATAGCCCAATTATCGAGGAAGGCTATAGGCTATATAACATCACGCTATGAGTGACGGGAGTGGAGCAGTAGCTTTAAATAACGCGGATGTAACCGCGGGCATATAGAGACAATACAAAAGATTATCTAAATAACTTACCTACTAGGCCAGATTTGGTCTTATATTCTAATATTTAAAAATAGATTTTAAGGATGTTGTTTTTGATTTTGTTTCGACATTTGTTCCAACAAATTTTAGATTCAGAAACGCTTTTAAGTTTTACTTTCTTGAGGCCTGTCTGGGATTGACTTGGCAATTTTCTCTCTTACTTTTTTAGTCAATGTGTAAGAAATTTTACACAGAAAAGGCTAATACGAAGACAGATACGTCTCCCAGTTCAATAACTTTGAGACTTACAAAGAGTCGACATATGGTACGGTACAAAGGTATGTACTCCAATGGTCTTATTTAGGCCACAAAAGATCTTATTTTACATTTTTTTAAGAAAATCACGTAATTACAAAACAATTGCTTCAGTCTTTCACGGCTCTTTAGGTATACAATTATTTTTACCAGGAGCTTATAAACTAATTTATAAGCTCTCGTGAACTGGCCGGACGCTTACCTGTGTAATCCGATTGGAACGCCAAGCGGATTATGAGTCAGACAGCATCGACATTTTAGTTCATTATCTACGAATCCTGGTATTAATCTACAGAAACTGCCTTTTTGTGAAGTTGTTTAAATTGCGGCAGGGAATGGTAGGTGTCCCCCCGTGGGATCTCCACCTTGTCGTAGTGGGGGGGCTCAGTAACCGAGGGTTGCTAAGCGGGATCCCGGGAGGGGACGCTCCACGTGGGCTTGCGTGAGGCCTGCGTAGGATGCGTCCCAAGGTGCGGGTGCGGGGGAAAGTTCTGTCTGTCCCTCGTCGGGTGCGGTCGCGGGAGGAGAGGCGTGTCGGAGTTGCGTTGCCGCGCGCCCTATCTCCCGCGATCAAATGGGGGCGCACCATCGTTGCGTCGCGGTGGTGCCGCAGAGGAAGAGGAGATGCGGTGTTGCGTTGCCGTCCTCCCTATCCTCTGCGGCCGCTGGGTGTTTTGGCGGCGGAGCCTAACACCTTCATCCGCCGCCAAGGAGGTTTCGTTCGGGGCCTGCCTGACCATCTGGCGGGCCAATACCCGTCGGGGGGTAGCGAGGAATGCTTCGGTGAAACCCTACCCGCCGACACATGGGTACATGAGGAGCATGGGTTGGTTTTCAGTTTTAAGTCAGTAAGAGTCTGACAGTGCCCTTCGTCATTCCCCCCAGGGCGAAGGGACGCCATGAGGATTTTACAACCTGACACCAAAAAAAAGGGAATGGTAGGTGTGATGTAGGAATGCCTGATTTGTTAATGTCTGGAAGGTTTCGAATGAATGTTTTTAAAGTCTGTAAAGTTGTAAGGGGTATATCGAAAGGGGTAATGGTGAATCTGAATACTCTTCTGAAAATAAAGAAACTATGAGTTTGTTACAACACGATTATAAAAAAAATATTTCATTTTTAATGTTTTGTCTTACAGAGAACTCATGCTATATTAGGGAAGTTCAGATTAAGAAGATAATTCCAGCAAATCTGGAACTGGGTGGTGCACCGAAATTGCCTTACAGTAAATTAATATATTAGTATGATTTAATAGATCACCAGTGCTCTAATGAAAATTTGAGATTGAAGTTTTAGTTTTATTTTGTAGAAAAAATATTTTCGGACACATGTTGCTATGAATTTTAACTGCAATTAACGTAACTTCTTGTTTTGTTTAAAATAGTAGCACTCTATAACAATAAGTACCTACAGCTTACTCTGTTATTTTAAAGACTCATTTGTTTTAACATGTAACATGACACTACATGTTAGTTGGAAGCTCGCACCAAAGAGAACAGATATTTATATGTATAGAGGCGCATTTCCTATGGGCGCTCTGAAGAAAAACTTTCTGAGACCCTAATTGCCACTTGGTGGCGTGGCAGTCACGCGGTGACAGCTGCCTTTAAGTGAGCAAGAGAGACGAACGTTCTTCGAGTGTATCTTATCTTATCTGCGAGAGCAAGAGAGACGGAGAACGACACCAGCGCCGCCAACGCCGCCAACTACGAACTAAACTGGAGAGTCCTCACTTGGAATCGGCACACGAAATCCTTAAGAAATGCGCTTCTATGTAAATCTGTATTCATTGCTCGCACGTAGTCAAATATTCACGGCTTGACAGATTGTGTTTCACTCTTCTCAGAACGCTCTCCATATTGTTGGTAATTCCTACAAGGCACGGTCTTAATTGAACGGAGTAATTCGATTTGGTTTACTGCTTTGAAGATGGAAAATGGGAAAATTGGAGACCTCGTAAGATTTTGAGCTGTCTAAGATGTACAAGTAAATATTGAATGCTACTTTTACCTAGTGGCTCAACAGCCAATAAAGTCATTTTTAACGCTCTTGTGGGTTCGATCCTCACACAATATAATTCTTTGTATGTTATATCCATAGATTTCTTTATTGATGTTAGATTTTCTTTTGCATATTTGTAAAATATAGATACAATATAGAATACCCCGCGATACAGAATTTATTCCTAGTACGGGAATTAACTTAAAAGAATATAGATATTTATAATCCTAATATTTAAATTGCAGTACGATAGACAGTTACATTGATATTCTTTTTTCTACACCCTTGTTAAGTTATATGAACAATGCCATATGTAGGACTCTGGGACAAACCGAACGGAGCCAATATTTGTCGCTGAAATCATGTTACACAACAGATCACGTTGCCGAGTTACGTCACGGGTGACTTGTTGTGTGGATAGCGAATTATCATCGAATCGTATATCTAACGATATGGTATGATTATACAATTGCCAATCTGGATACTAGAATTAGTCTCCAGTATACGGATCCGATCAAAGAGCCGAAAATCGGGCTTAGTGGCGTGCTATGGGAGAGGCCTATATACAGCAGTGGACGATGATGCTGATACTGATCTGTAATCACGTAAATCCACAATTACAGGCCCATATACTGACGACTAATAATTCTCTTATATATTTTACAGTGAGATTTTATTTTGACGGAATTGAAATAACTCTACAAAATTATAAATATTGTCTCAATTACTTACGCCCAGTCCCACTATTTAATGTAATCATGGATTTGGCTACTAGAGACACATATTTGACATAAGCTCCATCATCATCATCATCAGCCTTCAACAGTCCACTGCTGGACTAGGCCTCTCAGAAAGGAGGGATTGGCCTACTATACCACGCTGACCAAACGGGTTGGTATAGGTTTTGTATCAAGTTTTCCTTCTCTTACAGTGCTGTTCTCTTCATAATATGCTCCCTCTGACGGCTCTTACGACACCCATGAGATAAAATGGGGTGGTGACATTCCGTATTCTTAATCCGTCACCACACGGACATAAGCTCCATACACAATACATATGTCAGCTTCCTGGTCAAACTATTACACATCAAAAGGTAAACCCTGGAATTTTTGGGCGTGTTTTGTAGAAAGCATCGTCATTTCGTGAGGTAAGGTCAACAGTTACTGTTATTCTTGTTCTGACATTTCGCCCACTACATTGTTCTCTGCTTACGTAAACTGAAACATAACCCAATTACACTTTCTGTGCTACCAGCTTAAGCCCGTGGCTTCACCCGATTTAAGTTAGTTTTATCTCTTTACAAAATGTAAATTGTGTATTATGCAAAACCTGGCGATGAAAAAGAGTGACCGTGAGTTTTATTGCCCGTTCTTTCTCATGGTTCTACCTATTGCTTTGCGAACGTGGCAGTAAATGTAAATGTAGAGTCTATAAGTAATTATTTTATAAATTTATTATTTTGACGTTCATAAGCGTCACATTGTGACCCAAATGAATAAAGGATTTTGAATTTAAATTTGAATTTGAATTTAACTGTATTAAAAATATTATTATTAAATAAAACCACTTGACAAAGGGGTGTGCACGGTGCAGTAGTTTAGTTAGTCTGGATGTTCTTAGTGTTCGTTGGTTGAATGTTTGTAAAGACTGCGAATCGAGATTTACTCCCAGAGCGAGAAAAGTTGTATTTAAAAATAAAAAACGTGCATCAAAATTGATCAAATGGTGCTGTAATAAAGCGTATCATACAGAGATATTTAACTTATTCAGCTGTCTTTTTTGCACAACAAAGAAAATATAGTACATGTGGTGCATGGAGTAAACATCTTGAGATATTGAAGCATTTGCACGGATATTGATAAACTATCCGTATTTACTGAGAGCCGGACCAGCTGTGTGCGGACGTGTATCACTTTCGTTCGTGATGTAATACAGTATTGATACTTCTAATATATCTGTTAGTCAAGGAGCTAGTGGTATATTTCTGTACAACTTGACATCAACTCACATAAAATTGATGATTCCGCGGATAAAATCAAAAATATAAAACAAGTGAGGGCAGCTGTCGAAATCCGCGCTTCACAAGGACGGCGCTGAGCTGACATCAGTCCCTCCGCGACCACGATCGTTGCAAGCCGGTAGAAACGTAGGAGAATAACAGAGGTATTTATGCTTTTTTTACTAAATAATATTGTATGATGTATACAAATCGCGGAAGTTTAAAATCGATTACGGAGATTAATGTCATTGTCACATTGGAATCCGATTGAGAAAGTCTTCTTCTTATCGTATGAGTGTATGACCGGCAGCAATTTGTCACCAAACTTCGAACTTAAAGAATCATCACAAAAAATGCTATCAGCTCTTAACCTATTAGGTTTTCTCCTAACGATCTTTGTGTCGTGTGGCATGGCGCATACTCCCACGTAACGAGAGTACGAGACACATCTCAGAGCTATAAGACAGCTCAGCGCGCGATTGGATGTCAACCGGCCATCGTGGCGACCGCTAATTGCCTATAGTGCCATAAGTGACCTACTTAGAATAAAGATGTTAGGGCGATAGGATGAAGACTTGTTGTTTTTTCATATGGAAAGTCTCGCATTTACGGTATATCCATAGTGTTACAAGTAGAGATGTGTTACACATAATTTTTTGCCCTGGTAACTTGTATTTTCTTAACACAAGTTAGTAATGCTATAACTGCCGATAGAACAATGAGATTCAATAGAAAGACTAGGGTATAGTTTCACTATTTCATAGAAGATACATGAATTTAGACGTCTAGATCCTTCAATTTACATTTCTCAATTCACTGTGTTGCTGTACTTATAAAAAAGTAATGATTAATATGACTTCTTTCTTTGGATTTACGCGAATGTTATATGTTGAAATGAAACTAAATCTCAGTTTTCCGTGACCACGGCGCCTATAAACGAGCCGAAACACCGGTTTATAACAAATCATGTAGTTTCTAGATCATTTAGTTTAAATGTAATGTCAGTATAACCAATGTATCGCGATAGAATCCGTTAACATAGTTTGATTTCTATATGGCTTAATATTCTAATATTAGTTTGGTTGGTACACCATCTCGACTTTCATCGGTTTTATAAATACCACGGCCCGTAATACACTATCATTATTATTTGTTTTTCTATCACGCTTTGTAACATATTGTGTTAAAAACGTACACGGCCCTTTGGCAGGCGTACGCGGAGACATAAGTAGGTAAATCGCGCAGAGGCCCTTTGAGAGTTTTGATCTAGGATGTGATGGGACACCTACTGAGGAGCCTCCATAACTGCACTATTAAGAACAGCCACGGATTAGGCGCAGAAGGTGTAGGACTATTGCTACTTGTATGGAAACTAATTACTCTGGGCTATTGTGATGGTTGTTCAATAATAAGGGAATATGGAAACAATGGGTTGAAAACGGCGTCTGCTCTAAGTAGTCTTATAGTACATCGAAAAGGGGCAGACGGTGACTCGCCAACTCACTAGATGGGTCCACTCAAAATAGTCACATTATTATTATATGTTATTATTATATTTTAACCGAGCACCCGCCGAGGGTCCTCATCCCGCATGGACACGATCTAGAGAGCCCCAGGTATCTATTTCTCTAGAAGGAGTACGTCACAACTTCAAGTGCGTAGCATACTTAAATTCTAGTTACGTGTTCTTTTCAGGTCTGCGGTTTGTAAATTCTTGATCGATTCTAATGTAGCTATTATTCGACACACATCGTAATGTATTTTGAATTATAGCAATGTCCTCTACGCAAACTAAATCAATGATATTCAAATTCAATCGTAATATAAAAATATCTGCTCCCTTCTAATGTAATGGGAAAATTTTGGGTGTCATTTTCTTGAATGAATATGGACGTGCTTAATGGGTGCCCTTTGTTTGTTTTTATTGTACTTTTGACTTTTATTAAATTATGAGTAGGTATTGTTTACTTTCTATATTAAAATACTACTTTCGTGGTATAACATAACTCCATCATAAGGTTATGTATGAAGGTATAGTGCAGTTATTTTTTTATGGTAATAGGCGCCAAACGAGCTGACGGATTGCCTGTTGGTAAGCAATTACCGCCGCCCATGGACACAAGCAACACCACAGGAGTCAAAAGTGCGTTGCCGCCCCTTGGGGATGGGAAAAGCGGTAGGATGAGGAGTGGGATGAAGGAGAAGGAATAGGGGAAAGGGCCTCCGGCACTCTCACTCACCGAACGAAACGCAACAGTTTAGGTACTGTTACTTTACGTCGATTTTCTGTGAGAGGGTAGTACTTCCTCGGTCGAGCCGGCCCATTCATGCTAAAATCAGCAAGGCTCTACTACCTTTCCAAGCAGTTAGATAATATTTTTATTTTTGAAACGGACCCAATCGCTTAATTCTTCGAAAATATAAGTTAAATACGCATTGTTTGCCGAGAAGTTATAGTTAGATGTGGTCATGGCATGATGTAGATCGACCCTCGCCAAGAAGCCCAGGGTCCTTTTGCCAGTCTAACAATTTTAAAGATTATGAGCTTTTTCACAGAGCGACAGCCGTCTGACGATATCTATATTTTGGCGATATCTATTACATGGTCCCTAGAGTCTGCTGGCTTTCCTCGAAGAGCTGGGGTGGCTCGAAAGACGACACCAATCCCACCCGCACGCAAAATACGCGCCAAGGCGTGGAGTTGCGGAAACAGCCCGTGCCATCAAGTATCAAGTACATGGTCTCAACTATCAGGTATCAGTTTTCATTAATAATAATAATAATATTCTACCACATTCACACAACACCATCTAGTCCCAAACTAAGCAGAGCTTGTATTATGGGTACTAGACAATGGATAAACATACATAATATTATATACTTGTTTTTTGTAAATACATACATATTATACATAGACACACCCAGACCAAGACAAACATCCATGTTCACGCACACAAATGTTTGACTTGAGCGGGAATCGAACCCGCGACCTTCGGCGTGGCAGTCGCTTACACTCCCGCTGCGCCAAACGGTCGTCAATTGTTACTTCCTATAACGACGGTCAAACTTCTTCATCTTACGACAGCTGTGACCGACGGCTTAAACGTGCTGTCCGAGGCATGAGGTACTTAAGCCATCTTCGAATATTTAGCCCAGTATCTCGACGGTTCCTACGTACATAAGGTCAAGTCAAAAATCGAGGTTTACAGGAGAGCGTAATTTGTGGTCAACACGCCATAGAAATAGTTCTATGACCAATAATAAATATTTTCTTTCTACAATATTTTAACAGTTTTAAGAGATTTATAATGCTATTTACACAAATTTAATTTTTTTACGTTTTCTTGAAAAAACTGATAGATGACCGTTTGTCATCATCATCATCATCATCATCAGCCTCTAATAGTCCACTGCTGGACTAGGCCTCTCCTTTGAAAGGAGGAATTGGCCTACTATACCACGCTGGCCAAGCGGGTTGGTATAGGGTTTGTATCAAGTTTTCCTGACTGTTTCTACGCCGATAATAATGTCAGTCATGTCTATTATACCTTTTTATACGCTGTCCGTGTGGTGACGGATTAAGAATACGGAATGTCACCATCCCATATCATCCCATGAGTGTCGTAAGAGCCGACAGATGGAGCATATTACATATGAAGAGAACAGCACTGTAAGAGAAGAAAACTTGATACACATACACCTATACAAGACCGCATTCGCACCGAGTGGCACGCATTTTAAAACACCGTACAAAAATATATGTAACAGATGTCCGTATCTACGACACATATTCGTTTTATTTATAGTACTTGTTCTTTTATACGATTTGTAAAACAAGGTAAATAAATAAAGTTAAAAAAAAATCGTATGTCAGTATGTGCCATTTTCGACATGTCTTTATATACGTAGGGACCAAAGAAATTGGATATAGTACCTATACATAGAAGTAGCCCTAGTAGGTACTTACAAATTGAACACAGTCAACTGACGTGTAAGATACAATTTAGACAATATTATGCCATCAAATTAAATAACCTTAGTGATGTTTCTTTTATGACAGTTCTGTCATGATTTTGAATTTAGGCGTATAATATTTATATCGACATTGTCAAGTGTTGTAAAAAATCTTATCGATATGTCTATCCACAGTATATTTTTATCTCGTTATTTTTTAGATTTCCACGTGATAAAGATTTATAAAATAAGTGGATTGCTGCAGTATGTCGTGGGGAAATTGGGTGCCTAGAAAGCACCATAGAATTTGTTCCAAGCTTTTTACTGCGGAATGTTTTTATAGTATTGACAGATGGCGCAGACTAAAAGAAAAAGTGTGAGTGTTTAAATAATGACTTGCTTTTACTTTTATTAGGGTAGCAGCGCCAAACAGGAGTCGGATCTTGGGCTCCATTCGATGTCTCAACCAAAGGAATAATTTAATTTTATTCTTTTGTTCAATTTTATTAACAGTGCATAGGGTTCCCACCAAGAACGTAGGGTCCCAAGCCAACCTCACCTGCAAGTGGTGCACCTGCTTATCAACGAAAACTCGACGAGGCTCTGGCAAACACAACATCCCGATTAGCGGCATTAGGCTCGGCACCTATTACGTGGGATCAAAAGTCTGGCAAAATGTGGGTGATTAATATGCCTCTGTCTACCCCTTCGGGGAAACAGGCGTGAGCCTATGTATGTATGTTATAAACAGTACTCAGCCAGCTAACTGCAGTTACAGAGTTGCCACGAAAAGCCACGACACGCTAAGCGACAAGCCATTTCGATGTTTATTGCGCGTTCTGCACTGAGGTGACAGAGAGCGGCATGAACATTGAAATCGCTTGTCGCTCAGCGTGTCGCGGCCGTTCGTGGCCAGGCTGTTAGGCGCCATCCACTCATTTCATTGTTTTACCATATCCTTACAAATACCTATTATAAATGTAAGTGAATTTATTTATTTGTTAAGCTTTCACATTTTGACTACTCAATCGATCATAAATAGTTCAATGCACGTTGCTGGGAGTAATGGGAGTACAGAAAAAGGTGTAAGGTACTTTTTATCAATCGGCTTTGGCCTATAAATCAAGCTTCAGGTATCATCAGTGATTGCTTGGGTGGCAAACACAAAGGGTATGCTTATTTATTTTAATATACTCCTTTACAATAAAACGTGGCTTTTTTCTTTTTTTAGTGTACGCGTGCGCCTTCCATAAATGAGACATCTTCTGTTTCTCCGACAACCAGCACTAAAGCACCTACGTTAGCTACAATTTCTCCGCCAGTAGGTACAGAAGCGATGAAAATCGTGTGCGCTAAACACTTACGTACAATAGAAAAACTACAAAAAGAAGTATTTCACCTTGAGCAGCTTGCTAAAAGAATATAAATTATTTAAGGCGACGGTCTAAACGTCTGATGAAAAAGAACATTGCTATGAATTCACGTTTACTTGATAGTTTGGAAAACGAAAATATCGTGAAAAAGGATTTGATAATTTTAGATCACGTGAAAAATAACAGTGTTATTGAAAAATACCTTTCACGCGCGGCTAGTGACAAAACAAGTGAAATTAGCTTGAAGTTAAAAAAAAATTGCTGTGACGCTTCATTATTATGTGCTACTGAGTACCCATTTGAAACAAAAAATTATAATTCAGTTTAAAAATGCAAGTTCATGTAATAATTATTTAAATACTATCCATTAACTAGCGTTCTGACTGCTGTGGACACAAACTTATGGAATGTATAAAATGTACATACTTACTATATTTTACAAGTCTGTTTGATTTTGAACCTATATTGAAACTTTGATCGATATCGATAGCGGATTTGCTCAATCACTAAAAAATTAAAAAGTTACGAAATTTGTGTTCAAATGGTCTTTAGCCCTAACTGACAAACATAGTGCCATCTTCTTCTGGCAACTCTAATTTGTCATATGAGTGAAGAGTGTAGCTATATTCAATTTGTTCTTAAAAATATCGTTCCTTCCATGCTTTAGTTATTCTTCTGTGGTAGGGACCGTCGATCTGTATTCAAATGTTCATAGCTGTCAATGCTGAGTTGTAATTGATACTTCTACAGGAGACAAAAGTCAAACAATAAAAGAGAAACATATTTTCATAGAAATTATTTCTTTACAATATAGCCGGTAATAACACATTCAATAATTCAACTTCGAGCAAATGAATGCCTTTGCCCACTTTCTTTCATAAACTTCACGTAATTATGTCACATATACAGGAATTGCAATTTTCCGTCGTCACTCAACTGAAAAGCAATCGTATTACAAACGAACAAGATTGTATTTTCCTTAGCAGTCGTGCGGAAAGGCCCCAGTAAAAATTTATTACAGCTGCCAGAGTTTTAATCAACGGAAGATTGGTATTTTGAGTCGGTGTAAAATGGTTATAAAACCATTTTACACCGAATTCATACCTAATTTGGTTAATATTAGGTATGAATCAAATTAAATTTGCATAATTTGGACGGTAGTAAAATAACATTGAAAATGAAAGTTGTTGAAAAAGCCTTCCACTATCCCAGATAACAATAAACTAGCAGCAAGTTTAAATCAAACTTCCTAGTTTCAATGTGACAAACTTGCATCAAACTTGCATGAAGCTGGTTTTTCAAAGGATTCGAATGACGACGAGCACAGGTTGGTGCTCCGACAACAGCTGGTCATCGAGCACCTCCTGCTGTATCTAGGAGGTCGACCGACCGCCAACTTGTGCTTGTCGTCATCCAAATCCTTTGAAAAACCAACTTCATGCAAGTTTGTCACAGGGAAACTAGGAAGTTTGAGTTAAACTTGCTGCAAGTTTGGCAAGTTTACATTGTTATCTGGGACAGTAATATTTTGGCACTGCACTGTGGTAATTAGGCAAATATGCTTATTAATTATACATTAATTCATAAATATCGTAGATTGATTACACCCAGACCCATCAAATAAACGTCAAATAAATGGAACCCTCGAAATCCAGCTTAGCCGTGAGGATCACTAAACACTAGACCAGCTGAACGATGAACGTGCCAGTCAACAATATCAAAGCATTTGGTTATTGATACCTGTCTCACAATTCTCTTTTACTATTTAAACAAAACGTAATAATATTATATGTAACCGACTTAAATTATTATTAAGAATTTTCTGTTGTTTCCCTAATAAATAATGAAAATTTCGCAAAAGTCGAAATGTCGACTGCACGTAATACACTACCCCGAGTGTATTAAGCGGTTGCCTTGCCATTAGCACTGGCGTAAATACGAGGCTTCTGATCAGGGTGTTCGTTATGTCTTTTTTTTTATTGCTCCTCATGTAGCCATGTGTCGGAGGGTCGGGTATCGCTGAAGCATTCCTCGCTACCCCCCGACGGGTATTGGCCCGCCAGATGGTCCGGCGGGCCCCGAACAAAACCCCCTTGGCGGCGGATGAAGGTGTTGGGCTCCGCCGCCAAAACACTCAGCGGCCGCAGAGGATAGGGAGGACGGCAACGCAACACCGCATCTCCTCTTCCTCTGCGGCCCCACCGCGACGCAACGATGGTGTGCCCCCATTTGGTCGCGGAAGATATGGCGCGCGGCAACGCAACACCGACACGCCTCTCCTCCCGCGACCGCACCCAACTGCGAGGGACAGACAGAACTGTCCCCCGCACCCGCATCTTGGGACGCATCCTACGCAGGCCTCACGCAAGCCCACGTGGAGCGTCCCCTCCCGGGATCCCGCTTAGCTTCACCGTGGGTGTACCTCAAACCCACGGTTACTGAGCCCCCCCACCACGAAAAGGTGGAGATCCAACGAGGGTGTTCGTTATGTCTGCTGATTGAATATCTACATTCTGCCCTGATAGAGGACATATGCGAAGTACATACAATTGCACTATTATACAAAATCACCTTTAAACATTTTTGTTTATCTTGTACTCTATAATAGTATAATATATAAAGTATTATATAATGTAGTTATAACAACCAAAAATTACCAATGCAATACTAGTCGACCAAGCCAACTAGAAGAATGTCAAAGTGACAAAATTAAACATAATTCAACAATTATAATCCCGAAATTATTTATCGTAACGTGCGAACGCGGCGTGTGAACGTACAATGCGCCTGTAATCGGTACTAGGAATTTCTGGATTATAATTATTGAATTATGTTGAATTTTGTCACGTTGACATTCGTCTAGTTGGCTTGGTCGACTAGTAGTCAGTATTATAGACCATTGTGGTCTCAATAACAGCTTTTAGGCGCCATTAGCAGTCGCAGGTCCCGAATATTAACTAGTTGTATTAGCATTCAGTGCGCTCCGTTACAGACTGCTATCCTGCTACTAAAATCTAAAGTGATTTTAGGTTTTCGGTCTGCTATTGTATCTGTACATAATCTTCAATAAAAGGTGAGATTTATTTGCAGCGTTTTGATTAGTTTTCTTGCATATTTTCCATCTAAGAATCATCATCATTAACATCATCAGCCTGCCATAGTCCACTGCTATAAGCCTCTCCAATGGCACGAAGAGCCGAAAATCAGGCTCAGCGGGGTGACGATGTAGTTCCGATTTTCGGCTCTTTGGTGACGATGATATGTATAATATATATAATAATATATATCATTTAAGTACAATTAAGTAAAGCAGTTTCCCATCACGTTCTATCCAAACACATGAAAAAGGTTCTAAAAATTATGCACCGAATTCGATAGAAATTGGATGACGGGTATCGTATGTGCCTAGTGCGGAACATATCATAGCAATAGTTCTACGACTACTTCAGCCCGTATTTTGAGGAGTGTGGATCGCATTCGGATCAGACATAGTCTGAGAACGCTCTTAAGTTATATGATGGATGGAAATCTGTCAGGTGCCGCAGCAGCATAGTAATTTTACGATTTGACGGTAAGTTCAGCTCTTCAGAGAGTCGGAAAATAATAAAAACCCACTGCAGGTAAATGGCCGTGTGGTCAGCGTGGTAAAGAAGGCTAAGCGCTTCACTGGATATACATAGGCTTCTTATAAGGCTACGATAGCGTTGTGACGCAAAGTTTGATAGATATGTCCAACAGTGGACTGCTAAAGGCTGTATAAAATAGGTCATGAGGCTCGCTGTCTCATATAGAAACAAATTACATTGATTATAAAAAAATAATGAAAAGTTACTGTATATTTTAAGGGTTATCCATAATTAAACAACAATAGAGCCAAAAATTGGGTAACTTTATCCTTACGGTTGGAAAAAGGAGCAAAAAAATACTGAATAACATGAAAGGAAAAAATATTTTATAATTATTCTTCAATATCATCCTTCTATTACATTTTGGAGTTCCGTAGTAAATTGTCCTTGGTAATTTTCCTTTGCGAAATATTTATTATTAACAATCGTAACAAGTACTTAAACTTGCCACCGCTACCACGTGACTTTGAGCCTCAATATTTCCTGAAGCTGTTATTTTCCAGGCATCGTGACAAGGTAAAAAAATTTCGTAATGATTGGTACAGTATGAGATTTAATTTTTCGTTAAGGGTCTTTTTACATCGTATATATTCTGAGATTCGATACTGAAAAAGATGGTAATCATTATCATCATCATCAGCCCTGTATATATACTGTCCCACTGCTGGACACGGGCCTCTTCTCTCTATGAGAAGGGTAAGGCCAGAGTCCACCACGCTGGCCAAGTGCGGGTTGGCAGACTTAATATGTCTTTCGAGAACATTATGGAGAACTCTCAGACATGCAGGTTTCCTCGCGATGTTTTCCTTCACCGTTAAGCAAGTTATAAATAACAATTTAATACACACAAAACTTCGAGAAGTCATTGGTGTGCGCAATGGATTCGAACCCGAGACCCCTTGCGTAGCAGTCTGTCGGTCTCTCCACTAGGCTCTCGCTGCTGCTGAAAAAGATGGTAAAGGATGTTTTAATACTCAAAAGTGAAATCCAGATGAGTTATAATTATAAAACAATAATACCCCGATGCATCTTGATATTTTGAAATGTCTGTTTCGCATCCCGAAATTCAAAAAACGTTTTCACAGTTGAAAGCTCTGTATATTCACACGTCCGAGGCCCCGGAAGCCGGCGAGTGTAATAGCTCCTGTAATGAGCTGTCCGACTGGTAAATTGGGCCCCTACGTGTGAATGCTTCCGTATTTACCTAAACACTTTGCCAGGTGCAATATTCAGGGAATTTACGTTGCATCTTGAAATAATAAACCATCGCGAAATATTTTATTAAAATACTTATCAATCCGTAGAAGAATAAACTTACATTAATTTGAAGGTAGGTATGATAGGCTGACAAAATAACTATTGGCCGCACGGCTAGCATTTCACAAACATTAATGACGCAAATAAATTAAGATTAGAAACGGAACACGCATTTCTAAGATTTTATTTTAATTGTTTTTCAGGGTTAATAAAGTTACCAGAAACTTTGGAAAATTACTTTTTATATAAAATAATAAAATGACTTCGCGAGCTCAAACTTCTGAGCAAGTTCGTAAGACCACCAATTTTATGTACGCAATTCAGAAATTCTCTTAAAAATTTAAGCCGCGTGATCACCGACGCAAGCCAACTGCCTTAATTATAGCATAAAAATGAGCAGCCACAGGCAAAAACTGTCAAGTTTTATCACAAAATAACGTGTAGAGCAACTTTAGCCCAGCAATAAATTAACCGATGGAGCCCTCTGGAGTACGAATTCGCAAACTTTCGAATGGAAAGGTTGTTTGACGTGAAATTTCCCGGGAACTGATACTGTACGAATACGTACGTAGTATGTGGTTAACTTGTTTTGTTTTATTTCCTTATTGGTCCCGAAGCAAACAAGTTTTTACATCACAAACCAAATCCATTACGACAAATAATTCAATCTATATTTTCATCAAAATATCTGATATATAAATAAGAAATTACGAAGCAAAACATGTGGTTTTCTGAAAAAGATTTCTACTAAATTGAAATGCGGTTGCTTTAAGAACGATCTTGCGTGGGACCCTAACAGCTTATTTAGAGAGAGTAGTCAACTTTTTAACCGACTTCAAACAAAAAAAAAAGGAGGAGGTTCTCAATTCGGCCGGTATATTTTTTTTTTCGATGTATGTACACCGATTTCGCCGAGAATTCTGGACCGATTTACGTAATTCTTTTTTTGCTTGATGCGGAATAGTGTCGAATTGGTCCCATAAAAATATGATTCATGTAGGCCCAGTAGTTTTCATTTTATGAGCATTTTTTTATTTATTTTCACCTATCCTTAAGGCTGAAATTCCTATGAATAATAATTGTGACGGCCGGTGTTATGTCAACTTGTCATCACTACCATCGTCAAGGACTACTGACGTCTACACGACAAACTGGCTGGTCGTCAAACATAATAATTAACAAAAAGGTTTGAAGACCATTTCATTATTTGGAAATGACAGTTTTAAGTTAGATGACGTAAACACTCCGTCAAGTGTTCGCTAAATTCGCCACTAACTGGCAACAAGGCGATGGCCGTATGGATAATACATCCGCTTTACGTTCTGAAGGCGAGTGTTCAAATCCCAGTCATAACAGTTATGTGGATTTTTTATGAAATTTGGAAAATGTTTCAAGGACAGGGGTTATGCCAATTTTTTTACGGTATGCTTCAAAACAAGTGAATATAGAACAAAACTAAGGATTGAATGAAACAAGACTGACTCCATCAGGATAGTTCTTTAAAATTTAATTCTATAACTGATTCATCTGGCCATAATTAAATTGCACTTTCAGCTCTGTAATACATGCTCATAATTATGGAAATAGGAATACCAAAGAACATATTGAATATTTGAATGAGGGACTCGGTTTTATTATAAAGTAGTTTTCAAGATATCAACATTCAAATATTTTGTGCCCAGATGGATCAGAATTTGTTACTTGAAAAACTTTATTAAGATAACCATTATATTTTAACAACTACTATAATATTTTTTTATAAAAACAATTATCAGTGATCATATCACAGAAGTAACACTTCTGAAACTCTAAAACAGTGTATATTAATTATTTTATTGTATGGCCAAGCGAGAATATTGTAAGATTACAAAAAATAAACCTTTTGCTTAAATTTGTAATACAATCAATTCTTATAGGTACAAAAAATATCATATTTAATTGCTACATATATGATACATACATATGGTGTTATGACCATGCGAATTAGGCAAAGATGAATCAAGATTTTGCCTATAATCATGTATAACACATCATACATACAGACTTTACTATTGACACTTTTCTACACCAATCTATAACTAGACGCTTTTAGTCTCTCGAAACGCAGACTGAAGTTACAAAATAATAAAATAAATTTTATAAAATAGGCATTGTAATCAAAATGTCGAAGACGAATGAAATATTTACCTTCGTAATACCAGGATCTTAGCCATTCAGCCCCAGGTACACCTAGCTCGTCCGTAGCACGACTAGCTTCTCTCCCACCCCGGGAAACCAGACTCTCATAATCTTTACCCAACCAAGTACGGTCAAGCGTCTTTTACGCTGTATTAATCACTTCATATTTACTTATTTATAAACACATTAAGGTATTTGAGAGGGCTACTCATTTCCTCTCGTTAATATAACAATAAAATTTATATTGATTTATGAAAGGGAAAATGCGATATCGACTATTTCATTTCGAACAATGGCAGACGGACACGGCGTATAAATCAGAAGAACGAAGTTCAAATACTTTTTTTGTACTTAGTTAGACTGCAATTATTTCAAATATATAATTTGGCCAATATGCAGATTAAGCTAAACTGTACAATACATTACAGATAGTTTTGTTAGTTGGTTAAAGTGTTGTCTCTTAAGAACTACCCATAAACAATTTACAGGAAAATTACAGGCGAAAGATTGGAGAGGGAACGAAAAAAAACATACATACATATACTCACGCCTTTTTCCCGTCGGGGTAGGCAGAGACAACGGAACGCCACTTACTTCTATCCTTACAAACCTCACGCGCTTCCTCTACATTCATTACTCTTCTCATACATGCTCGCCGGTTCCTAAATCGGAATCCTATCAATCAGTCTCACCCCACACATACTACGCAGTGATCGCATCTCAACTGCGTCAATTCTGCTTTCATGAAAAAAAATCACGTATAAAAAAAACATGATTCCATCATGTCTTTTTTAATTTTATTAGTTAATTATAAAAATTAATTTTGATTTAACTGTCTCAGACGTTGCATTGCCTGTAGTGCTTTGATGTCATGTGGTCTGATTAATAACTTAGATGGCTCTAAACATTGATTTATTATAAATCACTTAATGCGATACCATCTAAATTCTTCACTCGACTTAAAGCTACATATATCTGACCTTTCGCGAATTCTTTTTCCCAAGATCTATCACTGCCCTCTCCAATGTTGTACCATAGAGCATAGATATTTAAATAGAGGCACATTTCTTATGGGCGCTCTGTAGACAAACTTTCTGTGACCAGTGTGACCCATATTGCCGCTTGGCGGCGTGGCAGTCGCGCTGTGACAGCTGACTCTACGAGTGCAAGAGAGACAAAAGTTTCTCCTGTGTATCTTAACTACGAGAGCAAGAGAGACGAAGAACGACGCCAGCGCCGCCAACGCCGCCAACTACGTACTACACTGACAACCGTCAACACGCCAGTTGGAATCGGCACACGAAATCTTTAAGAAATGCGCTTCTATTATGTAAATCTGTATTCATTGGTTGTACCATGGAGCTTGTGAACAGTCACAGCCAAACTTAAAATTTGCGGGAACATTAACCCCTCAACATCACCATAACCTTTATTCGCTTAAAAAGTTGTGGATGCTGGTGTGATTGATACTAGACCCTCCGCATCTTTTACCCTAATGTCCAAAGTTTGATCATCAAATTTAATGAACACTGCTTGGGGCAGTTCTCCTGCTTCTAGTTGATCACGTCGAAGGGCTGGCCACTTTATTTTTTTAATAATTCCCATTGCTCCGTTGACTAGTCCGTCTGAGACCGCCATATTCCTTCTTAACATCACCCTGGAGCCTACGCCTATTTTTATGCTGTGTAACAATCCGCCACACTTGTTTGATTTTTATATTTATTTTCGAACTTTCATTTTAATATTTATCTATGACTTTCTGATGTGTCCAAAATTTGTTTTTTACATTTTTATGGAAATAATTATATTTGAGTTTACACTAAAAAGTATTAAATAAACATAACTACGTTAAAAAAAACCGACTTCAAAATCTAAAAAGGAAAAAATTATAAAGATTTAATATTAATTAAATACCTATTATTTATACTTATGTGCTATTTACTAATAGGCTTGAAGTCGGTGCCAAGCCTTAAACAAATAATGATATTTTAATCACTTAAATGAATACGAGCAAATTCATGATCATCATCATCAGCCTGCCATCCACTGCTGGATATAGGCCTCTCCAATGGCACGCCACTGAGCCCGATTTTCGGATCTTTGTGTCCAGCCGCTGCCAGCCACTTTCCGTATATCGTCATTCCACCAAGCCGGAGGGCGTCCTACACTACGTTTGCCAAGGCGCATTCTCCACTCTAGAACACGACTACTCCAACGGTTATCGGTTCTGCGACAAATGTGACCAGCCCACTGCCACTTCAGCTTGCTAATTCTTTGAGCTATGTCGATTACCTTGATTCTCTGTCGGATCACTTTCTTACGAATTCGATCCTTCAGAAACTCCGAGCATAGCCCTCTCCATAGCTCGCTGAGCAACCTTAAATTGGTGGACTAGTCGCACCGCCAGTGTCCACATCTCGGCACCGTAAGTCATTACGAGTAGGACGCACTCGTTGAAGACCTTTGTCTTAAGCCTTTGCGGTAGGGAGGACGAAAAGATTTGACGGAGTTTTAAGGCTTGGCACCGACTTCAAGCCTATTAGTAAATAGCACATAAGTATAAACAATAGGTATTTAATTAATATTAAATCTTTATTATTTTTTCCTTTTTAGATTTTGAAGCCGGTTTTTTTACCGTAGTTATGTTTATTTTACTCTTGAGTGGTAGTGTATACGATTCGACTTTATTGATGCTTTAATGTTATAATTTAGATTGATCGATCTGATCTTTAGAGGCAAGGCACTCAAAAGGCAAGACCATCAATGTCAATCACGTAGGCATTTTTTAATGAAGAGGAATAGATGTATTCAATTTGCTGCGAGCGATGTCCCTACATCTATGTTTAATATTATAAATCTGAAGAGTTTGTTGTGTTTGTTTGCTTGAACTCGCTAATCTCATGAACTACTGCCAGTTAGTGTCAATGATAGATAGCCCATTCATCGGGGAAGGCTATAGGCAACATAACATCACGCTATGAGCCACGAGAGCGGAGCAGCCCTAAATTACGCGCCCTAATTACGCCCTAAATAATATATTTTCATTTATTTTTTTATGTAACAGGTGGCAAACCAGCAAGCGGATCGCTCGATGGTAAGCAAATGACAAGTGCGTTGCATCCTTGGATTGGGAAAAGAAATAGGAGTGTGGTGAAAGGAATGAAACGCAACAGATATGGATGCTGTTATTTTATGTAGATTTTCTGGTCCAACCGCCCCATTTATCCTGAAATCAGCAAGTCTCTACTACCTATGTATGTATTGTAGTTTAAGTGTATGAATGTTTGCATGTTTTTGTGTATGTATAAGTATGAGTAGGTATTGTATAGACGATTATGTACATGAACTTGATTTCTGTGATCGTCACTTGGGGTTACCAACTAATATCAGGGTTGGTTTGAGCCTTATACCTCAACCAACGTAAGCCTGATGGTAACATCATTTTTATAATATACCTCTTGGATAAGAACCGTGCCACAAATTGTTAATTGTCATACTGTTGTGTGTATATTGTAAAAATAAATGCTTTCATTTTCATTATTTTCATTTATTGCTAAAAGTATTAATAACCGAGATAGCATATGAAATAAATATCAACGTTATACACAGCACTCAATTAAAAGCAACATTTGAATACCTATATGTATTCGCAAATATTATACGAAAACAAAAAACTCTGAGCACTTTCAGCCGCCCAATGTTCATAATTTATTCAAAAGTACATAACCACAAATCAGAGTAAAAACTTGAGCAATATTTTCACAGAGGACTTCGTACGTTAGCTGTTGTTCAACAACAAATGTTGTTTTAAATTTATTGCATACGAACGTGCTTTAGATAATGTACTGTTATGTGCAAACGGATACATAGATTTTAACCTGTTGTTCGCTAGCTAGCTTTGCGACGACCGATACGACATCAAAGAATGCTATTGGAGTGTTCTGTGACCTATCTAAAGCATTTGACTGCGTTCAGCACGACACACTACTGCGGAAGCTCCGCCACTATGGTGTAGAGAAAACCGCACTTAGTGTTGTCGATTCGTACCTGCGGCAGAGATTTCAGTGCGTCGATGTAAATGGGACTACATCCTCTAAATTACCTATACAGCTAGGCGTTCCACAAGGCTCAATTTTAGGTCCTTTTCTATTTCTTGTATATATTAATGACTTACCTTTTTATTTAAAAAACATCTGTGATGTTGTACTTTTTGCAGATGATACGTCACTTATTTTTAAAGTAGATAGAAATAGAAATCAATTTGATGATGTAAATAATGCACTATTACAAGTTACACAATGGTTTACAGCAAACAACTTAGTACTTAATTCTAGGAAAACTAAATGCGTTAAATTTGCTTTACCTAACGTAAGACAACTGGGACCTAATATTATGCTAGATAGGGAGGAACTTGACACAGTAGACTCTACAGTGTTCCTAGGTATTACATTAGATAATAAGTTACAATGGGGTGCACATATAGCATGTCTTGCAGGAAAGCTCAGCTCTGCTGCGTATGCCGTCAGAAAAGTTAGGCAACTTACTGACATCGACACGGCTCGTTTAGTATATTTTAGCTATTTTCACAGTGTTATGTCCTACGGCATTTTGTTATGGGGCAAAGCTGCGGATATTCAGAATATCTTCGTTCTACAGAAACGAGCGGTACGAGCAATATACATGTTAGGTGCAAAAGATACTCTTAGGGAACGCTTTAAGTCTATAGGAATTCTTACAGTAGCCTCGTAATTTTTATTTGCTAATATTTTGTACATTAGGCAAAATATAGGTTTATTTACCACAAAAAGCGATATACATAATATAAATACACGAAACAGGCATAGGTTATATGCCCCTTATCATCGTTTACATAAAGTTAATAATTCTTTTGTAGGGCTAGGTATCCGTATTTACAATAAAATACCAATTGGTATTTTAGAATTACCATTTAGTACATTTAAAACTAAAATAAAAGACTGCCTTATTAAGAAAGGTTATTATACTATAAATGATTATTTCAGTGATAAGGATAGCTGGTCACTTCGCTAGACAACTCATGATCTTTATACCAAATTAGAATTATATAGATACTTTGCATTTTTCAGTTAATCTTTATATAATATTTCTAGTTCTTTTAAATTACTGTTCATGTATTATTAGGTCATTAAACTTAGGTACTACATTTACATTTGCATTGTTGTTCCACTTATTTTATTAAAGTTTTACTGCACTGTAAGATGAAGATAACTCGTGATCATGGGCTGTAAACTTATGTTTTTGTAATTTTGTTTATTCATATACAGTCACTTCTGTAACATACATTTCCACCATAGTTCTGAACATGGTCGCGAGTTGCCTACATTACAAGACGTAAGTGGATGCTCCTGTTACACAATATTCACATTGGAAGGCTAACTAAGGCACTTAATTTAGTAACTGCATTAATTTCTTAAGTATTATGTCTGTAACTAATTACTATTTTCAAGTAATTTAGTACAATGTGAAACAGTTGCAGCTCCTTACAAAAACAAAATATGTAACATAACACTGGCGATTAAAAAGAGTGGCCACGAGTTTTATTGCCCGTTCTTTCTCGTGGTTCTACCTATTGCTTTGCGAATGGGCAGTAAATGTAAATGTAGAAGCATTAAGTAATGTACATTAAAATTTGACGTTCATAAGCGTCACCTTGTGACCTAGATGAATAAACGATTTTGAGTTTGAGTTTTGAGTTTGATACGACTTACAGACATTTTTAAAGAGTGCGGGAGCCCGATGCTTATACCAGGCATGGGACAATGTTCATCTCAAAAGTCATGTCTGTTTATTATGTTGAAATGGACGTGAATATAATATGTAAATATGATTTAAGTAAATATTCATAATCATAATCATTTATTCGCTTGAAATGGTTTACACAAGTTGTTATAATATTTAAAAGTACACATTTCACCATTAGTAGGTATGCGATAATTTAAACATATGATAAAATTAAATATCTCTGTCCGTGTGGTGACGGATTAAGAATGCGGATTGTTACCACCCCATATCATCCCATGGGTGTCGTAAGAGCCGACAGAGGGAGCATATTATGCAGAGAACAGCACTGTAAGAGAAGGAAAACTTGATACAAACCCTATACCAACCCGTTTGGCCAGCGTGGTATAGTAGGCCAATTCCTCCTTTCAAAGGAGATGCCTAGTCCAGCAGTGGACTGTTAAAGGCTGATGATGATGATGATGAAAATTAAATATTTAAACCAAATTATTCCAATGTGAATAAAACGTCAAAAATGGAATGTCAAGTTATAACAGTCATACAATCATTAAAATAATAAAATACAATGTCGCAAGATATAGATGTCATAAATTACCAATGTTATGTTTATAATTAAAAAAATAGATATATTAATTGGTAAAATATTATTTAATTGTACTTAAGTACAAATGAAGAAACAAATTAAGTACATACCAAGCTTTGCATTTGCTTATAATAATCTGTCCCGATGTTGGACTTAGCTCACTTCTTACTATGAGATGGAATATTTTCTTCTCATTAGTGAATTAAATACATTATTAAGAAAACATTTGAGAAAATAATTTTATGAAAAATAATAAAATATAGTTTAATTAAAATAGGTACCTCATCGACGTTGATATGAACGTCGGAGCAAATAAAAGGTAAATATTTTTATATTTTCCGAAAACATAATCATAATTACGCAATTGAGACTCATTATAAAAATGCATGGATAAAAATAACTGTATGTATAGACATGTAACTATAACAATTTTTTTTCTTTTATTACCTTACTTGCCTTCAGCTCACTAACGATCTTAAACCGTTCCAACAATTGTCAAGAGCGCTGTATTTCTAGATCCCTGGGATTTCAGTTCCAGTAGAAACAACATCACATTAGCATATAATACTAGGCATGTGTAAATATTTAACGATATTTCTTTGTTACGATATCATGAGGCCTCTAGAGACCTCTCGGAGTCAAAGTACAATAACAATGTTGAGTCCCCAAGGTATTCGACGAATATTCCATATGTTTACTTTAGATATGTATATCTTAGAAAAATGTACAGATGTTTAAGTAAATATTCGATCCTGTTTATTGTTCAGGTTAGGTAGTTTGTGCACGTGTTCGCCAATTTGGTAGTATTGTTTGCGCTGTTTTCGATGTATATTCGTTGCAATATGACCGAACACCTTACTAAGCAATAAGTGAATTATACATTGACCTAATTAGTTCAAGTATTATAATAAAATTCATATAGCATCGTCAGTGCACATTGTGTGACCGCGACATTCGGGTGCATTCATAACAACATTTTCATATTAAACATTATTTTGCTAACATTTAAACATAAGAAGTTTTTGTGGAACTGAACAATAAACTTTGATTTCGGTTAAATATTTATATTCTTTAACAAACCACCGCAAACCTTACTATACACCGTAAAATGTACCTATTGCAGGTATGCATACTACGTTTGCGTCCCGCTCAGTGACTGAAAGCACGATAGAACTAAGCATTGCGTGTCTTTTTTCAGTAAAATATAGGTATGTAGATAGTCTCTACAAGGTAGTTACCGGTCACTATAAATATTTTAAATCATTTGTAAAAATACTACATACCTGTAACAGATCGCCCCCGTCTGTAGCAGACCATAGCTGGGTAACGCATACCTAAATATGGGAGCGATTTGAGAGTATTTAACGTTAGTTTTCAAATAATAACGAAACATTACGCGATTTAGACTACCTACGACAGTGGGTGCGTACGTTTTTGGAAATAATTATGTTGAAAACGAATGACACCAAACGCTTGAATCGATTTTAAACTTCGCAATTTGTATACATCATACAATATTATTTTCACCACAGCAGCTCAAACATGCCGCTTTTGCTGCGAGACAACAGTGAACAAAACGCGATTTTGATTCGAGCGTGAGGCAAAGTAGCTTTTTAATTTTTCAATCTTCAGTGTCACGAATTGACATTGTTCAGCCTTAAATTTAAAAACATTCGAATTTTACTGTGCTCTGTCTCTTTCACATGCCTATAAAAAGTGATTGAAAAACAAACCCCTTCGAATTCGAAATTCGATTTTGGAATTCGATCTCAAAGAAAACCTCGGAACCTTCGGAAACGCAAATAAAAAAATATATTTACTTTTTTTATATGTTATTGTTTATATGTTTTATTTATTATTGGCTTTTAATAAAATAAGTCTAATTAATAGTATAAAATTAGTATTTAACCCATACATTTTTATTTAGAATTACAACAATGATACATTTGAAAAATAAACGTCAGGGACGCGGTATTAACCCTGCAGTAGTCGCGCATCTAGAAGTAACGTAAATGGTCGCGCGGATTACATACGTAGTCCATTTTAAAATTGATCTTAAAATCATATTTGCAGAAAACTCTTTATTATTTTTATAAAAATACTATCAGTAGTGGTTATTTTTAAACATTTTATTAGCAAAACCTAATCACAGCCCCTAAATTACAAAATAAGTAACCAACACAAAAATCGTCTCTAAATAAGCATAAATATGACATTGTTTACTCAAATTGAGATCACTCACAATTTTTGTGTGAAAAACTAACTACTAAATTCGATTTTCTGCTCAGGATAGACACATTTTCTTGAAATTATGCCCACATGTAAACTTGTTGCACGCGGTACACATTTTTCTGGTCCTTATACAGCGGGTTCTTCACAGTCATGGAAATGACGCACTACCTTGCTCGATATCGAGGTAGTTGCTTGAGTTTCATGATACACAATGCCAAAAAAAGTATTTTATCTTGATTGTTAGGATGTTTGGTAATGATTTTCTTCGATTCTCCCATGAGCCAGTGGCTTCATCCGAGTTAAATCGATCCATTTTTCGTTTGCGCTACAAAAATCTTCAATCCAGGCTTCTATCTATACAGCTCGGCGATTATACTCCAAATTGATACTAAAATATAAGTAAACTTATGTTACAACAAATGTGAATAAATACAGTCTAATTATACCAATTTACTCAATTATAGATAAAAATATACAAAATATTATAACAGTCAAGAAGGAAAAAATACTTACGTAATCAGTCGCGCGGATTACAATCGTAGTCCACGCCCTTTTCTGAGCTCCTATGAAGGACCACAAGGCGCGAACTGCGCTGGCATTGCACTGAGCGAGTTGCCCAAATATTCATTTGAAAGTATCTAGCGGCTTATTTAGCTGGCGCTAACCGATTTTGAGAAATTATCGATTCTATACAGGTGGATTACACATGTAATCCACGCGACTACTCTAGGGTTAAAAAGTATTTAAAAAAGTAGCGGGAATAAAAATTTCGCTGATGCTGATACAGCATAGCGTAACGTGTTAAATTATCTTAATATATAAAATCCTTGCGTTACTGACTGACTGACAGACACGCTACAGCCGAAACTACGCGGCGCAAAAAGCTGAAATTCAGCATGTATGTTCCTTGGGGACCGTAGGGGTGCACTAAGACGGGATTTCCCGAAATTCCCACGGGATCGGGCAAAACGGGAAATTTGAAAATATGTGCGTGCGAAGCCGCTGGCGTCGGCTAGTATTAATATATAAAATAATCTAAAAAGATGAGTGAAACTAGCGATGATGACTGTAGTTTAACACCAGAAGAGATAAAACAACAAGTGATTAATGCATAATTCAATCTATTCCTGTTTTCATTTCTATGCCTCCTAAGTAATATGTGTTCTCTCTGCTGTGGTGAAAAGTAATGTGTGCTACACGAGAGCAAAGCTTTTTGTATCTCGTGCTGTTGAGTCCCTCACTACGCTCAGGATTATAACTTTGATTCAATCATAGAATCCTTCGCTTGCTCGGGACTCAAAATCAGCACTCGAAACAAAAAACAACTTTGCTCTCTTGTTGCACAAATAACTATTAGCGGGTCTTAGTCGCGATAATTTATTATTTAAAGGCATAAATACCTCTGTTATTCTCCTACGTTTCTACCGGCTTGCAACGGTTGTGGTCGCGGAGGGACTGATGTCAGCTCAGCGCCGTCCTTGTGAAGCGCGGGTTTCGGCAGCTACCCTCACTTGTTTTATATTTTTGATTTTTATCCGCACTGTCGGTACTTCGACAAACTACACTTATGACGTCTACACACTGATGAGTTGTGTTACTGCGGCGTTGTTTGCATTTGTTAATGACTGGGTTCCAAGTGGTCGATAGTCTGTATCCGTCCTCCCGGTTTAAATTTCTATGTTTTTTGATTTCAACAGCTTCACGTACTATCCTGGAGTAATAGTGACGATCGGTGGATAAGACTTGTGGTTGATGTAATTCTATCCAGTGGTTTGGTCCAGATTCTAGCAAATGCTCAGCTATGGCAGATTTATTCATTTGTCGATTTTTTACAGCTGCGATATGTTCCTTGACCCTTTCAGCGATCGTTCGTTTGGTCTGTCCGATATAGGAACTATCAGGTATTTATGCCTTTAAATAAGTAAATTATCGCGACTAAGACCCACTAAATAAAATTGTATGATGAACCAAACGCTTGTTTATTTTCTTAAATGTCTCTTGTAGCCTCCTACATTTCCAATTACCTCGTCTATGCGCTCTGGCGTTAGTTCTTTATTTATTCTCCCATTAATAACCTGATTCAGTGACATTATACAGCTCGTCTTAGTTATTAATTACGTCTAAAAGAATGACCTAGCGAGCTGTGAATTACGATGCGGCGTTGCATTAAACATTTTACATGGAAATAGTCCAGCTGTATAATATTGTTGTGATGTAAATAGTTAGATAGCTTCTTTTATACTATGAATCTTTATTCATTGTGGTATGAACCTTGTTGAAGCCGTGGAATGAATTTGCCTTATGGGTCATAAAAAATGTTAAAATGGTTTCATAGCAATGTCAAAGTGAAATTATTAATTTTTTTCATAGGTTTTACAAAAAAACATTTAAATAAAGTCATTTTTAAAACTCGTGCTGTATACCACGCTATTTTGTTAAACTCGAAACAAAGGTGCGTGTTATATATCCCGATGGACAATTTATAATTAGTGACGATCACGAAAATTTAATTTCAGAGCTCATAGTCTCTTTTAAAGTCCAGACAAATGGGAATAAAAATAAATAAATACGTGAGAATTTGAACATTCTTGTGAGCCGACTATGAACTACAACATGATTAAAATCGTATTAATCTAAAGAGCTTATTTATATTGTGGCTACAGTTCAGAACCGACCAGTCTCGGCATCACGTTTTCTTTTTCAGGAGCTGTGGCTGATAGTAACCTAAGTACGAGCAGACCTTATCGGTGCGATGTGCCTATTGTTACATAAGAGCTGAATAACATAGTTAGGTATTATAGGCGGATTTTGATCTCGAAGACACGTATACGTTAATGCGAAACTGGAAAACGATCATTAAGTATAGGTAGAGTTTGATCTCGAAGACTGCATATCACGTACACTTTAATGCGAAACTGGAAAACGAACATGAAATTTTGGGGACATGAGTACAATTTGGGTGTTTTCAAGTCATGGGTGAATAGGTACCTTCTAGGCAAGCGTGCTCCATCATCGGCAGTATCATCGCTTAACATCAGGCAAGACCGCGGACAAACGTTAGCCTATCAAAAGTTTAAAAAAAATGAGAAAATTCACAAGATTCCTTAAAAGTATTTACTTTTCAAGGGTGTCTATGACATGCTGCGCACAGCACTAGAATAAACTCTAAAATGGATGATTTGACTAGCTGAGATCTTATTTCTAAGCTAGCTTATTTAGCGTGATGTTAAAGTCTTCCTCGACAAATAGACCATCCGACGATGAATGAACAATAAGTAACAAAGTGAACTCTACCGAAAAAAATGTAGATTGTAAATTAACATTGGTATCCCTTTGGGTTGCGAATGTCAAACGGCAGTCACTCCGTAGAAAAGATAACGTTTCCTAAATGTTGTTTCGACTTGAAAGCGGATGCCGGTCTCCTCCTACAAAGTAAAAAACAGAGAAGTATGTCATAATATCACTGCGAAAATTAGCAAAATACAACACTTCATATGAACAACAAATTGTTGCGCCGATTTTGGGTGTTTATTTGTGTCTTTGATTTAATGTTTCTGAAATCCTCTGCAACACAGGATTAATTCAAAGTATGGGACATGTCTTTCTTAATAGGGTCAACATAACGTAGATACAGGTGATTTGTTTCACTCCTCTTAAAACTAATTAAAGAGCATGTTAACTTGTTGCAATTATAAGTTACAACTGGGTATCAAAGAACTTCATTTCCATGTCTTCATAAGACATAATACAGTTTCATATATTATATTACTCATAACTCTATTATGTTCATAGAGTTTGCTCAATGAATATAATGAGTTATGCACATTTGTATGCCGTTCATTTAAAATTACCAAAAGTCAAGATATCTAAAAGGAGAAAGACCAAATACGGCCTGTAGCGGCCAGAAAGTTGTGAATCGTTGAAATTAAACATATAATTTTTAAAAATTTTACATTGTTTTCGTTTCTTGATAGAGTATCGGTGAAAGAATTTAGTTTTTAAAGATTAATTATTTTGAATAAGCTATGGTAATAGCGGATGAATGTCTTATGTTGCCAGCATTAAAAATAAAATGAAGTATGGTAGGCAGAAATTGTTTTAAGGAAATAATATTTTTATTACTATATTAGAAAACAATATATTTTATTTACTTTGTAAGTATATTTGTAAAAAGAATCAAGAAATATATAATTTATTATACATTCCATAATTATTAATCGGTAAAAATCGTTTTGTTTTTTAATCGATAGTAGAAATATTTTTCAAACCATTTGCAACACTTTTTTATCTGTTATGTCATTCGTGTTGCTACTGTGTATCGTAAATATTTTGCTCTTATTTATTGGTGTTTTCGTACGGTTTTAATGTAATGTAATTGAAAATAAATTCAATAATAATGATCAGTACCTTCTACCCATGCTAAGAATATGCAGCGGTGTTTGTGATTGTGGTTAGCTATTTTGGACGAGTATACATAGTACGAGGTTCCCTAGTACACAGGTGATTATTCATTATTATTGGCCACTCTTTATGTAGTTTTTGTTCTTTAAGACGCAAAGACATACTTTTATTTACATCTAGGTATTATATTTATGTTAAAATTCAATTTTAAGGTATATTTAGTTGCAGAATAATTTCCATTTCAAACATCTCGTATCTTATTTCCACCAAAAGTTATTTAAAAATAAATTATACAGGTTAATAGAGTAGTCATTTATCTTCAAAACACACATGGTGTTGTGTTTGGCCGTGCCAGGCCCATAATGTATGGCCAAATGGTACATCTCCTTTCAGAAAATTTTGACATGCCGAAAATATTATATAAACCGAAATCACTTTATCCGCAGACCATTTAAATTAAAACACACATAATAATAAAGCATCGATTGAGAATTAAACAGCATTTGAAACGTGAAGCCATTGCACAGGCATGGCGTTTATGCAAGTCAGTTCATCTCAACGAAGGTCACTAACATATGTATTGGTATTGTTATATATTGTAACATACGTGAAGGATAGGAATGCGGCGTGTATCGATATTTTATTAACTTCATATGCGAGGTACACTTTCATGTAATTTGAGATTTGTAGCAGACAGTCTAAGCTTAGTACAGTTTTATCAGAACTTAGTTTTTGTAGAGAAGCTTGGTATGCAACTGGGGTAGTGCTTTTTTATACTAATAGGCGGCATACGAGCAGATGGATCGCCTGATGGTAAGCAATTACCGCCGCCCATGGACACAAGCAACACCACAGGAGTCATAAGTGCGTTGCCGCCCCTTGGGGTTGGGAAAAGGGATAGGATGAGGAGTGGGATGAGGGAGAAGGAATAGGGGATAGGGCCTCCGGCACTCTCACTCACCGAACGAAACGCAACAGTACTGTTACTTTACGTCGATTTTATGTAAGAGGGTAGTACTTCCCCGGTCGAGCCGGCCCATTCATGCTGAAATCAGCAAGACTCTACTACCTGATGAAACGAGCTTGACGATGAAGATGAAATTAAGTACCATTGAATAGTATAATTAATTGTTGTAGTAGACATAGGATGTACTATGTGGCGTACTTTTTTGAGGACCAGCGATTGTCCTTGGTGAAAAATAACTGAATAAAATGTTGTTATTTCAAGTGGGAATGGAACCTCGACCTCACAGCCTCCAGTTTATCGGTCAGGGTCACCACTTGATCATTAATTAGTCAAGTAACCGTAAATACAATGAAAGTCAAAACACAAATAACCCTCATTTCTTCAAGCAAAGAATTTTAATAAATGTCTTGTCATTCAACTTACTTCTGCAATCAGTTTATTTGTCTGTGTGCCACATACCATTCAGTACAGAGAACATGACATATTTTAAACAGTACCGAGGCGGGTTACAGCCCCAGAGCTTAGTACGACCCTTGCGGTTAGCTTCTGTGGTCCCGTTGACTCGAGTGCCAGTTCATGCGGGTTTATATGTCAAATCACTCACCGTGAAACTGCGTTTGTTAAGATAAGTGTATAGATATAAGTATCAATAATATAACATTATTTGGAATAATATATGTATGCGACATATCTCGTGAAATATTGTTTATTCAAAGACAAGCTGTCTTCAGAAAAAGTGTACCGTTCGCGTCCAAGGGCATCGGACGTTGCATGATTCATAATCTTCGATCTATTGCACACATTCTAAACTTACTACTTTTTCTTTTAATTTATTTTGTTTCTTGATATAATCATTATATAATTCTATTTATTTTACGATGTTCAGATGAAGTTGAAAATATTTGCAATTATCAAGGAAAATAACTATAAATTGTAATTATTTTGGTTGAACGTGACTAAGTGCCTTTTCCAACCCAAGATGTTAAAACAAACTTGATATTTATCTTAATATTTACAATCAAAGTTCTTTAACGACATGGATTAGCTCATTAATCAGTAAATCTATAATCACTAATCTTAGTAAAACATGATATTGCTAAACTGAATAAAGTTAACATTGAAATTCAACACCATTTTACGAATTAAATCAGTCTATTTTTGGTATCCACATTGATTTGGTTAGCAGAAACTCCAATATAATTACGATAAATTTATTTTCATGTTAACAAAACTGCGTCATATTAATAAGTGAACAAATATTTCTATGAATATTGTACAGTAAAGCGTTTGAAATAATACAAATGCGACATTTCAGTCTCTTGCATTCGGCATAAAACATTCAAGAGTATCGCAAATACGTACTGGGTTGTCGTTTTGTGGTTTTGTTCTAAAAGCATCTCTGGTTTATGAATGAAGCACTGACTTAATTTGCTTTAATATTAACTATCTACTGTTTGTTTGAGCAAGAACTATAATAAAGACAATTTGGTTATGCTAAAAGCTGATCTAGGCCTCCTAGGTAGGTGTATCGAAATCGCTACTGGGACAACGTTACCAGGTGCGTAATAAACTGCCTATTTCTTGTTTAATATTTTTACAGGTGCGATGTCTTGTACCTTCTATAATTATAATTTTTTTGTAATACCATTCCATGTGAATAAATGGCTAATTCTGATATTTTAGCGGTCATTTTTGTGTTTTATCCAATTTGGAATGCGTTTTCTGTGCGAACTGGGGCTTTTGCTTGAAGCAAAACCGTAATGTTTATGTTGGTAATTGTAATCAAAATCCACAATGCATAACGCTGTCATTCAGAGAATACACAAATAATTGTGACCCATTGAATCTTGAAACTCTTTTTAAAGACGCCTTTTGCAGGTCGCGACTGGTTCATAGGTAGTATATTAGAAGGCTACAAGGCTGGCCCCTTATTATATGAACAAAGATTCTCTAGGCTGCCATTTTGTATGCTCAGCTTTAAGATCCACGAAATAAGGATCCAACTTTCCTTCTTTAGGTCCGTAACTAAGTTACGTCTAACGTAAGGCAGGTCTACTATAGGTATATAGGTACATATAAATTAAATGTAGTAAATATATTACCTTAATGTTGAGTCAATAACTAATAATTAGTTCGTGCTATCTTGAAATAAATAAACTACGTATCGGCGTAAATGCCGAACACATTAGCAGTAAGTCTCGCTAATTGACAAATAAATATACTGAATCACAAATGTATTGTACATTCTGTGACATAATAAAGGTGCATATATCTTTTCGTAACGTTAACTCTCAATTATTCGCTGCGTAAATGTAAACAGTGGCTAGAGCCAGGCACTTTTTGCTACCCATCTAGAAGAAGAAGAAGGGACACAAGAGACGAGAATTCTTACTGCAAGGGGAAAAGAGTTGTCGATGTTCTTACTCACGAATAAAACGCATCAATACCGGTAATCTTGCGTGGACCAGGACTGGGTACAAGAATATATCGATTCGCAAAGTTAAGCACGTTCTTCACCTAATGTTTTATAGATGAGTGACCGCTAAGAAGAAGGAAAATCTGTCCGTGTCTCGGAAACCAGTCTCGGCTGTTGATCCTGGCTATGAAGAAGCATAATAACAGTTTTCACCGCAAAATCGGTACATCTTGCTCTTAACTATGATTTGCACTGTTGTCACCGTAAGTTGCAGCATTCAGACGACAATCCGATGCGACACTATGAAGAAGCGTCAAATCTAGTTAGATTTAAAACAAACTATGACCTCCAACAGTTTGTCCGTGTGGTGACGGATTAAGAATACGGATTGTCACTACCCCATATCATGCCATGGGTGTCGTAAGAGCCGACAGAGGGACCATACTATGCAGAGAACAACAGTGTAATAGAAGGAAAACTTGATACAAACCCTATACCAATCCGTTTGGCCAGCGTGGTATAGTAGGCCAATTCCTCCTTTCAGAGGAGAGGCCTAGTCCAGCAGTGGACTGTTAAAGACTGTTGATGATGATAATGACCTCCAAGGCAAAATTCTGAATGCACCCGGGACAATGCTAGGATCATATTGATGACATTCAAATGATGGTGCTATTGTACGATATTTCTTGAAGTCCGTTCTATTTATACCTACCGTTAGAATTAATCTGTCTTGTAAACCACATAAGACACTTAAAGTCCTTTGTGCGAGAGATGCTGTCTAAAAATTACAGATTCTGGCTCCAGTCAACCCGATTTACTTATGCAATTACTCATAATTTTCGTCCTCTTTACCTCCAGGTCATTGTATATTAATGTGGGGTGTGCTAACCCTTTGGCGTAATAGCGTTAAGTTACGGATCCCAAGTGGGCCCCGGGCTTTTGTCCCGAATGTAAGCCTTAATAGTCATGTGTGATGAGCAAGGTTGCTCCACCGGGACTGGTCATAACATGTGTAAATTATATAGCCCTAATACATGTAAATGTATAGTCTTACATTGCTTGCACCTGGATTTTTTTTAACAACTCATTCGCGATATATTTTTAACATGCAAAATTTGATATAAATACTTTTCATCCCGTTATCAGATCGGTGAAGGTCGCTCTTCTACGCATCTTAGAATTTGAATTTGTGACACTAAGCTAACTTCTTCTTTAGAGCCTTGGCTAACACTTGATCGTAGATACTGGTCTTGCTCAGGCAAAATAGGTTTTCTTCAGTAAATTACAATATCACTTCGAAGTCTGAGAAAATGGGCGTTTTGACAGTGATTGACTAGCCCCCATTGTACCTTCATTTTTTATCCAAAAACATATGCCTCAGATTTGATAATGACTTCTTAGAATATAGATCGATGTCTTGTTCCTTTTTTGTTTTGTTATCAACTATAGGTACCTACAGGCCGCAACATCGACTATAGGTACAAAAAAAAATTATTTTACGTTACATTATGATTTATAAATAATGTTATTACAGAGCGCTGTTTTTCTGCCGTAATAGATGTTCTTGTTAAGTTTAATTATAAAAATGGTTTATTGGAAAAGTAATACCAAAACAACGTAATTTTTTTTCTGAATCCATTGTATAATAGAATACATTCATTCCGCTCACAAAAATCTCGGTATGTGCTCCGTATTACGAACATGATTAATACAAAGTCCCAACAAAGCCTATTTCCATCGGTGACCAAACAAAAAGTTTCTCGATGCGAAACAACACACGGATCATACAATTACTTTTTTTCCAATACCTCAAAATAGCGGGCAGGCTTCTAATATTGTCAAAGCGCCATATGGAGAGGAATTATTAATACAGCAATTATTACAGGGACGGGAGAGGCCGTTTGACCTCTGAAACGACGTGACATTAGCTACGTAATTGAGAACCACCATCTCCCTTCGATAGTTCCTAAGTGTGGCATATGAATACCGAACTGATGAATATATTCTCACTTTCTTTTTCGCTAATGAATATTTCTTGCATTTCTTCGTTAAACTTTTATGTGATCTACCGCTTCTTAGAATTCGTCTGAAGTTTTATTCGAGAACTTCTGAGTAATATACTGTTACGAGCTGGGGTTCGACGATAAATTATAGCTCACTATGCCAATTAAACTGAACTTTATTCACTAACACAATAACACTAGATACACACACTTACATTTATTTTCCAGCACTAATAAAACACACTATTCACACCACTAGTACAACACTAAACACTTCCGAATTACTTTCTTCGCTTCTTGTTGATCGCTTCGCTATTCACTTGTTACTGTCCTGTCTCGCGCGCTCTCGCTCTATTTATACTGGCCGGATAACATCACTAGCGTATTCTAGATACTTCCACAAAACTGTCGAATAATCGCGAACAGTCTATGCTCGATACAGCAAAACGCCATCTAGTACAGAGTAGCTGAATTACCTTTAAACCACCGATACATTCAATCTCTGCTAGTACCCCCATTCTCCGATAGATGGCGTAACACTGCCCCCCTCTTAAACGTGTTCGTCTCGAACATCGTTGGACCCATGGTAACGAGCCAACCGGTCCACATGAACAATCTTTGGTGCACCTCGCGACCCCTTCTGGATTCGATAGGTGACGTCGTTCATCCTGGTAATTATGCGATATGGCCCGTCCCATCTGGCTTGTAACTTAGGCGATTTTCCTTTGCTTCGTACTGGGTTATGAAGCCACACCAATGACCCCTCATCGAAGCCCTTGTTGTTCGCCCTCCGGTCGCAGCGAGTCCTCATCCTCCCAGACATCCGCCGTCCCGACCCCCATGGAGCTCCTATATTGCACACCTTGAATGCACCTCTACTACGAGTATGTGGCCCCTTCACAGCCGCACAACTTGTGCATTTGCGGCACCAATCCTCGACGTCATTCCGACAGTGGAGCCAATAAAACCGCTCTCGGACCTTAGTAAGCGTCTTCTTAACACCCATGTGACCTCCCGAAGCACTATTGTGATAGAGCCGCAGTACTTCCGGCACCTTAGTCTTGGGCACTACCATTTGCAGATGGTATTGGTTACCTCGAGCGTTTTCCCATTTGCGGCACAGAACTCCATCCTGGACAACCAAGCTTTCCCACTGTGCCCAATAACCTTTGGTGACAGGGCTCCTTGCTGCGATATCACTCCATTTGGGCCTAGGAGCGCCTGATTTCTTCCATTCGAGAATCACCTGTACGTCCTTGTCTTCTTGCTGAGCATTCTGCAAAGCTTCTTTCCATCCGTCGCTCAGATCCGTCTTCAACATTCTCACTAGCGCTGCTGGCTTCGCTTCCTGTCTTGCACAGTATTTGCGTTGGTCGGGGTAAGCCCTACCTGTCGGAGCATCTGCGCTACGTTGCTCTTGCCGCCAGACAGGTACGTCAGGTGACCCCTTTGGTGGAGACAGGGTACCAACGTGCCGCTTACGCTTTGTGCAGCTCAAGCGGATATGGCCTCTTTCCCCGCAGTTGTAGCACCGTGGTGAAGAAACAACTTCCCTGATACGGTAAGTTCGATCCTCGTGACGCGCTGCTTCCACCTCCAGAGCGTAGGCTAAGGCTTCCTTGACGGCCTTGAAGTGCCTAAGTCTTACCGCTGCTCTAACCTCCAGGTCACGGATTCCATCGGTAAATACCTGGACGAGGTTCTCATCTATCAGCGCCGGCAACGACTGGTATGCCTTCCTGACCAGCCTTTCCACCTCCAGAGCCCACTGCTGCAGAGTTTCTCCGGTGCGTTGTATCCTGTCCTTCAGCTGAGCACGATACACATGTTCGAGGTGCGCGTCTCCGTACCTCGCCTCCAACGCCTCCAGAAGCTTCTCGTAGGTCACGTCTTGCCCGAGTGCCTCCAACACCGTCAAGGCCTGATCACGAAGGCCCAAGGTTAGGGCGGTGAAGGCCTGTTCTTTGTCCCACCCATTCGCTCGCATTACGGCCTCAAACTGAACCTTGTATGCAACCCACGATGACGAGCCATCAAAGGGTGGAACCTTAAACCAACGAGGCGAGGGCGCCACAGCTGCAGGTGTAACGTCGTTGGTCTCAAGCCCACGCAATTTCTTCTCCAATCTGGCAATACGGGTCTCGAGCTGGTCGTGTACACGCTTCTCAATGTCGCTGATACGGGCCTCGTGCTGCTGGAGTTCCTCCTTTACCAGCTTCAGGTCCTTCCCTACAGCGGCGCTGAGGTCTTTCATCACCACCAGCTGTTCCTCCAAACGGCGGGCCTGCTCCTCCTTGTCGCGCTGCAGCTGCTCCTCTAGGCGGCGCGCGTGCTCCTCTTGACGGCGAGCCTGCTCCTCTTGTCGGCGGTCCTGCTCCTCTTGACGGCGGGCCTGCTCCTCCTTGTCGCGCTGTCGCTGTTCTTCCATGCGGCGCGCGTACTCCTCTTGACGGCGGGCCTGCTCCTGCATGAACGCCATCAGAGCCGCGATGTCGGGCACCGCCATGGAGTGCGCGCTTGCAGGCTCCACTGCAGCCGCGGAGTCACCTGATCCACCAGACGATGGAGAAGGAACATCTCCGAAGCGTCTCTGGTCCAGGTCTTGCTGGCGCTGGTTCCTGGTACGCACACCTTCAGTTTCTTCCTTCGGCATAACCAGCATAATTTATCCCTTTCTTCTGACACCAATTTGTTACGAGCTGGGGTTCGTGATAAATTATATACACTATGCCAGAAAAACTGCACTTTATTCACTAACACAATAACACTAGATACACACACTTAATTTTCCAACACTAATAAAACACACTATTCACACCACTAGTACAACACTAAACACTTCCGAATTACTTTCTTCGCTTCTTGTTGATCGCTTCGCTATTCACTTGTTACTGTCCTGTCTCGCGCGCTCTCGCTCTATTTATACTGGCCGGATAACATCACTAGCGTATTCTAGATACTTCCACAAAACTGTCGAATAATCGCAAACAGTCTATGCTCGATACAGCAAAACGCCATCTAGTACAGAGTAGCTGAATTACCTTTAAACCACCGATACATTCAATCTCTGCTAGTACCCCCATTCTCCGATAGATGGCGTAACAATACGAACTTGTTATTTTGCTTCGACTTTTTCATACTGTAAAAGGACGTCAGGACAGATTTTTATGTGTCCACAGAAAAGTAGATTCTGTTGGTTTGGGCTTTTCTATTAAGGTGGGTGGCTGACAATCTGTGATTTAATGTGGTTTAAGTTTTATTATTAGAAGAGACTTGAAAGTAGAATAAATGCTGTAGAAATGAGAGCACTGAGAAGTGTGTGTGGTGTGTCTTTGACCGACAGATTAAAGAATTGTGTGATACGAGAGTGGTGTGGCGTAAAAGAAGATGTAGTAACAAGCATCGAGAAAGGCATGTTAAGATGGTTTGGACACATGGAGAGGATGGATGACGAAAGACTGACAAAGAAGATATATAAGGCAAGTGTGAATGGGACAGGACGAAGAGGAAGACCTAGGCGGACGTTCTATGACCAGATAGGAGACACCTTAAAAAAGAAGTAGAGTCAGAAGTACCCTAAACAGAAGAGCATGCATGAGAAACTTGATGGGAGTGAATGAAGCAAGAGAGGTATGTCAGGATCGTTGCAAATGACGTTCCGTAGTCTCTGCCTACTCCTCCGGGAAACAGGCGTGAATCTATGTATGTATGTACGTAAGTTTTATTACCGGCGTTGTGTAGGACAGGGTGTTTAATTTAAATTTTTATAGTTGCTACAGAAGGTAAAATAAAAACACGTACTTTATCTTTTATTTTGTGGACTCAGATGTCACTGTGTATTTTTCACATCTGACTGGAGCCTTGATTGAAAAGTTGCCAGCTCAATAAGGAAATTTTAAATCATGTGAGTATTTTGCTCTTCAGATAAGCTAAATTGCATGTTTAGTTCAGAATCAATATAGGTACATATGTTTGAATTCAAGACACTTTGGGACAAGTGTCATAATAGTAGATCCCTTGTGAGCGACGACATAGTGTGTACGCTATAGTTGTGAGCTACGCGGTCCTATCCGAACATCTGATCTACGTCTAATCACTAGTATGATCGACGAACTGATCTGCCATTTTATTATATACGAGTGAGGCTACGGCAATTAGATTGTTAACGGTCTGTCGGTCTGTGCACGGGGTAAGAACAAGGGCATCGCCAAGGGGGGGCAGCGGGGGAAGCTGCCCCCTCCTAGAGACTCAAAAAACCCTACACTACATACTATTCTCAGTACTTTTCTGAATACTTTTCTCATTTTCTATATCAACTTGCCCCCTCCCCCCACGTAGGCAATCGGCTGGCAACGCCCCTGGGTAAGAATAATAATGAAGAAGCAGTCACAGAGTCGAGGTGACCGTTTAAAACACTATATAATCTTTGCCCTGAAACCTTAATACATTGCCACACCATATTCGACAAAATGCACACTTTATAAAATAAAGATTCATGTCAAAATAGTTAGATCCTCTGTTCCAGATGTTAATATTGTGCGTAAATATTATCAGCACACTGTAATAAATATACCACCAACGAATACGTCGAATGATTAAACCGTGTAAGCTAGGTAAATGCCACGCATAACCACATGTAAAACGTACCTGAACGAGGATTAATTGTGAAACAACAACAATCTGTGAGGGATAACCTAACTATACCTACTGTTAGAATTGCACTTTTGTAAAGCACACGCAGACAGACCTTTGTGCGGGAGATTCTGTCTAAAAAATTACGGATTCTGGCTCCAGTCAACCCGACTAACTTATGCAATTACTCATAATTTTCGCCCTCTTTACCTCCAGGTCATTGTATATTAATGTAGGGTGGTGCCAACCCTTTGGCGTAATAGCGCTTAGTTACGGATCTCAAGTGGGCCTTAGGCTTTTGTCCCGAATGTAAGCCTTAATAGCCATGTGTGATGAGCAAGTGTGCTCCACCAGGGCTGGTCATAACATGTGTAAATGATATAGCCCCAATACATGTAAATGTATTATTCTTACATTGCTTTCACCTGGATTTTTTTAACAACTCATTCGCGATATATTTTTTACATGCAGAATTTGATACCTATAAAATACTTTTTATCCCGTTATCAGATCGGTGAAGGTCACTCTTCTACGCATCTTAGAATTTGAATTTGTGACACTAAGCTAACTTCTTTTTTAGAGCCTTGGGTAACACTTGATCGTAGATACTGGTCTTGCTCAGGTAAAATAGGTTTTCTTCAGTAAATTACAATATCACTTCGAAGTCTGAGAAAATGGGCGTTTTGACAGTGATTGACTAGCCCCCATTGTACCTTTATTTTTTATCCAAAATCAAATGCCTCAGATTTGATAATGACTTCTTAGAATATACATCGATGTCTTGTTCCTTTTTTGTTTTGTTATCAACTATAGGTACCTACAGGCCGCAACATCGACTATAGGTACAAAAAGCAAATATTTTACGTTACATTATGAATAATGTTATTACAGAGCGGTCTTTTTCTACCGCAATAGATGTTCTTGTTTAGTTTAATAATAAAAATGTTTTATTGGAAAAGTAATACCAAATCAACGTAGATTTTTTCTAAATCCATTGTATGATAGGATAAATTCATTCCGCTCACAAAAATCTCGAACAAAGCCTGATATGTGCTCTGTATTACGAACATGATCAATACAAAGTCCCAACAAAGCCTATTTCCATCGGTGACCAAACAAAAAGTTTCTCGATGCGAAACAACACACGGATCATACGATTCCTTTTTTCCAATACCTCGAAATAGCGGGCAGGCTTTTAATATTGTCGAAACGCCATATGAAGAAGAATTATTAATACAGCAATTATTACAGGGACTGGAGAGGCCGTTTGACCTCTGAAACGATGTGACATTAGCTACGTAATTGAGACCCACATCTCTCTTCGATAGTCGCTAAGTGTAGAATATGAATACTGAACCAATGAATATTTCTTGCATTTCTTCGTCAAACTTTTATGTGGTCTAGCGCTTCTTAGAATTCGTCTGAAGTTTTATTCGAGAAGTTCTGAGTCATATACGAACTTGTTATTTTGTTTCGACTTTTTCACCTCGTGAAAGGACGTCAGGACGGCTTTTTATGTATCTACAGAAAATTAGATTCTGATGGTTTGGGCTTTTTATATTAAGGTGGGTTGGCTGACAATTTGTGATTTAATGTGGTTTAAGTTTTACTACTATCGTGTAGGACATGGTGTTTATTTTATATTTAAAAACATGACTGCCTCGTTAGTCTCGCGGCATAAATGTGCGCGTGGGATTGGGAGGTCTCGGGTTCGATTGCCGGGTCGGGCCAAGTATTATTGGGTTTTTCTCTAGGAAATTCTCAGTAGCAGCACGGAGTCTGGTAATGTGCCCGGTACGGCAATAGGCTCGCCCCCTACTACGTGGGACCAAAAAATTCATGGTGAAATGTGGGTGTAATATTACACCTCTGCCTACGCCTTCAGGGATATAGGCGTGAGTCTATAAATAAATAATGAAAAAAAAAAAGAAACATGTACCTTTTCTTTCATTTTATGGATAAAAATGAGACTTTTTGACTCAGATGACATATAATACACACCTACACACATATATAGACCCAAGCCTGTTTCCCGGAGGGGTAGGCAGAGACTACAGAACGCCATTTGCAACGATCCTGACATATCTCTCTTGCTTCATTCACTCCCAGATGACACTGTGTACATTTCACTTCTGACTGGAGCCGTGATTGAAAAGCTGCCAGCTCAATTAGGAAATTTTAAATCATGTGAGTATTTTGCTCTTTAGATAAGCTAAATTGCATGTTTAGTTCAGAATCAATATAGGTACATATGATTGAAGACACTTTGGTACAAGTGTCATAATAGAGATCCCTTGTGAGCGACGGCATAGTCACGTCTACTCACTGGTATGATCGGCCATTTTATACGAGTGAGGCCACGGCAATTAGATTGTTAACGGTATGTGCACGGGGTAAGAATAATAATGACAAAGCAGTCACAGGGTCGAGGTGATCGCATAAAACACTATATAATCTTTGCTCTGAAACCTTAATACATTACCACACCATGTTCATAAAAATGTGTTCGATTCCCGGGTCGGGCAAAGTGTGTCATTGGGTTTTTCCGTTAGGAAATTCTCAGTAGCAGCACGGAGTCTGGTAATGTGCCCGGTACGGCAATAGGCTTGCCCCCTATTACGTGGGACCTACAAAATCATGGCTAAATATGGGTGTAATATTACACCTCTGCCTACCCCTTCGGGGATACAGGCGTGAGTCTATAAATAAAATAAATAAATTCATAAAAATGCATTCTTTATAAAATAGAGATTCATGTAAAAATATTCAGATCTTCTGTTCCAGATGTTAATATTGTGCGTAAATATTATCAGCATAATGTAATAAATATACCACCAACGAATACGTCGAATGATTAAACCGTGTAAGCTAGGTAAATGCCACGCATAACCACATGTAAAACGTACCTGAACGAGGATTAATTGTGAAACAACAATCTGTGAGGGATAAAAATATCGTATTACGATTCTGTGAAATACGGGGCAATGTGCAGACTCAGTGCGAACGGCGCGGATAGCGGAAGCGACAAGCGGGAATTGAACAACAGGTTAGTAAAAGTAAGGTTGGTGTTTAATACCCGCTTGTCGCGCTGTGTGGCGATAGGGGTATCGTAGCGGTTAACTGAATCCATCACTTGGTGAAAGCGTTGGTAGGACGTTTTCTGATCCTAATGCCAAACTTTTAGTTTAAATTTTTTTAATTATAATAATAATAGGTAATATTCTACCACATACACACATCACCATCATAAGGTATCTACGGAAAAAGCCCCCATCCCGGAATTTGAATTATATTTTTAGAAAACTGATAGTAAGATTTAAAGTTGTGTTACCTATAAAGGCGATTTACAACATATTATTTATATGCATGTATTATAATTCATAATTCTTGTGTTATTGACTGACTGGCAGGCAACGCAAAGCCAAAATTAGTTCATCGTTCGTTAAAATGCTTTGCCAGACTCTTAGTCAGAGCGGTGTGCAGGTGTCGCCCTTGCCGCTCTCGCTTACGCTACCCACGCCGCTCCCACTGTGGACGCAAACGCAGCAGCATATTCAAATATAATAAAGGTCATGTGATGCCGAGATATTGGCATTTTAATTGTCGAGTAAGTACGGTTTCTGTGTAAATGTCAGACATATTTATAAAAAGGTTAACAATGTAATACAATATGTAATAGTGTACTTTTGATGTAATGGAATACCTGTGTATTTAATGAGGTTTGACCTACCATTCTTTAACTGGCGCGCCACAGATTTCACTCATACTAATCTTATACTAATATATAAAGCTGAAGAGTTTGTTTGTTTATTTGGTTGAACGCGCTAATCTCAGGACTACTGGTCCGATAAAAAAAAACAGTGTTAGATAGCCCATTTATCGAGGAAGGCTAGAGGCTATATAACATCACGCTATGAGCCTCGGGAGCGGAGCAGTAGCCTTAAATAACAAGGGTGTAACCGCAGGCTCATATTACATAAAAGTGTGTTTGTTTTTTTGTCCTCCTCTCTCGTCGCGACGGAGCCATGTTATGTTCTGATAGTTAAAAGAGACTGGGCAGTGATCTAGGCTACTTTTTATCTATATTACGATTAATTATTATTTAATTATGCGGATTCCTACGCGGTTCAAATTGCGCCCGAAGTCTAGCTTACTATAAATTCGTCATTAATTACATTAGAGCTTCTTGACTGGATAAGTACTGTATCGACTATTGTTATAACATACTATCATTTTCTTGAGGTAAAATATTTAATTGAAGAATAATAACATGTTAATTTTCGGTCTACCTTTTAAAGCAGAACTTTTTTCGTCATAATTTCTATTTTGCATAACAACGCATAGCATAATCTTCATTTCGCAGAAATTTGTTTGGCATACACTCACTTATCATACATTTGAAACTAATAATTTTGTTAGTCCGACACATCTTTAGGCATAAATTTCATGTTCATAATAATTCAAAAGCAGTCATGCAGCAAGCATCGTTCTGTCACGGCTCAGGCGCTGCGGGGTTTGCGCGGCCCCACGCGAGCTTATCGTCGCAGATGGTTTCAACGCTCAACGCGCGGGCCTTCAAGCCACCTGCTCCTCAGGTCGCAGGCCGCCTTATCCCTCCGCGCCTACGCGATTTTAAATTACACTCTAGGGGTAGGGCAGACAAGACTAAGTAAATACGTGTGTTATGCCAAATAAAATTCGGAGTTTCAAGATTCTGCCAAATAGAAGGAACCCGTTAACTTTTTACTTTACCATTTCACTAATTCGATCAAACACTGTGATTGGACCAGTACCATTGGGGGACAAAGCACCAAAAAGTTATAGAAATTAAGTAACTAATGGACTTAGGAATACCGGACAACAAATGTTGAAATTATTGCCTTGCTTATAGAATATGCAAGGCGAAAATCTAGATGACAAGCAGACTTAAGATACCGGACTATATGCAGCGCACATATTGTGTTAGGAGAGAATGCCAATTTTGTCGAACAAAGCAAAGCTATTTCCCCGCGCTGGTGAAAAAGCACCTGCACTCCTATTTCACAGTAAACATTGGACAATAGAATACAAAGAACACCGGATCTCGAATAACCTGTGCTCGACACACGTGTTAAGAATAAAAAGGAATGAAAAAATTGTAAGGTGATATAATGTGGTTGTGACATTTTGTATTCTTAAGTCACCCCATGGCCAGCACTATTTAGAAAAAAATATCTTATACTACTCTTATACTAATATATAAAGCTGAAGAGTTTGTTTGTTTGGTTGAACGCGCTAATCTCAGGAACTACTGGTCCGATTTGAAAAATTCTTTCAGTGTTAGATAGCCCATTTTTTTGAGGAAGGCTATAGGCTATATAACATCGCGCTTAAGCAGTAGCCTTAAATAACGCGGGTGTAACCGCGGGCATCCTCTAGTCTTAAATAAAATGGCACTAAACAACCTATACCTACAATGAAGCAATAAAATCCAAAGCTTCTAAATATACAACAGCAATTTACAATTCAGAAAACACCAAAATGTTTCCTAGTCTCGATTTTAATGTAATTTTAGTTGACAAGCTCCGTGTTTGCACAAGCGGCGAATATACGGACTCACTGTGACGCGACGTTTTGTAGTTTAAACATGTTTGTGCGGAGACTACGTAAATAGTTTTTATTTACCTATTTACAATGTATGAGTTTCAAGCTTTATTTAGTTACCAGGCTATGCTTTCAGTTTTAAAGCTAATTTGGTCTGCTGTTGACAGCGCCTGTCTGTGCTGAAAATTATCCAGCAGAATAATTCTTTTTTTGTGTCTAGCCCATGAGCTTATCGTCGTATTTAAACGTTCATAGACTAATAGACTAGCCTAGAACCAACAAAGCAGATTTATGTTTTAATGCCGTCAATAGATTTTCGTTACGATACCTAGAATTGCAACCTGTATCATTGCATTCAAATGCATGATTTCTGAGTTAAAATACTACAATAATTTTAAGTACAGTTTTCCTAACATCACGAGTTAAGGTGAGACCGATAATGTAACATTTTATTATTCTTCTGTATAATCTGTATATATAAAATTGTGGCGTTACTAAATGCGTAACTGACTGTCAGGTATCGCTCAGCCAAAACTACTGAACGCAAGAAGGTGAAATTTATCATGTATGTTTCTTGGCAAGTTGACAGGATTTGGAAGAAACGGTTAAATAAAAAAAAGTGCTGGCGTAGCTGCGGCAATCCTTTAATGAGGTATATTTTATTTATTTATAGACTCACGCCTGTATCGCCGAAAGGGTAGGCAGAGGCGTAATATTACACCCACCCATTAATGAGGTATAAAACCACTCATATACCCAAACCATGATGAGCAAGCAACTTCTTCGTTACATATCATATACAAGCCAACCCTTAGCCTGCAGTCATCCCATGTTGACACACAAAACGATCTCATAATTCTCACATAAACCCTAAGCCTTTGATATTTAAAGTTGAAAAATGAAACTCGCTGCCTCACTGCCACACCTTACTCAGCTAAAATATAAATGTGTGCTAAGCTTCTTATATTGTATGCTTAGTTTAAACATCTTGTATTGTATTCTTATCTTGTTTTTAGTAAACGAAATGTAATATTTATTTTTCTAGTAGAGACAATATATTCTATCTGATTAAATTAATAGCCGCCTAATGTTGATGTAAATTTAAGGTAGGGACAAACTGAGCCCACGTACGCAACGTATGCAGTGCGACGTGGAAGAGCATACGTGCACACTTATCCCACGTACGCAACGCGTATTTGGCGTCAGACGCTGTTGTTCTTCCATAGAAAATGGACTAATGCCTCTGACAGTCATGTTTTCTGAGTCTGACAATGAATCTGAAGACGATTTATTACGTTTGTTATTTTTAAATGTATACATCCGCGACACAAAAGAAAAAGAGTTAAATACCGTTTAAGAAATGGAATTTGTGTTTAATTTATCTGCCATTAAATCCTAAAATAGTACTTATAACTAAACGACGGTAATAAGTAGGTATGTACTTACCAGACTTGCCATGCAGTTTTGCTATTTCTTCCCATGCTGCATTGCGTAAATTAGAATCGCGATATTCAATACCTTTAATATTATAATTGGCTTCATATCGCCTAAACAAATCAATGTCTCTGTTCGTCTCAATGTCTAATCCGTGTCTGACGCGCTATCAACGAAAGATCTAGAAACACACTAGTCGTACGCGTGGAATAGCGTATGATTATCCCCTCCACGTGCCCACGCCGATCTGGCGCGACCAGTTGAACGTTGCATAGGACGCGTGTGACAGCATTGCGTATGACAAGTGTGTTTCCAAGTCATATATTTTCATAGAATTTTCGTGGTCTAGATGTCATAATACGTAGCATACGTTGCGTACATGGGCTCAGTTTGTCCCTACCTTTAATCAAATCAATTCAATTCAATTTAATCATATCGATTCATTTCAATCAATCCAATTAATTTTAATTAATTCAAATCAGTTTAATCAACTTCCTTCAATTTATTACATTTTTGTTTTGTTTTATTTTTAATTTGTCATTTGTATTTTGTTATTAATTTGTAAGTTATTTCAATCTTAGTGACAGTTTATATATTTTCAATAATTTTATTCAACCATGTTATCTTTTATTTTGACATTTCAACTTTTAGCTATTTATTAAAATTAGGTTTGACATTAAACACTGTTCCTGACACTTTCAATGTAATTATTATGATATGTATCCGCTGTTTTATTATTACTATAATTATATTTTTATAAGCTTTAATTGTACGATTTGTTGCTCAAAGTAATCTTTAAGAGTTAGCAGCCTGCCTTTATTTTTTTTTCTCTTATCAGTTAACAAATTTCTTTATATTATATAGGGTTCCCGCCAAGAACTTAGGGCTATATAGGCTCGCCACCTATTACGTGGGATCAAAACACTGGCGAAAAGTGGGCGTTTAATATGCCTCTGCCTACCCCTTCGGGGAAACAGGCGTCAGTCTATGTATGTATGTATCTTTGTCGAAAGTCCATCCTTTTTGCTTTTGAACTTGATCAGATTTTCTGTCTACAATTCTGAGTTTCTATATTACAACAGATTCAGTTTTATTCAGCAAACTACTACATTGCAATTCTGTAAAAATTCGCTACAAACCCACTTACGAGATTTCATAGAGATTTCATAAATTATATATACTACACATTTGCGAGGTTGTGCATCATTTTACTGATAAATGCTGTAATATTAACGAAAGTGAAGTACCTTCGTCGCGTTCCATAATATGGTATTATGTCAACCGCACTTAATTGCGATTGACTCGTTTGAATGATGAATTAAAAAAAAAAATTAGTTACTCTCCCGGAATATAAAATACTTTAACCTGCACCAGATTTCGTCAATATCCATTAACATATAAAAGCACGTTCTCTGACCAGATTGGAGACATCCTAAAAACAGGACAGGTGAGAAGTACCCTGAACATAAGAGCATGCATGAGGAATCTGATGGGAGTGAATGAAGCAAGAGAGATATGTCAGGATCGTTGCAAATGGCGTTCCGTAGTCTCTGCCTACCCCTCCGGGAAACAGGCGTGAGTCTATGTATGTATGTATAAAAGCAAAAACAAACGATAAACTGGAACGCGACGAAGGTACTTCACTTTCGTTAATATTACAGCATTTATCAGTAAAATGATTTTACGCAATTAAGTGCGGTTGATATAATATGGTATTATATCTAAATTTTCAAATAATTACGCGATATACATCCATTACGAGGACCCAATGGCGTAGCCATAGTGCAAACTACTGCCACGCTGAGGTCGTGGGTTCGATTCCCGCTCAAGTCAAACATTTGTGCATGTGCATGGCATGAACATGGATTATATGGATCTTGATCTAGGTGTTTCTATGTATAATATGTATCTATTTTCAAAGAAAGCCATATAGTACCCATAGTTAAAGCTCTGCTTTGTTTGAGACTAGACGGTGTTGTGTGTATGTGGTGCAATGTTATTAGTCTTCATCAGCCTTTAACAGTCCACTGCTGGACTAGGCCTCTCCTGTGTAAGGAGGAATTGGCCTACTATACCACGCTGGCCAAACGGGTTGGTATAGGGTTTGTATCAAGTTTTCCTTCTCTTACAGTGATGTTCTCTGCATAATTCCCTTTGTCGGCTCTTACGACACCCATGGGATGATATGGGGTAGTGACATTCCGTATTCTTAATTCGTCACCACACGGACAAATGTTTATTATTGTCCCAGAAATATAACTAAACGTAAGCATAATTATATACAAACAAACACTTTGATAAATCAAAACCTTTGAATGCTATTCATAGCTCATTGAACTTAACATAATACACCGACTCATCTCGTCGACATGACAGCGGTTGTTCTTACTCAAGACACATGTCTTAAATAAACAAACAAAGGAACAAAGAACGTCACCAAATCTCGTAATAAACACGGCCGTTGAATAAAACAGCAAATGAAAAAACGTGGTGCCTTTTTGCGATAGGTTTATAAATCGCAAAATAAGCGGAATTATATATTGTTTTAAATTTAAAGTACCTACATATATTATGTTACATAAAATTTATCTTCGTTTTGAAATCGAATAAAATTTATCGTCGTTTTGAAATACAAGTTGTTTTTCTTTCTGATGCTAAATAAATAAGAAACAATAATTATGTTATTTTAAACAATATAAAAATTCAATCTCTAACATTATACGCAAAGGTCGCTCAGTCGTTTACATAAATCAAATAAATTATCACCCTACAAAAATAAAGAATACTATTGACGATTCTTCGCTGGCAACACTAGCGAACAGCTGTCATTTCGCTACGTGTATAATAATTTAATTGATAAAAATAGTTTTATTTTGTTTTCCTCATTAATTGTATCTCTAAATTAAAGTGTATACCCATAAACCTTAGCAATAATTGTTTGTGTAACATAATATCAAAGGACTAGTGACTAAACCTCACTGGAAAACTTGTGGCGGACCAACTGTCAAAGTAACGGACAACTGATACAACTTAAACAAGATTCAAAATCAACTGGAAACCCGGGGAGTATTGTTTTCATAATTATTTACTTATCCCTGTATCGTTTTATTCATATAATACTAACTAATATACACTATACATTTCATAAACACTGCTCACTGCACGTGAGCGACGTCATTTACAATACACAGCGGCACCGTTTATGTCTCCTTTTGCTTGACAATTTGTGGAAGCAAAATCGATGACGAAAAACATTTGCCTCAGACACCATATACTACATGTCACACTACACAAAACATAATTATTTATTATAAAATAAGTATATTAATCTAAGGAGTACAATAGTGTTACACAGGTCAATTTATAGAAGTACCTACCTACATTCCAATTGTATTTTATTGTTTTATAAAAATAATATCAATTATATAACTTTTTGTACCTATTCATTACTTTCATATTCCCCGATAGCTAGATTTAAAATAAGCTGTTCCCAAATTTATTTAATTTACTTTTCTGTTATTTTTTTTATTATAATCTACCTACATTATTTCCTTCTCAACTTTCTATCCACCCATTTCTTAGTTTCTCTCTGCTGACTTTACTCACTCTTCCTTATATTTCAGGTGCTTACGGGGTGGGTCTGTTCAAATGATGACCCGCAGAATGGCAGTTCTGGAGGACAAATTACAGTCCACACTCAAGGAATTGGAATCCTCCAAAAGCCTGTGTAACCAGCTGCTACAGGAAAGAGAGGACAGCGAAGAAGAAGTAAAGAAAATAGTAGACAAGAACACTGAACTCAAGGCACAGCTGGCTGAAATGCACACACACCATCTTGAAATACTTGAGCAACATGAACAACTTCGACTGACGGTGTCCAACTTCCAACAGTGCATGGACACTCATGAAGAAGCTCTGAGACGTGTTGCTGAACTGGAACGTGAATTGAGTGAAGCTCATAAAACCATCTCCAACATAGAAATAAATAAACACAGTCAACAGATTGCGAATACCTGTAGCCTATATCATGAGTTGGTTAGTAGTGAGCCTGATCATGTGTGCATTAGGGAGCCAGTAGTGACAATAGATCTGACCAGGGAGGATACCATTATTATGAGACCCAGCTTTTCTAGTCGTAATAAACTTAAACGTTACATTAAAATTACTAAATTAATAAAAAAATATCATAAATCTATTAGGAAATATAATGTGCATAGAGTTAATTTTAATCTTAGAAAGGAGCGCATAAACTTAGTTAATCAACTTTCTGAGTACTCTAGAAATTTGGAACATAGCAGATCAGTGTATGATATGGAAACTCATCGCTTAAGGGAAGAGATATTACTTAGGGAAAGAACCTTAAATGAGATCTTCAACAAATACCAAGCTTCTCAACAAGAACTGAGCAAGCGTATAGTGGAGGCAGGTGAGCTTGTAGACTTGGTGAGGTGTAATGCAGAAATGTATGAGTCTCTGACCAATAAGCTCTCGTGTTCTTGTACTCATGCTCTTGTACAAGCAGAGCCATTGAGTACCGTACTACCTGAGAATTTTTCTAACAATCCGCAAAACTCACACTCATTACAATCAAATTTAAATAAATCTGGGCTTCCAACATCTATTAATAAAACTTTTATTTTTTCTGATAGGCTAGGTCACAATTTTGGTAGTCTTCTCAGTGAATATACAAATCAGTGTGTTATAAATTATTGTAGGCCAGGGGATAGTTACTGTAGTTTAGTTAATCAGATTAAGTTACACCCATTAGATGAGAGTAGTACTGCAATATTATTGTTTGGTAACAGTTTAACTGTAAAGAGACAGGATATCATAGAATGTGTTGAATTGTTGATAGAACTTAATTCTAAATTTAGTTGTAAATTTATTTTAGGTGCTTTACCTTACTCAAACAACTTAACACACACACAAAATATGCACATACACTCATTAAACATGTTATTGTATAACATAACTTGTCGTCATAGTGACGCAATATTGTTTTTTGACGCTAATAAATTTATTAGTAAATTTATTTTAACTAAAGATACAATGTATCTGCCATTTTATATTAAGCGACAAATTGCTAAGTTATTAGCATACAATTTACAGCAAGGCAGTGAGCCTTGTGTTGACAATTTATTTGATAGGGTTAGTACATGTACTAACAACGTTTTTATTGACACATCTTGTGATTTAAACTCCAAGATAGGACAACAGTTAGGCTGCAGTATTTGAATATAGTACATCAAAACATGCAGGGCCTATCTGGCAAAGAGTTAGAGTTAAGTTTATTTTTAGAAAAATATGACGTTAAGGTTTTGTGCTTAACTGAACATTGGTTAAGCACCAATGAGGTTATTGTTATAAATGAATATTACACAGTGCAGAGTTCGTATATAAGAAAGCAGGCTATTAGAGGCGGTTCTCTCATAATGACTTCAAATTTATTAAAATGCAAAGAACGTAAGGATATTGTAAATTTATCTATTGAGCGCACTATTGAGTTGTCCTGTGTGGAACTAGACTTATATATTATAATTTGTGTATATCGACCCCCTTCTGGTGATTATAATCTATTTGAGACTGTTATGGAAGATGCTCTTAATAAAATTATAGGTAGTCATAAGAATATTATAGTATGTGGTGATTTTAATATTAATATTTTAGAGAATTCTTCACAGTGTACTAGATTTCTGAATCTTTTTAAGTCATTTAATTTAAGTAACTTATTCTGTGAACCTACTAGAGTCTCTGAAACATCTTCTACTTGTTTGGATAACATATTTAGTTCTTGTGTTGCTAAAAACCCAGTAGTTATTAGTTCTCTTCCTTCTGATCACCGTGGACAGATAGCTAGTTTTTCATGTACAACATATGATAAATCACATACAGTAGAATGTAGGCCTCAAACTACCAATCGTCTTATACGTTTTAAAAACAATATTATCGCTAAACTCAATCCCTCAATTTTGAACTCAGAAAATCCAAATACAATTTATAATTCACTTTTTGGAATAGTAAATAATGAGTTTCAAGTTACTTTCAAGAGTAAAACTGTCACATTAAAGGGTACTACCGGATCTTTTAACCAGTGGGCCACTATAGGTATATACAGAAGTAGAGCCAAATTGTTTGAATTATATGGTATGAAACAACATAGATTTGACACACCTTTTCTAAATTATGTAAAAAACTACTCAAAAATTTTTAAACAAGTTTGTGTTATGGCAAAGTCTAAATTTATTAGTAGCAAAATTAAGCATTCAACAAATGTAATTAAAGAAACTTGGAGAATTATAAATAATGAAACAGGAAGAGCACGACCACGGGAAAACCAATTTGAACTAAAAGAAAACAATTTATTAGTCACCAATCAAACTCAAGTAGCGCATATGTTCAATAGTTTCTTTGCGAGCATACCTTTAACAACTACTAGCTCTTTACAATCATCATCCTTAGACGCTGGAAATTTTTTGCTTAGCAGTGTACCTGAATGCAAGAGCGTGTTTAGATTCGAGCACGTTACCCCGCGAGATATATTGATCGCATATAATTCAATTAATATTAAAAATACCGGCGACTTTTGGGGCATTTCAATTAAAATTTTAGGTACTATAGTTGAGACTGTTGCGCCTTACCTCTCTATAATTTTTAACCAATGTTTTGACTTAGGCGTATTTCCGGATTTGATGAAATTAAGTAAAATCATACCTTTATTCAAATCTGGCAGTAAAAATGACGTAAATAACTTCAGGCCCATCTCTATCTTGCCGGCATTTAGTAAAATATTTGAAAAGATTTTATTAAAGCAGCTACTAAGACACTTTAATTTAAATAGTCTGCTTCATAAGGATCAATACGGATTTACTAAAGGTAGATCCACTACTGATGCGGGTGTTGCTCTCATAAAACACGTTTATAATGCTTGGGAGTCATCTAAAAATGCTATCGGAGTATTCTGTGACCTCTCAAAAGCATTTGATTGCGTTCATCACGACACACTATTGCGTAAGCTCCGCCACTACGGCGTAGAGGAAACCGCACTTTGTGTTGTCGAGTCGTACCTGCGGCAAAGATTTCAGTGCGTCGATGTAAATGGGACTACATCCTCTAAATTACCTATACAGTTAGGCGTTCCACAAGGCTCTATTTTAGGTCCTTTTCTATTCCTTGTATATATTAATGACTTACCTTTTTATTTAAAAAATATCTGTGATGTCGTACTTTTTGCAGATGATACGTCACTTATTTTTAAAGTAGATAGGAATAGGAATCAATTTGATGATGTAAATAATGCACTTATACAGGTTACACAATGGTTTACAGCAAACAACCTAGTGCTTAATTCTAAAAAGACCAAATGCGTTAAATTTGCTTTACCTAACGTTAGACAACTGGGACCTAATATAAGGCTAGATAGGGAGGAACTTGACACAGTTGACTCGACAGTGTTTCTAGGCATTACACTAGATAATAAGTTACAATGGGGTGCACATATAGCATGTCTTGCAGGTAAGCTCAGTTCTGCTGCGTATGCTGTCAAAAAAGTTAGACAACTTACTGATGTTGACACAGCTCGTCTAGTTTATTTTAGCTATTTTCATAGTGTCATGTCCTACGGTATTTTGTTATGGGGCAAAACTGCGGATATTCAGAATATCTTCGTTCTACAGAAACGAGCGGTACGAGCTATATACATGTTAGGGGCAAAAGATACTCTTAGGGAACGCTTTAAGTCTATAGGGATTCTTACAGTAGCCTCGCAATTTTTATTTGCTAATATATTGTATATTAGGCAAAATATAGGTTTATTTACTACAAAAAGTGATGTACATAACATAAATACTCGAAACAGGCATAAGTTATATGCCCCTTATCATCGTTTACATAAAGTTAATAATTCTTTTGTAGGGCTAGGTATTCGTATATACAATAAAATACCAATTAGTCTTTTAGAATTGCCATTTAGTACGTTCAAAAGTAAAATAAAAGACTGTCTTATTAGGAAAGGTTATTATACCATTAATGATTATTTCAGTGATAAGGATAGGTGGTCACTTACACTAGCCAACTCCTGATTTTTTTAATTTATATAGATACCTTACTTTTCAGTTTTTTTTTATATAAAATCTCTAGTTCTATTAATTTAATATTCATGCATTATTAGGTCATTCAACTTACTACATTTACATTTTCATTGTTGTTCCATAAATTTTATTAAAATTTGCTACAGTGTTAGATGAAGGTAACTCGTTATCATGGGCTGGATACTAACGTTTTTGTAATTTTCGTGTATTCATATACCGTCACTTTCTGTAACATACTTTTCCACCATAGTTCTGAACATGATCGCGAGTTGCCTACATTATAAAGCGTAAGTGGATGCTCCTGTTACACAAGATTCACATTTGAAGACTACTACAGCACTTAATTTAATAACTACATATTTTGTATATAATATGTTTGTTCTTATTTACTATTTACAAGTAATTAATTACAATGTGAAACAGTTGCAGCTCCTTACAAAAACAAAATATGTACCATAACACTGGCGATTAAAAAGAGTGGCCACGAGTTTTATTGCCCGTTCTTTCTCGTGGTTCTACCTATTGCTTTGCGAATGGGCAGTAAATGTAAATGTAGAAGCATTACTAATTTACTTTAAAAATTTGACGTTCATAAGCGTCACGTTGTGACCTAGATGAATAAATGATTTTTGACTTTGACTTTGACTTTGATTAATAATATTGACGTTTTATGCTATTCTTTATTTTCTGTTTAAAATTGATGAGTATTTATTATTGTTCTGCAACAATTATTAATATAAAGTTTGAATATATTTAAAAGAAGGTAATTTGAATGATGTATACTATGGACTTTCAAAACAAGTAATGATGTATATTTTGTGTTTAACGTATTACTTCTTAAACCTGAATATTTTATTCAAAGCTCCTTAAAAATACAGTTATCGTAAAACAAACGCATCACTTACCTTTACTTTTTATCAACTGTAATGATATTGATTTATGATCGCACTTCAAACAAAAACTACTTCAGAAATAAATCACACTGAAATAAAAAAAGTTTCATTCAGAAAAGAACAAATATTTGTTTAAATATTATACTTCGATACGAAAGTTCTACAGTGGCCGGCTACGAGATCGACGGGTGGTCTACGCCGTAGCTCTCGGTCGACTAAAGAGGCGACCTGTAGCGTCGTAGCGCTACGAGCTATTTCATATAGCTTTGTGCAGACTGTTTCAAGGTGTGTTTACGCCAATGTGCTTTTAAAAGGATGTGGTTAGTTAATCTATCTTATAGGTAGACATACTCGAGTTGTTCATGTAGATATCTTCCGCTTAAACCGTAATGTTGATGACGCGGCATTCAAAGCGTATTTTAATTCGAAGTCAAAATCGTTTTTTCGGTAAGATAACAATGTGCTTATGAATGTCAAATGAATTCGTTAAACAAGATTCTAAATAAAAAACAAGGATAGTCCAAAAACACAAGTAATCTTCTTTATAAGCTATTTTACCTTTTTGTGGCACAAAACGTAATTATTAGAGGTTGAAATAATTTTTGTGCTACACTGCTATGCCCTATCCGGCTGGAATTCTGCGTTTGTGAGGTAAAAAAGTAATGATTTAAGATCGGACATAGGAGTATACTGGGTAACATTTGAGAACTTACGTACAAACCACTGACCCAATATGCTCGAAGACATCTTAAGTCTGCCAAATGGCACTTGGCCAGAAGTGTAGGTACTAGGCTTAACTCTTCTCAGCAGTGGGGCAGCTTATACACAGGTGTGATGATGGAAAGAAGCCAACGTACTATTTAATATATTCGCATTAGTCTATCATCATCTACCTACTATCTACTGTAGTCCACTGCTGGATATAGGCCAATAGCAAACTACTGGGCTTAATTACTTACTTAGTATACATCATCCACTTAGCGTTATCCCAGTTTCAATCTGGGATCCGCTTCCTAGTCTAACTGGATTTGGCTGAATATTAGCTTTTCCACAGAGCGACTGCCTGTCTGACCTCTGCAAGCCCGAAGAGATAGCGGTATTCCATGGTTTAGACTAGTGTCAGTTTATTTAGAAGGTACCGACGCCCTATAACGATTGTCAAAGTTCTTCATGACAACTGGGACCGACGGCTTAACGTGCTCTCCGAGGCACGGGATAAGCGATAATTAACAATTCAATACGCACATAACTGCGAAAAGTCAAGCCTTACTTAGTATACGCAGATTAAAATTAAAAATTCATAAATAATATTAGTTTCACGTCAAATTGCTTCCATCTTGCAAAATTGCAGCTGTAACATTTTCTTGTATGATTAACTAGGTTACGTTATCAATCAAGGTTATTAGACTGACAGTCAAAACCCTTCATCCAGTACATATCTTGTGCCCATTTCTCTCGATAGCGTGAAATGATTAACTTAAAATGATTATGTTATATACGTAGTGGTTCCGTTCGTGCTGTACAAATCAAGTGTTTTTTGTTCCGTACCCAAAGGATAAAACAGGACCCTATTGCTAAGACTCCGCTGTCCGTCCGTCTGTCTGTCTGTCCGTCTGTCACCAGGCTGAATATCATAAACCGTGATAGTAAGACGGTTGAAATTTTCACAGATAATCTACTTGTATTGCCGCTAAAACAACAAACAACAATAAAAAGGCGAGCCCCCTTACCCCATACAAAAAACATGTTGCTTTTGCCCCCTTATCCCATACAAAAAAAAATGTTTTAGCTATTTTTACGGAACTCTTCGTGCGTGCGTCCGACTCGCACCTGGCCAGTTTTTAAGAACTCTAATAGATTTATACGGTATTTCCAGTTATCCCAAAATCCTACTTTGTCATGAAATGACGACCGGTTGGCGCAGCGGGAGTGTAAGCGACTGCTACGCCGAAGGTCGCGGGTTAGATTCCCGCTCAATTCAAACATTTGTGTGCATGAACTTGGATGACAACATTGTCTTGGTCTGGGTGTTTCTATGTATAATATGTATGTATTTACAAAAAATATATGTATGTTCTGGGGGCACGGTAGTGCCCCCACCAAGTCGAGCAATAAAGCGGCACGGCCGTACCATCTTTTCTCGAAGCAATTCAGGCCATTTTCGACCCCCTATAACTTCGTTGTGGATAAAACTAGAAGCCTGATTGTTTAGTAACCATGCAGGCGTTGTATAAAGATGGTGTATTTCAAATTTCATTCAATTTGAACCAGTAGTTTAAGAATTATAACGAGTCAAAATTCCTGGGGGCACGGTAGTGCCCCCACCAAGTCGAGCAATAAAGCGGCACGGCCGTACCATCCTTTTCTCGAAGCAATTCAGGCCATTTTGGACCCCCTATAACTTCGTTGTGGATAAAACTAGAAGCCTGATTGTTTAGTAACCATGCAGGCGTTGTATAAAGATGGTGTATTTCAAATTTCATTCAATTTGAACCAGTAGTTTAAGAATTATAACGAGTCAAAATTCTTAATTTTGTCACTCACTGACCGATCATCAAAAGTCTAAGGCACTTCTAGCAAACATAGAAGCTTCAAATTTAGGAAACAATTAGTGTTTAGTGTATGAACCAAGGAAAAACTAAAATGTATTTCAATTTCGGTCCAGTTTTCGAGATACATCAACTGCATAAATAACTTTGTAATCCCATATAAATATAAAGGTTTACAAAATTACATTTGCAGTTAGAGCTTTAATTAAGAAAATTCGTTGTTGGTGTACAAGAAGTAGAAGGTACCGGAAAAGACAAAAGTAAGACTATCTACAAAAAGAAATGAGATCCCATAAAAACAATACTTGTCAAAAATACCAAGCCTCGCGACCGTAAAAAGTTGAGAGATCCATGTAATACCAAGTCGTTTAATTAAAAATCTTTAATGTTTTAAATAAATAGATTGACTTGGCAATCGCATTCAACAATCTAATTTATATATGTAATACTTATATATTGTGTTTACATGCGATGGCCGAGTCAATCTATTTATTTAAAACATTAAAGATTTTTAATTAAACGACTTGGTATTACATGGATCTCTCAACTTTTTACGGTCGCGAGACTTGGTATTTTTGACAAGTATTGTTTTTATGGGATTATCCATTTTCTAGTACCCATAGTATAAGCTCTGCTTAGTTTGGGACTAGATGGTGTTGTGTGAATGTGGTAGAATATTATTATTATTATAATGCAACTCATAAATAATTTTCCATAAATAGACAACACAATGTTCTACACAAAGTATTCAAGCACCGGCAAGTTATTGATGAATGGAGAGCGGAAATAACTGCGAACTTCACGTAACAGGTCTATTTCCTCCGAGCCCACTCATGTGTCCACATCCTAAATTAAGTTCCTCTTAGTTTGTGAATACGATCGAACGTGCGGATAAGGAAATCCTGTTCTTTTATTGTTGTAGGCTTTGCTATTTTGTGAATTTTGTAACTCGTATAAAGGAGTGTAGTTATTGAAGAATCAATGGAGCCTTGACTATAAAACCTTGGTTGAAAATGTTAATTACATTTGCATTTCTCATTAAAACACAAACCGGTACATAATTTCTAGTAAAATATAATACAACAACCTTCTGTTTTATTCCTTATTGGATTATTAAATATAGTAGAGCCTGTTTGTACTAGCCCTCTGCTGTGCACTATATTATGTCGACAACAAAAATTTGCGTTACTTTTCTATTTAAACGTCCGGCTGAGATAAATCAGATGCCGCATTTAGCAGTAAACCTAGCAAATAGACCAATACTATAAATAAAGTATAAATAGTCGAACGATAGAAAACTTTTTTCTTTGTAAAAAATGATGAGCATAAAAATCGTCAGTTTTTATGTTTATGCACATATTCTTATTGATATCTCGTGATCCATGCATTATCGTTCAAGAATACATTTTGTGTGTACTTTTAAAAGCGTATTGCCCGTATGCTGGCAGTCGGATCGCACCACTAGATACAAATGTCCCATTAAGCAAATTTGAATGGTAACATGCATCATTGGAAAAGTGCCTTTACTTTGTTTATTTATTTATTTATAGACACGCCTGTATCCCCGAAGGGGTAGGCAGAGGTGTTATATTACACCCACATTGCACTATGAATTCTTAGGTCCCACGTAATAGGGGGCGAGCCTATTGCCGTACCGGGCACATTACCAGACTCCGTGCTGCTACTGAGAATTCGGAAAAACCCAGTAACACTTTGCCCGACCCGGGAATCGAACCCGAGACCTCTCAATCCCACGCGCTCATTTATGCCGCGAGACCAACCAGGCAGTCAAGACCAACGAGGCAGTGTACACACACGCAATATGTTTCAATGTCGCGAGCAGCTTCCTGCGGGACTTGCGCAAAAAGGAAATTAATATGTATCTTCGTTAATTACTGTTCATTTTTGTATTGGCAATAGATACAAACGCGGTAGTTTATCTGGATGTGTTCCAAATGTATTTGGTAAATATTTATCTTTAATTTTAATTTAATAGTTTATTAACGCTTCGTTTCATTAATACTCGTTTTGACGCTCAAGCACATCGAAAGCCGCAGATATTAAATAAATACGTGTGTACGTACGTGGAATACGCGTATTAAAATTTGAGTCGATGTTCTGATTTTTTTAAATAATAGGACAAAGCTAGTAAACGGACTACATTTGATGCAAAGCGGCCAAACTCTGCTAGATTTTTCAGCTTTAGCCAGTGATGTTATGATCGCGAAATTGTGGTAGACAAATTGTCAGAAGTACTGAAAAGATCATAAATCTGTTCGTTTTGAAATATTTGATGTGAGCGAAGCTAGGGACAGTAACCGATAAAAAAAAATAAGTCACCGCCGACACAGATTTTCATAAATTGGATCTAAGAACTATCTCTTCACGTCAACTTTCGAACCGAAAAATACGCATCAAAATCTATTCGCTTTGGAGCTACGATGCCACAAATGGAGACAGTTTATTTGGTTGTAAAATCATCATCATCCTCTAAGCGTTATCCCAGTTTCAATCTGGGGACCGCTTACTAGTCTAATCAGATTTGGCTGAATATTGGCTTTTCCACAGAGCGACTGCCTGTCTGACCTCCGCAACCCGAAGGGATAGCGATATTCCATGGTTTAGACTAGCGTCAGTTGATTAAGAAGGTACTGTCGCCCTGTAACGACTGTCAAAGATCTTCATGACAACCGGGTCGGTCCCGGTTGTCATGAAGATGAGGAAGAAGAAGAGGCTTAACGTGCTGTCCGAGGTACTGGACAATTGTTGTAAAATAAAAGAAGTAATTCAAACAACCTACAATTTAGTATTAAATATACATTAGCTATGTCTCTTACAAAAGAAAATCCATTTTCCGAATCGTACTTCGTATTATGCCGATAGTCTGAGCGTATCTTAATGTGAAACAAAGCTTTTCTGTCGATGACAGCTGAGTTATTATAGGGTATCGTGCTGCTGTGATTAACGGAGGGAAAGAGATAACGGTAACATTATTGTATATTTTCTCTATTTATTATTGCTGAGGTGTATTAAATGATGTTGCTTTTATCGCATCTTTATGAAAGCATTTGCCGCGTATTTTTCGAAAGCAGCAAGTACGGGGTCAAATTATAGCATATATGTAGCCCTAAAAGTTATCTATCTTCCAGCGAACTTCCCATTATTTATTATGTGGTAGAATATTATTATTAAAATTAAAAAGATATTACCCTAGACAAATAGAAAGAGAGACAGAGACAGACAGACGACTAACTACATGTACTTGCTTTTGCGTACTCTCCGCGCACGGAGATGTTAAAAATGTTGTTACTGCCATTTTGCACACTAAACACACATAAAGAACGCGCTTGAGGTTTCACGACAAGAGGTACGTAGCATCTTCAGTTTTGTAAAGTTCCTCTATATAAAAATTCAAAGGTTTTTTTTAAGCTTTCACATTTTTTAAACCGCAATTAAAACCAAGCGCGTGCAATTCCCGAAATACCTACTTATCCATGGGGTCATAGGGCATCTAAAGAATATATTGCCGGGGCACACGCATCGATTTTGTACCTAATTAGAAAAATTCCGAACTAACTTTGAGCCTCAATATCTCCTGAACCAGTCATTTCCCAGGATTGGTGCCGAAGTAAAAAATGTTCGTAGTGTAATCACTAAAAAAACTGCAATCCCATGTTGTACCAATGTACAACATGGGATTGCAGTTTTCGTAAAAAACCCTCTTTTTACACCCTATATATTTATTTGATTCAAACGGTTAAGAATATCCAATTACAAAAACAAAGAGTAAAGCCAGCGGCACCCATATGGTGAAGGGCAGGGGCGAGCATTTTTCCTCTGTCAAACTGTTATCGAAATTTTCCTTCTTTCTTCTATATTCTTCCTTAGATACATGTGAGGCGACTCTAACCCCAAAATATAACATTTCTAAACATGTATGAACATAATACAGCTTTCAAAAATATTGTTGCGTTTATGAAGTTTCTAAGGGTAAAAATATCGTAGATATCTTTTAAAATATATCTTTACCCTGTATGATATGGTTTTCAAGCTTTGTTATCATTTCGGGAATTACAACATTATCATTTTAGGTTGCTCCTTTATAAAATTGTATGTTTATTGTAAATTTGTATCTTCTTCCAGAAATAAGATCTAATGCGAGAGTTGTTTTGAAATATAACGGCATAGCTTGACATTTAGTCGAAGTAGAAGCCGAGGTTATATCATTGTTACCTCCAAGAGAACACTGAAACTAAATGCACTCTTTTTTATGTATTAGGTGGCAAACGATCGTAGGTACAGAGCCTTGCTTATTTCAGCATGAATGGGCCAGATCGACGGGAGAAGTTCTACCATCTCACAGAAAATCGTCGTGAAGTAACAGTACCTACTATTGCGTTTCGTTCGATGAGTGAGAGTTCCGGAGGCTCATCTCCTATTTCTGCTCCTTCATTCCACTCCTCCTCCCGACCCAAAGGGTGGCGACGCACTTGTGCCTCCTCTGGTATTGCTTGTGTCCATGAGCGGCGGGATTGCTTACCATCAGGTGATCCACCTCCTAGTTAGGGTTCCGTACCTCGAAATGAAAAAACGGAACCCTTATAGGATCACTTTGTTGTCCGTCGGTCTGTCAAGACCCTTTTTTTCAGAAAGGCATGGAGGTATCAAACTGAATTTTATATAAAATAGTCAAATCGATTGTCCCTTAAAGCTGTGAAAAAATCAAACTTCTAAGCCAACGCAATCAAAAGATACAGCCGTTTATGCTGCAAATTTCCGCAAATATTCGAAACTCAAAACCTACAAGGTATTTCCAGTGAACACAGAATCTTGAAATTTGGTACGAAGCAATGTCTTATGGCTTGCATAAAGGAAAAATTGCGAAAACCGTAAATTTTTAGTAACACATATCATAAAAATATTTTTAATAATTTTAAACGTATTACCATTTTCTCATGAACGCGTAAAGGTATGAAATTGAAATTCATATCTATAATATCTTGAAGCTGTAACAAAATCAAACTTCTATGTCAACGCAATCAACAGAAACAGCAATTTATACATACTTTCAAACTCGCAAGTACTCGCAAGGGAATCAAAACCTACAGGGTACTTCCCATGAACTTAGAATCTTCAAATTTGGCACGAAGCAAACTCTTATAACACAGATAAAGGAAAAATTGCGAAAACCATAAATTTTTAGTTACATCATAAAATTAAAATATTTTTAATAATTTTAAAGGTGCTTCACCTTTCTCCATGAACCCGCAGGGGTATAGAATTGAAATTCATATCAAATGCTCAAGTCAAAACTAAAGGGTATTTCCAGTCGATCTAGAATCTTGAAATTTGGCATAAAACAACGTTTTATATGTACAGGAAAAATTTTGAAAACCCTAAAATTTTAGTTACATCACATATTTTTTAAAATATTTATATATATCTACCTACAGGTTTGTACGGAACCCTCGGTGCGCGAGTCCGACTCGCACTTGACCGGTTTTTTTTTTATGTTATAGGTGGCAAACGAGGTCTAAGTAACAACAGTATAGGTTCTGTCTGCGCATTTTCTTCGATATTAGGTCCTTTTTTATGTTGATAACACACTTCTCCTGTGAGCTGGGATTACTAACATTGCTGTCACTACTACTAAGTATTATGAAATTATTGTCAAATTACTTTTCCATTTACATTACACACATCATCAGCCTTTAACAGTCCACTGCTGGACTAGGCCACTCCTTTGAAAGGAGGAATTGGCCTACTATAGCACGCTGGCCAAACGGGTTGGTATAGGGTTTGTATCAAGTTTTCCTTCTCCTACAGTGATGTTCTCTGCATAATATGCTCCCTCTGTCGGCTCTTACGACACCCATGGGATGATATGGGATGGTGACATTCCGTAGGTATTCTTAATCCGTCAGCACACGGACAAACACATTACATAGCTTTTGTAATTTACATTACAAAAGCTACAAAATATGTTCTAACTACTCAGAACTTTCAAACAGAAATACCTACACAATCACGCAATAACGCACAAAGTCACGAGACCTACATGACCAACATACCTCAGGTTAACTGTCACGAAAATATTTTAATTGCTTAACTCCTAAAAATATATTACTCCTATTTCATTTTAAAACCCTTGCACGCGTCAGCACATAATTATTTAACCGCCAACATCGCAGAGAGAATCTAGAAAGTTATGTAAATGTTGAATACGTATTTAAAATTGTCACCATCTCATAACAGTATATTGTAATGGTGTTGATAGACTTGAGAACATTTTTAAAATTTTCCAAACTGAAGAAGGAGCAGAGCCAAACATAGCTAAGAACATTTTCACGATCTTTCTAACGAACGTTCTAATTAGCGAAAAGCTCGAAACAAAACACGCCATTCGCTGGGATGCTCACCAGAATGCTCGGCAGAACGCTCGCTAAACCACACTTGTTTGTTTTCTCATATGTAACATTCGCAAAAATGCTCATTACAGGTAAATGGTAAAGTGTATCAGCACCATAATATGTTAAGTTAAAGCGCAATCTGGCGTACTTGGGCCAAAGTTACACCTGTGCCAGTGTGCCAAGTTAATTTAGTATTTGCGCTAAATAGTTTCGTAGAATCTTAACAAGAGTTATTAAATATATGTTTACTTACCAACTAAAGATGGAAACAGATGTGACTGACTAAATTGTGTTATGAATGTAATATTGTTATTACGAATGACGTCGTGAGTTAAGTATTCGCCTCGCCGCACTCAATGGCGTGGTTTCGATTCCTTTGTCTTTTCTGTCTATTTATGAAGCCACCTAGACAATAACACATCCTGGGGACAAAATATGGTAAAAACCAAAAAACATTAAAAATAAAAACAAACAAATGCGTTTTGCTCAAAGAGATGATGGCATGAGATTTTTCACATTACCCGGTTTGTAACATATTTATTATTATGATTCTTTTGTTAAAGCTTTCCTTTCGTATTGGTATTGTTTTCTAAAGACTATTTATCCAGATGCAACTTCAATACATACATAACGTTACGCCTTTTATCCCCGAAGGGGTAGGCAGAGGTGTATTTCTACACCCACTTTTCGCCAGATATACTTGAGTCCCACGTAATAAGGGAAATAAATCATGGTAATTTTTCATAGTAAACCGTGAAACCACTCCTGACAGCTAGGCGGCAAAATCATCTGGCACGAAACGCAATAAAAAGTATTTCTCCTGAGACTTATGTACCGTTACATATCTCTTTTCTTATCTCCAGAATTGAATATTGCATCTGGAGCTAGTATAAGGGATCTGGTGCAAATTAATAATCATAAGATAATGTTTTGTAGAAGTAGCGATAACCTAGTGGAGATACCAACAGACTGCCATGCAGAGGGTATCGAGTTCGAATGTGCGTATTGAATTATCAATTATCGCTTTTCCCGTGCCTCAAAGAGCACGTTAAGCCGTCGGTCCCGGTTGTCATGAAGATCTATGACAGTCGTTATAGGGCGTCGTCCTTCTAAATAAACTGACACTAGTCTAAACCATGGAATATTGCTATCCCTTTGGGTTACGGAGGTCAGACAGGCAGTCGCTCTGTGGAAGCTAATTATTCAGCCAAATCCGGTTAGACTAGGAAGCGGACCCCAGGTTGAAACTGGGATAACGCTAGGAGGATGATGAATGTTCTGTAGAATCTAGCTAAATTTGTAAGCGGACTTCGAGCTTGAGCTCGTCGCAAAGGCGTCTTCAATGCAACATGGATAACGTTCGGACGATGATAATTGAGGAATTGTTTTTTTCCTTCATTTCAATACCTGTCATACTGTTTCTGACACCCACATAAATAAATAAAAAAATAAATCGTATTGCTCGCAGATTCGATCAAAAATCAGCGTCCGGTGAGGCAGTTATTTGTTATTCTCTTAAAACCTATTTATATGGGTTTGATTACGTTTTTGTTTGCATTTGATATTCACAAGCGAATTACTCTTAAAGAACACTCGTTGCCGCGTCAGTATATGCCGTAACTCGGTGTAGGTTTATTAATTTAGCCCAATTTCTACAAGTCCCAAGGGCTTGGTTGGTCTGGAGTGTGGTCTACACGGTATGCATGATATTCTGCCGCTATAAACGAGCCAGTGTCACTTGTATGTCTGATCCATATGCAGAGTGGGTTGTAATTGCTCGTATTCTGATTGAATTGGGAATCCAGTTTCTTAATGTAGTACTTAGACCGTCTAAATATACACACTTCAAAATTAAAACTGCTTTGAATATTGTTAGGCGATACTCGTAACTAAATTGACTTAATAAAACGGCCAAAAATGTTAGTTTAACATTGTTTGTTTGATAACAACTATATTATTAAAAAGGTTGGTTCATCCTCTTAAACTAAATAATTCTACTACCTCAGTAGGTATATCTTACGAAAAGAGGTAAGAACCAGGAAATTAACAATAGGGGCCTCAATTGGAAACTTACTTATCCGTTTACAAACCAAACACGCACAGGAATTTGTCCTATTTGCCACAAAATCCTTATAATATTACTCGTCTACTCCAGAAGTTATTTCTAATTCGTAAAATAACATTAGGCATAATTTTATCACTAACTAGGTATTATAAAAAATACAAATAAGCCGAGATAAAATTACAACCGAAATAGTGTGTGCGTTTCACACTCTGTTATTAGGGTCTAAACACACTACGCCGAACTTACGCGACCGAAGTTCAGCATGATTACGCCTACAATGCTATTTGAATTACTCCGCTAGGCTATCGCTGCCTTTATATACTATTATCACGAAAGACAATTAAAAAGAAAAGGTAACAATGTAAATTTCTTCTTTATCACAGTCTCTTGTTAAGCATGGCTTGCTCTGATGTCGGAGTTTATTATAGTCCGACTCTGACCGATTGTGATCACTGATGTTTTTGTCCTGAGACAAGAACGGCTTTAAATTTCCTTCATAACACTGTACAGAAAATAAAAACAAATATTGAATACAACTCTGGACTGCCTTCGTGGTCCAGTGGACAGCGTATGCGACTGCTGATCGGAAGTCCCGAGTTCGATTCCCGGGTCGGGCAAAAGTGCTACTGGGTTTTTCCGAATTCTTAGTAACAGCACGGAGTCTGGTGACGTGCCCGGTAACGGCAATAGGCTCGCCCCCTATTACGTGGGACCTAAATATTCATGGCGAAATGTGGGTGTAATATTACGCCTCTGCCTACCCTTTCGGGGATACAGGCGTGAGTCTATAAAAAAAATGTTATATACAAAACCGAGAGCCGAAGAACGACGAAAGATACCACCCATCAAATTGGGTGGTATGTATTTACAACATTTTACAGGTAGTAGATCTACTACCCTCTCACAGAAAATCGACGTAAAGTAATAGTACAGGACCTTCTAAACTGTTGCGTTTCGTTCAGTGAGCGAGACTACCGGAGGCCCTATCCCCTATTCCTCCTTCCTCATCCCCCTCCTCATCCTATCCCTTTTCCCAACCCCAAGCGGCGGCAAGGCACTTGTGGGTCCTGTGGTGTTGCTTGTGTCCATGGGCGGCGCTAACTGCTTACCATCAGGCGATCCGTCTGCTCGTTTGCCGCCTATTACTATAAAAAAAAGCATTTCTGTAAAATACTGACAAATATTTCACCTCTTTCAGTGCACGTCGCGACTCAGTAGTTCGTGAATGCAGTAAACATGTGAGATAAAATTGTGACGCCACACGCTTCCACGAAGATAATATAATTACTTTGTAATGAACGCCCCGCGTTGAGAACTATGTTACATAGTTATCAGATTTTAATTGAGTTTTGCAGCCATTTAGTAAATTATAAAGATAGCATAGAATCTCTGCCATGTTTACTTATTCAAGAGTTTATTATTTAATTTATCTGAGCCATAGATAACTCGTCTTGCATGCTCGAAATTCCTTACTTATACTATCAGGTCATCCATCTGCTCGTTTGCCGCTTACTCCAGAAAACGCTTATTTGACAAAAAAAAACTAACATTGTATCCCATTGACGTAAGAAATTTCTGTTCAGTTACGTATGACTAACATTAAAAACAAACGTATGTGTCCATTCATGCGTGAAAGATTAGTTAAGCCCGTCAACGAAAGGGTTCCAGTTCCGAACGCGATAAACAGAATCGTTCAAAGAAAACGTCGTAATTTCTTTAACCATATGGGTCTCACTACTGATAAGCACTTTGGGATAGAATTGCTTTCGCGTTGAAGGCTTTCATTTCTTTAAAGTAGTACCCGTTGATTTACCTGTACGCCAAAGAATTTTGTAGAATTGAAACTTCTCCCAATCCCTCATTTTATATTCCTCTGACCAATTAAAAATCCAGATGAACTCAAATGAATATAAATAAGCTGCAGACTCGCTCCTTACGCTATACCTGGAGGAATAGGATGAAAGTTTTGAGTTAACCAAGCATTCGTACAGTTAAATGGCAAAGTAAGTAAACTGATAAAATTTTAAATCATGAATGAAAAATATGTCTAAATAATACAGCCGATCGTGGCATGCTATGCAAATCTGCTGACTTATTCTATGAAAGTAAGCTTCTAAATAAAAGAAGCCGAAAGCATAACTATTAAGATGACAAGAGTCTCCTGATTTGAAAATATTTGACTTTGTAGATCGATAGACAGTTGCACAAAGTAACGTATTAAATAAACGTCCCTTTACGTTGGTAAAACAAAGAAGACTTCGCATGTGACTTCGATTGCGTGGTATTCGATTATTGCGGTAGAAAGCCTAATTCACACTTCAGCAGGGAACTATCTCCGCACACAGAAATCGTACCATACATCGCTCCGTTGTTATGTGCAAGAAGGACAAGCAATGATCACACTTTCGCATTGATAATATTAATATACCCTAATATGCATGTCGAAGTAGGAAAATATACTGCGTCCGTGGTGAAGTGGATAGCGTATGCGACTGCTGATCGGAGGTCCCGGGTTCGATTCCCGGGTCGGACAAAAGTGTGACTGGGTTTTTCCGTATTCTCAATAGCAGCCTATTGCCGTCACCAGACTCCGTAGTCATGTGACGGCAATAGGCTTGCCCCCTATTACGTGGGACCCAATAATTAATGGCAAATTGTGGGTGTGTAATATTACACCTCTGCCTACCCCTTCGGGGACACAGGTGTGAGACTATAAAAAAAGTTGGAAAATCAGCGTTGGAAAACACAAGTAAAAATCTGCAGAAAAAAAAATCTTGCGAATTCATAAACTTCTTCTACGACATGAAAATATCGCGGTTCGCTAAGAAATAATACTAAGACAAGGAATAAGAAAGGAATAATTTAATAATTAATTTTATCTTGAATTAACTTCGCGCTGGTCGAGACTATGACAACTATGAATAATGTCTCTTTCATGTCTCTTGTCTGCATTACAAGTACCAGGAAGTTTATTAAAAGCGATGCATAAATTCTGGGAAGCGTCTTTGAAGAAACTTGAGTCTTTTATAGAATACTAGTATTTACTCGCGACTTCGCCCACGTGAGGTTGATTTAATCTTTAGGCTTAGTATTTAACTAGCTCCCCTTAGTATTTAACTAGCATATAAATAATATCACAGTAATGTACGAAATAGTAATTGAAGATATTGCTGTTCTCATTATAACTAAATTGGTTAGAGTGACACATGATTGCTGTAACAAGGATTCTAGACTCGTTAAAGTCTATATCTAGCCTACACAGCTTTTAAAGTCAAACCCACAGACACGTTTTTTTATGGCCTATGGAAATTCTATTGCAGTCCGTTTCCTCCGCCACTCTATGGTTCGAGTATGGTGCACTCAAAGGAGTTAAGACTTTCCCCTTAATACGTTCATGACCTATTTACTAAAACCACGGTGTCCGCGACGTCCCAAAGCGCCGGAATCATATGTACTGAGGTGTACAAACATTCCTGTGACTCCGCCGAGAGAGGTCTAGTAAGACCCGAATGAAAAGCGAACTAAAATAGAAAAGCGACAAAAAACAGGTGTACGGTTTTGTTGGTTATTTTCTTATCCATGATAAACTGGCAAGGTCCGAAGCAACTGGAACCGGCGAGCGATGAGCGATGTATGAAGAGAGTAATGAATGTAGAGGAAGCGCGTGAGGTTTGTAAGGATAGATGCAAGTGACGTTCCGGTGTCTCTGCCTACCCCGACGGGAAAAAGGCGTGAGTATATGTATGTATATGTTTCTTATCTATATTGAAGGATAGCTTTTATAACACAACTGACCAAATAAATTTTCAAATTCCAAGTAAGTGACTAAATTCAGAACTGGATATTGCTGTAGTTCACAGAATTTGTCAGAGTATGTAGGTTTGATCTACAATATTCACCACGGTAAAGAGATCACTCAACGATTCCGTCATCTATTCACAGATTTCCGAGAACGACGAAAACGCGCGGGTCTATGTTTGATACTATAAATAACAATAAGTTTAGTCCGCAAATAAACGGTTTAATCTATTAAAGCTCTGGACCCTTGTATACAGACATCTTGAAAGACAAACAAGCCAACAAATCCCTCCCTAGAACAAACACACTTTACCAGACAAACACAATCATATGATGCCACTCGGCTGTTGCTAAACATACTTTGGCTTTCAATTGATTTTGCTCCAGTGTCACTAAACAAGTAAACAGTTTTTTCAAGAATAAGTACGAAAATGTTATAAACCTAAATAAGTTTATGCGCTAATTTAGTAATCATCACCTGCTTAACGGTAAAGGAAAACCTTGTGAGCTAGCCACATGTCTGAGAGTTCACTATACTATTCTCCAAAAACGTGTGAAGTCGATCAATCTGAATTTTTTATACAGTTGCACTGGGTCAGCGTGGTAAACTATGCCCTTACCGTTCTTGTAGTGAGTGAAGCATGTGCCCAACAGTGGAACAGTTACATACAGGGCTGATATTAGGTATTTGATACAGGGTAAGTTTAATGAGCCATGCCAAGCTCAGCTGAAGATGTACCTTCATTTATTGTAGTCAATAGGATTAGGTCTGTTGTCCTGTGATGTACGGTAAATATGTACCTTAGCAGTTATGAAAAATAAATACTTTAATTCATTCAAGATTAATATGTTAGATTTCTTTACAGGTTCTATCTTTAAATCTAACACAGAACAGGTCTTATGCTTCAAGAAATTATAAGGGATTAGTGCGTTCACAACTCACTCTTTGCTTATGTTATGCAAATGTATAAATTATATACCTAATTATGAACTTAATACCCAGCGTACGCAACTTTTATCACTCTTAACAAACAAAGATTCATTCTACCATTAGATTACTTCAGCTCATTAAATCAGTACCACATTATATTTTACTAATCCAATTCCCTCATTTTGTCTCGAGACGTAAGCTGTGACGTAGGTAGCTTGGTACACGACAGAGATCTCCAATTACAATGTGTACGGCACTAAGAGGGTTAGTACTTAGATACCCAAAGTACCACATAAACATACGAGAACATTTGAGGGTTGACAGCGGTCAGGCCAAGTAAGGACGCTTTTGTTTTTACGACAAAACCAAATATTGTGTGATATCTATACGGAGTTTTATATTGTACGATACGATACATGTATTTAAAATGATCTTTTCTTTTAATATATTTTCTTTATTTTTAACAAGTGGTTTATGCGGATGCACCTTGCGGCTGAACAATGCGCCAAGTGTTGTGGATTTGATTCCCCGAGACAAAACATCGTGTGCTGCACGAATTGGTGCTTGGCATCTGTTAGTCCATATGTAGTCAGCAGTTATTGAGATATAGGTAGCACATGTTCAAAAATCGCAAATATACTTTGTCGTTCATACAAATACTATGGCCAATAACAGTTACATTTCGGGGTCCGCTTACTAGCGTAACCGGCAGCTTTTCCACAGAGCGACTGCCTGTCTGACCTCCGCGAATGAAAGAGATAGCCATACTCCATGGTATAGTCTTCATCATCAGCCTTTAACAGTCCACTGCTGGACTAGGCCTCTACTTTGATAGGAGGAATTGGCCTACTATACCACGGTGGCCAAACGGGTTGGTGTAGGGTTTGTATCAAGTTTTCCTTCTCTACAGTGCTGTTCACTGCATAATATGCGCCCTCTGTCGGCTCTTACAACACCCATGGGATGATATGGGGTGGTGACATTTCGTATTCTTAATCCGTCACCACACGGACCGGTATAGTCTAGTGTCAGCATATTCAGACTCTTACCTGTTGTTGAACCCATGCTCATATCCGAGCAGGCAGATTTTAGGCCAGGAAAATCAAGTTCTCCGCTTCACTCAATGTATTGGGGATGGTCATGAGCTGGGAAGGATAACCGGTGTAGTTCTGGCTGACCTGACGGCGGTGTTTGACACTGTTAATGTGAACCGCCATATAGCTAAGGTATCATCAATCATAAATTATACTAATTTTATACGTATCCTAGGTGAACTACGCACAAATCGTCGCTTTCAAGTCTCCTCGAATTGGCCAAAAGAGTGGATGGCGCAAACTCAAAAACGGCTTACCTCAGGGAACTGTGCTGGCATCCGTTCTTTTTAATATGTACACAAATGATTTAACCAGCCCTCCTGAAACGGAAATATTTCTGTACGATGACGACATAGCTATAGCAACACACGCTACCACTTTCGAAGACGCCAAAGATACACTAACGAAAGCATTGGATGGCCTAGGAGTCTAGGTCATTGGCTGGCGTCCTTGCCCCCCTCCCCCCTCTCCCACTATGCAATCGGCTGGCGACGCCCTTGTATACTTACTAATACAATACTTAAATATGATTAGATATATCTCGAGTATTATAAGGTAGGTACAGAATAAAATAAAATCACAGTTAATTAAACACACAACAGTTAAAAACAACAGTTAAAAAAACATTTAAATTATTTTTATTGGTCACAGCCATGAATTTCGACTCTGGGTTTGCTACACCATCGATTTAATTTAGAAAAATAATTCAAGGTGATATATGAACTGTGTAAGGATGGATATAAAAGAGGAAGATTTAATGGATCGGATGACTGGCGGCAGAGAAGAATAGAAGCGATGAACATACTGTGTCGACTCCAAATAAATTGGGACGAGGGCAAGAGAATGATGACTGATCATCTGCTACAAAAACTTTTAATGCAGAGGGTATAAGGAAGGTATCTACCAATCTATCGAAGGGAGGTGCGAAGAAATAAGAGGTACTTCGGTGTATTATACATGGGCAGTTTGAAAAGTTTCCAACCTAACATAGATACAAGAATATTTAAAAAACATATCAATTTTTGTAAATAGTCTCATTAAGACTTTACGTACTTCTTTCGGCGATTCTCCCATCTCTCTAACCCATCCAAATTGTACGCGGGGTTATACCCTGAAAAATAGATGCTAACAAAAGTCATTGCCTTCTCATTAGGCGAAATTCTCTAATCCACCAAGAGAATTTTTTCTGAGGGATCATAAATAACTCGTTAGGGCTTGATCAAGTGAGAACGGCATGTGGTCAAGCAGTTCAATCAGTAATTCGTAGATTTTAGCGATGGCAACCGCTGAGGCATGAGACGGCGTGTGGTTTTGGTGAAACACGATTTTCTTTTCTGCAAATGTGGACCTATTTGCACCAGTTCTGTCTTCAATTTGTCCAGTAATAAAGCGAAGTATACTGCAGTAGTGGTTATTAATTTTATTAAATAATTTATTAAGATCACAACATAATCATCTCAAAAAACAGTCGGCATCACTTTCCCAGCCGAAAAATGGCCTTTGCTTCTTTTGGAACTGAGTCTTCTGTTTGGACTGTATTATTGATTTGGGCGTATAATAGTGTATCTAGGTTTCATCTAAAGTCGTTAATTCGGCCAAAACTTGGATTTATTAAACATAAAAAAGTTAACATTAAACATTAAAAATGTTCATTCGAACGTGTTTTTGGTCTAACGTGAGCAAACGCGGCACCCATCGCGCTGGCAGCTTTCTAATGTCTAAGTCTTGATTTAATATGTGACAAATACGTTTTTGGATTTTTTTATAGCCTCTGCTATCTCTCTTACTCGAATCAGCAGTCGTCTAGTCCATTTGATGAAGATAAGCGAGGTTATCGTCAGTGGTTGCAGTTTTTGGCCATCCCAGACGTTCATCTGTTTCCTTGCTGTTACGACCAGGTTTAAATTTAGGTACCCAAAATTTCATTGTGGTACCTATATGATAGAACAGAGAGATAAACCGAGTTCAACTCAAAATGAAATTGCGTCCGAGTATTGTCTTTTAAAAACAACAATTTAATTACAACTTGATAGAAAATTTCCCATTTTCACAAAAACACTCCCACCGCCTCAATCAAATGGCTGTCAAACAACGACCTCTCATCCAAAGTGATGATGAATGAAATTAGGGTCGGTATATATCTGACAGAAAATGCGTCGAGTGTATCATCGGTCGCGTCTATTCCGTCAAATGTTACCTGCCACATTCCGCGTCTAGTTAGTTTCTGAATTTATTATATTGAATTTTAAAATTAAGTCCTTCGAAATAATAGATATTTGGGAGGCTTTTCAACAAGATTGAAAAAGGAAACGTCGACATTGGGTACATCGTTGAAATTTCGATGTGCCATTACTCCAACAACCGACAATCCGTTGACGAAAACGGAAAAAACGCTGTACGCTTGACAAACTAAGGGCGGTTTCAGATTAGCGTATTTTTCTGCGCGTATACGGTCGTTTCAGCATACGCGCTTACACGCGCGCTACATTACGCGCTTCAAAAAACCAGACTCACGTAAACGGGCGTGTTCGCTCGAAATGGTAGGGACGTCTTGTCAGTGTCAACTTGGATTCTGACGGCTTGTGGTTATACGAGCTTAGAAGCGCGTCAACGCTCGTACGAGTTGCGCGTGTGCCAAAAGGCGCGCCTATACGCGCCTATATGCACTTCCAAAAACGAGCTTCTACGCGCGTATAAAACGCTAATCTGAAACCGCTCTGACGTATCATCGGTTAGGTGTGAAAGGTTGAATGTTTTGTCATAATATATATGTCTGTTTAGGCGTTACGCAACCCATTATACGCGACGCATTTTCCGTCAGATATGTACCGACCCTAACTGCCAAAAGAAATAGAAATACATCCACAATATTTTTTTTCACTAGTGCAGCTTCCTTCAGGTTGAGGTCAGAAACTTTTCAGACCGCCCTAGTACGATGCAAAGAAAGGTATTTGTAACTACCAACTTACATTGAAGAACAAAATTTTGAAGATAGTTTTAAAAATGAGGGCGACATCTACTTGGTTGTAAGAATGAAAGAAAATAAACTCATTTATTCCATTTATGTAGATAACTTCTGTGAACGCTACATATTTTTGCCAATCTATTACGAACGGCAAGTCAATGAGCAATGAGCGTTTACATTCTAGGTAAAGGAAAAGAAAACACACAAATAAATAGTAAGTACTATAATTAGGTATTGATTTATTATTATGCTTTATCTACTAAGAACCAAGTAAGGATTCCAAGAGAAGACTAAGGAGCTTAATAATACCCCTCTACCCAAAAGCATCAATATTCTTGACAAATAAATTTAAGTGGTTCCGTTCAAAAACCGCACTTTCAAAAGGTTCAAGGCCAAAATAAATAGATTGCTACCACAGATACGTAAAATCACAAAAAAAATAATTTATCTTTACTTATATCATAAAGTTGAAGAGATTGTTCGGTTGAACGCGAAAATCTCAGGAACGAATAAATTGTTCAATTGTGTCGCCTCTGTTGCTGAGATCTTGCAATAAAATTGTAGTTGAAACTTTATAGTGCATTTCAGGATCTCCTTGTCTTAGTAGTTTCGTCAGTGTCCGTTACATGTCACCAGTTTTTGTGTCTACGCCGGTGTACGGTAGATGGCGTAGTTATACTTTAGCTAACGTTACATATAAAAATTACTTATTTGATATAACTTATATATTTTTAATACAATAAATCTATTCTGTCATATTATAAATAAAGATATACATAATATATGCGCGTTAGTTTGTTCAGAAAGTGTACTGTACATTCTTTGGGTCTTTTTCACATAGGAAATATCTTTTAACACTACATTCAACTGGCTCCAAGTCTAAATCTCCATATATTTTGACGCACCGGTATCTGCTATCACTACGGGAGTTACCATTGCCATACCATACGTTATACAGCTTGTCAGCAGGATCCCCTGAAACAGTAATATAATATCAGCCCTGTATATATAAACTGTCACGAGCAGAACATGCAGCAAGCACCGGGAACACGAGGGAGATCTACAGAGCCAGTAAAGAGCTTTGCAACAAACCACCGCCAAACCGACCCATAGTGGACAGAACGGGCACGCTTCTTACCACACAAACAGAGCAAATGACTAGATGGCACAAACACTTCACTCATCAGTCACAAAGGATGAGGAGGTCACCTCTGATGAAACAGAAGCAGTCACTTTAGACATTAGCTTTGAGCCCCCAGATAGAGCCGAAATATCAAAAGCCATAAGAACCTTAAATAGTGGTAAAGCTCCTGGTAACGACGGCATCCCCATTGAGGATTGAAGTCAAATGCAGAAGTGGTAGCGGACATACTGTATCCTTTGATGACAGCGATTTGGGAAACAGAAAGAGTACCAGAAAGCTGGAAGAAAGGAATACTTATTAAACTACCTAAGAAAGGAAATCTAGCTGAGTGTTCCAACTGGAGTTCCAACCTGCTTCCGTTGTGCTCGAAAGTGCTTTGCAAGATTTTGCTGCACCGGATGACGAGTGCTTTTGAAGGCACCTTAAGGGATGAGCAGAGTGGATTTAGAGCAGGGCGATCTTGTATTGACCAAATTAACGTTTTACGGTTGATATTGGAACAGTGCAACGAACACAACTTCTACTGTAATAACCCGGCGAACAAAAATCAGGATCTTCAATTCCAACGTCAAGTCAGTACTGCTGTACGGATGCGAGACGTGGCTCGTCAAAAGTAGTATCACCAGTCGGTTACAAGTGTTCGTAAACAAATGTTTGCGGCGCATTCTCAGCATTTACTGGCCACGAACCATCTCTAATGCTAGACTGTGGCAAATTACAGACCAAAGCCCATCCACGAAGAATCCTCCTAAGAAAATGGCGTTGGATTGGACACACGCTTAAAAGACCGGACAACCACCTATCCAAGCAAGGTCTATGCTGGCGCGCAAATGGCAAGAGACGGCCGGGGCGCCTTTACCACATGGAGGCGCTTAGTTGAAAAGGAGGCTGCTTCAAATGGTCTCGGCTGGAAAGAACTAGAGGAGGCCGCCCACGACCGCCAAAAATGGAAGACTCTTCTGCGAGCCTTATGTCCCTAATGAAGGATAAGAGGATCTTATCATCATCATATAAACTGTCACACTGCTGGGCAGAGAAGTCAGGCCACAATTCACCACGCTGGCTAAGTGCTATGACAGTATTCACTTATTATCATCATCATCATCAGCCTGCCATAGTCCACTGCTGGATATAGGCCTCTCCAATGGCACGCCACTGAGCCTTATGCGGGAGTTTTTTTTTTTTAAGAAAAATATATCTATACATATAAATAAAATTGAAGTGTCTGTCTGTGATTTCAAAATAACTATGTTTTTTCAAGTGCATATAGTAAGTTACACGATTCTAAGTCCAAAACAACCCTTTTTAACATTTTTGTCTGTCTGTCTGTCCGTCTGTCTGTCTGTCTGTCTTTCTGTTTGTCCGGGGTAATCTCAGGAACGGCTAAAACGAATCAAATGAGACTTTCACTGCAAGGTAGAGGACTTTATAGCGCTACATATAGGCTACAATTTGACCCGGTAGTTGGCGCTGTTGTCGCAATAACAAGTCTTTACTTCTTCTGCTCATCTATGCATCTATACATACATATAAATAAAATTGCAGTGTCTGTCTGTGATTTCAAAATAACTATGTTTTTTCAAGTGCATATAGTAAGTTACACGATTCTAAGTCCAAAACAACCCTTTTTAACATTTTTGTCTGTCTGTCTGTCTGTCTGTCTTTCTGTTTGTCCGGGGTAATCTCTGGAACGGCTAAACCGATTCAAATGAGACTTTCACTGCAAGGTAGAGGACTTTATAGCGCTACATATAGGCTACAATTTGACCCGGTAGTTGGCACTGTTGTCGTGATAACAAGTCTTTACTTCTTTTGCTCATCTATACATACATATAAATAAAATTGAAGTGTCTGTCTGTGATTTCAAAATAACTATGTTTTTTAAGTGCATATAGTAAGTTACACGATTCTAAGTCCAAAACAACCCTTTTTAACATTTTTGTCTGTCTGTCTGTCTGTCTTTCTGTTTGTCCGGGGTAATCTCTGGAACGGCTGAACCGATTCAAATGAGACTTTCACTGCAAGGTAGAGGACTTTATAGCGCTACATATAGGCTACAATTTGACCCGGTAGTTGGCGCTGTTGTCGCGATAACAAGTCTTTACTTCTTCTGCTTATCTATATAACTATGTTTTTTCAAGTGCATATAGTAAGTTACAAGATTCTAAGTCCAAAACAACCCTTTTTAACATTTTTGTCTGTCTGTCTGTCTGTCTTTCTGTTTGTTTGGGGTAATCTCTGGAATGGCTGAACCGATTCAAATGAGACTTTAACTGGAAGATACAGGATTTTATTGCGCTACATATAGGCTACAATTTGACTCGGTAGGTAGCGCTGTTGTTATGACACAAATGTTTGTATAATTATATATAAAAGCAAAGGGTCAGTCATATTGAAATCTGGAATACCGCCGGCTGTATAAAGATGAGATTTGGCAGAGAACTTTCTAAAACGTTACTTTTTTCCGCGTGCGAAGCCGCGGGTACCAGCTAGTATATATATATATTTATATATATATATATATATATAGGACAAATATGTTTCCACAACAATAATTTACGCTTTCACGTAGAAATTGGTCAGGATTCTTACCGTTTATGCTTGTCCAGACTGAGTCACCTTTCAACGCCTGTAAACCGACATATGTGCTAGTAAGGCTATACATGCGGCCCACAGCCTTAGCCTCTTCTTGGTTATTCAGAACGGCTAAGTAGCCACCCTCACTAGAACACCATGAGTAAGCCTGTTGCCATGACACTGAATTCTTGTTATATTTATAACAACTACCGGTTGTAGCGTTGAATTTATACCCTGAAATCATACATTTTGTTATATTAGATACTAACTTACTCTGTCTGGTAACGGATTAAGAATACAATGTGTCACCACCACATTTTGTTACAGAGTGTCGTAAGACGCGAATATGGACATGAAGCAAATATCTGCGAGACTCCAGTTCTCCTTTCATGACTACCAGGTTGATATAGGGCTTAAACCATATTGCAAGCCGTCTGGCTAGCAGTGGCGGATCCCTGGGAGGATTGTAGGTATGGTATGAGGAGAGGGCTTGAGCCCATTGCTCAAGCACTCTCCTTATCCTCTCCTACTTCAAAAGATATGTTTTCCTACAACCCTCCAAATAACCAAATCCTGGATCTGCCGTTGCTGGCCAGCATAGTTTAGTAGGATAGATCCTACCATAGAGTCACAAATGCAAAAGCAAATTTTGCAGATCACCATTTGAATGAGTGACGGCTTTTAGTTTCATTAGAGCGGGTCATGACTCGGGGCTATAATGCCTGGCCTTGAAAAGTACGAAGTTTTTGGGAGATCTATAAACTTAGACGGGAGAATCGGCCATACGAAATTTATACTCCTAGGGGCGTTCCCACACACCTGTGTGTTCTGCCAGCACTCGGAGATAAAGAGAAATATTTTATATTTCCCCTTTGTCTGTTCCCACCTTTGTCATACGTGCCACATTCAGTCATCACTTCGTCCTGCTGATGTCGTTTGTAGCAGAAGTATGGCAGATCTGTGGCGCAAGACACAACGCGTATCTGGTGTCGGTCTATGCTGAGACAGTCGCCGTCCCCTCGGTCTAATCGCTGCACCATGTCCCCTACTGGCATCCTGTCTAATGGCACACCTGGAATATTTAGGTATTGGAGTCCATTACAAATGTAACTCATATTAACCAGCTGTTTGTCAAGTGTATCTATGATTTTTAACACAAAATTATTTCTGTAAATTACACATTATATTAATGGAATTCAATCCATTCTTATCATTGATTACATAGATACCTATGTACGTGGTCTTTTTTCGGTATCATACTGGCTGGTTGTAAGAAACATTGCGATAATCAAGGCGATAATGATTTGATGTTGGAGGAAGGAGATCAAAATTTAAAGTTGTTGAATGTTCCATACAAAGTTAAATTTTGACAGCGACAATTTAAAGAACAACTGAAGGCCAATTCTCATATTTTATATGACAATGATATTTTATTTGACAAACTAACGACTAAATTTCTAAAACCCTTCAGTGAATCAAATTTGGGCCACGAGATGAGGGGAGACTTGACAAAAAACTAAACAGTTGATAAGCCATAGTTGACGAAAACAAAAAGGGCGACGAATGCTATAGATGGGCGGTTAATTGTGCATGTCAGTGTACTTACTTATTATTAGATTGCATTGTCGCGCTATATACACTGCATGCTAAATTTCAGCTCAATAAAGAACCGAGTAGTGGGTCAAATTGAAAGTAGATAAAAGTTTGTGGATGCTCCTGTTACACAAGATTCACATTGGAAGGCTACTACAGCACTTAATTTAGTAACTGCATATGTGTTTAAGTATTATGTATGTTCTTATTTACTATTTACAAGTAATTAATTACAATGTGAAACAGTTGCAGCTCCTTACAAAAACAACATAATATGTACCATAACACTGGCGATTAAAAAGAGTGGCCACGAGTTTTATTGGCCGTTCTTTCTCGTGGTTCTACCTATTGCTTTGCGAACGAGGCAGTAAATGTAAATGTAGAAGCATTAAGTAATTTACTTAAAAAAAATGACGTTCATAAGCGTCACCTTGTGACCTAGATGAACAAATGATTTTTGACTTTGACTTTGTCAAATACTCGGTGTATTGTACCTTTTGTAGATATAAATTCTCCAGGAACATACATTGCCTTCACTCCGATAAAATATTGACCAGAATACTTATTATCGTAGATGAGAGCTTTGATTTCTGCAAGTAACTCTTCGTTGATAGGGGAAGCTAGATCCGCACCTGTAATAAGGAAAGAAGTATCAAAAACAATGTAATGAACTGTGCCACGTTAAACACTATACACCACTATTTTTTAATTAGTACAAGAACTTTAAGGACATATTAGTGAAGACATTATTATCATATATGTGACATAAGAATTTCGTAATATCTATAAATAGCCAAGTTATAATCATTTGTTTTTTGTAGAAAATCTCACCAAAATCATAGACATATTTTACAATCCATTCACTACTTCATTGATAGTATTTACTTTCCGTCCTACTCTTACGCATTCTTTCCGTCGCACTTATAATGTAGGTAGCCTTAGAAAATAAAATGAAGCAAAATAATCAGTGTAGGTTGATACTTTTTAATTTTCTTAATTCTATCCTCTCATTCATAGTTTATCCGGGCTTAAGACCGGCAAAATTTACCGTTTTAAGCTGCGCGTCCACCGGATCGGAATCGGAGCGTACGGAGCGGAAGGATTTGTTGCTTTGTATTAATTTCTATGAAACTGCGTGCACTGGATCGGCATTTCTGCGCCTGAGACCGGTATTTGTGCTGATGACGTCATCCGCAGTGAACGCATCATACGGATTCCGAGCGTTTCAAGTTCTGACGTGTTTGCGACGTTAAACTGTAGGCAAAAATACTTATTCACGATGAACGACGATGTTTTAATTATGTTAGTGGAAAGGTATGAAGAACTTTATAATCTAAAACATGAACATTAACATAATCAACTTAGGAGAGACAATATTTGGGACGAAATTGGGCAAATAAAATCTATTTTCATCTTCTAATAAATCAGAATATAATGTATGATATTTTTCGAAAATTAATCTAATTACAACAATATCCTCGTCACTGTCCTCCTGCTTTAAAAATACCTAAATTGCCGATGGTGAATCCGAATGCAGCGGACGCACCCCATTGGCATTTTGTAAATGACGACGCTCCGTCCGCTCCGTACGCTCCGATTCCGATCCTGTGGACGCGCAGCTTTACAAGTAATTAAATACGAAGGTATATAATTTGAAAGCAACCACATATCAAAATAAAAGAAGGTATTCTGTAATAAAAGAAAACAGTAATTTTGGCGTATTAATGAAGTTAGAATCATCTGCTATTTACAAATTATTTTATCATCATCATGTCAGCCTAGAGACGTCCACTGCTGGACATAGGCCTCCCTCAAGGTTCTCCACACAGACCGATTTTGAGCCGCCCGCCTCAAATTACTATTTACTTAAGTAGATATTATTTACTAAACTTAAAAGTATTTCCATTGTCCTTCAAAATGTCCAGCACCATTGTCAATACACAGATCACAGTCTTTTCACTTCGTCAAAAGCGTCCATTATGCGCTGTTTTAATTATTCGACACTAGCCGGCTTACTTTTGTACACTCACAAAATGATGTCCATGGGTACACAGCTGCACTCGCGATTCCTCCACTCAAAAAGTACGCACGAAGAATAGCTATATACTCCCGTGATATTATGAACTGATAAGCCATGGCGTCGGGAAAACGTAGACAAACAAATTGCAGCGAAAAAATCGATAGGTACGCTCTCTTCCACTAGCAATTTAGCACTGTTTGTAGCATCCGAGCGCGGCGCGCGCGCAGTGGGACAGGGGGGAATTTATCAATGGAATGTTTTCCTACGAATAGTACGCGAGTCGGTCATAGTCTTAGTTAGGCATTAACCAATTATTACGTATTTTTGTGGACAGTTTTGGGACTTAGTGTTTTTATTTTTTAACTACATAAATATGATCAGTTAAATATGCTTAGTGCCCCGTTAATTTTTTTGTACTAATTAAAAAGAGTGGTATATATGTACAGCATTCCTCAAGGCAGATTACTGGGGCCCCTACTGTTTATAATCTATGGCAATGATTTACCTAACGACTGACCAGTGGGTCGCGACCCATCGCTTGGGAAATGCTGTTGTAGACGGACTATCTCCCCTTTTTTAGTAGACTTACCTGCATTCTGACATCTGGTGTTGGCTTCGTCCCACGTGGCTGACACCTTGTTAGATTTTATCCATCCGTTGACGCTCGGTCTATATAAGAAACCCTGGCCCTGAACTACTTCTGGAAACAATTAAGAAGGTTTACATTCTATTACGCTTTTATAACGTACCTATTAGCTTTTGCCCACGACTTCGCCCGCGTGGTATGTCGATAAAAAGTATGCGTGGAAATGGAGCTGAAGCAATTCCTTTAAAATACCTATAGGTATGTACCTACCTATTAAAAAACGTTTAATTTCCATAAATACATCATTTTAGACAAAAGCTGGTAGGAAAATTCTAAGGTATATATGGGCGCAAATTAATATATAATGATTATATTGTTACGAAAATATTAATAATATTTAAGATTGATATTTAAATAACTATTTGTGAACACAGAACTGAGAACTTCACTACTTTACAATATTAGACACTGTATTGGCTGCTTAACTGTTTTATAAAGATTGGGTATTTAATTTATCGCTTAGTTATTAAGATAACTCCAGAAACTTTCAAAGTAAAATCAATTAGTATTAAATAACATTATTCTGACACTTATTTTTACGGTAATAAATAACATGCGTTTATATTTGCATCCTGTTGATAGCGCCATCTGTTGACAATGTTGTAAAGCAGCGTTTGGTTAATAAAATAAATTTGTTATTCGTGTAAAATAAATCATTTGGTGTTGTGCAAAATTCATTACAGTATTAATGTCGATTTTTGATTAGTTTATAATTAATTGTACAGTAATTTCAATTATATGTTGAAAAGGAAGTGGCAGTTGTTAAACATTAAGTGTAGTGACGGTGAGTTTATAAAAAGGACTGTAGCTCGCATTTTAATTCAGTTCTGTGCTAGAAATCGTCTGAAAATAAACCAAGTAATATTACGTGACTGTTTTTATTATAATGGAGTCTGGACACAACCCTGGCGTATCGCCGACATATACCTAAGTATGGTTTCCAAGTAAGAATTCCAAGACACGGAGGTATCTTCCATTACTCGCCATTGCGCATGGTGTGAGCAAGACTCGATCAGCTTTCCGAAAAGTCAAGCTGAAGTCACAATAGACAAGGCACATAGGTTGAAGCACCGATGACCGCTGGAGCAGGAAAGTTGGGATGGTGGCCACGCACCGACAAATAAGACGCTACAGTAAGCCCATTAAGGTACACAGCGGTTGGACGCGACCGCCGCAACCCGAAGGGTTGCGGCGAGCGATATTGCATGATTTAGACTAGTGTCAGTTTATTCAGAGGGACTGATGCCTTATAACGACTGTCAAAGATGTTCATGACAGCTTAGCGTGCTCTCCGAAAAGTCAGTGGTGCTCGCCATGGATTCGTACCCGATACTCTCTGCATGGCAGTCTGTTGGTAGTGTTGGTATCTCTACTAGGCTATCGCTGCCAAGCATATTTGAGGCAGACCTATGTTCAGCAAAAGAAAGTCTTTAAGCTAAGAAGACTTTGGGGTTACAGACTAGTGCTGGCGAAAGTGGTGAATGAGACTCTTAAATCTTCCATTTAATGTGAATTAAAATACCTAATTAACAGTTTGTATAAATTGTGTTATCGTTAAACATTAGATAATAGGTCTAAGTAGTTGGTACATGTATACATATTTGTTTTAGTTGATATTATAATCACGAGAATATTTATCTTTTTTATTTGAAGATATAAAACATATACAATAAAAACTTAACCTCAAGCTTTGTTAACCAACAAATGTAACAACTCATAAATAAATATGTGTATAACATTATAGTTATCTAAAAGATAAATTAGAAACACGTTTTTAACATGTTTTTATTACTATGTACAACAAACATAAAATAGTGCGTAAGTATTAAAAAAATGTTGAAAAAGAAAATGTCTTAAAGCCACTCAAAGTCAAAGTCAAGTCAAAATCATGTATCCATTTAGGCCACAAAATGACGCTTATAAACTTTAAAAATTAACTTAATTACTAGATGATTCTACATTTACATTTAGCGCCACGTACACAATGCAATAGGTAGAACCTCGAGAAAGAACGGGCAATAAAACTCATGGCCCCTCTTTTTAATGGCTAGTATATTGCTTATACAAGTTATTTTGGTAAGGATCTGCAACTGTTTCAAACTCAAATTAAGAGTGAAGCCAAACCACAGGCCACTTAGAATAGACATGAAATAACAGGACAACAGGGGCCCAATTCTGCTAATTAAATATAATCTCGATATCATGTCAGTGTCATACTTACGTCACAAAAAGCGTATTCTTCTAAATTATCTGATATTGGAATGAAATTGTAACGAGATCGTATCTGTCAACGACGAACTGTTTATTTTAAATTATACGATAATGACATTAGGTTATCAGAATACCGCTTTTAAATCCATTCAAAATATAATATCAATCTCATATAAAAATAGCAGAATTGGCCCCCAGTTTAGTAATGGGTAGGACAAACTAAAATGAGGAAATTGAATGAGGTACTCATTTCGGTACATGAGGTAGGACAATGTACCACCTCATATGAGGGTAGCTGACGTTCCAACACGTAAAATAAATTAATAGTTTAAAAAACACTAGAAAAACACGCTTTTATAAATGCACGTAAAAACAAAAAATAAATTATGGATCGTTCAAGTTGTCTCTATTTCTGGGCTCAAGTGTAAACTATGTGCTTTTAATTATAATATTTGATTGTAAAAGCGTGGGGCTCTGGAACAGGATTTATAATGAGCTGGTCCTGTGGTTGTGTGGTAATTTTTGAGACATAACTCATGAGGTACATGAGTTTGGTATCACACTATACCAATGTACTCTGTGGTATCACACATTGTAAGAACAGTTAAACAAACTGCGATTTGAAATGTTTTGTAGACTTCAGCAGCTCATCTTTTTTATTAAATGAGGATTAGTGTAGGGATCAAAATATATAAACTATGACTAAAAAAGCTACATTATTTTTGCGAAGTAAGATTTGTATTTGAGAAACCTCCAAAAATCACCTTGGTATCAAACATTACAAGACATACTTGTAATGTAGGGCAAAATAAATGAAAATTCTAAGAGCGCGTTCGCTAATTCACTCTTTCATGTTAGAAGAGAGAGTGAGAGAGTGCTTCGCAAAACTTCACAGCCTCAATGAGTTTAAGGTGGGACTAAACGTGTATTTGTTGAGGTGATGGGACATACACATCAAAAGCAAAACAATATACTTAGATTACCTATTACCTACACGTTGTTTATCACAAATTATGAAACTTTTATTGTGGTAACCGAAAATCACGCGGGCAGAATGTAGTTTACCATAAAATAATTTCCTACTTAAATAATTTCAAACTTTCATCATTTGTACACGTAAGAAATATTTATGTAACGTCTCTATATCGTGTAATTTATTAAGCTGAGCTCGTGTTGAGTCAACCCGTGACCACGGCTGGTGGAACGCATGCCGAAACATCGGAGCAAATAACAACTATTTTAGCTTTGTTCTCCATTAATTAATAGAGCCGTTACCTAAATATTATTTAGTACCTACTTACCGCTAGAAATAGACAGCACCAAAACGCAAATTAATATAAACATTTTACAAAAAATAATTTTAAAGCAATTTCAATAATACGGGAGTATTGTCAAATTGTCAATTGTTTCTCTATGAGAAATATTTCAGTAACACTACACCGGGTTACTTATAAGGCTTGAAAGGAATGAAGGTAACATTTTGTTATCAATTAATTTTCTCATAATTATCACTTTACAAACACACAAATCTAGTACAGATTTGCGAGGCTGATAGTGATAACGCAAGAATTTACTTACCTTGCCATTAAAATATTGGTTTTGTCAAAATATTATATCAAAATATTATACTTGTGTACTGAAGGATCGGACCATTGTCATGCAGAGGCTATTGCCGCTTGCCCCATTCCTCAGAAGCACGTTCTACATGATGACACACAGTAGAACCCACAAGGTGGACCGACGATTATGTCGGGATCGCGGGTAATGTTGGATGCAGGTGGCTTAAGATCGGTCCCAGTATAGTTCCTTGAGACAGGCCTATGAAGCAATGGAAGTTTTTAAGCTACGAAGACTATTGGTTCCAGTCTGGGGTTAGCAAAGGTGGTGCATTCACCAGGTGGTGGTAGACTCTCCCCTTAAGTCATTGCCCTACTGGCTACTTGAAATACATAATTATTTGAGATAAGTTCCATACATGGGCGTTGCCAGGGAGAGGGCCAAGAATCCTACAATTTATACTCCTTCTCAATACTTTTCTCATTTTCCATATCAACTCAAAACTTTCTTGTGTTCGTGGGACTACAACCGCTAACGGGACTGTAAATCAGTAGTTGTAGTTAGTTTTGTTTTAATGTTACTCGTATTGTTATTTTAAATAACATTTCAATGACAATCATTTACATACTACTTCATCAGAAAGTACCGGGAAAAGATCAAAAATACACAAACTGTTTGTTATTCATCAACTTTTATTTTATTACCTTCAAAGTATGCCCCTTCAGAAACGATACACTTAGCCAACGAATAATCCAATCATCAAAACAATTTTAAAACGCTGTTTCGGAATTGAGGTCAGTTCTCGCCGCGAATTCTTCTTTATATTTCTACCGATTGAAAACGGGTGCCACGAAGTTGTAATTTGAGTTTAGGAAAAAGAAAGAAGTCGGCTAGAGCTATATCTGATGAATATGGTGGTTACTCGATAGTATTTGTTGAGTTTTTGATCGAAAATTCGTTCACAATGATGGCCTTGTGCGAAGGCGCATGATCGTGGGTGGCGCAATATCCTAGAATTTTCTTTCCACACATCTGGCTTTTGTCGTCGAATTCAATCTCTTATACGCCGCATAACGCTCAAATAATATTTCTTATTTACCGCTTGACCTGCCGGCAAGAATGCCAAGTGTACAACACCGCAATAGTCAAAAACACTCAACATCACTTTTTTACTTTTGAACGTGTTTTTTCGGTTTCGGTTCAGTTGGAAGGCACCACTCGTAACTCCACGTCTCGTCACCAGTAATAATACGTTTCATGACTGTTGGGTCGGAATTGACTCGTTCTAGCATATCCTCAGCGACTCTCATGCGATTGAGTTTTTGGCGAAAATTCAGGTCCTTTGGGACTAGCCGAGCGGCAACGTATTTCATACCCAAATGATTAGTTAAAATGGTACGGATCGACTTGTGAGATACAGAAAGTTTGGCGGCTATCGCTCTCAAAGTTGAATGAGAATTTTCAGTCACTGTTTCCTTCACTTTTGTGATGTTAACTTCAGTTGCTGACGTTAATGGACTACCAGAGCGAGGCAAATCTTCCAACACATCTCGACCGCTTTTGTTTGATAAAGTCGATTCACCGTAAGCCTTCTGTAACATTGTCATTGTATCCGATCACGAAATTCCATTGGCGTTGCAAAATTTAAGACAAACTGTTTGTTCGATGTTTTTTTCGATTATGAAATTTGCAATACACACTAGATATAATATAACTTAAAATAGTATTGGATTTAATATAACTAACAGATGCAACTCAAACGCCATGCCAAGTTGTGCCAATCTAACAACGAAAAAAATAACAAAATTTTGAATTTGGAACCGTAAACAAATAATCGATTCCCGATACTTTTTTGGCTGAATGAATGTTTGAACCCGATAAGTTGTGTACATATCGCTGACTGAATGCATTAGTGGCATAAGTCATAATTGTGGCAATTTGAGCTAGTAATGAATTCTTGTTCTAAATTAGGTACTTTATTTTATGCATTAAAGACCCAACTCGTTAGTTCATAAACTACCCAGTTGGAGGCGTAAGTGTCGTTAGTGAATAAACGATATCGTTGCATGTCTTTCATGCAACACCGGCTCATCGTTAGTCGGCCGCATGTGCTCGCGACTACCGCACGCTTAATATTGTGCAATAGTGACACTTTGGAGTTGTGCCAGTTTTGTACAAACATCGCGAAGTTTTTTTAGTTGTGCTGGTGTAATTTTGATGGCAATGATGCCAAACAAAAATATGTGTGCTGTACCACGGTAAGTAGTCATTCATTTTGTATTGTGTTTATATGTGTTTTCATAAAATAATCACCATTAATAATAATACAACATAATGTAATCATGCTGTGAAATGTGAAAGGCACTTGTTTGCGTAAAAAAAATTTACTTACCTACAGTTCGAAAACAATCCAGCTAGAAATATTATACGTAGCTGATCGTAATGTTCTATTGTGTACTTAATGTTTTTCTATGTAAGTATCACTCTCAGCCCCACATATATAGATCTACATAGATAACGCAACTATCACGATTTGTATTGAAACCAAGCGTGCCGACTTTTTAATACCTACTGTGACGTTGCCTGTATCACGAAGTCGAAGCGATGCGCGACAGTATCGCTTGTGCGATATTCATCGTCTCCTAATACACAACGTCAGATCAAACGTCCGAAGCAAACGCGGCAACGTAATGTGAATAAAGTTTACTTAACGGTAAAACGGACGCGTGGGGACTGAAGTTAGTGGCGACCAAGCTCGACGCTTGGTCGGAGTTCAGACACGCGAAGTGCATGCATTTGCGTTATCTATGTAGATCTATGTCTATGCTCAGCCCCTTATTTGGTCTGAGGTATAACTAGTAAATACTTAATACAGCGTATGATTTGCCTTAAAGTGTAAAATATTCCTTTAAAGATTTAATTGACAAATATATTTTCTTTTATCAAGGTCGCTTTTAAAATCGAATAATGTTGATTGACATCGTGTAATATAACGCAAATTCCTTAATACTGTTTTTTTTTTCAGGTCTAAAGAAACCCCTTGTCAAAGTGAACACGATGAGACTGGTTCATCAGTAAGTGACCCTGGTGTAAAAAAATTGAGTGATGCTAGAAACACAATTGAAAACAAATGTTTCTCCGGACTTGATTATGATTTAATGAAGGATCTCTTTGGCAGAAATTGTGTCTCGAATGTATCTCAGATTTTATGTGACTTACCATCGACTGCATCAGATTTAGAGTTTTCGCAAAGTCAACCTGCAAGCTTGGACAAACAAGCAGAAAGTGTAATTTCTTTGGAAAACGTTAGACCAACGTTCTCATGCGTGCCAGAGGGAGAAATATTGTGCAAAAGCTCGGCATCTTTAGATACAGATAAAATTATAAATTACCGTACAATGTATGAGCAAGACACGCCAAATAACATTATCTGTAGTCCTTCGATTTTGCCACCAACGTCTGAATTTAGAACTGAACCCATAGAAGATGATTTGACTGATTGTGAAAGTCCTAATAAACAGCAAATGCCCATGAAACTATCTTCATTAAATAGCCCTTCGCGATATGACATTCTACTTGATTTATCCACCAATGTGTCTCCAGAGCACCATTACTCCGAAGTCAATTTAATATCAACTTCTGCGATTTTAACAGATGTGTCTTTAAGTCCGGAGTCAGAGACTGACGACTCTGATGCCGACCCTGATTATGAAAATCTTGATAGGATCGAATCCAGAATTTCCGAGTCTGATGAAAGTTTATCAAGTGTATCTGAAAATGTGCAGGAAGAAAACATTAAGACTCGCAAATGAAAAGCAAATCCTGCACTGTGGAAAAAATAGAGCAAAAGCATTACGTAATTCTGGGCAAGAGTCTAAAACTTTCAAAAAAGGTAAACTGGTGCCTTCAAGGACAAAAGGGCTTCCCTGCACTGACTCTTGCAGACGTGATGTACGCTAAAAATAAGCGAAGATGAACGGAGGGAATATTTTCAATCGTTTTGGTCTTTGAAAGGCCTTAACAGACAAAGACAATTCATTGCAAATTCTATGGAACTGATTAAACCTAAATATAGATATCCTGTTGTACGTGAAAATCGAACAGCTCGCAATTAAACCATAGTATTTTTATGTACAAGGCTCAAGAAAAAGTAAGAGTCTGCAAAAGGTTTTTTACTTCTACTCTAGGTATAACAAACCGATGCATAAGAACTGTACTCGAAAAGACAGAGAAAGGCTTCACGTCAGAAGATCGAAGAGGCAGACATGAAAATCACGGTATACAATACCTCAAGAAGTAAAAGACGGTGCTCGTAATCATATTTCTAGTATTCCGACAGTTGAACAGCTTGTTGTCACTACACGCCTGCAGATAGTTCTAAAAATTACATAGAAGGAGGACGAACACTGATGGATCTATACAGAGATTACAAGCAAGATTGTCAAAAAGAACTTGACTGTGACATCGTTACTTTCTCAATCTAAAGACAAATACTTAATTTTGAATTTAATATCGATTTTTTTAAGCCAATAAAAGATTTATGCCAGTTTTGTGAATCATACAAAAATAAAGATTACGGTGAAAGATTAGACATAGAAATCGAGTACATGAGACACCACGAAGAGAAAAATATAGCTAGAACGGAGAAAGAAGAAGATAAAACAAAATTTTCTAAGAATTACAGAGTTGCATGCTTCGATTTTCAGGCCGCTTTACCAACCCCGACAGGTGAGGTTTCGACCTTTTAATATAAAAGCAAATTGTCCACATACTATTTTACAATATGTGACTTGAATAAGAGAGGATTGGGCACAGTTAATTGCTACATTTGGCATGAAGGTAAAGGGCATCAAGGATCTAATGAGATAGGGTCTTGCTTACTGCATTACTTAGAAATGTGTGCATCAAGACAGGATATTGCTGGTTGCTCTAGTGATGTCGACGAAGTAGAAGTTGTACTGTATTCCAATAATTGTGGTGGTTTGTGGAAGTTTGATTTGGAAAATCAAAATTCCTACATATTTACTCTTTCAAAGAACTTACGTCTTTGTCTACTCTTTGATTAGGTACCTATTTTTGAGATTGTTAATTAATATGTGATAGCTGACCTATAATTTCCTACTGGAATCATAAGGCTGATTATTTTGAGACTTGAGAGTTTATTGAACTGAAACCTAAGAAGTTTTTGATAAATTTATGTTGGTTAATTTTTGTTATATTGCTAACGTGGGTTTTATATTTAGTTTTTTAAGTTTAGTACTTTTTATAAGTGCAAACATAGAGTACAATAACTAAATTTTGTTTGTTCATTTGTTTAAAACTGATTCTGATTGCAAGTATGCTAATAAATATTAAGTTATTAAACATTTATGGTAGTTTTATTTACGATTTAACAATTTCATTGATGAGCATTTCTAGTCTTATATTCTACATATTAATTAAAATAAAAAAAAATATTCCAAACTATTACTGCCGGCAACTGAATGGTATAACGTAGATGTTTATAAACCAAACATGAACTATATATTCCATAAAATACAGTCGGTAAGAGCTTTTTTGTGCGCGCGCACTAGTTTTCGAATGTTCATTGTACGTTTTCTCAAATTGTTGAATTTTGCCTTGTGCCACTATCGAATTCAGTCAGCGATATATCATACTACATAGACTCACGCCTTTTTCTCGGAGGGGTAGGCAGAGACTACGGAACACCATTTGCAACGATCCTGACATACCTATCTCTCTTGCTTCATTCACTCCCATCAGATTCCTCATGCATGCATGCTCTTCTGTTCAGGGTACTTCTAACCTGTCCTGTTTTTAGGACGTCTGCAATTTGGTTAGAGAACAACTGCCTAGGTGTTCCCCTTCGGCCTGTCCCATTCACACTTGCCTTACATACATATCTGCTTGGTCAGTCTTTCGTCATCCATCCTCTCCACTCCATCCATTCACTCACACATGGGTTTTGAGTGGAGGAAATAATACTGCTATAGACGCTGTGAATAGCAGTATTATTTCCTCCACTAGGCTATCGCTACTTCGCGAACGTGGAGTTAGCTCTGTGAAACTCAGATACTTTTCATAAATGCCATCAGCCGTTTCATCAATGGCTATAATAGCGTCAAAACACACTAATGTGTTATACTTACGCACTCCGCGCACTCTTATGAAACACGCTTTATCTTGACAGATTAATTTTACCGCGGGGAATGTTGGCAGAATTTTACTAAGAGTTTTTTATTTACACAGCTAAGAAAATATTTGAATAGCCGTTAATTGAGGAAAATATCGTTGGAAATTTACCCAAAACATCGCAGTGTTTTTGTTTTATTTCCTAGAAATCGCTTATTTTTTAAAGATTGTGCTTGGCATTTAGCAGGTGGAATTCGTTTAAGATATTTTTATAAAATCCTTCTCTTTACGGATTTTTATTAATTTATTTTATTATTATCTATAAAGAAATGGTTCTTATGAATGTCTTTCAAAGTTAAGAAGGGTTGAAATATATAGTTACGGCATTTTTTATAAACAGCGTTTCTCAATTTTATTGGCAGTGCTCAAGTATTGCATTGCAAACGTGGCAGTAAATGTAAATGTAGAATTATTAAGTAATTAACTTCAATTTTGACGTTCATACGCATCACTTTGTTCCTAGAAAAAATAAATGATTTTGACTTCGAATAAAAATAAAACAGCGATGTGAAATGTTAAAACATTGTCTTATACGTAAACAACAATATCACATTATATTGTAAATAGTGCCAAGAGTTGCTAGGTAAGTTCTTTTACATGTGTCTAGATTTTTATAATGGAGCAAAATCCTTGAAACTTACCTACATCCCAATAACCTTAATAGATCCACTTTGATTACACTTAGTTTGAGAGCCACAAACTAGAAACACATTAGATAAATAAAGAAACAGTGTCCAGCCATCTTCATTACCTTTAAGCGATGTGTCCAGCGTCCCGTTAAATAACCTCCTCTCTATTTCACGGCTCCTAGTACATTATTTACGAAGTATCTCTCTATTTCACGTATATGTAGTCAATTTTATAGCTTCTCTATACTTGGACAGACGTTAATTTGCTATTTTTGTCTGTTTTTTATCGCGACGGACACGATGGTTTCCATACATTTTTAATTGACATTTGGTTGTTTTGAATTTTGTACGAGTTGGGTTTTGTTTGAGTAGTTTTTATGGGTCATTCTTCGCGCAAGATTCTTCGCATCAAATTCGTGGCATTTTTTTTATTTCATATTTTTACAAAATTGGCTTCTGTTTATCAAACTTCAAAACAATACAAACCAAATGGTGTAATTACACCAAAATCGATCGACAAATAAAGAAAATATTCACTTTTAAAAATGTTGGTGCCACGAATCTGACGTAGCAAACCACGAATCTGACATGATAAAATTTGATGTTAAAATCAACAGCTTAAGCTCGTTTAACAGACTCATAAGCTGTAAGATCAAGCAAGCATCTATGTTTAGATTTTTTATTATGTGATATGCCTATGAAATACACACTTTAGAATAGTTTACACGTTACTGCTTGCATATCTATTGGTCTAATCGTATCTAAGCGAACATAAAGGATGAAGGTCTATATTATACTCATCATCCAATGAGATATTAATGTTTTCAGATTTGCAATGTCAATAGGCACACTGATATAACATTTAAGATAGTAAGGTTGTTTGAACATTAATGAAATATCTCAAATACAATCAAAAAGTAATATTTATTTCAATTATTAACATGACTTCACTTTAATTCAATAACTAACACACATATACTGTTCAATAATTACAATCATACTGACTTATGATGTTTCCAAGTTACAATACAAATGTAACATGTACAGTATAATTACAATCTTGCATAAGCTCACACATCACAGTGTTACTTTATAATTGTCTGATAAAAGTAACTAGCTATTTTATAAATCAGTCTTTATGATTATCGTAACATTAAAAGTAAAAGTCTTATTAATTACAATCACACTGGCATAAAGAAGGATTAAAAAAAAATTACAACAAGAATATAACGTTGCCTCTTCTTTTGATTAATATCTAGCACAGCTTACTAAATCACAGTATTTTTTGCATTTCACTAACAAAAACATTTTATTAAGTCTTTGATTAATGATTATTTAAACATTAATCAAAGATCATATTATCCAATAATTATTTAAATATAATTAGATTAAGTCTTAAAATAATTAAAAAGAACTAATTAATATATAGTTACAAGTGAAAAATCAAAAAATTAAAAATTTAAATTTAGAAGGCGTCATTAAACTCATCGCTGTCAATTGGAAGCCTGCCCAAAAGACTGGCAGCATTGCCTCGTTGTATGGCTATACTTATTTTTTGAGCCAAATACGTGCCAGCCCTCTGGTCACGCGAGGCGTCTATGAGTCTCTTTGCGAGATTTCTAAAAAGTGATCGCGCACTTGGACCCCATGGCCCCAATGTTTCGACCCCAAACGGCTCAAATACATAATCTCCTATTAGATTTACATATTTGCGCCGTTTGAGGGTCTCCGCTGTAGCAGCAGCAACGCCCGGATAACCTGCTGTGCTGGGAAGATGAGATGGCGCAAGGGTATCGATACATGTTTCGTCCCATACCAAAGGCCTAACCAGCTTCCACGGCAGTAACGACATACCGTCTGGTCTTTTGCGATCGTCGCGTGCCAAGCCTTGAGGTTCAAGTTGGGCTGGAACGCCAGCTGTGGCAAGAGCACGGCGCAGTATGTCATTGAGGTTGGAGTGTCGTGAAATACGACCCGCGCTCCTGCTGCATGACAGGCCATGGTGACCAAGGCTATCGACAGCCTCTCCACAGTGACAACGATGCGGAGAGACACATGACGCACCTAAACGGAGGCAAGTAGCGAAGCGAAAGGTCGTATCGTCTATCACGGTACCTATATTGGAGGTACCTACAGCCAGAGGCCCGATTCTCATTCTCCCACAGCCAGCAGGCGAGCACGCTCTGCAGTTTTGGACGATGTATTGAGAAGGTTTTCTCGTACCATGCTGCAAAGCGGCCCATCCCATTGCCTCTGGGAGGATAAGTTTCGGGGTAACTCAGTTCCTGGACAAGCATTTCTCCAAGCGTTCAAGGCATCGGTCTTAAACGGCACCTCAGTATCAACCAGTGTGGGAGCTAACATTTTCCTAGTCAATTCTGCAGTGCTGTGGACCGATGACAAGAACGCTGGCAGGCTTACGTCGATAATTTTGCGAACGCCGAGGCCGCCCAAGCGCACAGGTAAGGACGCCTATAGCCACACCGGGTCGTTCCGGGTCACATTCAAAATTTTACTCAGGGTATTCTGTATAATTTTTTCAATTTGAATGAGTGAAGTTGGATTTTTCCAAAAAAGTGAACACCGTAATGCATGCGTAAATTTACGGACAGCCTGTCAGAAATTTCACAAACATTTTGAATTATTTGCTGTATACCTAAAGGAATCAAAACCGTCGTCTAAAATTGGGGACCCCAGGAGGCGAAGAGGACTTTTTTCAACTTGAGTGATATTGGGAGCCAAATATTGAAATTTTGAAAGAATAGAGGATTTATCTAAATTGTCATTAATAAAAATTTCGCATTTGTTTGTATTCAGTTCTAAGCCTATGGATAAAAAAATTGATTTCAGAAGTGCTAGATCTTGGTACACAGACTCTACGTCACCGCCTAGGGTTTCATCATCTAGGTACCAGATGTTTAATTTTGAATTTAGTTGGATTATAACTGGATGGATGGCCAAAGAAAGATCTAGTTTCTCCTCTTGGCTACGTCTCGGTATGTTTGACTAGATGTAGATTGATCTGTAATAAAGATAGTTTTATTGATAAGTATAATACATGTTACACAATGCATAATGAGTTATAGATATAAAAACAGCCTGCGTCGTCTATGTGTTCCATCTAAACAAAGTATTAACTAAAAGGTCCCCAAGACAACAAGAAATCAAATAATACAATCCACCTCCTCCAATATCGTTTTCATTTACGGCGGTAAGTTAAAAAAAAATATCGCAAAAATGCTTATTAAATGGCTTTAAGTAGTTTTAAACCGTAAAATAACGTTTAAAATGAAATAACACGGTATTAAAAAGCTGCTTATCAGATTCGTGGTTCAATGAGTCAGATTCATGGTACTGGGAACACGAATCTGATGCCACAAATCTGATGAAATTTTTGTAATTCCTAAATAACTATTTACAGTAAAATATAATCGTAATTCAAGAACTCTTATGGCAATCTTACCTATTCAGACTATTATTACAATAAATAAGAACTGTTGAGAATCCTATGAATCATTAAAACTTAGTAGCCACGAATCTTACCTACGTAGGTAAAAAAAATATTGACGAAATAATTACGTACCCCTGCTGTCGCGTATGTGCCATCGAGAATCATGTGTGGTTCCCTCGGCCGTCGCTTGCTGACTTGTGATGCGCGTGAATACAAATAAGATGCCGAAAGTCATTCAATAGTCGAATTATTGAGGGTTGAATCACGCGTTCACACGAGTGCCAAAATCGTGTGACCGATACATTTTATATGAAATTTCTTAAATATTATAACATTTATGTAAGTCCATATTTATTTCGAAAACTACTACCCGGGACAAATATTTTAAGGTATAATACATAGCAATTCGTAAAGGGAATAGAAAATTATACACGATTGTTTGAATTACACAATGAGTGTGACATGCGGAGAACAGCAATATTGTCCCCGTTTTCAGTCTTTGGATTTAGATATCGGCTATTTATTGTTAGTCGATATCAGTAAAACTATTTTTTTGGTTGCCGTATTACATTAAGAAACATATAAAAAATAGTTTAAAGCCATAACTTCAATAACTATTGACATACTGCCGTGTGACCACCAAAATCGAGGCCTTGAAGAATGACCCTTATACTGCAATAGCTGTTTGCATGAGCGTCGGCAGAGTTATTTCCTTTGGGGCAAACATAACGGCGCAGACAGAAATTCATTTTCAGAGGAGCGAAGTGACCAGTTTAACTTGCAATGTCAAGTTGCATCCTCTTGTACCGCTCTCCCGGCGCCCATTGCTGTTTGTATTACGAATACAAATACTTGTATTTGTATGAATCTTATCTGAATTGCTTAGTCGCACTTTGAAGGTATCGCGCTTCTTCAAGAAAATAAATAAGTATGAGGAACGATAAATGGTGTGGCGAAAAAAAAAGATGGATATTTAAAAGTATCTAATTTCTTTCTTACTTTGCACCTTTAGATTTATTGTAGAAATAGGAAAAGTATAACTTTTAGAAACAATACACAAAGTGCAATTACGATTTTTTCGCAAAAAATGTTATAAAAATTGTCATTTAATCACGACGTAAAACTCTAACTTAAGTTTAATCGCAAACTAAGCGCAGGAGTAAGCTTAACTCAAACGGTAACTAATTTCACTTGAGTTTACTTACCGCTGCGAAGAAAATATCAACAACGTCGCAAGGTAATTTTAGCTCGTCTATAAATAATCTGAGAGCTTCCTTGTGCTCCATAAAATACCTCTTCAACGGAATATATTGAGCCCTACAATAGAGCAAGAGAAAAGAATTGATGACTAATAAAGATAAGGACGGACCTCATCATCATCAGCCTTTAACAGTCTATTGCTGGACTAGGCCTCTCCTTTGAAAGGAGGAATTGGCCTACTATACCACGCTAGGCCAAACGGGTTTGGATAGGGTTTGTATCAAGTTTTCCTTCTCTTACAGTGCTGTTCTCTGCATAATATGCTCCCTCTGTGGGCTCTTACGACACCCATGGGATGATACGGGGTGGTGACATTCCGTATTCTTAATCCGTCACCACACGGAAATTATTTAATCTAACTTGGGACAATCTCAAGTCTTTACCTTTTCAATTTTATTATTTACACCAATATTTTTTTATACTTTCAACTGAAACTATATCACACCAAATCAATTAAAGAAATCCATATTGTTCCTAAAGCAGCGATAGCCGAGTGGAGAGACCGACAGACTGCTACGCAGCGGGTCTCGGGTTCGAATCCACGGCACGCACCAATGAATTTTTGGAGTTAAGTGCGTATTAAATTGTTAATTATCGCTTGCTTATCGGTGAAGGAAAACATCGTGAGGAAACCTGCATGTCTGAGAGTTGTACATAATGTTCTCGAAAGACATGTGAAGTATGCCAACACGCACTTGGCCAGCGTGGTGGACTATGGCCTTACCCTTCTCATAGTGAGAAGAGGCCCGTGCCCAGCAGTGGGACAGTACATAGGGCCGTTGATAATGATTATATTGCTCCTACTTAAAGAAGTCAATGAGGAAAAGCCGACCTAGTGCATATCGAACCACACACTATGTAGGGTTCCGTAGTAGCCCTTACCTAAGGTCCCAAGAACAAATATGGACTCCACTGTATCACAATATTAATTTTATAGCTTGCAAAATATGTAAGTTTAAGTTAATCGATTGCTCGTTAAATAGTAAAGCCTAATCAGCCGTTATACTTTTCATTGAAAGTTAATTATATATGTCACTATTTAGCATAGTTCACACGTACCAAAGTAGAATGGTTTAAAAAATAGAGTGGGGAAAACATTTTGAAATTTGTGATCTTGTGCTTAATCTTTCGCAAACGGATCACTGAATAAAAAAACGGTTAAATCAAATCCTTGGGGCCCGGCGTGCGCGGGCTGAAAGGCGTAAATCTGGGATGCGATTGCGAAAATGCTAGGATGGTGATTATTCCCCCCCATGGGATCTCCACCTTGTCGTGGTGGGGGGGGCTCAGCAACCGTGGATTGGATACCCGCGGTGAAGCTAAGAGAGATTCCGGGAGTGGACGCTCCGCGTGGGCTTAGAGGGGCCTGCGCAGGATGCGTCCACCGGTGCGGGTGCAGGGGACAGTTCTGTCTGTCTCACGCATTCGGGCGCGGTCATGGGAGGAGAGGCGTGTCGGTGTTGTGTTGCCGCGCGCCCTATCTCCCGCGACTAAATGGGGGCGCACACCATTCGATGCGTCGCGGTAGGGCCACAGAGGAAGAGCAGATGTGGTATTCTGTTGCCGTCCTCCCTATCCTTTGCGGCCGTTTTAGTACCTGCGGACGGTGAGCGCTGAGGTTGCTCCCAGTCCGCCAAAAGGCAAGGAAGCGGCGTAGTGGCCGCGCCGCCTCCTAAGACATAACGAGACAGGGCCTGCCAACACCAACGGCGGGCCAATCCCGGGCGGGGTCACGGATAGGGCATGGATCCCGGAATTCCGAGCTTTCGTAATTCCGGCATTTCGGACGTTTTTTTCCGATATTATAATATCGGAATTGAGAGCCCAAATATCGTAATTCCGGTATTCATAAATAATACAAAGTGACTATTCCAGATAACATTTTTTTGAGAACGTGGCCAATAATACACAGTGTTAGGTCACCATTCCTTCTCCAGCGACACCGCGCTCCCCCTTGAGTGCTTCCTATGTCCCCGACATTTTGCTGATTCCGTGAACGACCCGAGACCATAGTTGACAATGAAGAACTAAATGTAATCATGGAAGCAGATCCAATGCAAACCACGTCAGAATTAGCTTCAGTGTTAACGATTTATGAAACAATTCTAATTATTTTAAAATAAATTAGAAAGCAAACAATTGCAGAAATAATAAAGCGAATTACACTAACAAACTCGCATTGAGTGTTATGTGACTTTACTCAACCGTCACAGTATAGAGGGAATACTGAAACCTATCGTTTCTTGTGTGAAAAAATCCGGTCTGACAATAGGAATCGCTCATTAAAGCGCTTGAACCAAGGTGAGCCGACCAACTCCTGCATTCAGAAAAAGTGCTGGTTGTTGTCTGGGGGTCCAGTGCTGGTATCATGCACTTCAGCTTCCCAAGATCTGGACAGGATATTATAGCAGCAAATTTCACAGTCAACAATTGCAAACAATGATGGAATAAGGTGCCTGTGAAACCACCGAAACCGGCCAATCATAATCATATCTTTATTCGTTAGAGTCTACTGCTGCTTGAGGACAACAAACACTTAGATCACATGGGTACTTCGCGAAAGACGGTCGCTAAATTAGAGGGAGCTGAGATAGGAAAGATTCCGACACTCTCCATACTCCCTGGAGCATGTCACTTACTCCAACAGATTATCACTATTTTGGAAAGTTCATAGAATAAAATCGATTTCAAAGATTTTATTGATTCTCGCCCCCATGATTTTTCAATAATTGAATCAATCACCTACCCTTAAAATGAGGAACTTGCATAAACTGTCACTTTATTCCCAAATGTTATTTTAAAGTAAAGTAATATTTGTTTTTATTTTAACCGTTACTGTCCCACTGCTAGGCAAAGGTCTCCCCCACACTCTTCCATAAATGCTAATCTTTGGCTTTATCCTGCCAGTCTGCTAGCAAAGTATCAAACCATGCCGCCATCGTTTTTTCGGCTTGCTCCTGTGTCGTTTTCAGGGTTCTATTGTGTGGTCATGTACACTTTTCGAAATGCCTCCCACAGACGTATTCCACCGAATGATATTTTAACTTCGCTGCTTTGACGCCCACTTCGATTAGGTATGCCTGTTTTATTAGTGTATACCTATCGGTGTTTTGAATTTTATAGGTCCGTCTTACACGGTACACCTATCACGCTACTTTACATGGCACGTTGGCAAACCATGAACTAGGAATTTTGAGAATCGGTCTCGTTTTATTATTTTAAAGTAACATTTTAGATTGCCTGATTTTATGTTCAACTGTACTAATTTTCTTCGGAACTACTTAGGCTTGAATGTTCATGGCATGTTAATAAAAACTGTAAAAAATGTTGAGCTGTTCAAATTCAATGGTAAAATCTTTCTATAGACTGATGAAAGTATATAACTTGTTTAATTTTAGCATTATACACGTTTATTTTATATTCGAAATTTAAATCTTTGTAGAACATGCCGACTACGTGACCAGTTCCGGAATTCCGGAATTGGCACTCCAATATAGTAACTTAGTTCCGGAATTCAATATGTTCCGATATTACAAGCCCTAGTCACGGAAAAGTATGCTATCTGTGACCCCGCCACTACACGGGACCCGTAGGGACACCGCTGTGGTTTTAGTGGGTATTAGGGGCCTTATATAATTGTATTATATTTGGCCTTTAGGGGTGAGCCTCCACCAGTCCCAAGCCCGGTCGATCACACTCTGGCCGGGTTGGCGTCGAGTTGATATGGCTCATAAGAAGAGTTTCCACCGTAGTCAACAAAAAATAAATAAAAGGATGGTGATTATTTGTCTACGCTACTCCACCTTAAATCTCATACCAAATTAAACTTACGTGTCTAAATTCACGAGTCAACCGACTTATTTAAGAGCTTTATAAACAAGAAAGTTCCCTAGTATGTGGTTCATATAACATACATGTTGAGTTCGCTTCACTTTATACCAAACTTGAGCTCAACATCGAAACTTGTGGTTGTAATAATATTGTTACGTACCACCGCATTTGCACGTGTATGTATGTTAATTAGTTTACTGCCTTATTTACAAGCTATTGTTTATAACTTGGGTGAATTTTGGATTGTTTTGAAGTAGCTGTTTATATTTCTACGACAAATAATATAGAAGTCATTGTGCCTTCAAGCTTTGTGTTGATTTTTAATGTTTTATATTTAATATAGTGCGGGCACGTGACGCTAGTGAGAACGGTAGCCAATATTGAGGGCATAAATTGGGTGATAGGCAGAACTGAAGGAATACAGGAAAGCTAACTATGTCACCTCTCTCCTAAATAAACACAAAATGCACCATGGCCATATAAATACCTTTTTACAATAATTTACCTCTGCCTACCTCTTCGAGGATAACAGGCGTGAAGTTATGTTATGTTACCGAGAGCCCACTTTACAGAGCTCTCTTCAACGAGTATAAAGAAACAATGGAGCCAGTTTCTTTATAATACCGGATCGATATGTGAATTATTAAGTAGCGGTCACTTAGGAGATAGATCGTGAGGTCACTTAGGCATAAGGCGGCGATTCAATTTGCTGCCTAAGTGCGCAAAACTTACGTTCAAGCAACTAGGTGCTTATTTACAACTCTTTTTATACTTCCGAAAGGGCTGCTACTGACTAATATTCTAAAGCTGCTTCTCAGAAACCAGTCGTTCGATTTGAATGTTTTTTGTCGGATAACCCATTTGACATCACGCTTTGAGCTACAAGTGCGGAACAGTATCTCTAAATAGGTAACACGGGTGTAACCGCGGGCTCATCTAGTATGTAATAGTCGCATAATATTAAATTTTCATCTATTAAATAATTCAATCGTACACGGCTTGTCAATTTTCCATGAACAATAAACTAAGAAATTATACAAAGACATCACAGACAGTTTATGGTCAATTTCGCATTCACAAGCTATAAATGTTGTTTTCAACGACGCTTAATCGTCTGTAAACATCTTAAATGTTATTTCAATTAATGGATACGTATTGTTCATTTATTGCTTTGATTAATATGTATAGCTTTAATACCGTATAACATTTTGAAACCCATTTTGAAATCGCCTTGTTACCAGCTTGCCCTTATTGCTCGAAAAGGAATTTCAAGCACACCCGAAGGGCTCTAAAATCTGGCTTTCATACAGTGATACCCTCAGGTTTACGGCTTGCTTCTGTTCTTGGTCAACGTGTCAACTGTAATAACGGAGGAAAACGCTTCGGACTCAGTTTTTACGAGACCAGTGAAGACGAGACTGGTGTCATAGTGCACGACACATTTATACATTCACATTTACATACCGGGATTGCCCTGGCGCTGCCATAGCACAGTTATAATGCTATTTTAGGTTTAGCAGTCGGTCTGTGGAAATGCTGTCATTCTGTCATAACTGGTCAAATTAGTACTCGGACGCCGGGACTCAGGTCATAAGTTTTGGTTGCAGCCAGGATAACGCCATCATTTTCACCACTGTCATCAATCCTAGTGCCCTAGTTTTCCTATAAAGCTCAGATCAGTTAAGTAAGTAGATATGCCCCGGCCTAGAGAACCAGTGTCGCCAATTCTTTTACACCCACACACCTGCGCTCTATAAACGCTTCGCTTCTTACACACACATAACTTTAGCGGCGCTTCCATTCGCCACTCATACAAGTAAATTCACGCTTCACAAGAAACATCGCCTATGTCATACCGGGATTGCCCTGGCGCTGCCATAGCACAGTTATAATGCTATTTTAGGTTTAGCAGTCGGTCTGTGGAAATGCTGTCATTCTGTCATATCTGGTCAAATTAGTACTCGGACGCCGGGACTCAGGTCTTAAGTTATGGTTGTAGCCAGGATAATGCCACCATTTTCACCACAGTCATCAATCCTAGTGCCCATAGTTTTCCCATAAAGCCGGGGATAGACAAATGAATGGGCGGTATGGTATATATTCGCTGCGGTTGTATCGGCTAAATGTGTTTTTATTTATTCATGTCTTATAATGACATGAGCAAATCACCTCTGGAGGAATTACACACATACGTAGACTCACGTCTGTTGCCCGAAGGGATAGGCAGAGATTACGGGCCGCCATTTACAATGATCCAGACATATATCTCTTTCTTCATTCACTCATTAAATTTTTCATGCATGCTTTTCAGCTTAGCGTACTTCTAAACTGCCCTTTTTTTAAGATGTCGAGAATTTAAACTTAATTAAACGCTGAATAAGCTCATATTCTCTAAAACAATAAAATAATAGTTGAATACAAACTCGTTCAAGTACCTTACCTCCATCACTTTAGTGTAAATTGAAAACAAACAACTTAAGTCTGAAAAAGGTTTTCAATATCACGCCTCATAGACTCGTCTCAAAGCCATTTCACGTTATTATGAAGAGAGACTATAGATTTGATTTTCATTTACAAAGTTATTCTTAGCATAGTGTTTACCTCTAAGGGTGCGATTATAGTCGTTTTTTCACAACAACTTTTGGTCTAGACGTTTGCCGAAAAATTCAGCATGTCAATACAATTTCTTCTTAAGGAACAGGTGATCCTTTTTCACAGTTTTGAAAAAAAAACGTATAAAATAGTGAATACAGTCACCCTCTAAGAGCTATGCACTAGTAATAGCGTTGTATATAAAAATAAAGATAATAGTTACTTAGCGGGCCCTGGAGTGGCGACCACGTACCGGAAGTCGCAGCAGGGGTAGGCTTCCCGCTAGGTGGACCGACGATCTGGTTAAGATCGCCGGAAGCGGTTGGATGCGGGCGGCTCAAAATCGGCATGTGTGGAGAACCTTGGGGGAGGCATATGTCTAGCAGTGGACGTCTCTAGGCTGACTTGATGAATACTTAGAACTGAACTACGATATATTATATAGAAATTTGTAAATTGCCAACGAATTCAATACATACTGTGAGTTATCCATGTAATTTGTATTTTAAAGTTTTACGCACACCATCATAGTTCACTCTTTCGCACTCCATTGATGGATAAAGGCCTTTCTAAATGTACATCACAATAGCATCGTGTGGACTGCCTGCGTAATCCAGTAGATACCGTATGTGACTGCTGATCGGAGGTCCCAGGTTCGATTCCCGGGTCAGGCAAAAGTGTTACTGGGTTTTTGCGAATTCTCAGTAGCAGCACGGAGTCTGGTGATGTGCCCGGTAACGGCAATAGGCTTGCCTCCTGTTACGTGAGACCTAAAAATTCATGGCGAAATGTGGGTGTAATGTTACTAATGTTACACCTCTGCCTACCCCTTCGGGGTTACAGGCGTGAAACTATACTATAGCATCGTGTGTCAAAAGGAGGATATAGTCTATAACTATTCCACGCTGGACAGGCGAGTTGGTCTAGGGTATGATGTCAACATATCGGTCCTTGGCCAAATATACTACGTACCTCGTGTATTTACCTTAGTCGCCTCTGTCGTAATCCACAGAATGAAATGGGGTAGTGATGCGTTGTAATCTTAATCAGTAAACACAAGGACTAATTTGATGTACAAACAAATTTTATGAATTGTTTGTTTTTCGTCGGTTTTGTATTGTCGGAGTTTTCAGACCGCCCGAAGGCCTCCGACATGGCCTAACGATCCTTATCCTGAGACAAGAACCGGGACCGACAGCTTTAAGTGCCCGAAGCACGGTACCGCTCAGATGTAAATGCCACACACGGTCACCCATCCAAGTGGCGACCTGTGCAAGCGTTGCTTAACTTTGCCGATCTGTTACGAACGGCAAGCCAAGTCTCGCTATGAGCGCTACATTTTATGAATAGGTAATCATTTTTCCAGGAAACCTTGCGATGCAGAAGAATTATTTTAGCCATCACAAAGGCCAGAATATTAATTTAAATATACAACAAGATTTTCTACCAATTTCACTTTCAATTCTTTATCTATATCAGCCCTACGCACCGTTAAGTTTTGTCTTTTCCGTCGCCATTTTCAGCGCAAATGATCCAGTAAATAGGGGCAGTACTTATATAGATCGATATTTCCTTCATTATAAATTGCAGTGAGCTGCGGGCGATAGCTTATTGGAAAACCTGTACTGGAGGCAAGATACCGTGGTGTACAGAAAATCTGCTTATGAATATAAAATCAGATTTAGCTGGCCTTAAGATGTAGTGGTTAATGAAGATTAATAACTTAGTGACTCCGGCTGGTAAGGATTTTCACCCAGGATAATTCTTTGTGTGAGGAGTACGATTATTTGTTCTCTGGATCAGACGTAGGTATTAACGTTACGGGGACGCGTAAACTATTATGCAAAACGTGAATTAAAATCGGGGACATCGTCAGCCTCATGTGGTCTATTGCAGGACATAAGTTTCTCCTAATTTGCGTTAAAATATGTGTCAATAGGAGGTTGTGGCCCACAGTACCACGCTGGCCAGATGGGTTCATTTACGGTTTGGTGTAAAAAAATTCCAAAGACATTATTTGCTTGAAATGTAACAACCACAAGGTGGATGTCCAATAGCAGGAAACAGCAACGGGGAAGGCCTAGGAGGAGATGGCGCGACGAATTGCACGCCTTTAGGAAGGATTGGTAAGAGCTCGCGTCTGATCGTGACAAGTGGAAGATGGAAGGGGAGGCCTTTGCCCAGCAGTGGGATATAAATTAGGCTTCTAATAATAATTATTATTATTTGATTTATTATTTTTTTTTCACTTGCTTCTTACGACACTCACGGAATCAAATAGTGAAGTCACATTTCTTATTCTTAATCCGACTCGAGACGGGCAACATATCCACATGATACGCCACAATTAAATTATTTGGTAGGCCACTGTGTAGAGAGAGCTTTGTATAGGTACAACTGCCAACGAATTTGTAGTGCCATGCAAAGAAATATAACCTTAAGTCATAGAAGTAACACTAAATAGCAACAGCGGTTGCTATGTTTGATATCTTCTTTCTAATGGCACATGCAGTATGATAGAAAGAGCTGTCGATAGGTTTAGCAGCACGCTCTTATAGCAGCGTCATGGTAGGCAAACAGTAGACAAAACATAGAGTTAGGAAACCGAGTGTTGTTCGTAACAGTGATGATTTATCGATAAATATTTTTGGTTAATGTCTAACTTTAATATGTGTCGATATATTTAAGCCTTAGAAGTAAACAACAACTAAAATATTGAAATTGTAGTTTTTGCTGTCGACGCCGGACAGTGCTTTGCAATGACTTGCCAGACAGACTGTACTAAAAAAATTCACGTGTTAAATTGTTCATTTTAGCCATAAAATCTATTGACAAAAAGTATTAATAAACTAATGAGCGATGCGTTGCGATGATATGCTAAGAAAATGTCACTTAGATTATGTATTGTACGAATTATACCAGATTGGCTAATGCGGCAGGCTTTGGCAATTTGAGTGCGTCGCATCATATCACGTTGTTTGCTATCGCTTACGTTAGACACTGCTCGATTTTTTTAAAGCTGTTATGTAGGTGATCCGATTTGTGATCCGCCAGCACAAATGATTCGCCTTTATGTAAATATTAGTACAGCAGTGAACTACTTTGACAACCCAGTTGGCGTGAGTGCAACCGACTGCCACGCCGAAGCTTGCGGGTACGATTCAGTTTTACATTCATGTCCGATAGTTTGTTTCCGTATTTATCCCTCATTCAAAAAACATCGATATCTCCTTTCACTGTCAAATCCCATCACTCCTTAATGATGGGATTTGACAGCTCGGCTATTTACTACGGAATTCAATATTCGAACTATGGATAGATCTGTAGATTCTTGATTCGTTTTTGACATAAGCTCCATACAAAATAGGTCAAACACGAATCTAAAATCTACCGATCTATCTATAGTTCGAATATTGAAAATGGCCGTAAGAGAATGCAGTCAAAGATATGAGTCTGTACGGAATCTATGCCTCTTCAAATGAGACGCGTGGTTTGACGTTATGATTAACCAACTAAGACCAACTGACATTACAAGTTGCACGTTCGGTATAAGGAAAAATAGCGAGCATGTTCTCTCTAGTCTAAACGTAGTCCAACCTCTCTGGTGCCATGAAAGACGAGAGACACATTACATGACTTGCGGATTTAACGGCCATTTTCAATATTCGAACTATAGATAGATCTGTAGATTTTATATTCGTGTTTGACATATTTTGTATGGAGCTTATGTCAAAAACTGTCCAAAACGAATCTAAAATCTACAGATCTATCTTTAATTCGAATATTGAATAGTAAATTGTCACACAAGATTGTTGACACGTGTCGTGTACATGTCTTTGCAGACTGCAGTAATAGAGACACAAATTACTTACGGCCATTTTCAATATTCGAACTATAGATAGATCTGTAGATTTTAGATTCGTGTTTGACATATTTTGTATGGAGCTTATATCAAAAACTGTCAAAAACGAATCTAAAATCTACAGATCTATCTATAGTTCGAATATTGAATTCCGTAGTTAGTCATGCTGCCTTTGTCTTGTCTAACTACGGAATTCAATATTCGAATTATAGATAGATCTGTAGATTTTAGATTCGTTTTTGACGCTTTTTGACATAACCTCCATACAAAATATGTCAAACACGAACCTAAAATCTACAGATCTATCTATAGTTCGAATATTGAAAATGGCCGTAAGCTGACTCTACGTGACTGGCAGAAGACCGGAGTACTTATTATGAACTTTTTCAAGTACTAGTTATAATATCTTAAGAACTTGTTCGGATATTCTTTCGTAAAAACACAGTATACATGTTAGATCTCACCATGGATATTAGTATTCGAAATCCCTTTGAGTCCTAAATGTGTTAGGATCTCTTTGAAATGTAATAAGTGGTTTCACGTATAAATACATTTTTTTTATTTCCTTTACGCTGAAAAGGAAAGGTTTAAGCTCCTATCGCCATAGGAATTCTATCACCCACTTCAATCGTTTTCATAGAATTTAAGTGCGACAAATGAGCTATGGCCGAACTGCATTGCCGCCGTCTCCTAAGAGAAAATGTTAACAACACTTGGTGCCTTCACGAGTAATCTAACGTTTTACGGAAACCTTCAAGCATCAATTTAAAACAAGAAATAATTTAAAGTAAAATACTTTTAATAACAAGATTTTATTTGCGCTAAATATATACCTACCTAAAATCAAAGTTTTCGACAATACGAATCAAACGAAACCAAACTTGATAGGTTTCCTCTATGGCCATCTTCTAGCTTCATCATCAGATCAGCTTTATGACGTCATAATCTTGCATTATCACGCGATAAACACATGTACACAACTTTTCACCTCAACAGAAACCCGCAAAGTGGGTCAAATTTATCTTGCAAGATAATATTACAGATGCTAGGACCGGTAAAACAGGACAGCAAATCCCAGCACTACCTGTACCTTGTCATAAACATGCATGTTAAGTAGCACACAACCACCAAAACATCCTGACCCTTTTTTAATAAACGTTTACGAGTCGCAAGATAAAACATTTGGTACCTCGTTTAGGAGACAAAGCCTTTGCGGAATCATGAAAACATTCAAACACCTTCTGCTCCGTTTATTGCTTACAAACTGAGACGAAACCGGAGAAATTTACGCTCAACTAAAATGTCAGGTGACGCGTAAAACATCCCTTCAACTTCAACTGTATCAGAATGAAAACACCCCTGGCAGAAGATACGTCGCGTATTGTGAGAAACTTGAAATAGGTAATAAAAACCCAATCTTACATTCATTATTGTTTTATTTTATGTGTATATCATCATCATCAGCATTTAGCAGTTCAATGCTGGACTAGGCCTCTCCTTTGAAAGGAGGAATTGGCCTACTATACCATGCTGGCCAAACGGGTTGGTATAGGGTTTGTATCAAGTTTTCCTTCTCTCACAGTGTTGTTCTCTGCATAATATGCTCCCTCTGTCGGCTCTTACGACACACATGGGATGATATGGGCTGAAGACAATCCGTATTCTTAATCCGTCACCACACGGACATATATGTAGGTATATAGTCACCCAGTAATCATTTAATTTTCTTTGCAAATAAATGCTTCTTTAACTTTTAAGAAATCTTACATTCTAGTTCGACGTTCAGTGCATTCTTATCATTTGTTTAATATTATGCTAATTGATCTGAGCAAACACTTGTGAAGAGCATTCTTGCGAATGTTAAAATACAGAAAAATAAACGAGTATATACGTTTGATGACGGCCGGTTGGTCTACGTTGAAGGTCGCGGGTTCGATTCCCGCTCAAGTCAAACATTTGTGTGCATGAACATGGATGTTTGTCTTGGTCTGGGTGTTTCTATGTGTAATATGTATGTATTTACAAAAAAAAAGTATATATGTATGTTTATCCATTATCAAGTATTACTACAAGTTTCGGTAGTAGAGCCTTGCTGCTTTCAGCATGAATGGGCCGGCTCGACCGGGGAAGTACTACCCTCTCACAGAAAATCGACGTAAAGTAACAGTACCTAAACTGTTGCGTTTCGTTCGGCGAGTGAGAGTGCCGGAGGCCCTATCCCCTATTCCTTCTCCCTCATCCCACTCCTTATCCTATCCCTTTTCCCAACCCCAAGGGGCGGCAACGCACGTGTGACTCCTGTGGTGTTGCAGGTGTCCATGGGCGGCAGTAATTGCTTACCACCAGGCGATCCGTCTGCTCGTTTGCCGCCTATTATTACATAAAAAAAGTACCCATAGTACAAGCTCTGCTTAGTTTGGGACTACATGGTGTTGTGTGAATGTGGTATAATATTATTATATTATTCTATATCATTCTATTGAGCGTTCTGTGCTGTTTGGATCTATGCTTGGCTCCGATCGTTGTTCAGTTCGACAAAATTAAAAGTGCCGAATGTTCATTGCTCTGTTTTTTATTCTTGAGAATTAATTCTTTTTGTTGTAAACCATTACTAAATTCAGTAACAAGCCTTATAAATATGTACCTATGTATAAAATTACTTATAAAAGGTACAACCTGAGTTTGTTTCATTAATAAATACACACAATATCCAAGAAAATAATTTATTGCACAGTACGTATTACATGTACTGCCTCCGTGGTCCAGTGGATAGCGTATGCTACTGCTGATCGGAGGTCCCGGGTTCGATTCCCGTGTCGGGCAAAAGTGTTACTGGGTTTTTCCGAATACTCAATAGCAGCCCGGAGTCTGGTGATGTGCCTGGTAACGGCAATAGGCTCGCCCCCTATTACGTGGGACCTAAAAATTCATGGCGAAATGTTGGTGTAATATTTACACCTCTGCCTACCCTTTCGGGGATACAGGCTGACTATGAATAAAAAAAAGTATTACATATGTAACCAAAAATATGTATAATAAAACAAGTCGGCGGTGGACCAGTTTGAAAAAAAATCCCTTGGTTCGCTCATAGAGTTGAGGCACACTAGAAACTGGTTTTGTATACGAGTGTCAATGTGCGTGTAAAGTAGCACTGGAAGCGACGATGTCTTGCTGAGCGATTCTCGCCCTTACGGTGTTCTAGCGGGAAGTTCTTCGACTACAGCAAGTATACTACTGACTTATACTAAGAATAGGTATATAGGCTACTAGAGGATGTCCACAGCTACGCCCTCACATTGCTTTGAATTTAGGCCTTTTTCTCGATCCCGTGGGAATACCAGGAAATCCCTTCATAGTGGACCCCTACGGTCCCCAAAGAAAATACATGCTAAATTTGAGCTTTCAGCGCCTAATAGTTTTGGCTGTGGCTTGTCTGTCAGTAACGCAAGGATTGTACATTTACATATACTTACAGACAAAGTAAGGCACATATTTTACGGCAAGTTAGACTTCTCTCTTCTAAGTCTTGATAATTCTGTGTTCTACGACCTTGACTTGGCAGCGAAGTAATACTATTAATATGTAATTTAATAAATTTCAGACATCTGCTTCTTAATGGATCAAAGCAAATTAGCGAAGCCTCGGTGAGCTAGACAATTTGATTGTAGAACGGAGATGACTGTACCAGACACAAGGTACTGCTACCAAGCCCTTAAGCAATATGCTAAGATAACAAAGTTTGGTTAAAATTGTTATTAAAGTAGCTATTGCGGACGACTTTGTCTACATAATATTATGAACTATGGATTAATCAGTGAACCTATTTTATTTAGCATATATGTAATTATTAACAAACAAACTATATGTACGAGTATGTCTTCTTTAGGTTTGCTGTCTAATATAAATTCTTTAGCAACATCTTCCTAGCGTTATCCCAGTTGCATCCGAGACTTGCACTTTTGAGCGTTGGGACCGCTTATCCTAACCAGATATGACAAAATATCAGTTTTTCTACAAAGCGAATGCAGTCTGTCCTCCGAAATCAATTATCCAAAGATATTCTCTCACTAAACCGAATATTTGCTTTGTATAATTATAGATGTAGATTTAGTTGTCACCAATGTACCGGCTATGCCTTCTAGCTTTACCTTAATCAATGATTTGTCAGGTTTATATTAGTGAAATAATGGGTAATTAAGTAAAACAAAAAAGAAACAACCGAAATATATGTAGGCATGTAATATGTCCATTTATTTGAATCAAAGTGTGTATTTCATTTACAAGGATTTGACTTACGTTATCTAACAAGGTCCGTTCTTAATATATTATTATTATACATATTGCCAAGATATTAATAGATACTTACCTACATTATTATTAATCACGCAATATATGCGCCATTCGGATCCTAATCTCTTGATAGAACGTGACAAAATATCATCATCCTCTTAGCGTTATCCCAGTCCCAATCTGGGGTCCGCTTACTAGTCTAACCGGATTTGGCTGAATATTAGCTTTTCCACAGAGCGACTGCCTGTCTGACCTCCGCAACCCGAAGGGATAGCGATATTCCATGGTTTAGACTAGTGTCAGTTTATTAAACGGTACTGACGCCCTGTAACGATTGTCAAAGATCTTCATGACAACCGGGACCGACGGCTTAACGTGCTCTCCAAGGCACGGGACAAGCGATAATTAACATGTGACAAAATATGTTATCACTATAAAATAACACAACTACACCCTAACCAAATATTTACAAACTATACACAGTTTAAATTACATTGAGCACATAATATGATTCCTTATCTTGTATTATTCTTTACATATTTTCAAGAACGCAAGAGCTTTCTATGACACTTGCAAATTTTAAAACATTATAAATTCACAGTCCTAATTCAAGACTAGATACATAACATCACACGTAGAGAACCGATAATAATAGGTAAGTATGATGTATTCGTTAGTTTAATTTAGCGTTTAGCTAAACCTTTAGCTAAGCCTAACCATCAATTATTCATAGCTTAGCATCGATTAATTTTGTGTCCTGTATACAGAGACTCTATCAAATCGATCAAAGAAGGCCGGATTTTCGGACGGTAACTATACATATTATTATATTATTTATATTAATTTCAAAAATTTTGCACAAATAATGACTTCATAACCTTTTTCATCGCTTAATTTTTTACGATTATTTTTTTCTCACATACATACAATAAACCTTTGTAGGTATTAGTCTCAGTCATCATCGTCAAAGACTATCATAAATTGACTTAACCCTTAATTTACAAACACATAAGACCAGAGTATGCTTATCACTTAACTAAACACTTCCAAATATCACTCTTTTATAACATAACCTAAATTCTTCATTTCCTTATCAAATTGTTCATCCCTGTACTTCTTAATCTTCTTTAACCAGACGCCAAAACTCGCGGTTGTTTTACAGGTGCCTCCGTACTTTGGTGGAAGACATTCTAAAGATATGTGTTGCTGGAGAGACTTGAGGTCGTAGCCGTGGAAGTGGATGGATCCCCAGGCACTCTGAGGGATGAACCTCTTGAAGAGGTAAAAGAATGTGTTCAGGATCCATGAGTAGTTCACGAGGTGGCACGATCTTAACCGCACTGGCATGGCGAGCTGGAAAGAACAGATTATAAGTTTATATTGCTGTTATATACATACATACATAGACTCGCACCTGTTTCCCAAAGGGGTAGGCGGAGACTACGGAATGTCATTTGTTGTTATATGGTTTCAAGAAAACTCATCTGCATATAAATTTAATGTTTGGCGCACTACTCCGGGAGGTTTATACAACAGCCCAAAGGAACGACTGAAGAATTGAATTATGAAATAAATTACTTTGATAATTTTATTTAGTAGGTGGGGCGTTAAAGTTGTATTTTTGGTTCTCGTGACAAATCGCAACTACGTGTGATCGATGTCAGTCATTTCGTGCGGTAAACGCGCGTGGCTGCGATCGGCATCGAAATGCAATAAAAAACTTCCTCTGATACTATAGGTATAAAATAATGAATGGACTGGCTTGAACGGGGAAGCACAACCCTGTCACAGAAGTTCGACGTAAAGTAACAGAATCAACATTTCGTTCGGTGAGTGAGAGTGAGGGCAGACCAATTCCCTTTTCCTTCTACCTTACCCCATTTCTCCTCCCATTTTTTTCCCATTCCAAAGGTCACCAACGCATTACCTCGTGTTGCGGGTGTAGTCGCTTTCCTTCACGCGATCCGTTTGCTAAAATACTAAATATTTGCATAAAAAAACTAAATATTTGCCAAGCCACTCACTCCCATCAAGCAGACCATCTGGTAGGCGACGGTGGGCGTCAGGGCCGCCACGTGCCTCAGCGTGATGCCCTCCAGGTCCACGATGACGGTGCCTCCCATCACCTGCAGCTTCGGCTGCCGCACACCAATCTCCGTGATCGCCATTCCAGCTCGCACTAATTCCTCTACCGAGAACTCGTTCGGATCCCACATACCTGTAACATATTGAGATTTCATTATTATATTCTTTCTCTTTCCTAAAACCGCTAGGAAAATGAAATATAATTAGAAAATAAAATATGTTAAGTAACTTAATATGACTAAAAGGTAAATATTTATTAATTCTTTGTCTTTTTCTGACACTGTTTTCTGCTGTATCCGACCGGGTTTGTGATGATTAATATATTTCAAACTCAGTATGGAAGCGGCTAATGAGTAAGAACTAATATAAATTGGTAAAATAATTGCCATGAATTACTTGTAATACCTAGACTAAAAAGATTAGACACCGAGATAAGTATTGGCATCCTACAAAACAATTTAATCATGTAATTTATTACATGTTGGTAGCAGTTTGCTGCATCAATAGGTTTTAACAACATAATACACACTCACATAATACAACCTTTTTTTTTTAATTTTATGAGGTGGTAAATCCCTTCGGATCTCCGACTCTTGGGGAAATGAGAGCCGGAGTATGTGGTGTAACCACTAAAAACCACCTTGACTTTCTCATGTACCCGTGTATCGGAGCATTCGTCGCAACCCTCCGTCGGGTATTGGCCCGCCGAATGGTCAGGCGGACCCCGAACAAAACCCCCTTGGCGGCGGAATAAGGTGTTGGGCTCCGCCGCCATAACACCCAGCGGCCGCAGAGGATAGGGAGGACGGCAACGCAACACCGCATCTCCTCTTCCTCTGCGGCCCCACCGCGACGCATCGAATGGTGCGCCGCGCCGTCCACTCCTGGGATCTCTCATAGCTTCACCGCGGGTGCCCAATCCACGGTTACTGAGCCTTCCACTACGACAAGGTGGAGATCCTACGGGGGGACATAATACTACCTACGGGTTTGCTACTCTATCCAGCTTACTTTTCAGATCCAAACAAAAGCATCTAAATAATCCAATTTTTTTTACTGATTGCCTCTTACCTTAGGTATGGCGCAGAACAACATACCATTTACTGTTCGGCTGCGTCCAGAGAAAAAAATACAAAGTTAAATGAACACCAATAAAGCCAGTTTGCTAATTACTTTTTATGACTATGCCATACGTACTTAGTATCAAAAATTTTAAACTAGACTGAGAGCTGTGGGTCCTATCTTCACACGGGACATCACTTTGTATGATCCACAAATGGTTGTCGCAAGTCTGGGTATTCTTTGTGCCTGTTGGTTGAATGTTTATAAAATGCTAAAATTAAGAAGCAATGGCTTAAAAGTATTAAAAGCTTAAGGTAACAAAATTCTTTAACGAAGAAAGTTTTCTGTTAACGCATGGTGGACCACACTGGCTTTCAGGCGATGGAAGATATCATTTTAATCAAAGATATATGAAAACTATAGATGCGTTGCCCGCACACTGAAATGGCAAACTGAAATGGAGGCAATTGACGCCATTCCGTTTAGTTACGCGCGAACCTGTGATGTGATAGTACGCTCCGTAACCATAATTTGAGTGTAAGAATTTAAAAACAACTAAAATTATCTCTCTTTATCAACAGGTGTCCCCTATTAGTATTTATTTACTTTCTCTTTCTTTATTCATACATGATATTATTTGGTATTCGTGGCCGTTTTTCAGAGCCGCTTTGTGTGAGTATGGCGCGTCTAGGTATATTATAATACGTCATTGATTTTAATCCGATTAGATAAGTTGACCATTAAAAGACAATAAAGGCCGCCGCGATACTCCTAAATCTGCACTAGGACAAATCCATTCCAGCTTAGTTTAGGAGACTTGTTTGTAAGAAAGAAACGTGTTGTGCTTACCAAATTGAAACAGAGAGACTCGTCCAGTGTCTGGATGGTCGAACATGGTGCCCCCGTACGCTTTGTTCACTCTGCCGAGACCCCATAGGTCCACGCCGTCGTAAAGGTTTTTGTGCTGCTCTCTGAAGTCGCAGTAGCGGACCAGCTGTAGACAAAAATATCTAAGTGATGATAACACATAACATAATTTCACGCCTTTATCCCCGAAGGGGTAGGCAGAGGTGTATTACACACCCTCTCTTCGCCAGTTACGTTTCGGTCCCAATGTAATAGGGGCGAGCCTATTGCCGTCTACCGGACACATTGTTAAGCGAACGGTAATTAACATTTTTAGTACACACATAATTTCGATAAGTCAGAGCTGTATGCCCGGGGTAACTGGGGATCGAACTCGAGACCATCGCCTCGGCAGTCTGTTACATACACAACTGGGCTATCGTCGCTTTTTTGATCAGTCGTAATCGTATATAATAGTCTAGTACTCCTTTTCCGTGTGTGTTGCCATCTCCGGTGTCGGAGCTTATAGACTGCCCGAATGTTCCGCTATGGCCTAACGATTCTTATCCTGAGACAAGGGCCGGCCGGGGCCGTCAGTTTTACGTGCCCTCCGAAGCACGGTAACGTTCTATTATAAATGCCACACGCGTGCACCCATCCAAGTGATAACCTGTGGTTTATCTAAATCAAATCAATCTTTATAGTAATAGCTATTATGGTATAGGTATTATATTAGTGTCAACTTAGTTGCCTTTTACAGGCATTGCACATGGTACTTATCGCTAAATATACAAAATATAATTAACAAACATTTTAGACATCTTACACTTTCACTATAGTTCGTTCGCGTTAAGAATGCAGTTAGTCATCAGTGCAACTGCAAGTTAAATTGTATTAACATTGGTGTTAAATTCAAACAAATTATATTTTAAAAGATGAAGTTTAATGAATTTATAAAACTACACTTAAAAGTTTAACATCAAAATTAAATCATTAATATTGTTTAAAATAGAAATAGTTTTTATGATAAGTCATGTCGATTATATCGCTTTAGTAACGTTTAGTTTAGTCTATTGTAAAATTTGACTATGGCCACAATGAACTGTCAACTTCCGTTGTCGAGGAAAAAATGGTTGCGCGGACGCCGTATCTTTGGGTTTGTAATTGAAATAAATTGATCGCCTTTTGAAAAGCACATCCTGGTAGCTTCGCGAATAGTTTGTTCGTTTCCCGCGGTCAGTGAAAAAACCCGGTATAAAAAGTTGTCTTGACCACGCCGCATCTTGTAATCCACGTTTTGCCTCACGCGTGCTTTTGTGATATAAAATTTGGAACCCGTTTTGATTGCCGCTTCCTTGATCAATAACTGGCACCGGTTTAATTGTGATAAAAATAGTATCTTAATGAACATTGTAAAACACGTGGGTGAATTCCTGATTGCTGCCCGAGGAGTAGGACTACGCCGAACTGGATAATGTGGTATTTATAACGATTCTCTTGTTATTTTGGCCAAAATTATGAGTTAATCTTATAGGTCCAATCAGGAGCATCAGTGAAGATTTGGTAAGGCATTTTATTAATATTAGATGCAATTAGGATTATAATTCATCGCTGTGCAATCACAGTAATATATGTTTAAACCTTTGCCTTGGGCTGAGACTGTATGAATTAATCGCTTCCACTGATCTCTGTAAAACTTACCCAATCTTAGCTCAAACTTTAAACATATTTTTTGGTAAGCAGAGCTGTAGTTGAAACTTAGCCGTTGATTGAACCTATACTCAGATTGGTATTGTATAAGCTTGTATCTGAGCTATATATTCATTGTTAACGTTGTTGTGGTGTTCCCAGGTTAGTGTTGTTTAAAATACATCATATTTATTTGTATTGGTTGACCTGCATAACTTGAAACACATGTCATACATAACCTCAATCAGTAATTGTTTGACTTGTATTGTTGAAATCTAGCAATAATTTGTTGTTGCTAGCATTAACAAGTCAGTTTGTTTGGATACATAACAGCTGTATGTATCAATAAATTTAGTAAATTTAGTTTATCTCATAATTATATTAAGTTTGACACATTACTTATAACAACCAAACTTTTGATAAACCTTTCTTTTGTTATAACAAAAGAAAGGTTTATCAAAAGTTTGGTTGTTATAAGTAATGTTACCTAACAATATTATCTATATATTATAATATATAGATAATATTGTTAGGTAACACAAACTGGTGCCTACAGTTGTAATATATAACACATTTGGTCTGTTTGTTGCAGTAATTAATTAATTACCTAATTTAAGTTTCAACTTTAATTGTTGTATGTTATTATAACTTTAATAACCTTTGTCTTTGAGTCAATATATTGATACTATTAATTTTGTTGGGCAGTAAATACCTGCCACTTGCTTGTACCAGCAGTAAGCAGGCTAATACTTTGTTGGTTTCAAAGAATTAACTTATATTAAGTTTTGATTGTTAATATTATTTAACACTTGTCCGGGCTCTTTTGAAATTTGATTATGTCAGCTATCAAGGACTTGCGTGCGGCTGCTGGTGCTACTGCATCAGATTTGCGCTGGTTTGCCTTGGCCAGTGCCTTGGTGAACCGGCCTGATCGCCAGCAGGCTTTACTACAAAGGTACGAGCGGATTGACGATCGCCTGGCAAGTGTGGAACAGCAATTCCGCACTTTCAGCACTTGCTGTCTCGAAGTGCCAGTTAATGACTTCACCGCTGACCAGCGAAATAAGGTCAGCGAAGACTATGCCCAGGTCTTAGACCTGTATGATGCTGTCTCCAATAGTTCGAGACAATTGGTTGCCGAGAGGGATGGGCAACCCGCCTTGAAGCAGGAGCTTCCTAGGTCAGCACCGGGGCTGGTGAGTAGGCTTCCTACCATAGACCTCCCCCATTTTGATGGCTGCCTAGGAAGCTACCTGGGCTTCGTTAATTTGTTTGACAGCCTGGTCAATGACAGGGCTGACCTTCGGCCGGCACAAAAATTGGCCTATTTGATGTCGGTTCTGGATGGGGAGGCCAAGGGCCTCATCCAGCATCTGCCCGTGTCTGACGAGGCGTACCAGATGGCTCGGGACTTAATTACCCGTAGGTACCATAATAAGCGTGGCCTCGCCGACACGCATATCGAGCAGATTTTGGGTTTGCCGACACTCACCCGGGTCTCTGGGTTGCGCACCCAACTGTTGAACCCGCTTTTGGTGGCCATCAACGCACTTAAGTGCCTTGACCTGCCCGTGGACCAATGGTCCTATATATTGGTGCACATTGTACTTAAAAAGCTGCCTGCCGACCTGAGGTCGCGTTTTGAACAGCGCTTTGGTGGGGATAGCGCGACCCATTTGCCCCCCTTTGCTGAGAGGTTCCTGGAGAATGAGTGCCGGGTCTTGGACAACTCCGGTGGTGACACGCCGGCTAAGACGCAGCCGCCCAAGGTCAAGGAGCAGGCTCGCGTTCACACCCGAGCCAGTGTTGACCGGCGCCCTCCTCGCTTTGCAGTCACGCAGAGCCCAGTGGAGTGCTCTTACTGCAAGATCACGGGGCACAGAACGGCCAGTTGCAGGGCATTTTTGGACCTGCATGTCGCCTCTCGTAGGCGCATCGCGAATGCCCGCCGCCTTTGCTTCTCTTGTTTGGGGTCCCACTACCAGCGAGACTGCCCAAACTCTCGCCCCTGTCCTCACTGTGGAGGACAGCATTTGGACATTCTCTGCATGAATGCCAGAGAGATAGGCCGCTTATCCAACCAGCCGACGCCGCACGCCCGTGCGCGGCGTCGGCGTCGGGTGTTTTGAAGGTGGCAGCCGAGGCTCACCGGCACGCAGCCGAGAGTCGCCTCGCTTAATTGATCGCCGCTCACCCCGCTTGGAGAACCGTAGCGTGCGCACGCCTCCTCTCTCTCGCGCACCTGAATGTGCGACCGCTCAACGTCACCAGCACCATGACTGCTGCCCCAGGTATTCCCCTCCTTTGGCGGAGCGTCCCCGCCTTGACTCGCGCCCACCTCGTTTTGGGCGGGTGCGTCATTATGACCCCCCACAGATGGCGCGCGGATCGAGTCATCGCGCTTTTGAGGACTTAAAGCCGCACCCTCATTTTGACTTGCCAGGTCCTGGCCAACGGTCGCCGCCCAGGCAACAATAGGTCACTGACCCCTGCCCTATAACTCCAACCTCCCCCATTGAGACCGTTATCCTGCCAACGGTTGCTGTTAGGTTCTGGGGACCCACGGGGACCTCTGTTGTTGTCCGTGCTACGAACCTGTGTCCAATAGGACACAGGTTCACAAGGTTGCATTGTTTCCACTTATTTGGTAGGGCAGGTTAAATTAAATATGGGCTCTTTTCCCAATTGTATACGGGGAATAGGTGACGTAGCCTCTAATGTTGAAGGGCAAGTTAAAGTTTTGTTTGGCCCTGTTAAATCTTCACACCCGAGGATTAAAACCTCGGCTATTGTGCTGAAGAATCTTTTGGGTATGCATCCACAGAAGCAGCTACCTGCTGCTGTGGTGAATTTGACATCGGGATTGGAACTGGCAGACCCCAAATTTGACACACCAGGACAAATCGATTTGTTGATTGGCTCTGATATCCTCGGTGGAATTTTGATTGGTGGGAAACGGGTCTTGGTGCCAAATGGTTTGGCTGCCATCCCGACCATATTTGGATTTGCTTTGATGGGACCTGTACCAAGGGACCCCCCTCCACCCGAACTTGATAATTTGTTGGCTGTAGGCTCCGCTCTCTCTGATGCGGTTCAGAGGTTTTGGGAGGTAGAGGAGCCCCCTCAAGCTGCCCGTTTGAATCCAGAACATGAGGAGTGCGAGCTGTTCTTCCAGAACAACACTGGTCGACTCCGTTCTGGTCGGATCATTACGAGGCTACCTTTTCTGTCTGTTCGGCCTCCGCTTGGTGAGTCACGACCTTTAGCCGAAAAGAGATTGTTGGCTATGGAGCGCCGCATGGGTCGTGGTCCGGAGCTCAGACAGAAGTACATTGAGTTCATGAGAGAATATGAACAATTGAGACACATGTCCGTGTCAAATTTGGATTGGCGTTCGGTGGAGCACTACATTCTCCCGCATCATGCGGTATTGAAGCCATCGACTGGCAAGCTGCGCACAGTGTTTGATGGTTCTGCGCAGACTTCAACAGGCGTTTCCTTGAACCAGTGCTTGTATTCTGGTCCCAAGTTGGTCAAGGACCTTTGTGACGTCATCACCAGCTTCCGACGACATCAGGTTGTCTTTGTGGCCGACATAAAAATGATGTTCAGGCAGACAATTATCCAACCTGATGACCGTCGCTTCCAGCTGATCCTTTGGAGAGAGTCTCCTTGCGATCCCATGGTCGTCTACGAGCTCAATACTGATACGTACGGGTTAAGGTCGAGCCCCTACCTGGCAATACGTTCTCTTTGGGAGCTCGCAGACCGCGAAGGCTTACGTTTCCCACGAGCCGCCGCCATCTTGAAAGACGATATTTACGTCGATGACATTTGCTCGGGCGCCTCCACAGTGGACGAGGCGATCCTCCTGTGGGACGAATTGATAGGCATTTTGGCCTCCGCTGGTTATGAGTTGCGCAAATGGATTTCCAACTCACCAGCGCTTTTGGAAGGCTTGCCAGAAGATCATCAGCAAGATCCACATCTATTTGAGATTGTTGACAACCCCGCCATGATCTCGGCGTCCAGTACAGACCAGTCCAAGACATCTTTACGTATAACGTAGACTTGAAATTGCCTTGTTCTTGGACTAAACGTTTCGTGTTGTCTACTGTCGCCAGAACCTTTGATCCAAACGGTTGGATTTGTCCTGTCATATTTTGGGCAAAATGCTTCTTGCAGAAGCTTTGGACAGCAGGATTGACCTGGGACGAACCTCTACACGGCACTCTTGTTGAGGAATGGACCTCTTTTGTATCCTCACTTCCTGCCGTCAACGACATCTCCTTGCCTCGTCCCATCCTTCCTCCCGGGAAGTACAAGGCAACCCTTCACGGGTTTTGTGATGCCTCGGAACGTGGTCACGTGGCCGTGGTGTACTTGCGCACAGTCAGTGCCTCAGGTCAGGTGAGGGTTTCCCTGACAATGGCGAAGAGCAAGGTTGCACCCCTTCGGACATCTCTGACCATCCCAAAATTGGAGCTCTCGGGAGCAGCCCTACTTGTACGATTATTGAACCACGTGTCCAGTACTTTGGGTAAAAGCATTTGTATTAATGGGACCTATGCCTGGACAGACAGCCAAAATGTTCTTTGTTGGTTGAAGGCGTCTGTCCACACTTTGGAGGTATTTGTCGATAATCGCGTTTCCCAAATCCAGAAATCCGAAGTCAAACTTGTTTGGAGACACGTGCCAAGTGATCTCAACCCCGCTGATTGTGCCTCGCGCGGATGCTTGACGCCTAGTTTGATAGGTCATTTGCTGTGGTGGGGTCCGGAATGGTTGAGTCGACCAGAAATTGATTGGCCTTGAACGCCAGTTTTGAATACTTCTAATTTGCCGGGTCTACGAACACTCGCTCTTGAGAAGGTGGAATGCGCCTTCGACCCCGATTTTTGTTCAATCGCTACAGCTCCCTTGACAAGTTGTTAGGTGTTACTGCTTGGATAAAGCGTTTTGTTTTTAACTTTTACCACAGGAACGACAGGAGTCCCTCACCTTTTGGATTCGTTCTGTGCAATTGGCGCATTTTGAGAAGGAGATTGCTATCCTTAAATCAGGGAGATCGAAACTATCGGGAGCTGTATCTAAACTGAACCCCTTTTTGGACGATACGGGTCTCTTGCGCGTTGGAGGGCGTCTCAAGAACGCCGGTTCCCTTACGGAGCACGTCACCCCCTTTTGTTACCCAAGGATGGTCATTTGGTGCGCTTGTTGGTAACTGACCGTCACCTTAAAAATTCTCATGCTGGTTGTAATGCCCTGTTGGCCATTATGCAACGCGAATTTTGGATTTTGTCTGCCCGACGAATTATTCGGAGTGTAGTCTTTCGCTGCATCCCTTGCTATAAGCTCAAGGCTTCTACCATGCAGCCCTTGATGGGAGACTTACCAGCAGATCGCGTAACTGAGAGCAGGACGTTTGACGGTGTTGGCACGGACTTCGCTGGTCCATTTTTGGTGAAAACGTCGACCCTTCGAAACAGCAAGACTGTTAAGGCCTACTTGTGTGTTTTTGTTTGTCTTTCCACAAAGGCCGTACACTTAGAACTGGTCTCCTCGCTTACGACCGAGGCGTTTGTAGCCACATTTGACAGATTTGTATCCCGCAGAGGGCTGCCCTCCTTGATCCGTTCTAATTGCGGCACTAACTTCAAGGGCACTTATAATTATTTGAATGACGTTGTTAATTTCCTTGAAACCAACAAGGCTGATATAGGCAATAGGCTTGCCTGTCGTGGGATAAATTGGTTGTTTTCCCCACCAAATTGTCCACACTGGGGTGGTATATTTGAGGCCGCTGTAAAATCGGCCAAAACGCAGGACGATCGGTGAATCTGTCCTTACATTTGAGGAGCTCGCAACTGTGTTTTGTAAGATTGAGGCCGTTTTGAACTCTAGGCCATTGTGCCCGATCTCCTCAGATCCGAATGATTTGGAAGCCCTTACGCCGGGCCATTTTTTGATTGGTCGCCCACTTGTCGCCTTGCCTGAGTACCCCTATATTGATACGAGACCTGGTCGTCTCTCGCGTTTTGAATTGGTACGCCAGATTACTCAGAGCTTTTGGAAACGCTGGAATTTGGAATATTTGCACATACTCCAGCAACGCGTTAAGTGGACCGACAAGACCGATCCACCCAAGATTGGTGACCTCGTTTTGATCAAAGAGGCTAACCTTCCGCCACTCAGATGGCGCAGGGGGCGCATTCTTCGTTTGGTAACTGGGGCTGAAGGAGTTCCCCGATTTACTGAGGTCTTGGTGGACGGTTCGATTCTGAGGAGAGCGGTTGCAACATTGTCACGTCTACCAACCGATTAGCGGACCGGTAGGCCGGTTCGGGGCGGGTGGATGTTTGAAATAGAAATAGTTTTATGATAAGTCAAGTCGATTATATCGATTTGGTAGCATTTATTTAGTCTATTGTAAAATTTGACTATGGACACACTGAACTGTCAACTTCCGTTGTCGAGGAAAAAATGGTTGCGCGGACGCCGTATCTTTGGGTTTGTAATTGAAATAAATTGATCGCCTTTTGAAAAGCACATCCTGGTAGCTTCGCGAATAGTTTGTTCGTTTCCCGCGGTCAGTGAAAAATCCCGGTATAAAAAGTTGTCTTGACCACGCCGCATCTTGTAATCCACGTTTTGCCTCACGCGTGCTTTTGTGATATAAAATTTGGAACCCGTTTTGATTGCCGCTTCCTTGATCAATAACTGGCACCGGTTTAATTGTGATAAAAATAGTATCTTAATGAACATTGTAAAACACGTGGGTGAATTCCTGATTGCTGCCCGAGGAGTAGGACTACGCCGAACTGGATCCTGTGGTATTTATAACGATTCTCTTGTTATTTCGGCCAAAATTATGAGTTAACCTTATAGGTCCACTCAAGAGCAACACCAGGAGATCATTGGTAAGTAACCCTTATTTATTAGTTGTGATTCGCTGTGCAACGCAGTGCATTGTGTTTAGGTCCTTGCCTTACCGTGGTCAGGTGGATGCATTACAGACTTCCACTGCGCACCTCTGAACAATTTCCTACCTGCCTAAGGTAATTCTAGGCAAATATTTCATTTTAATCTATTTTATTTACTGCATTCTTAACGCGAACGAACTATAAGACATAAAAATAATATATATATATATATAAATAGTTTCACATCATTTGTTTTATAATATTAAGCAGGTAGTAAACAATAGAATAAATTTTTTTCCGGTTCCGTTTGTCAACTGAGTAACATCGCGTTTGCCGGCTCCCGACAAATTTTGTAATTTTCGTGTTTAAAAGTGCCTTATCGTGACGAAAATTGTTTTGTCTTACAAATGGACATATAGTGCGACAAAATAACATTCAGCCGTCGTATTTGAGTGGCAAATTAATCAAAAAATTGCGATATAAATTGTGATTCTTGACTAATATTTTTAAACATACCTACATTTGAAAAATAAAAAAAATCGTGAATTTGAATGCATGATTGTGTCAAGCTGTCATTACGAAAGCAGTGATCTCAGTAAATAAATATCGAAATCAAGTAATCGTTGTGCAAGTGGGCCTAAAAGTCGGTTATTTAGCGCTATATCGGGGAAAAAAATAAACACTAGTGTGAAATTCGTCCTCAATAGAACTGTCAGTTGTCTATTTTCCCGACTTGACAATCAACAGTGTCAGAAATACCAGTGTTGCCAACAAAAAATATTATATCTGGGATACCATAACAAATTTAAATTTTATACTATAATCAGTGACCAAAAAAATTTATAAATAATTAAAATATTTTTTAATATTTTTTAAATAATATCAATAAACAAATAATAATAATAATGAACGACCAAATGGAATTACTGTTTGCGAAACTTGATGCTAAACTTGATGAAAAGCTTAACCAGCAAACCCATACAATAACAACAGCAGTTACAACAACAGTTATGGAAGCAATAGACGAAAATATGAAAATACTAGTGAATGAAAACCAGAACTTGAAAATACAGATTGCTGAACTGGAACAAAAAATCACAACCATGGAAAAGTATAAACGGAAAAACAACCTGATATTTTTTGGGGTTGAGGAAGAGGGAAAAAGGGAGGTGGAACTTGTCGACTATGTAAAAGGAATCATAGAGGAAGCAGAAGTACATCTGGACAGCCACGAAATAAATAACATTTATAGAATTGGGAAGAAAACGAACAAAAAACGCCCCGTTGATTATCACGTTGTCTACCATGTGGAAAAAGCACCTCATCCTGAAATCCAAATCCAAACTACCAGAAGGCATTTATGTAAAAGAAGAAGTTCCCTAAGGATGTACTAGAAATTAGAAAACAACTACAACCAAGAGTAGAAGAAGAACGTAACAAAGGGAACATCGCTTTCCTTAAAGGAGACCAACTAATTGTCATAAAACCAAACTACCATCAACGCGAAAAAATGAAAAAAGGAAAGATTGAATCTCCCAACCTGTCAACACAGAAAAAGCCAAACACTAGTGGAAACACACCAAACAAAGTTGGAAATACACCAAAGTCTGGCAATACTAACAACCATAAAGAAATACTGAAACCAAACATACTCAATTATTTGGGCAGAGATTAGAACCCTTCAACCCCAGACATTGCAAAAAACTAAATAATAAACACACGGAATCTATTAAAACAACAACCGGAAAAACACAAACGGAAATAAGAAAATTACAAAATAAAACTAGGCTAGAACACTGTAACCGAGAAACCTTCCCACCACGGTTGGTCACCGCGGGATGTCCAGACCACCACCCTCTAAGAAAATCTCATAAACTATATATTGCAACTCTCAACACTAGGACCCTAAGGACACCCGAATCATTGTCAGAGCTTGAAGTAGCCTTGAAGGATCTCAAATGGGTTATATTGGGACGAAGCGAAGTGCGCAGACCCGGACAATCAATTGACGAACACAACGAATATAAAATGTTCCGCAAGGGTGAAGCCGGAGGCCAAAGAGGAGTCGGATTTATGATTAAAACCCACCTGAAAGGCTACATAGAGGACTTCATCGGCGTCTCCGAACGTATAGCCATATTAAACATCAGAATACCTAACTACAAAAAAAATTGGACTATTATACAAGCCTATGCACCGACTGAACAGGCTGAGGAACTAGAACACAAATCTTTCCACAACATGTTATCCGACATTACGCACAACTACGCGAATAATATAATTCTTCTAATGGGGGACTTCAACGCCAAAGTGGGAGCAAAACACTTTTAAAAACTAAAAACCTTACACTCTGAGTGACACCACTATGCAACTTGTAAACACAAGAAAAAAGCTATTCGAATGTCAAAACAAAGAAAGGAATATTGCTGAAATAACACAGCTAAGCAAAAAATCAGAGAGGGCATACGAAAAGACAGGAAAATCTTACGAATGCAAACATTAGAAAAACACATAATTTTAACAGGAGGAACTAGAAAAGCTCTCAAAGAATTGCGTGAGAAAACTCCTTGCGTACCTAACTTGAAAAGTAATCAAAAGAACATCACAAAACGCAAAAATATAATAAAAACGGCATCTGAATTCTACCAGAACCTCTATTCCAACCCAGAAAATTCCAGTAAAGGAAAATGCGACATATTTACAAAGACTGCACACTCCCAAGACATAGAACCCGAAATTTTACAAACCGAAGTTAGAAAAGCCATACTAAGTCAAAGAGCGGACAAAGCACCAGGTCCGGCCAACATAACAAATTAATTACTGAAAGGCACGCTGAACGAACTCGTCCCTGTCTTGACTAAGATCTTTAATACCACACTAACATCAGGAAATATCCCAGAACAATGGCGAACCTCGCACATCATTCTCATATACAAAAAAGGTTCAAAAGAATACTTATCAAACTATCGGCCAATAAGCTTGATGTCTAATGTATATAAAGTCTTCTCCAAGATAGTACTGGACCGAATAAGCATTACATTGGATGAAAACCAACCAGTGGAACAGGCCGGCTTTAGGAAAAATTTCGCTACAATAGACCATATCCATACAGTCAAGCAGATTATAGAGAAGTACAGCGAATATAACAAACCGGTTTATATGGCATTCATCGACTATGCAAAAGCCTTCGATAGCATGAAACATGAAGCGATTTGGGAAAGCCTAACAAAACAGGGAATATTCATGGCCTACATTAACATCATAAAACAAATATATGTCGAATGTAAAGCGAGGATACAAATGGAAACTTTGGGAGGAGTCTTCAAGGTCGAAAGAGGTGTCCGGCAGGGCGATCCACTATCCCCCAAGCTATTTTCAGCCGTGCTCGAAGATATATTCCGAAAACTAGAATGGGACGAATTTGGGTTGAATATAGATGGTAGAAGGCTACACCATCTCCGTTTCGCAGATGACATAGTTTTATTCGAAGAAGACCCTCACAAGCTAGAAGTAATGCTACAAGATCTAAATAATGAAAGTGAGAGGGTTGGACTATCAATAAACCTGAGCAAAACAAAGCTGTTGTCTAACTCAACCCCCCACGAAATTATAATTAGCAACCAACCGATCGAATATGTAGAAGAATACCTATATCTGGGGCAAATAATTTCGTAAATGGACCTATCTACCAAAGAAATTAAAAGAAGAATAGCAAATGGATGGAAAAGATATTGGTCGCTGAAAGAGGTTATGAAAGCACCAGACCTCAGCATTAAAACGAAGTGTAGAGTCTTCAACACATGTATTCTTCCTTGCCTAGCATATGGATGCGAAACGTGGGCACTTTCTAAACAACATAGAGATATGCTAGAGCACTGCCAAAGAGCCATGGAGAGAAGCATGCTGGGAATCAGAAAACAAGACAGAGTAAGGAACACATCTATTAGAGCCAGGACAGGCGTATCAGAGATTCTCACAAAAATTGACCATATGAAATGGAGATGGGCTGGACATATGTTGAGGACACCCCAAGACAAATGGAGCAAAATCCTAACAGAATTGTATCCTAGAGATGGCAAGCGAAGTAGAGGACGACAGCGGAAAAGATGGGAGGACGAACTCAGACTTACAGCTGGCCCAAACTGGAAAAGAGTTGCAAGGGATAGGAAACAGTGGAAGTTCTTAGAGGAGGCCTTTGCCAAAAGGCACACTGAGCTCCGTGATATTTTATAATATGCAATAATAAGAAATGTTAATTATAGTCAAGGAGACTCAGGATAAAAGGGCTATTAAAATTGAAACAATAGAATTATTAATATATTTTTTTTATAGACTCACTCACGCCTGTGTCCCCGAAGGGGTAGGCAGAGGTGTAATGTTACACCCACATTTCGCCATAAATTTTTAGGTCCCACGTAATAGGGGGCGAGCCTATTGCCGTACCGGGCACACATTACCAGACTCCGTGCTGCTACTGAGAATTTCCTAACGGGAAAACCCAATAACACTTTTGCCCGACCCGGGAATCGAACCCGAGACCTCCCAATCCCACGCGCACATTTATGCCGCGAGACCAACGAGGCATTTTATTATAAGTATTATTAATAACATGAATACTATAATATAGTATTCATGTAGATTATTACAATGTATTTTCAAAAAATTCTTTAGTTGAATAGAAGCATTTTTAAAATTATCTGCAGAAAAACAATATAATAACTGAATGTCAACATGGCTTTCAAAAAGGTAAACACGTTTTACTAACGAAATTAATACATATTTAAGTGAGAAAATGTTTGTAGTTGCGGTATTCTTTGATTATAAAAAGGCCTTCGATACTCTTGAAACTGACACCTTATTGAACGCCATGGGGGAGAGTGGAGTGGGAGAGCCGCTGAACAAATGGTTCCGCGAATATCTCACATCACGCTCACGCTCCTACCGAGTTAAGGTAGATGATGAGTACAGCGACGAGAGGAAGGTGGGGTGCGGGGTGCCCCAGGGCTCCGTGTGCGGATCTGTGTGCTACCTACTGCACGTAAACAGCCTGCGCAGCGTACTCATTGGTGTCTAACAAGTATACTACCAGGTCGATGACAGCAGGAAAATATGATGTACCCAGAGTTTATAATTACTATGGTGATAGAACCTTAAGAAAACGTGTTCCCTATCTATTAAATACTTTGCCTGTTGACATCAGACAGGAAAACAATAAATCAATATTTGCACGTAAGCTTAAAAGACATTTACTAGAAAATATGTAAATGTAGGTATAAAGTGTATATTAAGGTATAAATGTACCTTAAATTATGTAACTGTAAGAGAGGCTCACCGATCTCACAGTTAAACTGCGTAAGCAGTTTTGTGGGGCAATGTATCTAGATTATAAGAAATTCAAAAGTGAAATAAATGATTCATTCATTCATTCATTCGCCGTTCTATTGCGTTCGCGAAGCAAGTCACGCTTTGAGTTTATTTATTTACTTCTTTCATATGTTAACTACTTTGTTTAAACAGAAACTTGACAGTTGCTTTGAAATCACAGGAGACACTTAAATTTTGTTTATCTGTATAGACGAGGCAAAGGCAAACTACATAATATTAATCTTGACATTTGACCGTTATAATAACGAAGTCATATTAAATGCTCTTTTGTTCGCAATGTCATTTGAATGTTATAAGACTTGTTTTATTAGAATACCTTTATTGAAGCATTTTATGAATAAAATTACGCTGACATACATAGTTACGTTTTTAATGAGAATAATAATTATAAGATAAAGTTAATTGGATGCAGAAAATTAATATGATACTTTATGTATTTTGTGGAATACAATCATAAAACAGAGTTTGTATGATTTGAAACAAACACATTTAATTTGCGTTGTTAGACTGGGTGTTTCTTCAAACTTTTTAAGTCTACTATTTTGTTACCTAATACAGACTGGTGCAAACGTGGAGGCACAGCCAGTAAATAATGATTTAAATCAAATAAAAAAAATCTTTATATAACTAAATTCAAATTCAATATAACGCGATAAAATGCGTTTAACTGTTTTTTAATTCCAATACGTAATTCGCGTAAACCCAGGTAGATATACAATTTTTTTATTTCATAATATAAAGGTTAGAAATGATGGTGCATAAAGTAAAAGTGTGTATTTTACCATAGCTGATATGTAAATTTCTATTGTTTTAAGATGGTTTCAGATATTTTTTACATCATGCAAATGAATATGCGTTCATAAGCATCACCATAGAAATCGATCTAGCTATTGTGAGCGCCACTATGTGACCAAAGTGAATAAAGGACTTTGACTTTGCAATGTTTTAGTTTTCTCTAGTTGGCAATAATTTTATCATAATGTAAAGGTACTAACCAGTTTGTGAGCTTTAGGCACGATGAAGTTTCTCGCGCGTAGAAACCTTAACAAGAACTCGTCGTCTGTTCTGAAGGGGAAGCATTCCTCGCGATCTGTAACAATAACAATCATCGTAATTTTTATACCGTAGGGTATATCTTTATATATATATATATTTCTTGTGTGCGTGTGTATGTCACTGAACTCCTCCTAAACGACTGGGCCGATTGTGATGAAATTTTTTGTGCGTGTTCAAGGGGACTTGAGAATGGTTTAGGTTCACAATTTAGTCCACTGGAAAATGTCTTTTTAGTTAATTTTTACTTTGTAAGAAGTTGTTGACATTGGAATGTTTCACATTAGAATCGACCGACTGCGCTACCATCGCAGTGTCAAATCTGTATTAATAATTTCTTCACGGGGCACGGTAGACTCGATCGAAACCTTACCTGAATAATAAAACATAAAAAAATAAATGTTTCGAGTTGACAACATATAGCCGCAAAATTGGGATTCGAGTATTTTGTTAAATTCTAATGGTTCTGACAGACAAATCGCAGTCGACATATTGGCCACTCTAGCGATACGTCACTGATACCGGTAACATTTTGAGTGCATACTACTAAGAACTAAGTAGTTTGTATGTGTAAATACTTTTTGCACTTATATTTCTTAAACAGTTAAAATGACAATTATATAATAATCCGCCCAATAAAGGAGATGTGTGATTGTGTTACCCCGAACATAGATGGTATATCTACTATAAATAGAGAACCCCAAATTTACGCGAGCGAAGCCGCGGGAAAAAGCTTGTTAGGCTATAAGTTACTAAACAAATTATTTTTAACACTCAGACCTATCAATCCTTGGCATAGTAGGCAGAGACTGTTTCTTAGAAAACGACGATAACAGAACCATTGACAAGATAAATTAAAAAAAGTTTAAGTAAGCAAAATATCAATCTTTACCTATATTCATAGTTCGTATTACACCTTAATTTTATAAAAAAAAGAGACAGTATTGAAATCAAACTACGGTTTACGGAGAAAATAATATCGCCATTTATAGATTTACATACATATATAGACTCACGCCTGTTTCCCCGAAGGGGTAGGCAGAGGCACATTAAACGCCCACTTTTCGCCAGTGTTTTGATCCCACGTAATAGGTGGCGAGCCTATTGCCGCTTATTGGGATATTTTGTTTGTCAGAGCCTCGTCCGTTGATCGGCAGGTGCATCACTTGCAGGTGAGGTTGGCTTGGGACCCTAAGTTCTTGGTGGAACTTAGGGTCCCAAGCCAACCTCACCTGATTTACAGATTCTCCGTTAATCGCGATAAATTGGTTATAAAGATATTACATTTAATTCTAGAAACTACATTGTTTATTTTTATTATTACTAGCCGACGTTTCAATTTCTTTACAGGAAACCGTGGTCATGCTTGACTGTGATGAAATTTGTCTTTGTCTTGAATTCAAAAGTTATTTCAAAGTCCCCGAACATTATTGAACTATTGGTGTTACTATCTACGCAGAATGTGCTCTCGGCGGGGCCTTGATGTTTTCTGATGTCTTTGTCCTTCTTTTGTTTTATTAGCCTGATAAACCCAAGAGACAGTATTTTTGTTATATAAGTACTCGTAGCTCTTTCTGCTTGTTCCGTCTTGACTGCTTTTATACAATTGACAAAAAGCGTAAGATTGCTTGCCGATCAGCTCATGCAGATTAGCAACATGTAGCTACATCACAGTAGTATTTTTTAGTCATATTTACATCTCATTTATTGTTATTTTTTATTTTCACAGGGTAAACCCAAATTACCGGCACATTATTCGTTTCCTTAAACTTTGCTTATTTAGAATTAGGTATACAAGTATTGTTGGTTTGTTACAATGAGTATATATTGTTTATGCGCATACATTCTATTAAATTATAGGAGGTTTGTATGCGTCTACCCTAAAAGCGTTCATTCATTCACTGTCACTATTGTGGCCCTATAATGCCTATATGTCCCGTGGCGGTGAAGTCTCAAATCGCGCTTACTCTATAAGGAGTCTTTTTTACCATGACCCCGCTGCGCCTGTAAGGTATTTCCGTTTACGCACGAAACCAGTTTGTGTTATTCTTGGAATCTTTTAGGACTAAATTATTCCAATTTGGTTAGCCTTTAATTGACGTAATTTGGTATTCTTGGAATATTTTTAGCTCTATATATTTTTTTCAACCAATCTCGTATTCTAATGACGTAAATTAACGTGTTTTGATCTTAAACGCGAGCTAGTTAAAACGGTTCGAAGAACTGTTTAGGGAAAGATCTTATTATGTGCCATAAAAGTTGATAGCTTGTAATAAATAGCTTTTAATTATGTTTCAATTCGCGTTTGATTGATTCGGCGAATGATTTAATTTTATTAGAGTACACTTTGTCAGACATATTATTTATACGTCTAATAATTTTAATTATCTACGCTATAATATATATCTACACTATAATATTATAAAGAAGAAAACTTTGTATTTTTGTTTGTAATGGATAAACTCAAAAACTACTGGACCGATTTTAAAAATTCTTTCACCATTAGAAAGCTACATTATCTGCGAGTAACATAGGCTATATTTTATTTTGGGTTTTTGGGTACGTGAAGTAGTTCCCTCAGGACGCGGGTGAAACCACGGGAAACGGCTAGTAATATTATAAAGACGATTTTTTTTTATTTTTGTTTGTTTGATTGTTTGTTTGTAATGGATAATCTCAAAAACTACTAGACCGATTTTAAAAATTCTTTCACCATTAGAAAGCCACATTATCTGCGAGTAACATAGGATATATTTTATTTTAGAAAAAATATAGGTCCGTAAGATATTTGGGTTTTTCGGGTACTCGAAGTAGTTCCCACAGGACGCGGGTGAAACCGCGGGAAACGGATAGTTGTACATATACGTATCAAGACCACAGCCTGATTCTGTCATATTTGGTTAGATCAGTAAGTGGACATCGGGCTCCAAGGCGTTTAAGTCTTGGATGGAACCGGCATAACGCTCGGACGCTGATGACCAAAGATGAGCTTTCTTAATAGGATGCTAGTATAACTTTAGTCAAAGTTGAGCGCAATTTATGCGTTCACAAGACAGAGTGGAACTGGAAGCATTTGTATTGCCATCTGTCTGGGTGCAATGATGATAACAGTGGGGTTCGTTGTCACCGTGTGTAGCTGCTAAGCAGCGGTGCGGCCGCTTAGACCACTACGCCGTCTGTGAAATTTTAAATAGGTATTTTGTCTAATAAATAGGAGACGCTCATACCAAAACAAAGCGGCTTTATTTCCTTTATCTTAATATATAAAATCCTTGCGTTACTGACTGACTGACAGACACGCTACAGCCGAAACTATTGGGCGCTGGAAGCTGAAATTTGGCATGTATATTCCTTGGGGACCGTAGCTGCTGGCGTCCTCTAGTTTATTTATATTTTTATTGTAATGGTATATACAAGTAAATTCATCATCATTTTCATTGTAGCGCCGTCCCGGTTGCGATACAAGGCCATCAGCGCTGTGCCTGGGATTTACTTTCCTGCTGTACTGGACCAAGTGCCTCGGGGATCAGGGCCCGCAAGTAAACTTCCCAACATGAAGATTTTTTCTTCTTTACGTATATGTCGGTGAACTCTGATCATGGCCTAACAAATCCTGTCATGTGGGCAAATTCAACACCGAGTGTAACTGCTCTGTAAAGCACAATAATGCTCCGTTTAATGCGAAAAACGATCTGAGCTGACTTCTGAAAATTTCACGTAGATTTGCGGTTCCAAAATAGTATTAGTTACGAATGGTCTCAGGCGTAATGAAATTACAGTATATCATAACAGTGGCAAATTGAACGTAGCTTGAATAATCGTAGACGCAGAAATGTGATAAAAATTAAAAAATTTTGGACCAAGTGTTTTGGCACACTATGGACCATTTTCAGGCTACAAACTAACGAATGATAATAATATTGTAATATAAATTGTAGTTAATATTATGTCACCGGTAATAATTATAATTGAACAGTAAGCCAACAGATATAAAGACAGACATGATGAAATTATCGTCATATCTATTGGTATTATTTGTGTCACTATATGTAACAGTTAATTATCACAGCTACGCGTGCAGAAACTCATACAAGCGCCGTAACAATGACCCAAGGTTATCGCATACTTGCTAATAAGCGAAATATAATAGATGGACTAGAATGTCAAAACTGAAATGCACATACTTAGTTCAGTAGTCAAGAGGTCGCGTTATTATTTCTATTGTGGCATTTTTGATTTCTGTTCCCACCCAGCCAAATGATAGTGTACCTAATCAGTTCAGCAGTAGCCTTTTCTTGAACATAAAAATAAGTTTTCTTTTCCTATTTGAATACTCACATTTTTGACTTTCATAATTATGTTGATTACTTACCTACATCATCGTTATTTTCAAAAGAATATACCTTATTAAAAAAAACAACGCGTAAAGAGAATAAAATTGTTAATTAGCATCGGTAAAATTTTGTTGAAGTTGTCTTATAGATCACAAAACTTGATAATCGGTAACCCCTCGTTTTCACCAAGAAACATGTCCAATACATGTTTTATACAAAACTTGTAGACAACATAATTATTTGTTTTATACATGTATTGAACATGTCTCAAACATTCTTTCGTTCACATTGTGTAGCCAACAAGTATCTATACAAGTATAAAACACATTTGCGTTTAGACTGAAGTCTGTTACAGTTTAAAACATGTCTTATACATTGATAGCGTTCTCACCTACAAAATACAGTCGTGTTTTAGACAAGTAGGTATTGCTTATTTTATTGCAATTTCTGTATTAGACAAGTTTTAAACTTTATCCATGCTTGTTGGATAAAGTTTTTTTTTTACTGCACGGTTGGCGTATAGTGCATAGATTATACAGATATACGTATAGTGGTTTAAGCGGCCGCCTCATCGCTTGACATTGCGCTGAGCGTTGTGGGTTCGATTCCCACACGAGACAAAACTTTGTGTGATCCATAAATTGTGCCCGTATGTTCTATGTTTGTAAAGTCCCCCGCGACACAAGATTTAGTCCTAATGCGGGAGTTGTATTTAAAAAAAAAAAAAAAAAAAATAGTTTTCAACATACCGGACGAACCTCGCTTTTTACTTCGTGAAAATGAAATAAGAAGAAGAATGGAGTGGTTAAAAAAACAAACTTTAGAACTCATTGAGCTTTTGCATGTACAAGAATGTCTGAGGAATGTGAAAAATAAAATATATAAAGATCGTCAGAAGAAAAAAGACGCATTGGCAGCAATTGCTTCGCAAATGTACATTAATGTATTTTTTTTTTATTTATAGACTCACGCCTGTATCCCTGAAGGGGTAGGCAGAGGTGTAATACTTATTACACCCACATTTCGCCATGAATTTTAAGGTCGCCACGTAATAAGGGGGGGGGGAGCCTATTGCCGTACCGTTACCAGACTCCGTGCTGCCACTGAGAATTCGGAAAAATCCAGTAGGTAATACTTTTGCCCGACTCGGTAATCGAACCCGGGACCTCCGATCAGCAGTCGCATGCGCTATCCACTGGACCATGGAGGCAGTCCGGCAGGTACCTTCATATTATTATAAGAATTAATATTATAGAAATTAATAAAGAAGTCCCCCGCCGACCTATCTGTCTGCATGGGCTCGATAAACTCAAAAACTACAGAACGGATTTTCGTACAGATTTCATCACCAGTTAGTATGATTACTGAGGATGTATTATGGCAAATATCGCTTGTAGAAAGGGTGAAAGAAAACACCGCTAGAAAACCTGCAGTGGGAATCCCGCACTTAGTGCGCATGGTATTTTACCCTTTTCACAGTGAGAAGAGACCTATGCCTAGCAGTAAGTCAGACTTTATACAGGATTGACTAATATAATAGCAAGCCTCTTTATTATTAGGAGTGACCTGCAGGCCAGTCCAATAATTTTGTTAGTCCTATTGGCCTATTGATCGAGAGGTTAGTGGCCCGACTGCTAAGCCAAAAGTCGTCATGTTGCGGGCATGCTTTTTCTGCTTTTTCGTTCAATTTATGTACAGTTTGCATATATTGAAGAATATATAAGTATGCTTCTCAGTTAAACTTACTTAGGTATATAATCCATGGGATTGCTCTTTTCAACCAACAAGTTTCATACAAGTTTTGTAAACATGTCTACAACAAGTTACATACAAGTTTTCTATACATGTCTACAACAAGTTACATACAAGTTTTGTATAAGGTACAACAAGTTTTATACATGTTTATAGATTTGTATACAACATGTTTTATACATGTATATGAAAAAAGAAAACATTGTCAAAACTTGTTAAATACATGTATTATACCTTGGTGAAAACGCGGGGTAACAGTCCGGTGTTGTCTACCATAGACAAGTGTCCATATTTTCATCTAATTTGAAACGAGAGGAAATAAAACATCTTATCTGACTTATATAAGCAAAAGAGAAAATAATAAAAATACAAAAGAAGAGTAAATAAATAATCTGTCTTATATTGTGTAATGTTAGTTTCCTCACCGAATATCATTTTCCGTAGCTCTGTGATGGCTGTCGCCCTGGTAGATTGGTATTCATTGCAGAGCTCTTCTGCCAGCTCAAATAGCTCTGGATTCTCCTTCGTGTTCAGCTCGGCTTCAAAGCCGATTTCCATAAAACACTCATTCATTCTGATGTCCTAGCAGATGTGGCCTGAAAAGAGAGAGAAAAACGTAAATTTTAGAAATAACGATGATGATGATGATGAAGCCTTCAACGAGGAATGACTTTGATGAATGAATGGCTTTCTGATAAAAGGCCAATCAATACAAGCACTAATTAATATCATAAGCTTATATCAAAATATGTGGTTTAACCGCTTGCTGCTAGGTCACATGGATGTACCTAAGGTGGAAAATGTATTCACTGTTCTGGAAAATTCACGCGGTTGACAAGCCTTTATTATTTATTTGGTATGTTATTTACATTTTTAAATAGGAAACTCAACCTTAAAATTAAACTACTATTCTACCTGCGCAATTAATACATGTATTACAAAAAATTAAACTACTAAAAAACTTAACTATCCTAAACTAATGAAAAACAAAAGAGGCAATACAACTATGAAGCGTCCAAAAATTCCTCCGCAACGCTGTCGACTGGTAGCGTGTCCAGAAGGCTGGCAGCATTGCCACGTTGTATGGCAATGCTTTTTCTTTCTGCGAAATACAAACCAGCCTTCTGGTCACGGGAAACATCAATCAGCCTTCAATTCACTGTTCTTATTTTTTTCTACACAACTAGCTGTTGTTGAGGTATTTACGGTCAAGCCATGTGGCTTGACCAAACGTGCACGTGCACCATACGTGACATATGGGTAAGCGTAAGCGTAAGTCACAAGCGTAAGTCGACGCTTATCTCAAACGATAATCAAATTAAAGAAGAGAAAGAAAGAAGAACTATTGATTTGTCACACACACGGAAAAAGTATAACATATAAAAAAATCACTCAGCTATATTGTTGCATCATACCACCGCTACGTTACACTTCTCAATTAATTATATTAGTAATGGATGAATGGTTTTAGTCCGTTTTGCATCAATAAAAGATTATAGCTTTCTAATATACATACAGAAGACTTTGTGAAAAATCCGTCCAGTTGTTTTTGAGTACATATATTACGTTCAAACAGGCAGACAGCAAGAAAAGAGAACTTCATTCTATGTTATTATAAATATGGCATTAATAGTCTATTCGATCTGTGTTTTTTTAAATATTTTTGTTTTTATTTATTTATATTGGCGCACCAACAGCTTTTAGGCGAAACATACAATAACTTCAATTTTAATAGGTAAATTCTTAACTATCTGGTCTAAGAGCTAATAACAGGTGTGAGACATCATTTACCATTAAGAAGTATTTACTTTACAATAGTATACGACAAAGCAAAAACAGTAATTAAAAACTTACTATTAAACATGTACACCAAAATAACAAATCGACTCACATGACTTTACTACACTATTCATCATCAGCCCTTAACAGTCCACTGCTGGACCTCTCCTTTGAAAGGAGGAATTGGCCTACAATACCACGCTGGCCAAACGGGTTGGTATAGGATTTGTTTCAAGTTTTCCTTCTCTTTACAGAGCTGTTCTCTGCATAGTATGGTCCCTCTGTCGGCTCTTACGACACCCATGGGATGATATGGGGTGATGACATTCCGTATTCTTAATCCGTCACCACACGGACAACTGGAACGGACACTACACTATAAGTATATCACACTAGCCGTTTCCCGCGGTTTCACCCGCGTCCTGACGGACCCCTATTTTTTCTAAAATAAAATATAGCCTATGTTACGCGCAGATAATGTAGCTTTCTAAAGGTGAAAGAATTTTTAAAAGCGGACCAGTAGTTTTTGAGTTTATCCATTACAAACAAAAATACAAATTTTTCCTCTTTATAATATTAGTGTAGATTAATGTTCAAGGATCAATCAATCGTGCAATCTATACTCACGTGGCATGATCTATCTATATTTTTTGATGAGAGTGTTTTTACTACTCATAAAAAACCCTAGATCTAATATATTACAAGTAGCAGTAGTTAGCAATACAGATAGTTTTATTGCAAGTCCTTGAATCAATCAATCAATCATTTCATTCTGAAATCAACAGTGATGTTAGTTTTTCATCATCATCAGCCTTTAACAGTCCATTGCTGGACTAGGCCTCTCCTTTGAAAGGAGGAATTGGAAAAAGCTGGCCAAACGGGTTGGTATAGGATTTGTATCAAGTTTTCCTTCTCTTACAGTGCTATTCTCTGCATAATATGCTCTCTCTGTCGTCTCTTACGATACGCATCGGTTGATATGGGGTGGTGACAATCTGTATTCTTAATCCGCCACCATGGACATGATGTTAGTTTTTATTATGAAATATTAATCTCATTGTCCTAGCGTTATGCCGGTTCTACCCAAGACATTGAGACTGAGAGTCCAGGGTTCGTTTTTTAGTGATTTAGAACAGCGTCTGTATATTTAAGGAGATACTCACGCCCCATTAACACTGTCTACGTGCCCTCCGCTGCACGTGCAAGCGATAATTGACTGCACAGTTGGCGTAGTGGTGTAAGCGGCCGCCGTTGCGAGTTGGATCCCCACACGAGATAACATTTTCTGTCATTCATAAATTGTTGTTTGGAGTCTGGGTATTCATTGAATCCGTTAGTTGTATGTTTGTACAGTCCCTCAGGACACAGGATTTGTGGAAATTCGAAACTTGATTTGTGTAAGCAAGTACTTCGAGGGTTTTTGGAAATTTCCATTCTAAGGGTATAGAATAGTCCCACAAGGACAGAGCCGTGGCCGAAGTGAGGTTAATAATAAAACTTGTATTGTTCTACGAGTAATATCTTAGTGAAATTATAATGATGAAAGTGAAAGTAAGCCAATACTGAACCGATAGATACAAAGCGCAACTTTGTATCTATCGGTTCTGTAACCGATGGATACAAAGTTGCGCTCATTTCTAGAACTTAATGCACTAGAAAAGCAACTAACCAATAATCTAAGAAACGTGCGCTTGTGGTGTATAATTGCATAATGGTACTAAATCGATTTTCAGAGCTGCAGCTCATTACTATTTTAATGGTACGCAAATCTGTAGATAATATTGGCAAACGTAGCGTAGGGTACCCGCCGTCTAGTTTGAGCGAAGATTTACGCAAAATGGCTGACAGAGGTTGGACTCGAAAAGCCGGAGATCGAACTTATTGGAGAGGCTTGTAAAGTGTAGTAGTCCACTGATGGATAAGTACCTATTATCTGGCAGTGGACTCAAACGGGCTGATGCTGTTGATAATGAAATCTATAAAGGAGGCCAATTTATTTGTCTATAAGTCAATGAAGAGGCACTTCATCATTTTGCCAATATGATTTCCTCTGCTTCTCGTTGTCATCGACAACAGGAAGCCTTTCTATACTTTTTATATAATGTTGTCCTCTTTTCGTCCTGTCTGCCTGACTGAATGCGATAAACCAAAACTACCGAACGTATCTTTTTTTTAAAAGACTACTCCCGCACTAGGAATAAATCCAGTGTCGCGGGGGACTTTACAAACATACAACCAACGGACATAATGAACACCCAGACTCGAAACAACAATTCATGGATCACACAAAGTGTTGTCTCGTGTGGGAATCGAACCCAGAACACTCGGCGCAGTGTCAAGCGGCGAGGTGGCCGTTTAAAACACTGCGCCAACCGTGCAGTCTTTGTGTGGTCAGTTTTTTTTGTATAGTTTTCACTAATACTTAGTGTGTTTCCTGAGAAAAGTTTAGGTGTACATGACGAATGGTATCTTCATTTTGACCAGTATCAATGTTTCACAGTTCTAGGTGGGCACAGCTGGGTCTCTTTGCAATGAATACACACAGAACATCACACTGTTTATTCGAGGACAAAGTGTGCATATTAAGATTGTGTCTTCACAATCTTAATATGCACACGTGGCTCGGATGGATAACTTTTGGAAACGCGGCGAAGTCGGAAGTAGGTAGGACACACTTGTTTCCTCCGCTGTGTCTGTCGCAAAAGTGTCCGGTGACAGCTTCATGTTCGCTTATAAAACATTTAATGACACTGACAGCTGTCAACTGCCGACCTCAGTGTTGCCAACCTTCGTATCCGAATACGCCCAAATCTATTAAGATTTGACTTTCCGTTTTCCAATCTCCGACATTCATATTATAATTCACGTGGGCGGAGCCTACTCAGTTTAGTAAATAAATAAAATGAACGGGGGAAAAATACCGAAGAAGAGAACTAGAGATGGCAAACCTATAAGCACGAAGAAACATTTTTATATAGCGCGCCTGATTTGATATACTTTGCTTCTATTTGTCATCAGTAAAAACGACACCAACTGGCCCAAAGGATTTATTTTTATCAACCAATTCACTAAGCCAAGGTACCTTAATAGGTAGCTACATTATTATTTTATTCATAAGTTCGTATTCGCAGCACGCATAAGATTTGCCATCCCTAGATCAGACCAGCCAATTTACTAGTTCATGTAAAGCCAATTTTCTAGATCGTGTAATGTCTGATAAATATTGAATATTTGGTTATCTATAACTGATTATTTTCAACAAGTAATTGCCGTCTGCGGTTTTGGAGTGCAATATTTTTGTTTTTATTTTGTTACATACATAGACTCACGCCTGTTTCCTGGAGGGGTAGGAACGACATTTGCAACGATCCTGACATATGTATCTCTTTTGCTTCATTCACTTCCATCAAGTTTCCCATGCATGCTCTTCTTCTCTTTTATTTTGTTATTGTTGGAATTTTCGGTTGTATGTTAGGTACTGGTTATTTGATAAAGCTGCAGGCAAACTGACATGCTGGAATAAGGACTAGATATCGAGGATAGCGTTGGACGGGGAACGTCGCTCATGTTTATTGTCATACGGCTAAGGTAGAATTCATAACTATCAACCAAAATGAAAGACCAGGCACATTATTAAAACAAAATTTATAGGGGGTGTAAGCAATGTAATGAAATAGTAACTATAGTCCACCAGCATTAATATTTTTGTAAAATTCTAAGAATTAAACATGTACATGGCGCGTATACTCTGACGTGACATCGCAGCACAGTAAGCGCACCCGTAATCACTGCCGCTACCACCCGCCGCTGTAGGGCCGTAACAACTGATAGTGTGAGTTTGGGTGTTCCTATTTACATCGCAATTCTTTGGAAAATTGTCGAGTTATTAAATTTCAGTGTAATGTACTGAATCACTGACCTATTAGTTTTCGGTACACCGTCCCTTACACCCAGTATACCAACGAAAAGATAGCTTTTCAGCACGCCCGATATGATGTCGGCCTTATTTTAAAACACGTTTATTCGCTGCATCTTTTTAGGTATTCGAGAATCAACATTCGCGGTCATCGACAGCATGTGATACCACAGAATACAACAGTTTATTCGTACTGCAAAACAACAACAACGTTTTATCTAATACTGCATAAAATATTTTTAACAGAAATACAGTTTTGTTCAGTGTCTAAAAGAGTACCTATGAGTTTCTCTTACCTAGCAATTCCCAAACTCATGCCGACCAATTTTCATACTAAGATAATGTTAGGAAAATCGGAGAGTGAAACCGTAGGGCGGAGTATGTAGTCAAACAAAGTCTTACTTATATGATGGTAATCCCATTTACATACATACATAAGTAAAAAAGTTTTCAATGTAATTTATTGTAATTTTGTTTATTTACTGGTGTACAATAAAGTGTTTATCTATCTATCTATCTATAAGTAAGTAAGTACGGAGCGATTTGCTTTGGCCAACGAGGTGGAACTCTTTGCCTGAGTCTGTGTTTTTTAAATTGTTAATTATCGCTTGCTAAACGGTGAAGGAAAACATCGTGAGGAAACCTGCACGTCTGAGAGTTCTCCTTCATGTTCTCGAAAGACATGTGAAGTCTGCCAACCCGCACTTGGCCAGCGTAGTGGACTATGGCCTTACGCTTCTCATAGTGAGAAGAGGCCCGTGCCCAGCAGTGGAACAGTATAAAGGGCTGAATGTGATGATGACATTAGTGGTGTGAAGTCGTGGGCATAAGTACCTTCTATGCAAACGTGCTCCAACGTCAGCCGTATCAACAGTATTAAACGAGATCAAGGCCAAACGCTAGCCTATCATCAAAAACAAGGCACAAAAAATCATAACACGTGATCACATGTTTAATTTTCTGCAAAAAACACAAACTATAAAAAGCTACGCATTCTCAAATATTTCCACATACAACATATTTTTTTATTCATATGTCGATTGTCAACTATTTGTACAAGCACTTTGACACATAGCCATTATGTCTATTTACTTATTATTATACTGTGTGTCTTATTTATTTACAACTAGCTGTTGCCTGCGGTTTTACCCGAGTTCTTTTCGATATCTGGACAACAGCGCCGCCTACCGGGCTACATGTGTCAAATTACAGGCTATATGTCAAAGTCCTTTATTAATTTAAACCACAATGTGACCCTTATGAACGTCAAATTTAAATAATAATTACTGTATGCTTCTACATTTACATTTACTGCCACGTTCGCAAAGCAAGGGCGTAGAACCATGAGAAAGAACGGGCAATAAAACTCACGGTCACTCTTTTTCATCGCCAGGTTTTGCATAATACATAACAATATGTAGTAGTCAATACATATGTAGTCCTAAAAAGTGAAGATATATCTTCCAGTAAAAGTCCATTAAATTTGATATAGCCATCCCAGAGATTACCCTGGACAAACAGAAAGACAAAAATAGTAAAAATTGTTGTTTATGTCTTGGTATCATGTAACTAACTTGATAACGTAGTCGTTTAGAAATCACAGACAGACACGTCAATGTTATTTATATGTATAGACTAGAGGACGCCAGCAGCTACGCCTGCAATTTTTTTAAATTTACCCGTTTTGGCCGATCCCGTGAGAATTTCGGGCAATCCCTTCTTAGTGCACCCCTACGGTCCCCAAGGAACATACATTCCAAATTTCAGGTGCCTGTGCCCAATAGTTTCGGCTGTAGCGTGTCTGTCAGTCAGTCAGTAACGCAAGGTTTTTATATATTAAGAAGATTACGTAGTAATATTACGTCGTATAATAAAGTAAATTTGTCACGGATATATTACAACAGTAACTACTTACCGCCGGGTCCTTCTCATTCTATTAACATAAACTTACACTTACGTCTTCATAGGTTTTATGTGTTTCAATTTAATGTATTATTAATTTTATTTACTGAAGTACTGCGTCTTAAGTATTTACTATTGCATTAGGTATAGACGTTTTAATATAATAAAATAACAAACCTAAAGTGTTCGTTTGTTTGTACACGCTAATCTCAGGGAGAATTATAACAATATTTTGTGGATGCCAGTAGCAATTGCAAAGCAAAAATGATTTTAAGCGACGAGAATAGGCAGATGAAACAGCGGGACTTAGCTATCATTGTTAAATAAATGTTACTTAATTCCTCATATCTTACTATTTTCAATGCAAAGGTTTGTGAGGACGGATGTTTACTCTCTATGCAAAAACTACAGAACGGATTTGGATGAGACTTAGGAGTAATATAGCTTATTGATCGGACTAGTATATGGACTAAATTTTTCAATGATCAACCCGCACGCGGTCAAAGTTACAGGCAACGGCTAGTTTTAGCTAGCAAAGTTCCTTATTCTTAAAATAAATCACCAATTTATTCAGACTATGTCAAGTTTTGCCAGCCCTTAACTATAATATCATTAGTGTCGTAACCTTGAACTTACCAAACAAGTTTAAATCGCCGTGCTTAACAGTTAATATACATAATAATATAAGTATAATACCTGTTTAGCGACATAGGTGTGCGAATAATCGAATACTTTTAAACGAGCTATTCTTGTATCCGAATCTCGGCAAGGACTTCAACGATTTTCATGAAATTTGGAATGCAAGAGGTTTTAGGGGCGATCAATCAATCTAGCTTGGGTTCATTTTCAGAAAACACGATCTATCAAAAATATGCCGGGCAAAGTTCGATCATCCAGGTACTTCTAATAAAATTATTTTATTTTACTTTATTGGGGAGCTTACAAAGAAGTCATGAATATAAGTTAATATATGCCAATTACAAGTGATATTATAAAAGCAAAAACACGTATATGTGCGGTTCTCAAATCCAAATCACTAAAGCAAATTTCTTAAGATTAAGCATACATACAAATAGATTAGACATTGATATATATGTACTAAAGAGTATATGTCAATGAGATTAGACCTTAGACGGGAAATATTTTTCTTGTTTATCAAATATTAAAAACAAAAGTTGAAAGGGTTGAAACAGAATAAATACGCTACTACGGTTAAGGTTAAGTGCAAGCTCTGCTTAGTTTGGTTTGGGACTAGATGGTGTTGTGTGAATGTGGTAGAATATAATTTTTGGCGAGCACGTATGAATAGAGTAATGAATGTAGAGGAAGCGCGTGAGGTTTGTAAGGATAGAAGCAAGTGGCGTTCTGTTGTCTCTGCCTACCTCGACATGAAAAAGGCATATGTATATATGTATGATATAGCTTTTAATCCGCAAACAAAGTCCGGTGAAAGCTAAGTAGTGCTTCATAAATAAAGTGTAAGCAACTTCGAATTGATTATGCACCATTCCGATGCACTTGCGAAGTGTAACTTGCAACACTGTTGACCAGAGAGCGCAATATCGAAGTTTGTAACTAGTTACTTCATGATAGGCAAAATACTGACATCATTCATGGATGTAGACTCTTGCAAAACTTCAAGTTGATAAGAAGAAGGCTTTATAACATAGCTAACTAATTATGAGGACCTGTACTGACTAAGAAACTTCACTACACCATTTCATTCTATAGGTGTCGTAAGAAGCGATAAAGGAAAATACATATAAGAAGCAAATTGACGGCCGGTTGGCGTAGCGGGAGTGTAAGCGACTGCTATGTTGAAAGTCGCGGGTTCGATTCCTGCTCAAGTCAAACATTTGTGTGCGTGAACATGGATATTTGTCTTGGTCTGGGTGTTTCTATGTATAATATGTATGTATTAACAAACAACAAAAAGTATATATGTATGTTTATACATTATCTAGTACCCATAGTACAAGCTCTGCTTAGTTTGGGACTAGATGGTGTTGTGTGAGTGTGAAAGAATATTGTTATCCTCTTTATTCATTATTTTCTCATAGTCATATTTTACAAATTAAATCACTTTAATAAATTAAAAATAAAATTTGACCATATAAAATGGGCCCACGGAGACCCACCGGTACCGGGCACAGGGACCAAGCTACCAGTGGTTAGGGCTCCGGAGAGAGGGACCTCCGAACTATGCGCGTCGTGTCCAACAATACTGCCTTCTGTATGGAGGACTTGATCCAGCCGTCTAGCGAGAGCCTCTTGAGATGGTGGTCGAGGCTCTTGGCAATGAGACCATTAACTGACACGACTATCGGTACAATGATCGCCGAGTCCACATCCCATATGTCGACAATCTCGTGAGCCAGGTCCAAATACTTGATTTCCTTGTCTTTTTCGGCCTTCACGAGATTCTCGTCATGGGGAATAGTGACATCAACGATCATTGCAAGGCGTTCTGATCGATCTATCACCACGATATCGGGCTTGTTAGCCATGATGGTCCGATCGGTGATGATAGATCGATCCCAGTACATAGTGGCACGGCCATTTTCGAGAACTGGATTGGGCACATATCTGTAGTACGGTACTTCAAAGGTCACAAGGCCATATTTTAAGGCAAGCTGCTTATGGATGATCCTGGCTTCTTGATTGTGTCTGTGCAAGTATTCGCCGTTGGCAAGACGAGAACAGCCGGAAACTATATGTCTGAGAGATTCCCCGGGCTGGTGACACGCCCAACATATGTCAACAGTCCCATCCTTCAGAATATATGTACTTTCGATAGTTATTCGTCATGAAAACTTCGTTATATATACTTCTTTATATTATTATTATTATGATAAATATGTAGTATGTTTGGGAAAGATGAAAACTCGACATGAAACCATATACCAACCCAGACAAGTACGGCCAGACGGCTAGGGTGGTATTATTCTCGTATGTAGTCACAGTGTTATTGTGATGCAAATAAAGTGTCTAGCAGTGGACTCCGAAAGGATGAATGGAATGATGTCCTGAATACCATAACTACCATCACAAAAAACTCAAATACTGAAGCCAGGAAAATGACTTTGGGCATGCCCATTATGACGTAGGCACCCTGTGCGGAAGGCTTTTTATATTACCACTAAAGGGAGAGGAGAGGGGTAAAATAGAGACTTAGCGATTATTTTAAAGGTCGGTTATTTTCAAGCTAGCGTTATGAAATGCCGGGAGCAACTATTAATTAATGAATTAATTAATGCTTACTATAACCGCAAGGTAACGAACGTGAAGAAATAACGATCCATATATGCTTATATCGTATGTGAACGCTACGTTGTGCTCTTTCAAGTAAAATACGTAAGCTCCCACTGCATCACCTTGTCTATTTACAATCGGGTATACTACGTAATTTAAAAATGAAATGTACTTTTCAATTTACAAAGGTTTTTAGTAAAATATTACAGTTTACTTTATCACAGCGATAGCCTAGTGGAGATACCAACGGACTGCCATGCTGAGGGTATCGGATTCGAATCCACGGCGCACACCACTGATTTTTCGAAGTCATGTGCGTATTAAATTGTTAATTATCGCTTGCCCCGCGCCTTGGAGAGCAGGTTAAACCGTCGGTATCGGCTGTCATGAAGATCTTTGATAGTCGTTACGGGGAGTCAGTACCCTCAAATAAACTGATACTGGTTTAAACCATGGAATATCGCTATCCCTTTGGGTTGCGGAGGTCAGACGGCAGTCACTTTGTAGAAAAGTTTATATTCTGTCATATCTGGTTAGACCAGTAAGCGGACCTCGGGCTCAAAGGCGAGTAAGTCTTGGATGCGACCGGGATAACGCGGGGCGATGATGATGATGTTTTATTTAGTTTATTTATTTTATTTAGTTTATTCATTTAAGTTCACCATTGAACAAGATATAACCCACGATACACGACATAAATGGTGAAACGAAAACTTAAACCACAACGCCATACCTACCTACAGTCAAATAAATCATTGAGTCGCAAAAAACACCGTAAAAACACCGAGTCATTCGCATACCTAATGGTTTTACCACATTAGATTTTAATAAATTATTCCAAAAACGATTTTATTAACATATTATCAATAAGGAAGCCCGTTGAAATGTTTATTTGAATTGTTGCTTATTTTATTACATCCTGTTTTATTATCCGAAATAACTTCCTGGGAACAGGAAATATTGAACAGATTTTCGATCAAAATATATTTGATGTCGACGTCAATATTATAAGAAACTAGAGGACGTCAGCAGCTACGCCTGCATTTTTTTAAATTTACCCGTTTTGGCCGATCCTGTGGGAATTTCGGTAAATCCCTTCTTAGTGCACCCCTACGGTCCCCAAGGAACATACATGCCAAATTTCAGCTTCCTGCGCCCACTAGTTTCGGCTGTAGCGTGTCTGTCAGTCAGTCAGTAACGCAAGGATTTTATATATTAAGATGATAGGTATTTAGTCATTTTAGAGCGGCCTGCAGTTGGTCTAGTAATTAATGACATAGACTGCTTAGCCAGAGGTCGTTGGTTCTAATCGCACTTAGGACATTTTTGTGTTATTTTGAGCACGATTTTTTGGTCTGTGTGTAGTTTTTTCCTATGCTACAAATGTATTTAGAAATATATAGTTACTAGAAGACGCCAGCAGCTACGCCTGCAATTTTTTTAAATTTACCGGTTTTGACCGATCCCGTGGGAATTTCAGGAAATCCCTTCTTGGCACCCCTACGATCCCCAAAGAACATACATGCCAAATTTCAGCTTCCTGCGGCCAATAGTTTCGGCTGTAGCGTGTCTGTCAGTCAGTCAGTAACAAAAGGATTTAATATATTAAGATATAACCAGTTATTTGGTTACAAACAGGTTTGTGTGAGTTCTGAGATATTAAATTATTATTCACTAGATATTTTTACGAAACAAATATCATGTATTGTGTATCTTTAAATGTTTTGTACCTTCATATATGTACCTATGAGTATATATATACTAATTTTAGATTCAAATGGTAGTTTAGTTAAGTGTATGAAAACGCTTAAGCCTATGAAGTCAAGCAGAAAGAGAAAAACACCGTAAACGAGAAGGGTTGAATTGTGTAACCGCCGGATACGGTTAGTGTATTAAAACATCGTGGGAGAATCGAACCCGGAACAGCAAGAAGTGATCAATTGCGTCACTCGTGCTCTTAATGACAACACTAATGAACATTAATGACTATGATTAATGTCACCTATAAATAATCGATTGTAAGTAAGTAAGTAAGTAAGTAAGTAATTCTGGCATCTGCTCGCTTGCCGCCAATCACACAAAAAATGCCGTGGATAATGGGTAAATAATGCCTGACCTACAAGTCAATCATTACACAATTATCCTGGTAATAAACAAACTCGTTGTTCACAACGGCATGTGTCACACGTCACACACCACGTGAGGAACACAATACCTAACCTCTCGTATCGCTACGTCACGTCTATTGACAACTTAATTATACATATTTACTGGCAGTCTAGTGCATCCTGCGTATAAGATAATTTAATTTATAAATTACTAGATGAGCCCGCGGTTACACCCGCGTTATTTAAGGCTACTGCTCCGCTCCCGTCGCTCATAGCGCGATGTTATATAGCCTATAGCCTTCCTCGATAAATGGGCTATCTAACACTGAAAGAATTTTTGAAATCCGTCCAGTAGTTCCTGAGATAAACGCGTCCAACCAAACAAACTCTATATTAGTATAAGATAAAATAATAAGTAAATATGTTTATAATGGAGCATGTTTTGTGCGAGCAAATGATTACTGGCCGGAATAATTAACTGGCTCGGAGTATGTCCTTCTCTTATCTCTGTTTTTGCGCCTAACAGGCTAGTATAAATTTAACTCATAATGATATTAATTCACGGGGCAGAATACTGCTCTGAGACCATTGCTGATACTAGTGATACGAGTCCTCCTTCTATTTCTTTTCCCAACCCAAAGGTCTGCAACGCACTGGTGATTCCTCTGATTTTGCCTGTGTATATGGGCGACGTTAATTTCTTATATTCAGGCGATCTGCCTGCTCGTTTGCCACCATTTACACAAAAAATAAACATACATACATACATAGACTCACCCCTGTTTCCCGGAGAGGTAAGCAGAGACTACGGAACGCCATTTGCAACGATCCTGACATATCTCTCTTGCTTCATTCACTCCCATCAGCATGCTCTTCTGTTCAGGGTACTTCTAACCTGTCCTGTTTTTAGGATGTCTCCAATCTGGTCAGAACGTCCGCCTAGGTCTTCCCCTTCGTCCTGTCCCATTCACACTTGCCTTGTATATCTGCTTGGTCAATCTTTCGTCATCCATCCTCTCTACGTGCCCAAGCTGTGGATAATCGCTATCAAATACCTTTGGGTTGTGGAGAACAGACAGTAGTTGCCCTGTAGTAAAAACTAGTATTCTCTGAATTCTGTCAAATCTGAATAAAACTAAAGAGCGGTCAAAAGGCTATGATGATAATAATTTGGTTGACCACCAGTTTGAAACCCGACTTATTCTTATTGGAAAACACATACTTTTAAGGCGCTGACAACCGCTATTGAGTTGAGCTGTTGCTGTCACTGTCGGATTGTTTACATAAGAAAGAGAAGCACGACGACAACGGGACGTTCAGATCTTTTTACAAACCATAAAATAAATTAATTACTTAAAAATAAGTTGAGTTGAAAAATAAAAAACAAACAAGTTCTGTATTTAAATATGATACATTATTGTTATAAATTTTACTAACGTACGTTGATAAGCAATACAGATATTTTTGTTGGAAGATAATTTTAAGAGGTTAGTTTACTATTTTTTTGTATCGAGAAAACTTTTTAAAAACGTGTTTTGGATACAACAGGGTTCTCAGAAATATGTTCAAGATTAACATATTTTTTCCCGCCGTCACAAACATCATAGATTTAGCAAAAAATTGTTAGAGTCATGCCTTTTTTGCCATTTAGCTGTTGTCAGTCAGCGTCTTAATAAATCCGCAAGGAGTATTGCTCTTTATATGATTGATGCAGAGGGAAAGAAGAAAACCCGATCTAATGCCGTGCGATAGTGATCTCTACTTCTTAAAAGTCGTTAAGTAACAGTTATAGTCTGTAAACTTCCGAAATATGTTGTTACTATACAACACATCCATCGGATGATATACTGGTTTGGGTTAAGAGCAAGTTTTGTTAAAAGCCAAACCAGTTTATCTTACAAATTTAATTTTAAATGGTTTATGACCAACGTTATGATTATATTATTAAACTGGAATCGGTATAAATTGTGCGAAGTTGCTTTTTATTTAACTTTAGCTATCAAATATACCTACACGTATAAAAATAATTACCAAAATGTTTTTGTAGGGAAGAGAACTGTCTTCTGACACAAGTTATTTCAAAAAGGCCACAAGGCCTCATATAATATTTATCTTATACTAGCTGACCAGGCGAACTTCGTACCGCCATATACAGGCTGTCACAAGACCCATCACCAAGCCGAAGTCTACTCGTTGTGGACATCATGCCAAGTCATACTAACAAAAAATAATACCTGGGTAACGATTTTTTTAAGTTTTCACATTCTTCAAACCGCATTTAAAAGCGCGCGCGTGCAATGCTCGAAATACCTACTTATCCATGGGGTTATCTATAGAACATATAGGCGGGGTAAATGCATCAAGTTTGCACCTAATTAGAAAAAAAATATACTAACTTTGAGCCTCGATATCTCCTGAACCAGTAATTTCCCAGGTATGGTGCCAAAGTAAAAAATGTTCGTAGTGATTGGTACAAAATGGGATTTGTTGCGTAGTTTTAAAGAAGGACAGACAGACAGAAGACAGGCTTTGTTTTATACTATGTAGTGGAAATGTTGATGGCAAATAAAGTATTAAAAGGATGTTTTTCCAGTTTTCCATTTGGAATGGAATATAGGCCTACTTTACATGTTAGGTACATGTGAAGAAGGTGCCTTCTTGGATATTGCTGCAGACTCCTAGCAGAATTTTGGAAAAATAAATAAATAGCGCTAACAGCGTGCTAATGACGAGATCGACAAAGTTGAGCAACGTTTCCAGGGGTCTCCCCTTGGATAGGTGGCTGCATATTATGGCATTTTCACATCAGGTCTTCGAAGCAGCCCCTGCCTGTTTTAGTCTCAGAACAAGAATCGTAAGTCCATGATGACTTCATATTATTATTCATCAGTCCTTGTTCCGTGTGGGAATCGAACCCACAACAACTTTCTCATCAGAATTTTGTTTCAACGACAAAACTGCAACCACTACACCAGCCAAGTAAATGTAGTGTCGTTGTAATGTATGAACAAAAATATATCATAAGGGTCAAACAACTCGTCGACATCGTAAATAAATTTACGCATAATATTGGCAAGGTTTTGGAATTCGATTTCCGCGTCGAATAATGTTATTGAGATTTCTGGTTCAAATATATGTATATTTTTTATAGACTCATGTCTGTATCCCCAAAGGGGTAGGAAGAGGTGAAATACCCACATTTCGCTATGAGTTTTTTGGTCACACGTAATAGAGGGCGAGCCTATTGCCCTTACCGAGCACATTACCAGACTCCGTGCTGCTACTGAGAATTCGGAAAAACTCAGTAACAATTTTGCCTGACCCGAGAATTGAACCTGGGACCTCCGATCAGCAGTCGCATACGCTATCCACCGAACCACGAAATGTGGGTGTGTAATACACCTCTGCCTACCCCTTCGATAGAGGCGTGACGTTATGTAGGTATGTACATTCAATATTAACCTGCGGGAATATTAGGTATTTAAACTCAAATACGACATGCTCCTTTATGGCTATAATTATCTACTTATCATGATGTTAGCAATAAATAAAATAAACATGTTAAAACGTTTTTTGTAACGTTATAATCAATTTATCACACTGGCGCAGTTGGTTTAGTTATGTACAATAATATTGACAGAGAAATAATATTATAATGTAGTTCTAGATATCGTTTAAATAGGACGAATTTAATGATAACATTATCAAGGCTGTTAGGCAATCATGTAAGTAATTAATACATAATATCTAAATATAATTATAGAGAATATTTTAATAGTAATTTATGTTTCTATTATACAAGGAATGTAGATAATAAATGTGACGGTGAATTTGTCTGCGAGTATGTTTATACGCTTTTACAGTTAAACCGTTGAATTTGGAGAAATTTGTGGTTCGATAGACGCTTAACTTCTTGCTTAACATTTTGTTTAACTAATTTTCACGTGGATGGCACAGCGGTGGCTCTGCTAGTGGATCGATGTTACTTTTTATGACAGGTCACTCTTCAATGAAATCCAGAAAATATAATCTAATTCTAATGTCTACGGTGTTTCGCTCGTCTTGCACCGAGCGTGGTCGGGGAGAGACTGTCTTTAGTCTCTCCGCGACCACGCTCGGTGCAAGGCGAGCGAAACGTCGGAAAAAAATAGGTATGTATACCTCAAATAAGTTAATTGTACGCGATTAAGACACGCTTATTCATTTTGTATGATGTATACAAATTGCGAAAGTTTAAAGTCAATGAATTCTAATATATAAAGCTGAAGAGTTTGTTTGTTTGGTTGAACGCGCTAATCTCAGGAACTACTGGTCCGATTTGAAAAATTTCAATGTTAGATAGCCCATTTATAGAGGAAGGCTATAGGCTATATAACATCACGCTTTGAGCCACGAGAGCAGAGCAGTAGCCTTAAATAACGTGGGTGTAACCGCGGGCTCATCTATACAAATATATAAAGCTGAAGAGTTCGTTTGTTTGGTTGGTTGAGTGCGCTAATCTCAAGAACTACTGGACCGATTTCAAAAATTCTTTCAGTGTTAGATAGCCCATTTATCGAGGAAGGCTATAGGCTATATAACATGACGCGGGAGCGGAGCAGTAGCCTTAAATAACGCGGGTGTAACCGCGGTCTCATCTAGTATATTATGTTTAAATAAATGTTCAATACTATTTTGCTATTCTTGTATTTTCACGAATTTCATGTGGTGACTGGTGACGGATTGACGGTTTAAGAATACGGAATGTCACCACCCCATATCATCCCATGGGTGTCGTAGGAGTCGACAGAGGGAGCATATTAGATATGCAAATAACAGCACTGTAAGAGAAGGAAATCTTGATACAAACCCTATACCAACCCGTTTGGCCAGCGTGGTATAGTAGGCCAATTCCTCCTTTCAAAGGAGAGGCCTAGTCCAGCAGTGGACTTTATAAGGCTGATGATGATGTATTCTCACGATTTTTACATTTAAAGTCGATTTTGATATACAGTAGGTATCGACACATACAGTCACCCTGTGACCATGGTAGTTTATGCAACCCGTCGAAATGTCAGAGTAAGTACCGACCTTCAAGCAAAACAAAGTGCTTAAGTAACTATATATACACCATGTAACTTAAAATACACCATGTATTTTAAGTTAGTGTTTTCCCGAAAACCATGTACTCAGCCCATGATATAGAAGTTACATATAACATTAATTTTACTAAATATACTAAAAAAAATTATTTTTATTAAACATTTTCTTTAAAATCAACATTTCACTGAACTAAAATGTGTCGTGAACGAAGGGTACCTTAGCTAGTTTTTAGGTTATAAATAAAGTGCATTGACCTTTCGCATCGACCGTCACGTTGCTATGCTTTAAAACATTATTTTTGGCGAAAATAAAAAACCGAAATCAATTCTTTTTTTTACGTATTTTTTTAAATAAATGTCATAAGTAGCTTTTATATCATGGGCTGAGTACGTACTTACTTTTCGGAAAAATACTGACTAAAAATACATGGTGTATACATTATTTTCAAATAACTAAACGATCAAGTCCTCTTACATAAATATAAATGAATATGTTTAGAAACAATAATTGTAAGCTCTACAATAATAACATACCGTGTACAATATTCGGCCATACTCGTACCTACATTAGGGCGGGGTCTAGTACGGAAGTAGCATCATATTTGCGTAAGAGCGTATATTTATGTATGCGTGACATTGACAGATATAATACGTAACTATTATCGTATAAACACAAGCAACTTATGAGATAAGATATCAAGTTCACGCGGAATAAAAAATAAATTAATATTTTTGAACATATTTGTTAGCATAATATTTTCTTGGGTTTACGCGAATGTTACACATTGAAATTAAACTACAGTTTACGGATTTTATCGCCAGTAGTTGAAAATTAGTATTATAGTTGAAAATTAGTAACACCAGTAGTTGAAAAATGTTCGGGTACTTTGAGATAACTTTTAAATTCAAGACAAAGACAAATACCACCTCAGTCTGCCGTGAACATGAATCCTGTAAAGAATTCGAAACGTCGGCTAGTAATAAAAATGTAGTTTCTAGATCATTCGGTTAAATGTAAAAACAAGTGAAACCAATATAACGCGATAAAATCCGTAAACTGTAGTTTAATTTCAATGTGTAACATTCGCGTAAACCCAAGAAAATATTATGTTAACCAGTACGGACTGGAAACAGCAACAAAAATACGCCGGTTAGAAGATCTACAAACCAAGCGCGCAAGATATATAACATCGTTAAATTTCTTGAAGAGATGCCGTGATCACGATCTCATCCCAACATGCTGCAAAATATCAGCCAAGAAGAACATACGTGGGAGCGCTAAGATCTTAAAACAGGAAAGTCATAAGTTACTCATTCAAAAGATACACGAACACCGCGCTGACTTACGCAAAATAAATAGAAATGTTGAGAATTTGTCTAACGAAATATACAGATTGATAACTCCATTTGATTTTGAAAAATGCATAATTGCAATAAATAACAGAGAAACATCAAAATATTACGCGTGTAAACGTAACAAAATAGAAAAATTTGAAAATTTTCAACAAAAATCAAATGACCAGTACAAAATGAAACAGAACGTTTTTGCACGGACCAATCACACGCTACCGTCCGCCGACCATAGACAAACAGTTGTCAATCTGTCAAAACACACGTTAGATCAAAACACCAAAAAAGTATTATGCAGAGGTTTAAATTATGCGATAACTCCATCCAGAATACCGTATGAGACCATTATTTGCAACGTTGAGGATTGTCTAATCAAGAACAATGTGAGTAAGGAAGATTTCGAGGCCATACGTCAAGACGTTTCTGCTGTATTGCGCCAGTCGAAAGTGCCGAAAAGGAATCTACCAAAACCTGAGTATTTAGCACTGAAGAACCTACGAGCTAGACCTGAACTAACAGTACTCCGAGCATATAAGGGAAATGCAACGGTAGTGATGGACACGTCCGATTATAAACAAAAAATGGAAAATCTTTTGTCGGATGAAAGTACATATAAATTGGTTAAGACGGACCCTATCACCCTACCAACAAAATACTCAAGCAAACGAGTGACATTGTGAAGAAATACTCCGAACAACTGAATCTGGACGTGAAATACTTAATACCATCGTGTGCAAAACCTCCCCAATTGTATGGTCTACCGAAAATACACAAGGAAAATGCTCCACTGCGCTCTATAGTCAGTCAAATAGGGGCACCAACCTACAGATTGGCTCAACACCTTGCAAAGATTCTCTCGCCACTCAGAGGCAAGACGAGAGCGCATGTAAAGGATTCCTACCAATTTGTCAGTGAAATAAAACACCTACATCTCTCTTACAAGAGGCCGGGGTTTACAAGATAGACTGTGAGTGTGGGCTCTCATACATTGGACAAACCAAGAGAAGCATAGGCATTCATCTAAAGGAACATATAGCTGACATTAAACACAAACGCTCGACGAAGTCTGCTGTGTGTGAACATGTAGAACAAGGAACCAACCATTACCTGCGATTTGATAAACCACAGATACTCGCAAAAGAACACCGCTTTATTCCAAGAATGATACGAGAAGCTATTGAAATTAAAAAACATCCTAATTTCAATAGGGAAGATGGTTGGAATGTTCCTCCAGCTTGGGACCCTGTCATCAGGCTAATGAAACCCAAGAAGGACAAAGTCACCAGAAGACATTAAGACACAGTGAGCACATTCTGCGTAGATAGTAACACCAGTAGTTGAAAAATGTTCGGGTACTTTGAGATAACTTTTAAATTCAAGACAAAGACAAATACCACCTCAGTCTGCCGTGAACATGAATCCTGTAAAGAATTCGAAACGTCGGCTAGTACTTAATAAAAATGTAGTTTCTAGATCATTCGGTTAAATGTAAAAACAAGTGAAACCAATATAACGCGATAAAATCCGTAAACTGTAGTTTAATTTCAACATATTTGTTAGTTTATTTCCTTTTGAATAACAAACGGCCTGTGTTTATGAACCTGGTTTAAACCCTGAGTCCAGGATGCTTTTTAACGCCCTCACGAGCAATACACGCGGCAACTAACATATAGTACAACCAATGGATACAAAGTACACTCGTATCCAGAATCGAAGCAACAGTTTATGGATCACACCAAGTGTTGTCCCCTGTGGGGATCGAGCCCAGAACACTCGCAGCAGTGTCAGGCAGCGAGACAGCCGCTTAACTCAAACTCAAACTCAAATATGTTTATTTCCATAAAAATGTTAAAATTTTTTGTACACGTCAGAAAGGTCATACAAAAATAATCTTACGTACAAAAATAATCTATACTTTAAATGCACATTAACATAAATGAGCATTGAAAAAAAATGCTTGTTCAGAAAGTAGAGCCTTGTGCGAAGAATCAGGCAAGAAACTCACGGGCCACTCTTTTCATAGTCTTGATTCTATACAATTTAAAACTTAGTAACTACTTTAAAATTTTCATAGGTATATGAGCTGGTGTGTCTGTAATGTGTTTGTCAATTAATAAGGTTTTTTAAAAATAATATAAAAGTACTAAACTAGCCTAATATAGACACAATAACTCACACTCACATGAAACTTAACAATAATCAAACATTAGTAGCCTGTGGGTAGGGTTGCCAACTTTTTTTAGAAGAAATAGAGTATATCTGATTTCAAAGGTGGTAAATAAAGAGTATGGACTTAAAAAAAAGAGTATCATTTATTTTATATTTTTAAAAAGGTATTATTTTGTACTTTTTGCAGCACATACATTTTTTCATTGTTTTTAAAATAATTGTATGAGTCCAAACATCTAACTCTAAATTTATGTAGATCAAGAGCTCATTCTTAATTAATTTCAATGAAGCTCTGTTTCTCTCTTCTCGCCACATCACATTCATGACCGAAAATACTCTTTCAGTAAAAGGTTAAAGTGGCGGGAACAGAGAGTATATAACCAATAATTTTTTTAAACAATCAAATTCTCCAGGACACTTCTTAAAAATAAATTGCCATTTTTCTGCAGTGGATTTTTGCATAAAATCTGCGTTATTTAACAATTCAGCTTGGAGTTCTTTTAAAATTATAACTTCTGAATATAAACTGTCCATGTGTATGCTGCGTTCACGAATGTCGGAATGTGGTTTGAAAAATTGGGGATATCAACATATTAACAGTAAATAGTTGAGTTTTTTTGGTTTTGATTACGGGTTTTTGCATAATATTATATGACTGACATTAGTTTAGTAAAAATTGTGTAAAAAAAGAGTATTTTAGCGTACTCTATTAGTGCTATAGATTATAGAGTACGGTTACGTGATATAGAGTACAATACTCTATTTTAGAGTACGGTTGGCAACCCTACCTGTGGGACCGAGCAAATTAATCTCAAGCATTTTTGTCTTCAATATAATCTAGCACCGAATAGTACCCTTTTTGACAAAGTTTACGTTTTATAACTTTAAACGACGACAACCGTGTAAAAATATATTAAAACCAGAGGAACCCCGCAGCTACACCCATTTCTTTTATTTGAACTGTTTCTCCCCGATGCCGTGGGAATTGCGGCAAATCCCTTCTTAGTGCACCCCTACGGTCCCCAAGAAACGTACCTATGTATTGCCTAATGGTTTTGGCTATAACTAGTCTGTCAGTCAGTCAGTTACGTAAGAATCTTGTAAATACAGATTACATTTGCACTTAAGATGTTACAAGACCTCCTTATATTTAAAACGTGACTACATTTTCTTATAATTAGATAAAAAATCGCATGCGGTCGCTTACAGTTTCTTCATGCATGGTTGCGTTTGTGAAGCAAAAAAGATCAAACGCTAGCTAAGTTGTCATAAAAACAGTTCAAAATCTTTATAACTCTAATAGGTGTAAACATATCAGCATTTTTTTATTATTTCGAGCTTTATGGACGAGTCACGAATTAATTATATCCCATATTATTACTACGTTGATTATGTACGTGATCATTTATTTGGTTATTTTTAATTATGGTAGCGGTTGATTTATTTTTCTAGTATAACATACTTACTACTTGCTTCTCGATTATTGTATGTGGTATTTTTAATAGTGTATTTCATATGAGGTAATTTTACCTACGCGGTTTTATTAACATCTTTTTTCTAAGACATTACCGAAATTACGAAAAAGAAATCCGATGTTTCGTACATTTGCCATAATTATAATCTTACTTTGAGCAAAACAAGTAAATTGTAAATTTTTGACTTAGCTGTCACCTTAAACTTTCTGATAGGTACATTGATCTTGGATCTGATCTCCAAAAATATTGTTATCTTCATTTAAATAAAACATTGTTTAATTACATCATATTCATAATTGACTCACAATAATAGTACCGTTACGTAGATCATATTCATTTTATTCCATAATGACTCATATTTATGTTGTATAATTATTGTAAATTTATTATTAGTTTAAAGAATTATTTAGGCCCTTGAATACATTTGAAGATTATAATATACCACTATTTATTTCTACTAGCTGAACCTGAAAACATTATTCGATAAGATAATAATAAAAAGAATCGTCTAAAAATAGACTTAATTTTCCTAACTAAGGAAACGTTAATGATCAAGCGGCGATAAATAAACTTTACGACCTATTCTGATACCTCCCAAATATACACAAAATAAATCATGAAAATCGGTCAAGCAGTTTCGGAGGACTCCAATCACAAACACCGCTTAGAAGTTATATTACATGATGCCGATGTATTTATATTCAGCTTATTATATTTAACAAGAATTTCGTAATATTGCATCTATATTGTACCTACCTAAACAAAGAAATAATTTTAAAAGATCAATTTGAAGCCCGTCATAATTTGCACACCCCGTGCTGTTAATAAGACTGTTGGAATGTACCTACTATTATTTAACACTGAAATCCTTCGGTCTTATTGGAACCTTATGGGTAACGAAACGAATATATAAAATCAGATAATTATATTATATTTATTTTTATATAAAACTATCGAAACCCTGACACTACCCTCAATTAACCGTAACTATGTATTAAAAAACCTTGTTAGCACAATACCTACAAGCCTTCAAACTAATTAAGGACGCAAACAATAGAAATAAAAAACAAAGGAATCATGTTCACAAAGGCGCATACGCAGATAACATACCTATTAAAAATACTCCTTTGATCCGTATGAGTGTCACTAATATCACAGCATTATATCACTCACAACACTAATACACAAACACAAAGCACGTGTAATAACTGTAAGGGATATTATTGGACTCGTACGTAATACTCGGTATCAGTGATACCAGATATTAGTGTGATCTTGAACTGGTCACGACACACGTCGCGTGGTGTTTCTTCGGTTGCCAGTCATAAAATGCTCTTGTTCGAAACTTGAATCATGCATCTGTGAAGTGACGTCACAACTACATTATTTTTAATGCATAGTTTGTACAATAATATGTCATTAGTTACTTTGTTGCAGACTGCAGTTTCTTTGTGAATGGAGTTGCTATCGAATTATGTTTTTGTTGCTTGTTATTTTCATAGAGTAAGTTTCTGATTATGTTGCCGGCAGTATGCGATTCAATTCTTGATCTAAAAATATTAAAAAATAAGACACCTTTTCTCCCTGTTTGACAGTATGAACACGATGACTCACATACTACCGAACAGATTTTGAACAATATTCACCTAAAGGTTTGCGCAAAGTTTAGGAGCATAATTCACGCAAGCAGATCCGTGGTCGAAGCCTAGTTATAGATAAATGTTATTTTGTTGAGTTTTCTTTTCAAGTAAACTCAGAAAAGCTAGGAATTTGGAAATACTTTAAAACCTAATGTAAATTGACACAGTTCAGCAAGGAAAATGGTGGACATTTGCACCCACAATAGACCTTATAAAAAGCCTTATATTGCTTTTTTTAAGACAACTCCCTCATTAGGAATAAATCCTGTGTCGCGGGGAACTTTACAAACATACAACCAACGGGCACAATTAACACCCAGACTCGGAACTACAATTTATGGATCTCACAAAGTGTTGTCTCGTGTGCTAATCGAACCCACAACACTCGCGCAGTGTCAAGCGGCGAGGCGGCCGCTTAAACCACTACGCCAACCGTGCAGTCAACCTTGGTTTGGTGACCGCTTTTGTGGCCACATCAGAGTGCCACCGTGCTTAGGAAGGTATGTAAAGTGGTCAGCCTCAGGAGAAGAACCGTTAAGTCATATCGGTTTAATTACAACTAGAATACCGATAATTTTATTATCGGTATTCTAGTTGCATCGACATCAAAGTTGACTATAAACTCAAAACCAAAAAAGGATTTGACATAGCACTAGGTCTAAAAGTGAATTTTAATAGTATTGCTGTTTGGATAATTATGCAGATTGACTTTATATAGGTATATGTTACGCATTCTGTCATTAATTATCTTAAGATATGCTCTCACTAAGATAAACACTATTCTTTATATAATTATGGATGCAGATTAGTAGTCACCACGGTACCGGCCATACTTACACTACCTTAATTAATTAATTATATTATTAATCACCTTTGTATAACTGCAGCTTTGGTTCTAGAGTACCTACGAAGCTATACTGCATATTAAAAAAACAACAAATATATTTATTTGTTGTTTTTTATATAAGTATCAACAATTATATGTAAGTATTTCATATGGGCAAAAGAGTTATCTACTGGGTTTTGCTTTTTCCGTATTCTCAGTAGCACGGAGTCTGGTGATTTGCCCGGTAACGGCAATAGGCTCGCCCCCCTTTTACGTGGAACCTAAATATTCATGGCGAAATGTGGGTGTTATATTACGCCTCTGCCTACCCCTTCGGGGATACAGGCGTGAGTCTATAAATAAAAAATAAAAAAGTATTTAATATGTCCAATAGCGATTCTTTATTTCAGTCGAAGTTTACATTGGTATTTTATTTACAAAGCATGATTTGAATTATATTATCTAACAAGCTGGGTGAAGTTCTTAATATATTAATATAATACATATTACCAACATATTTATAGATACATAATTATTATTCGCGCAATATAATATATGCCATTCGGATCCTGATTTCTTGATAGAGCGTAACAAATGTTCTTACTTACAATAAATATCTGCACCTTAACAAATATGTATTTACAAACTATACATTAATAACTGAGAGCACATATGCCTGCTTTTGTTTTACTTTTTACTTCGTCTAAGCTTTTTATAACACTTGCAAATTTTAAAACATCATATATTCACAGTCCTAATTCAAGACTAGATACATAACATCACACGTAGAGAACTGATGAAAATAGGTAAGTATGATGTATTAGTTAGTTTAATTTAGCGTTTAGTTAAGCCTAACCATCAATTATTCATAGCTTAGCATCGATAAATGTTATGTCCTGTATACAGAGACTATCAAATCGATCAAAGAAGGCCGGATTTTCGGACGGTAACTATAGTAAAACTTGGTAGCTTAGTACCTATACATATATTATTATATTAATTTCAAAAATGTTGCATAAATAATGACTTCATAACCTTTTTAATCACTTAATTTTTTATCATTATATGAAACCATTATTATATATTTTTTGTCACACACATATACCTACAAGTTTCAGTCATCAAAGACTATCATAAATTGACTTAACCCTTAATTTACAAACACATAAGACCAGAGTATGCTTATCACTTAACTAAACACTTCTAAATATCACTCTTTTATAACATAACCTAAATTCTTCATTTCCTTATCAAATTGTTCATCCCTGTACTTTTTAATCTTCTTTAACCAGACGCCAAAACTCGCAGTTGTTTTACAGGTGCCTCCGTACTTTGGTGGAAGACATTCTAAAGATATGTGTTGCTGAAGAGACTTGAGGTCGTAGCCGTGGAAGTGGATGGATCCCCAGGCACTCTGAGGGATGAACCTCTTGAAGAGGTAAAAGAATGTGTTCAGGATCCATGAGTAGTTCACGAGGTGGCACGATCTTAACCGCACTGGCATGGCGAGCTGGAAAGAACAGATTATAAGTTTATATTGCTGTTATATACATACATACATAGACTCACACCTGTTTCCCAAAGGGGTAGGCGGAGACTACGGAATGTCATTTGTTGTTATATGGTTCCACGAAAACTCATCTGCATTTAAATTTAATGTTCGGCGCACTACTCCGGGTCAGGTTTATACAACAGCCCAAAGGAACGACTGAAGAATTGAATTATGAAATCGATTATTTTGTACGATAATTTTATTAGGAGGCGTTATAGTTGTATTTTTGGTTATCGCAACCAATTGCAGCTACGCGTGATCGATGTCAGTCATTTCATGCGGAAAACGCGCGTGGCTGCGATCGGCGCCGAAATGCAATAAAAAGAAATTCCTTTGTTACTCCACTCCTCCTATTACTTTTATGAACCCAAAAGTCGGTGGGTGTCCATGGGCGGTGGTAATCGGTGACTATCAAGCGAATAACTTGCTAATAAAAGTAAAAATATTTGATTAAAGCAACTTACTCCCATCAAGCAGACCATCTGATATGCTACTGTCGGTGTCAGTGCCGCCACGTGCCTCAGGGAGATGCCCTCCAGGTCCACGATGACGGTGCCCCCTAACACCTGCAGCTTCGGCTGCCGCACACCGATCTCTGTGATCGCCAAGCCAGCTCGCACTAACTCCTCTATTGAGAACTCGTTCGGATCCCACATACCTGTAACGCATAGCAGGTAAAGGCCAAGTTTGAAAATTATAGAAAGCTTAATAATAGATACAGCTACATAAGAAATTTGGGTACTACTAGATGAGCCCGCGGTTACATCCGCTATATTTAAGGCTACTGCTCCGCTCCCGCATAGCCTTCCTCGATCTATGGGCTATCTAACACTGAAAGATTTTTTCAAATCCTCTTTCCCGGAGGGGTAGTCTGAGACTACGGAACGCCATTTGCAACGATCCTGATATATCTCTCTTGCTTCATTCACTCCCATCATATTCCTCATGCATGCTCTTCTTTTCAGGGTATTTCTAACCTGTCCTGTTTTTAGGATATCACCAATCTGGTCAGAGAACATCCGCCTAGGTCTTCCCCTTCGTCCTGTCCCATTTACACTTGCCTTATATATCTGCTTGGTCAGTCTTTCGTCATCCATCCTCTCCACGTGCCCAAACCACCTTAGCAAACTTTTCTCGATGCCTGTCACTACATGTTCTTTTAGCCCACAACCCTCTCTTACCACACAGTAATCTTTACTCTGTCAGTCAAACACACACCACACATACTTCTCAGTGCTCTCATTTATTCTACTTTCAGACTCTTTTGCCATACCCAACTTACACTACCATACACAAGTGTAGGTACCTACTAACACCTCTCTATGCGCAACCAAACGTGCCTTTCTGAACACGTTATAACTGTTCATAAAAGTCTTCAAAGCTCCATTCACCCTATTACCTCTTTCTCTTGTGCCGTGTGGTTGACGGCATAGAATACAAGTGTCACCACCCCCTATCTTCCCGTGGGTGTCGTAAGAGGCGACTAAGGGATAACACGATGCAAATACCATCTATGCGTAGAGACGGAAAACTCGACATCAAACCCTATACGACTGCCTCGTTGGTCTCGCGGCATAAATGTGCGCGTGGGATCGGGAGGTCCCGGGTTCGATTCCTGGGTCGGGCAGTGTTATTGGGTTTTTCTGTCACGAAATTCTCAGTAGCAGCACGGAGTCTGGAAATGTGCCCGGTACGGCAATAGGCTCGCCCCTTATTACGTGGGACTAAAGACTATAGTATTAGGCCCCACCTTATTTCTTATATATATAAATGAGTTGTGTAATCTTTCTATTCCCAACTGCGAAATATATACCTATGCAGACGACACAGCACTCATCGTTTATGATAATGACTGGGATAAGGCCAAAATAAGAACAGAACGCTCGCTCAGCCTGATGATGGACTGGCTCTCAGCGAACTTATTAACGCTCAACGTCGATAAGACTAAATTGATTCGTTTCTCTCTACCCAATTCCGCCTCTTTACCCATAGAATCTGGTGTCGTTAAAGTACATTCCTGCTCGGCTTACGATAGCGAGTGCCTCTGTTTGTCGTTATGTTTGGTTTCGAGCATTAAATACTTAGGAGTGCACATCGATGAAAAACTTACCTGGCGCCCCCACATCGAAGCACTATGCTCTAGGATAAGGAAGTTGACGTACATTTTTAAAGAGTTACGTTATTCGGCTGATCTAAGTACACTAAATCTTATTTACCAAAGTTTATGTGCCTCAATTATTACCTACTGTATACCAGTATGGGGAGGAACTTATAAAAACCTTCTACTCCAAGTAGAAAGGTCTCAACGGGCGATACTTAAGGTAATGCACTCTAAACGCAAAGACTATCCAACTGATCAGCTATACACAGAATCCCAAGTCCTCACAGTACGTCAACTCTTCATTTTGCGCACAGTTTTGCGACGTCACTCCACCCTACCACTCGACGCGAAAAGCCTGCTGAGACGTCGAGGTCACTCTGTCTGTGATCCCGTAAAATGTCGCACTTCATTAGCTAGCCGCCAGTACATAGCACTAAGCGCACGACTCTATAATAAAATCCATCGCTTGATCAATATTTACTCATTAACGAAATTCAATTTAAAAAATAAACTCACTGAGTGGTTGCAAACCTTGTCATACAAGGACACTGAAAATATTTTAGCTATTACTTCTTAACTCGCGTGCTAAACAGTAACTGACATATTATTTTTCTTTTTTCTGTATTATCTATAGATGTCAAAATCATTCGTATTTTTGGAGGGATATGGCCCTTAAGATACAAGTATATTTTTACTTAGTTTAGGGGTCAGCTGTCCATTTCGTATAGATTAATTGCTTGTACAACTTATTTGTCCATGTATTTCTGTATTTGTCTGATACTTGTTTTAAATGTACAATAAACGTTATTATTATTATTATTATTATCTGGCGAAAAGTACGTGTAGAAATACACCTCTGCCTACCCCTTCGGGGATAAAAGGCGTGACGATATGTATGTATGTAACTCTTCTTTCAATATCTTCTTCATTCTAACCATTCCTAGTAAACAGCATACCTAAATATACTAAAACATTCACTTGTTCCACTTGTTGTCCATCCATCATAACATTACAAGCCGTAACACATTCCTCCTTTTCAAAAAGCATAACTTTCGTCTTGCTCACATTCACTTTCATTCCTTTCCTCCCTAAAGCACCATGCATGATTGTTACCATCTCCTGCAACTCCTCCGCTGAAGACGCAAGTATTACCTGATCATCAGCATAAAGGAGGCATTTAACTGTAAGTAGAAACTCATTCATAGAAGTAACTCATTCATCCTTAATACACAGTCATTGTTTCAAATCTTACAAACAACTGTCCATGAAGAGGTTGAAAAGCCACGGCGACGCTAAACATCCCTGTCTAACATCTGTCTCGATGGTAAACCAGTCAGTGTATGCCCCGTTTATCCTCACACAAACTCTAGAATCTCCATAATGGGATTTCAGAGCTCGTATGAGGCTGCTGTTCACCCCATACATCGACAGTACCGACCAAATTTCATTCCTCACCACTTTATTCGTAAGCCTTTTCCAAATCCACGAATGCACATTAGACCTTTTGACCTTTGGCCAAGAATTTCTCGGCTATATGCACCACAAGGAGAATACTTAATCCGTGCACCCCATACCCTTTTGGCATCCCGCTTGTACATCCCATATTTTCTTGTCGGTTACTTTCATAACTCTTTCAATCAGTACCTTAGCATACAATTTGCCAACAATGCTGAAAAGGCCAATGCCTCTATAGTTCTTGCAGTCTTGTTGCGAGCGTTTTCCCTTGTAAAGAGGCACAACTACAGCTGTGGCCCAGTCGTCAGGTACTCGGCTGGTGCTCCAGCACAAGTTAAATAAGCGCTGCAGCTGACCAACTATGATGCCCTGTCCAGCCTTCAGCATTTCAACTGTAATCCTATCATATCCTGCAGCCTTACCTAATTTCATTCTTCCCAGCGCCTTCAGAATCTCATCCACGCCAATATCGCTTTCATCATTGTTATTATTACCATTCACTTCAGCGATCCACGTCTCTATCGCCGGTCTTTCAAATAAACCTTCAAAATACTCCTTCCATCTCTTCAGCACGCACGATTCACCATTCAGTATCTTTCCATTCTTGACTCTGATTGACGTGTATTCTGAGGATTGAGTTCTTCCACGAACTGCACGAACGGATTTCCAGAAAATCTTTATGTATCTCCTGAAATCTTCAGATAATCTGCTATCATACTCATCGTTCTATTCCTCTTTTATTCCTTTAAGCAATTTCTTTCACTATTCTTTTTGACCTGACAAACTCCTTCCTTGCTTCATCTATTTCCTAACTCGTTACTTTTCCCACTCTTTCATTTGTTCTAGCAGCCAACCAATCTAACAAAGTTTTCTTCTTCTCTGACTCTGCTGATTGTACATCCCTGTCCCACCATGTATTCTTAACCTTTCGTATTTTCCTTCTCTTGATCACACCACATACTTCAGACGCTGCACATACTACCTCTTCTTTAAAGGAATGCCATAATTCTTCCATATCATTTATGCCATCGAACCTCTCAAATCTAAATTAAAAAACAAATAGATGCTATCAATCTTCGTTTATACTCATCTTTCACATCTTTCTCTTGCAGATTTTCTACTTTTATTCTTTCCAAGACCCTATTTTCATTATGCTCTCGGTGTCGCCATCCTTTGAAGAGCCCACTTATCCGGCTCAACATCAAGAAGTGGTTACCAAGAAGTAATATTAGTATTAGATTCTTCCTATCATAAGCTTTATTACGCTTACATAATACCCCTAATAAAATGCCATATAATCTGTATATATAAAATCCTTGCGTTACTGACTGACTGACAGACAAGCTAAAGCCAAAACTATTAGGCGCAAGATGCTGCAACTTAGCATGTATGATTCTTGGTTAGCGTAGAGGTGCAATGAGAAGGGAATGCCCGCAATTCCAACGGGGTCGGGTAAAAAGGGCGAGCGTAGCTGCAGGCATCCTATAGTTATAAAATAAAATATGTTAGGTAACTTAATTTGACTTTCAGAAAAGGGAATGTTTATTTATAATTTGCCTGTTTCTGTTTCTCATTCTACTGCACCCGATAGGGCCCACAATCTAATATATAAAATTCTCGTGTCAAAGTTTTCGTTCCCATACTCCTCCGAAACGGCTTGACCGATTTTGATGAAATTTTTTGTGCTTATCCGGTATCTATTTTTCGGCCAACATCTATTTTTCAAAAAAAAACAAAAAAAAAATTGCCGGGTCAGCTAGTATTTAATATATTTCTGCCACAATATGAACAATGTCCTAAGTCATCATTCTCTCCAAGATAAGTATTGGCGTCCTACTCATAGTCAACACTCTCGTAAGTTATTATTGTAAGTAATTTGTTGCATCAATAGGTCTCCAAGATACGTGTACCTAGATTTTGTGATTTGCGGTCTACCCATCAGTAATTACCTACTGATTATCACTTACCTATGTTCATGTATGCCAGTAGTTGGGCTGCGTCCACAGAAAAAAAAATGTTAAATATTATAAAGACTTTATAAACTTATTTCGTTATTATTCACGTTATTCCTTGACTATTTTCGTTACTACGCTACGTTTTAAACGTGCGACGAAGACGCTATTAAAATTTTAAACTGTGCTGAGTACATTGAGTACGATTCTCTTTAGGGATCATCATTCGCCTAGCGTTATCCCAGTTGGAACCTTGGGTCCGCTTTCTAGTCTAACCGGATTTGATAGAATATTAGCTTTTCCACAGAGCAACTACCTGTCTGACCTCCACAACCCAAAGGGATAGCTATATTACATGGTTTAGACAGTTTAGAATAGTGTCAGTTTATTTATAGGCGCTGAATCCCTATAACGACAGTCAGATCTTCATGACAGCCGGGACCGACGGCTTAACTTGCTCTCCGAGGCACAGGGCAAGCGATAATTTACAATTAAAAACGCACATAACGCCGAAAATTCAACGGTGCGCGCCGTGGATTCAAACCCTCTGCATGGCAGTTTATTGGTATCTCCACTAGAATATCGCTGCCTTACATTCTTAGATTAACCTTAGATTCTCTTAAGGGATATCATCACTTTGTATTATACATTTGGTGTCATGTCTGGGTGTTCCTTATGTCTGTTGGATGAATGTTAGCGATACTCCTAAATGTGCACTAGGACAAATCCATTCTGGCTTAGTTTAGGAGACTTGTTTGAGAAACGTGTTGTGCTTACCAAATTGAAACAGAGAGACTCGTCCAGTGTCTGGATGGTCGAACATGGTGCCCCCGTACGCTTTGTTCACTCTGCCAAGACCCCATAGGTCCACGCCGTCGTAAAGGTTTTTGTGCTGCTCTCTGAAGTCGCAGTAGCGGACCAGCTGTGGACAAAAATATCTAAGTGATGATAACACATAACATAATTTTACGCCATTATCCCCGAAGGGGTAGGCAGAGGTGTATTACACACCCTCACTTCGCCAGTTACATTTCGGTCCCAATCTAATAGGAACGAGCCTAATGCCGTCTACTGGGCACATAGTAAGCGAACGGTACTTAACATTTTTAATACACACATAACTAGAAAAAGTCAGAGTTGTGTGCCCGGGGTAACTGGGGATCGAACTCGAGACCATCGTCTCGGCAGTCTGTTACATACACCGCTGGGCTATCGTCGCTTTTTTGATCAGTCATAATCGTATATTAATAGTCTAGTACCTACTCCTTCTCTGTGTGTCTTGCCATCTGCGGTGTCAGAGCTTATAGACTGCCCGAATGTTCCGACATGGCCTAACCATTCTCGCTCTGAGACAAGGGCCGGGGCCGTCAGTTTCACGTGCCCTCCGAAGCTCGGTAACGTTCTATTATAAATGCCACACGCGGTCACCCATCCAAGTGATAACCTTTTTTGCAGCCGCAGAGGATAGGGAGGACGGCAACCTGACAACACCGCATCTCCTCTTACTCTGCGGCCCCACCGCGACGCAACAATGGTGCGCCCCCATTTGGTCGCGGGAGATATGGCGCGCGGCAACGCAACATCGACACGCCTCTCCGCGACCGCGCCCGACTGCGAGGGACAGACAGGACTGTCCCCCGCAACCGCACCCTTGGACGCATCCAGCACAGGCCCCCTCCAAGCCCACGCAGAGCGTCCACTCCCGGAATCTCTCCTAGCTTCACCGCGGGTGTCCAAGCCACGGTTACTAAACCCCCCACCACGACAAGGGTGGATTCCAAGTGATAACCTGCAGTTTATTCGCCGTTCTATTGCTTTCGGCAAGCAAGTCACGCTTTGAGCTTATTTATTTACTTCTTTCTATATGTTAACTACTTTGTTTAAACAGAAACTTGACAGTTGCTTTGAAATCACAGGAGACACTTAAATTTTATTTATCGTATAGACGAGGCACAGGCAAACTACATAATATTAATCTTGACATTTGACCGTTATAATAACGAAGTCTTATTAAATGCTCTTTTGTTCGCAATGTCATTTGAATGTTATCAAACTTGTTTTATTAGAATACTTGTACTGTAGGTAAGCAGTTTACTTGACTTAATGAATTAAATTACGCTGACATACATAGTTACGTTTTTAATGAGAATAATAAATATAAGATAAAGTTAATTGGATGCAGAAAATTAATATGATACTTTATGTATTTTGTGGAATACAATCATAAAACGAAGTGTGTATGATTTGAAACAAACACATTTAATTTGCGTTGTTAGACTGGGTGTTTCTTCAAACTTTTTAAGTCTACTATTTTGTTACCTAATACAGACTGGTGCAAATGTGGAGGCACAGCCAGTAAATAATTATTTAACTCAAATAAAAAAAATCTTTATACATATAACTTAATTCAAATCCAATATAACGCGATAAAATGCGTTTAACTGTTTTTTAATTCCAATACGTAATTCGCGTAAACCCAGGTAGATATACAATTTTTTTATTTCATAATATAAAGGTTAGAAATGATGGTGCATAAAGTAAAAGTGTGTATTTTACCATAGCTGATATGTAAATTTCTATTGTTTTAAGATGGTTTCAGATATTTTTTACATCATGCAAATGAATATGCGTTCATAAGCATCACCATAGAAATCGATCTAGCCATTGTGAGCGCCACTATGTGACCAAAGTGAATAAAGGACTTTGACTTTACAATATTTTAGTTTTCTCTAATTTGTCAATAATTACATCATAATTTAAAGGTACTAACCAGTTTGTGAGCTTTAGGCACGATGAAGTTTCTCGCTCGTAGAAACCTTAACAAGAACTCGTCGTCTGTTCTGAAGGGGAAGCATTCCTCGCGATCTGAAACAAACATTATCGTTTAGACTTTAGACTGTATTTAATACTAAACAAATTATTTTAAACACTCACACCTATAAATCCTTGGCATAGTAGGCAGAGACCTTTTCTTAGAAGACGACGATAACAGAAACATTGACAAGCTAAATTAAAAAAAAAAATTAACTAAGCAAAATATCAACCTTTGCCTATATTTATAGTTCGTAGTACACACCTTAATTTTATAAAACATAAAAGAGACAGTATTGAAATCAAACTACGGTTTACGGAGAAAAGAATATCGCGATTTATAGATTTACATACATACATAGACTCACGCCTGTTTCCCCGAAGGGGTAGGCAGAGGCATATTAAACGCCCACTTTTCGACTGTGTTTTGATCCCACGTAATAGGTGGTGAGCCTATTGCCGCTTATCGGGATATTTTGTTTGCCAGAGCCTCGTCCGTTGATCGGCAGGTGCATCACTTGCAGGTGAGGTTGGCTTGGGATCCTAAGTTCTTGGTGGGAACTTAGGGTCCCAATCCAACCTCACCTGATTTACAGATTCTCCGTAAATCGCGATATATTGGTTATAAAGATATTACATTTAATTCTAGAAACGACATTGTTTGTTTTTATTATTACTAGCTGACGTTTCGATTTCTTTACAGAAACCGTGGTGATGCTTGACTGAGATGAAATTTGCCTTGTCTTGAATTTAAAAGTTATTTCATTGTACCCGAACATTTTTTAACTATTCGTGTTACTATCTACGCAGAATATACTCTCGGGCCTTATGTTTTCTGATGTCTTCGTCCTTCTTTTGTTTTATTAGCCTGATAAACACAAGAGACAATATTTTTGAAGATAGATAAATACTCGTAGCTCTTTCTACTTCTTCCGTCTTGACCGCTTTTGTACAAAAAGCGTAAGCTTGCTTGCCGATCTGCTCATGCAGATAAGCAACATGTAGCTACATCACAGTAGTATTTTTAGTCATATTTACATCTCATTTATTGTTATTTTTTATTTTCACAGGTAAACCCAAATTACCGCCTCATTATTCGTCTCTTTAAACTATGCTTATTCAGAATTATACAAGAATTGTTGGTTTGTTACAATGAGTATATATTGTTTATGCGCATACATTCAATTATATTATAGGAGGTTTGTATGCGTCTACCCTAGAGGCGTTCATTCATTCACTGGACGTCACTATTGTGGCCATATAATGCCCTACATGTCCCGTGGCGGTGAAGACACAAATCGCGCTTACTCTCTTACCGTTGTACCCATGGACGTTTGAGTAGTTAAAGGAGTCTTTATTACCGTGACACCACTTTGCTCGTAAGGTATTTCCGTTTACGCACGAAATCAGCTTGGCTAGCCTTTAAACGACAATATTTGGTATTCTTGGAATATTTTTAGGACTACATTTGCCCGATTTGGTTAGCCTTTAATCGTCATAATTTAGTATTCTTGGAATTTAAAGGCTTTATTATTTAAAACCAAACTCATATTCTAATGACGTAAACTAACGTGTTTTGATCTTAAACCCGAGCTAACTAGCTCGGGTTTAAGATCAAAACACGTTAGTATAATTTGATATGTCCTTGAATAGTTCTTCGAACTCGAAGAACTATTCAAGGACATATCAAATTATGTGCCATAAATTTTGATAGCTTGTAATAAATAGCTTTTAATTATGTTTCAATTCGCGTTTGATTAATACGGTGAATGATTTAATTTTATTTGAGTACACTTTGTCAGACATATTGTCTAATAATTTTTATTAACACATATGCGTATCAAAACCACAGCCTGATTCTGTCATATTTGGTTAGATCACTAAGCGGACATCGGGCTCCTAGGCGTGTAAGTCTTGGATGGAACCGGGATAACGCTCAGACACTGATGTCCTATCAAGACCAAAGATGAGTTTTCTTAATAGGATACCAGTACAACTTTTGGCAAAGTTGAGCGCAATTTATGCGTTCACAAGACAGAGTGGAACTGGCAGCATTTGTATTGCCATCTGTTTGGGTGCAATGATGATAACAGTGGGGTTCGTTGTCACCGTGTGTAACTGCTAAGCGGCAGTGCGGCCGCTTAAACCACTACGCCGTCTGTGAAATTTTAAATAGGTATTTTGTCTAATAAATAGGAGACGCTAATACCAAAACAAAGCGGCTTTATTTCCTTTATAAAGTCATAAGCTCCGCCTCACCACAATAATAACATGTTAATATCGTCGCAACAAAACATTTTCATGAAAATTGTAATATTTCCGCGTTATACCTCATTAGGTTTTCTTCCATACTTGCGAGAATATTTTCTGTTCTAGCATAATTTACTTTAAATAGAAAAATGCCGTATTACATTAACCCAGGGCATGAAATAATTTACTTTTTCCAGTCGTTATGTCCTGTTATAACAAGCATTTTTTACGATCTAACAGCGCTATTGTTTTTTTATTTTGGGTATTTCTCCCACAACGGGTCAAGCGATAGTGTGAAGGGACGAGGTGCGATATACATACCTTCTATTTCTATTATCCTAACTAGACTCTCGTTGGAGGAATACCCTATCTCGAGCTAGTATTCTCTAAATAGGCTAGGTGGCCCTAGGTGGTCATTCCTGCAGCCCGACCAATTTCATCGCGAACTGATATAAGCATATGTACCTATAGGTATACCCTTCTCATAGTAAGAAGAGGCCCGTGCCCAGCAGTGGGACAGTATAATGGGCTGATGATGATGATAGGTTTATACAGGATGTCACAAGACCCATCACCAAGCCGAAGCCTACTCGTTGTGGATATCATGCCAAGTCATACTAACCAAAAATACCTAATACCTGGGCAACGATATTTTTTTTAAGTTTTCACAATTTTTAAAACGCATTAAAAGCGCGGGCGGGCAATGCTCGAAATACCTACTTATCCATGGGGTCATAGGGGATCTAAAGAACATATTGGCGGGGTAAATGCATTATGGTGCCGAAGTAAAAAATGTAAAAATGTTCGTAGTTTAGTAGTAGGATTTCAGTTTTCGTTAAGGGTCTTTTCACACCCTGTATATAGGTAGGTATATATATAGGTACACGTAATAATCGCGAGTGAACCTTGTAGCGCGTTACAAGGTTTATCCAGGATAATTTCTTGCCTTTGTTGTTCTACGATAGAAGTCATCAGTTGTGTGTAGCTACCGCAAAGTGGAAAAGTCCCTCTGTCTCTGTGATCTTGTTGCGTCGTGAGTAGTACCTACTTATCAAACAGATCAAAGACATATGTATTAGTCATTTATACTGACACAATATACACCCTGCACGTCCAATTAGTCTGCGTATCAATCATCGTTACAATGACTGACATTGTACCTATTGGATGCTCTCCATTGAGAATACAACTGTCGCACATGTCGTTATTTTTAGTCCATTGTTTCTAGACTCACGTGAAATTGTATGATTCATGAATAATTTTTACAAATGTTTATGTGTATTTTTCTCTTTTACATTTGTAAAGTCTACGTATAATAACAAAAGCAGGACAACAATTTTAGGGTTTATTTAGAGATCACTAAAGAGAAGCACCGTGCACCGTAATTTATTTATATTTAATTGTAATGGTATACGAGGGTCAAACTGAAAGTTCTTAGAACTGGCCACTTATAAACAATATAATAAAAAAAAAATATAAAATTTGAAAATAGAACTCTTTGCCAATATTACTGAGTATATATTTCATTCATTTGTCATTTGTTTTACGATTTGGCGGCAAATTGAAAATTGTCTGTGTCACGTCAACATGAATTTAACACGAGAAAATTTTCGTGCAATGATTTTTTATGACTTTCGATGTCATTTAAGTCAACAAGAAAGTTATGATAGACTACGATTGGCCTTTCACGATGAAGCCCCATCTCGTGCGACTGTTTACAACTGGTTTAATGAGTTTAAACGTGGTCGCACTAATCTCACTGATGATGTACGTGAGGGACGGCCTTCTACGGCGACGACTGAAAATAACATCTGTGTTGTGCGGCGTATGATAGAGACTGACAAAAGAGTGACCTATCAGCAGATTCGGACAAGCTTAGGCATCGGTATGAGTCAAGTGCACAAAATCCTCCACGAACATTTAGCGGTCAGGAAGCTTTGCGCCCGGTGGATACCTCATAATTTGACTAAGGCTCAAAAACTCCATCGTGTGGATTGGTGCCGTAAAATGATTGAAAGATTTAACGGAGGTGACTCAAATGCTGTGTTCGACATACTAACAGGTGACGAAAGCTGGATTTACTGTTATGATCCTGAAACCAAAAGACAATCTGCTCAGTGGGTGTTTCCTTTCGAGGAGTTGCCAACTAAAGTGAAGAGAGATCGAAGTGCGGAAAAAAAATGGTGGCCTCGTTCTTTGGAAGGATAGGTCATTTCGCAACAATTGTGTTAGAGGATCAAAAAACAGTTTCTGCAGAATGGTACACTACCAATTGTTTGCCACTTGTCTTGGAAAAAGATCGAGAGAAACGACCTCGCAGTAGGATCCTCCTTCACCACGACAACGCCTCGTCGCACACCGCCAAGCGAACGATCGACTATTTGGCGACATCAAACGTTGAATTACTGGGTCACCCGCCGTATAGCCCCGACCTCGCGCCTTGTGATTTTTATTTATTTCCAAAAATTAAAGAAAAACTTAAAGGAAAGCGGTTTATGAATGCTGAAGAAGCGGTGGCTGCGTATCGCGATGCCATTGAAGAGACCCCTAAGGACGAGTGGGCAAAGTGCTTTTCCCAGTGGTTCCATCGCATGCAGCGGTGTATTGACGTCAATGGACAATATTTTGAAAAGATATAATAAAACTAATAACTGGCTAATGTAATCAGTTTTTGATTTTCTAAGAACTTTCAGTTTGACCCTCGTATACAAGTAAATTCATCATCATCTTCATTGTCCGTCCCGGTTGCGATACAAGGCCATCGGCGCTGAGCCCGGGATTTACTTTCCTGCTGTACTGGATCAAGTGCCTCGGGGATCAGGGCCCGCAAGTAAGCTTCCCAACATGAAGATTTTTTCTTCTTTACGTATATTTCGGTGAACTGATCATGGCCTAACAAATCCTGTCATGTGGGCAAATTCAACACCGAGTGTTACTGCTTTCTAAAGCACAATAATGCCCCGTTTAATGCGAAATACGATCTTAGCTGACTTCTGAAAATTTTACGTATATTTGCGGTTCCAAAATAGTATTAGTTACGAATGGCAAGTCTCAGGTGTAATGAAATTACAGTATATCATAACAGTGACAAATTGAACGTAGCTTGAATAAAGTAGACGCAGAAATGTGATAAAAATTGGACCAAGTGTTTTGGCACACTATGGACCATTTTCAGGCTACAAACTAACGAATGATGAAATACTTAATAATTACTATAATATAAATTGCAGCTAATATTATGTCGCCGGTACTAATTATAACTGAACAGTACGCCAACAGATATAAAAGATAGACATGATGAAATTATCCTCATACGTAGGTATTGTTTGTGTCACTATATGTAACAGTTAATTATCACAGCTGCGCGTGCAGAAACTCATACAAGCGCCGTAACAATGACCCAAAGTTATCGCATACTTGCTAATTAGCGTAATATAATAGATGGACTAGAATGTCAAAACTTAAATGCAAATAGTTCAGTAGTCAAGAGGTCGCGTTATTATTTCTATTGAGGCATTTTTGATTTGTGTTCCCACCCAGCCAAATGATAGTGTACCTAATCAGTTCAGCAGTAGCATTTTCTTGAACACAAAAATAAGTTTTCTTTTCCTATTTAAATACTCACATTATTGACTTTTATAATTATGTTGATTTCTTACCTACATCATCATTATTTTCAAAAGAATACCTTATTTAAAAAAAAAAAACAACGCGTAAAGATAATTGTTAATTAGCATCGGTAAAATTTTGTTGAAATTGTCTTATAGATCACAAAACTTGATAATCGGTAACAGTCCGGTGTTGTCTACCAGAGACAAGTGTCCATATTTCCATCTAATTTGAAACGAGAGGAAATAAAACATCTTAGGTATCTGTCTTATATGAAAGCAAAAGAGAAAATAATAAAAATACAAAAGAAGATAGTAAAGTAAATAAATAATCTGTCTTATATTGTGTAATGTGAGTTTCCTCACCGAAAATCATTTTCCGTAGCTCTGTGATGGCTGTCGCCCTGGTAGATTGGTATTCATTGCAGAGCTCTTCTGCCAGCTCAAAGAGTTCTGGATTCTCCTTCGTGTTCAGCTCGGCTTCAAAGCCGATTTCCATAAAACACTCATTCATTCTGATGTCCTAGTAGATGTGGCCTGAAAAGAGAGAGAAAAACGTTAATTAATTTTAGAAATAACGATGATTAGGGCTTTCTGATAAAAGGCCAATCAATACAAGCACTAATTAATATCATAAGCTAATATCAAAATATGTTGTTTAGCCGCTTGCTACTAGGTCACATGGATGTACCTAAGGTGGAAAATGTATTCACTGTTCTTATTTTTTTCTACACAACTAGCTGTTGTTGAGGTATTTACGGTCAAGCCAGCTTAGGAGTAACCTCTTATCTCAAACGATAATCAAATGAAAGAAGAGAAAGAAAGAAGACCTATTGATTTGTCACACACACGGAAAAAATTATAACATAAAAAAATCACTCAGCTATATCGTTGCATCATACCACCGCTCCGTTACAATTCTCAATGAATTATAGTAGTAATGGATGTATCGTTTTTTTTTGTTTTTTCTTTTGCATCAATAAAAGATTATAGCTTTCTAATATACCTACATACAGAAGACTTTGTAAAAAATCCGTCCAGTAGTTTTTGAGTACATAATATATCACGTTCAACAGACAGACAGCAAGAAAAGAGAACTTTATTCTATGTTATTCTAAATATGGCACTAATAGACTATTCGATCTGTTTTTTTTTTAATTTATTTATTATATTGGCACACCAACAGCTTTTAGGCGAAATATCAATAACTTAAATTTTAATAAAATCTTAACTATCTGGCCTAAGAGCTAATAACAGGTGTGAGACAACATTTACCATTAAGAAGTATTTACTTTACAATAGTATACGACAAAGCAAAAACAGTAATTAAAAACTTACTATTAAACATGTACACCAAAATAACAAATCGACTCACATGACTTTACTACACTATTCATCATCAGCCCTTAACAGTCCACTGCTGGACTAAGCCTTTCCTTTGAACGGAGGAATTGGCCTACAATACCACGCTAGCCAAACGGGTTGGTACAGGATTTGTTTCAAGTTTTCCTTCTCTTTACAGAGCTGTTCTCTGCATAGTATGGTCCCTCTGTCGGCTCTTACGACACCCATGGGATGATATGGGGTGATGCCATTCCGTATTCTTAATCCGTCACCACCACAGAACAGTTAAAAGGAGTAGAATGCCCATGTGGGCGTGGCAGGTGCGCCTCGCCTGTGAGCAAACGCTCATATTTCGACAAAATTTGATTGACCGGTCAACAATCGCGCTCATATTGCGACCGCGTACGAAGCTCCGCGAAAAAAAAATGAATTATGCCATCTTGCACTGTTATAACGTGTAGAAAATGAAGCCAGGCATGTAAGCTCGAGAAGGGATTTCTTTTCACCGGTAAGTCCAAAAACCTTAAAATACAAATGATATTTGTAATTATTACAATAGCATTATGTTGTTTGTAGACAAAACGATACTATCGCAAGCAAATAAAAAAAATATACATTGCTGGCAATACGTGGGTACCATCTAGTACTACGTAGGCGACTGCGCAATGAATTTCGTTCACTGCGAACGTCGCGTGCGACTAGTCGATGAATAGGTACATCGCGTAGACCGGCCACTACTACTCGACGCGGCCGGTCGACGCGTGTGAGCGATTTAGTGATGTGCTTGTGCAGATCTACTAACGTGGTCTATCGACAGCATTACAATGAATTAATTGCTTTTGGTTTACATATTTTTCAATTTCTCAACCGTTTCAACACATTCGGAAGATTGATGTGAATTTATGTTTTTACTTATTTTGATCTTTTTACAGCCAAGTATAGAAATGCGTAACCAACTTTTGTAAAGTAAGTATGTAAATTAAATTTAGGTTGATATACGGTGGTGTGTTTTTGTGTTTGAATTATTATAATATTATAATACGCCTTATCCTCCTGCTTATATTATGGTTTTGTATTTTACTTCCGGTAAAGCTTGGAATGCGTTATGGTCATCAGCATGTTTCAGATGACTTGCCTAACATACGTCAACTTAATATTAATTATGCTTTTTATTTTTCATTCAAGGATGTGTTTCTTTTAATATATTTAACTATTCTATTTTCACTAAGATGTTTATATAACAAATTCCTATTATATGTGGGGTATTGCGTAACACACTTACAGCAGGAATCGGATTATGACTGTTCAATAAAATTTCCTTACGTTCAGCAGACCATTTTTTTTACCAGGCCTCCTATAAAGTAGCCGAAACATCGGATTAAAATATATAATGTAGTTTCTAGATCATCCGGTTTTTGATAATATAATAATATTCTACCATAAACGCACATCACCATCAAGTCCTAAACTAAGGATAGCTTGTACTATGGGTACTAGACAATAGATAAACATACATATTATGTATTTACTTTTTTTGTAAATACTTACATATTATACATAGAAACACCCAGACTACGATAAACATCCATGTTCATGCACAAGCATATTTGACTTGAACGGGAATCTCGTTTAATTTTGTGATTAACTAAATAATATTTTTAGCATCATTTTGTTTATTTTGATTATATTATTTTCTGAAAATTTCCCTCTTTTATTTCTTTAATTTACAGGGTACCCAAAAATATTTTGTACAATTATAAATTGAAGAATCGATAACTTATCAATTTAGTCAATCACTAGTGTATATGAGAGATAAATTGCTTTTGCATAGCACAACGATAGCGTTCAATGTTCTTGTGTGAGTAAGTTTGACGGCGCATGGTAAATAAACGCTATGTTTGACAGGATAGTGTCTATAATTGATTTTTTTGCACGTTCTGATTTAAAAAATGCAGGTGTGTGCGCGACTGCGTTTCTATTGATTTTACTAAAGTGTATGTGTAGTAGTAGCCGTGTGGTAGGGGCAAACTGGCGACACAGGTTTCCGATACATTTTCGTCTAGAGGGCATATCTACTATAATTAATATATCTATGGTCACCACACTGACAACTGGAACGGACACTTCACTATAAGTATATCACATTAATGTTCAACGATCAATCCATCGTGACATCTATACTCACGTGGTATGATGTATCTATATTTTTTGATGAGAGTGTTTTACTACTCATAAAAAATCCTAGATAATATAATATATTACAAGTATTTAGCAATACAGATAGTTTTATTGCAAGTCCTTGAATCAATCAATCAATCATTTAATTCTGAAATCAACAGTGATGTTAGTTTTTCATCATCATCAGCCTTTAACAGTCCATTGCTGGACTAGGCCTCTCCTTTGAAAGGAGGAATTGGCCTACTATACCACGCTGGCCAAACGGGTTGGTATAGGATTTGTATCAAGTTTTCCTTCTCTTACAGTGCTATTCTCTGCATAATATGCTCTCTCTGTCGTCTCTTACGATACCCATCGGTTGATATGGGGTGGTGACAATCTGTATTCTTAATCCGCCACCACACGGACATGATGTTAGTTTTTATTATGAAATATTAATCTCATGGTCCTAGCGTTATGCCGGTTCTATCCAAGACATTCGCCTGAGAGTCCAGGGTTCGTTTTTTAGTGATTTAGAACAGCGTCTGTATATTTAAGGAGATACTCACGCCCCATTAACACTGTCTACGTGCCCTCCGCTGCACGTGCAAGCGATAATTGACTGCACAGTTAGCGTAGTGGTGTAAGCGGCCGCCGTTGCGAGTTGGATCCCCACACGAGATAACATTTTCTGTCATTCATAAATTGTTGTTTGGAGTCTGGGTATTCATTGTGTCCGTTAGCTGTATGTTTGTAAAGGCCCCCTCGCGACACAGGATTTGTGGAAATTCGAAACTCGATTTGTGTAAGCAAGTACTTCGAGGGTTTTTGGAAATTTCCATTCTAAAGGTATAGAATATTCCCACAAGGACGGATCCGTGGACGAAGTGATAGTAATAATAAAACTTGTATTGTTCTACGAGTAATATCTAAGTGAAATTATAATGATGAAAGAGAAAGTAAGCCAATACTGAACCGATAGATACAAAGCGCAACTTTGTATCTATCGGTTCAGTAACCGATAGATACAAAGTTGCGCTCATTTCTAGAACTTAATGCACTAGAAAACCAACTAACCAATAATCTAAGAAACGTGCGCTTGTGGTGTAATTGCATAATGGTACTAAATCGATTTTCAGAGCTGCAGCTCATTACTATTTTAATGGTACGCAAATCTGTAGATAATATTGGCAAACGTAGCGTAGGGTACCCGCTGTCTAGTTTGAGCGAAGATTTACGCAAAATGTCTGACAGATGTTGGACTCGAAAAGCCAGAGATCAAACTTATTGGAGGCGCCTGTAAAATGTAGTAGTCCACTGATGGATAAGTACCTATTATCTAGCAGTGGACTAAAACGGGCTGATGCTGTTGATAATGAAATCTATAAAGGAGGCCAATTTATTTGTCTATAAGTCTATGAAGAGGCACTTCATCATTTTGCCAATATGATCTCCACTGCTCAACGTTGTCATCGACAACAGGAAGCCTTCCTAATCTTTTTATAAAATGATGTCCTCTTTTAGTCCTGTCTGCCTGACTGAATGCAATAAACCAAAACTACCGAACGGATCTTTTTTTTTAAAGACAACTCCCGCATTAGGAATAAATCCAGTGTCACGGGAGACTTTACAAACATACAGCCAACGGACACAGTGAACACCCAGACTCGAAACAACAATTCATGGATCACACAAAGTGTTGTCTCGTGTGGGAATCGAACCCTCAATACTCGGCGCAGTGTCAAGCGACGAGATGGCCGCTTAAAACACTACGCCAACCGTACAGTCTTTGTTTAGATGTACATGACGAAGGGTATCTTCATTTTGACCAGTATCAACGTTTCACAGTTCTAGGTGGGCACAGCTGGGTCTCTTTGCAATGAATACACACAGAAAATCACACTGTTTATTCGAGGACAAAGTGTGCATATTAAGATTGTGTCTTCACAATCTTAATATGCACACGTGGCTCGGATGGATAACTTTTGGAAACGCGGCGAAGTCGGAAGTAGGTAGGACACACTTGTTTCCTCCGCTGTGTCTGTCGCAAAAGTGTCCGGTGACAGCTCCATGTTCACTTATAAAACATTTAATGACACTCACAGCTGTCAACTGCAAACCTCAGTGTTGCCAATCATCGTATCCGAATACGCCCAAATCTATTAAGATTTGACTTTCCGTTTTCCAATCTCCGACATTCATATTATAATTCACGTGGGCGGAGCCTACTCAGTCTAGTAAAAAAATAAAATGAACGGGGGAAAAATACCAAAGAAGAGAACTAGAGATGGCAAACCTATAAGCACAAAGAAACATTTTTATATAGCGCGCCTGATCTGATATACTTTGCTTCTATTTGTCATCAGTAAAAACGACACCAACTGGCCCAAAGGATTTATTTTTATCAACCAATTCACTAAGCCAAGGTACCTTAATAGGTAGCTACATTATTATTTTATTCATAAGTTCGTATTCGCAGCACGCATAAGATTTGCCATCCCTAGATCAGACCAGCCAATTGTCTAGTTCATGTAAAGCCAATTTTCTAGATCGTGTAATGTCTGATAAATATTGAATATTTGGTTATCTATAACTGATTATTTTCAACAAGTAACTGCCGTCTGCGGTTTTGGAGTGCAATATTTTTGTTTTTATTTTGTTACATACATAGACTCACGCCTGTTTCCCGGAGGGGTAGGAACTCCATTTGCAACGATCCTGACATATCTCTTTTGCTTCATTCACTTCCATCAAGTTTCCCATGCATGCTCTTCTTCTCTTTTACTTTGTTATTGTTGGAATTTTCGGTTGTATGTTAGGTACTGGTTATTTGATAAAGCTGCATGCTTACCTTCTATGCCAACGTGGAGCACGTCAACTGTATCAACAGTATCAAACGAGATCAAGGCCAAACGCTAGCCTATCATCAAAAACAAGGCACAAAAAATCATAACACGTGATCACATGTTTAATTTTCTGCAAAAAACCACAAACTATAAAAAGCTACGCATTCTCAAATATTTCCACATACAACATATTATTATTTTTTTGTTCATATGTCGATTGTCAACTATTTGTACAAGCACTTTGACACATAGGTATATTATGTCTATTTACTTATTATTACACTGTGCGTCTTATTTATTTACAACTAGCTATTGCCTGCGGTTTCACCCGAGTTCTTTCCGATATCTGCCGCTGATACGGCGCCGCCTACCGGGCTACATGTGTCAAATTACAGGCTATATGTCAAAGTCAAAAGTCAAAATTCTTTATTCATTTAAATCACAATGTGACATTTATGAACGTCAAATTTAAATAATAATTACTGTATGCTTCTACATTTACATTTACTGCCACGTTCGCAAAGCAAGGGCGTAGAACCATGAGAAAGAACGGGCAATAAAACTCACGGGTCACTCTTTTTCATCGCCAGGTTTTGCATAATACATAACAATACTTAGTAGCCAATACATATGTAGTGAAGATATATCTTCCAGTAAAAGTCCATTAAATTCGATATAACCATCCCAGAGATTACCCTGGACAAACAGAAAGACAGACTAAAATAGTAAAAAATGTTGTTTATGTCTTGGTATCATGTAACTAACTTGATAACGTAGTCGTTTTGAAATCGCAGACAGACACGTCAATGTTATTTATATGTATAGATAATGTAGTAATATTACGTCGTTCAAGTAAGTAATATAATAAAGTAAATTTGTCACGGATATATTACAACAGTAACTATTTACCGCCGGGTCCTTCTCATTCCATTAACATAAACTTACACTTACGTCTACATAGGTTTTATGTGTTTCAATTTAATGTATTATTAATTTTATTTACTAAAGTACTGCGTCTTAAGTATTTACTATTGCATTAGCTATAGACGTTTTAATATAATAAAATAATAAACCTAAAGTGTTTGTTTGTTTGTGCATGCTAATCTCAGGGAGAATTATAACAATATTTTGAGGATGCCAGTAGCGATTGCAACGCAAAAATGATTTTAAGCTGAGAGAATAGGCAGATTAGACCTTAGACGGGAAATATTTTTCTTGTTTATCAAATATTAAAAACAAAATTTGAAAGGGTTGAAACAGAATAAATACGCTACTACGGTCACCCATGTTTTTGAAGTTAAGATATACCTAAATAGTTTTTTTTTATATTTGGTTCTGTGTCTGTGATATAACTTTTAATCCGCAAACAAAGCCCGGTGAAAGCTAAGCAGTGCTTCATAAATAAAGTGTCAGCAACTTCGAATTGATTCTGCACCATTCCGATGCACTTGCGAAGTGTAACTTGCAACACTGTTGACTAGAGAGCGCAATATCGAAGTTTGTATCTAGTTACTTCATGATGGAAAAAATACTGACATCATTCATGGATGTAGACTCTTGCAAAACTTCAAGTTGATATGAAGAAGGCTTTCTATTTTATAACATATCTAACTAATTATGAGGACCTGTACTGACTAAGAAACTTCACTCCACCATTTCATTCTATAGGTGTCGTAAGAAGCGATAAAGGAAAATACATATAGGTAAGTAAGAAGCAAATTGACAGCCGCTTGGCGTAGCGGGAGTGTAAGCGACTGCTACGTCAAAGGTCGCGGGTTCGATTCCCGCTCAAGTCAAACATTTGTGTGCATGAACATGGATGTTTGTCTTGGTCTGGGTGTTTCTATGTATAATATTTATGTATTAAAAACAAAAAAGTATATATGTACCTATGTTTATTCATTATCTAGTACCCATAGTACAAGCTCTGCTTAGTTTGGGACTGGATGGTGTTGTGTGAATGTGGTAGAATATTATTATTATTATTATAATTAGGTATGTAGTATATTTGGGAAGGAAGAAAACTCGACATGAAACCATATACCAACCCAGACAAGTACGGCCAGACGGCTAGGGTGGTATAATTCTCGTATGTAGTCACAGTGTTATTGTGATGCAAATAAAATGTCCAGCAGTGGACTCCGAAAGGATGAATGGAATGATGTCCTGACTGCCGTAACTACCATAAACAAACTCAAATACTGAAGCCAGAAAAATGACTTTGGGCATGCCCATTATGACGTAGGCACCCTGTGAGGAAGGCTTTTTATATTACCACTAAAGGGGTAATATAGAGACTTAAGGTTTATTGTAAAGGTCGCTTATTTTCAAGCTAGCGTTATGAAATGCCGGGAGCAACTATTAATTAATGAATTAATTAATGCTTACTATAACCACAAGGTAACGAACGTGAAGAAATAACGATCCATATATGCTTATATCGTATGAGAACGCTACGTTGTGCTCTTTCAAGTAAAATACGTAAGCTCCCACAGCATCACCTTGTCTATTTACAATCGGGTATACTACGTAATTTAAAAATGAAATGTACTTTTCAATTTAAATAAGGTTTGTAGTGTAATGTGATTGTCATTTTAGTTCAGCCTTGAACAAGATCGAATCCACGACACACGACACAAGTGGTGAGACACTCGGACTTGTTACCTAAATTTAAAATTAAATATTTTAACATTTGGAAAAAGTATTTTGATGAAAAATGCGAAACAAAGGGAATATGGTATAAATCTATTCAACAAATGCCTCCTCGTTTTCCTTGGTTTGACAATGATGAGCTGAATAGAAAATATGTCGAATTAGCATGACGAATACGCGCTGGCCACATTCCATCAGCAAAGTTTGCATTCCTTATGAAGAAAGCGAGTTCACCAAATTACAGCATGTGTAACACCGTGGAGGATGTGCAACATTTGCTGATGGAGTGTACAAGGGACCAAAATGAAAGATAAACTTTAATGAGTAAGTTTAAGTTAAATAAGTTAAATGTGGGCTTAATACTAACTATAATGTCCTGACCGAGGTCTGATCTAGCAAAAGAACTTTGTAGCTTGGCGAAAGTGCTTAGTCCATAACTTAGTGTTATTTTTAGTAGATGTTTGTATATTTTGTTTTTCTCTTTTTGTGTTGAAATTATATAAATGTACAATGGGGTTGGCATATCCTTGTGGATAAAAACTCCAAATTAATTAATAAAGATTAAAAAGAAGTGGTGAGACGAAAACTTAAACCACAACGCCATACCTACAATCAAATAAATCATTGACTAGCAAAAAACACCGTAAAAACTTTATTTAACACCGAGACATTCGCATACCTAATTGTTTTTCGTCATTAGATTTTAATAAATTATTCCAAAAATGATCTTATGAACGTAGTATCAATAAGGAAGCCCGTTGAAATGTTATTTATTTGAATTGTTGCTTATTTTATTACATCCTGTTTTATTATCCGAAATAACTTCCTGGGAAAAAGAAATATTGAACAGATTTTAGATAAAAATATAATTGGTGTCGACGTCAATGTAAAAACTTTATTAAACACCGAGACATTCGCATACCTAATTGTTTTACGTCATTAGATTTTAATAAATTATTCCAAAAATGATCTTATTAACATAGTATCAATAAGGAAGCCCGTTGAAATGTTATTTATTTGAATTGTTGCTTATTTTATTACATCCTGTTTTATTATCCGAAATAACTTCCTGGGAACAGGAAATATTGAACAGATTTTCGATCAAAATATATTTGATGTCGACGTCAATATTATAAGAAATGATAGGTATTTAGTCATTTTTAGAGCGGCCTGCAGTTGGTCTAGTAATTAATGACATTGATTGCTCAGCCAGGGGTCGTTGGTTCAAATGTATGTAATGTACATTAGGACATTTTTTGTGTTATTTTGAGCACGATTTTTTGGTCTGTGCGGAGTTTTTTCCTATGCTACAAATGTATTTAGAAATATATAGTTTTATTTCTCAGTTATTTGGTTACAAACAGGTTTTTGTGAGTTCTGAGATATTAAATTATTATTATTCACTAGACATTTTTACGAAACAAATATCATGTTTTGTGTATCTTTAAATATTCCGTACCTACATATATGTAGGTACCTACGAGTATATATATACCAATTTTCGATTCAAATGGTAGTTTATATTTAGTTTATGAAAACGCTTAAACCTATATGTAGTCAAGCAGAAAGAGAAAACACTGTAAACGAGAAGGGTTGAATTGTGTAACCGCCGGATACGGTTAGTATATTAAAACATCGTGAGAGAATCGAACCCGGAACAGCATGCAGACAGTGGAGAAGTGATCAATTGCGTCACTCGTGCTCTTAATGACAACACTAATGAACCTCAATGACTGTGATTAATGTCACATAAATAATCGATTGTTTTCCTACACTACTAGGTATTTCTAAATGAGACAATTCTTGCTTCCTTGTACATACATACATCTATACATACATAGACTCACGCCTGTTTCCCCGAAGGGGTAGGCAGAGGCATAATAAACGCCCACTTTTCGCCAGTGTTTTGATCCCACGTAATAGGTGGCGAGCCTATTGCCGCTTATCGGGATATTTTGTTTGCCAGAGCCTCGTCCGTTGATCGGCAGGTGCACCACTTGCAGGTGAGGATGGCTTTGGACCCTAAGTTGTAGGTAGGAACCCTATGCACCTTGTTTTATTGTTTACTGTAAGAAAACTGCAGATTTATCCCGTAACTTGATAGTTCTTGTAAGACGTCTTACTCACATTTTAAGAGGTACTTTTTGCATGTCTAAATAGGGAAGCCGCCTGGTAGTTGGTAATTAACCGTACTAAAGGTATCACATAAGTTTTCATATATAATACCAAATTAAATGAATGAAAGGCATCCTGTGATAAAGGCAGGCATATTAGTATAGAAGCAAGAGAGATATGTCAGGATCGTTGCAAATGGCGTTCCGTAGTCTGTGCCTACCCCTCCGGGAAACAGGCGTGCGTCTATGTATGTATGTAATATATATTTAAAAAATAAACATTATAAAAAACATTCTGCGATTTTACTGGCTTTTAACAAAATGTATGAGTCATAGAATAAGTTTAAGAATACTTAGGGCAGTAATTGCTTTATCATGTTAAGCGAAGAGGAACGGCGCACAGCTGTGCATTAGCTTTCGCCCGCAGCTCTACCCACGTGGATATGGGTAATCACTGCAAAATCTAGACTGTTCTTTTCTGATGTAAAAAGTATACTACAGAAAATTTTCAACGACATCCGTTGAATTTATGCGTGAAAAAGTAAGAAACCTGCACCGATCCTTCCACACAGACTGTCGCGTTTTAATACTAATTCGATTTTGCCGACAACGCCGCACCTGCGACGTTGTAACCGCTTAACATAGGAATTTCCAAAAATCCTCTCTTAGTGCTACCTTGCATTCCCCAAGGAACATACCTACGAGTACATACCACATTTGATCTTCTTAGAACACGTAGTTTTGACTATCAGTCAGTCAGCAACGCAAAAATTTTATATATATATATATATATATATATATATATATATATATATATATATATATATATATATATATATATATATATATATATACATAATTATATGTGCTGCAGTTTCCCTTGTATTAACATCTATACTTACAACTGAAACCATGGCACACAACTAGTCCTATAACAACAGGTCAATCATCCGTGGCAGTCACGTGCGCGCTAATAACACCATGATCCGAAGATTGATATCGCCAGTTCTGAGAGAAGATTGGCGCAATTACCGACAGATTGCTAGTTAATGTTTCCTTGCTGATTGATATCTACGTGGCAAGTTCACGCAGTTCAAGATGAGATGAGGCAAAGTCTAGATCTCACGGATGAGGGAAAATCTAGCTTGGATGAACGGTGGACGCAGTGGTTTAAGGCTAAAGCTATCAGACCAATGGCAGTTCACCGACTGGTTTTGCACCGACACAATCTGTATCACTAATGATTCTCATGACTGCTACTAGTGTAGGAGTACCTACTATTTAATTGTCAGCGAAGCCATTGCAATTATTTTTCGCGTTAATGCCCTTTTCTACCATGTAGAAACAGACACACAATAAAATACAAGAGGGCTGTGTAGCAGTTCTCGAAATAACAGATCTTACATAAGATAGACACAGCGCTCAAATCTGGAGAAATAGGAGCGTAATAGAATTCTACAAAATGTTCCTTTCTTTTTTTATATTTATTTATAGTCTCACGCCTGTATTCCCAAAGGGGTAGGCAGAGGTGTAAATATTACACCCACATTTCGCCATGAATTTTTAGGTCCCACGTAATAGGGGGCGAGCCTATTGCCGTTACCGGGCACATCACCAGACTCCGGGCTGCTACTGAGTATTCGGAAAATCCAGTAACAGTTTTGCCCGACCGAATCGAACGCGGGACCTCCGATCAGCAGTCGCATACGCTATCAACTGGACTTTCTTTTTTTATTTTATTTTTTACGGTAGAGACCCAAATCATGGGTTCTGCCTCTTAGGGTAGGCCAATAGTGTGTGAATCTACTCAACAGGCGTTCAGAGCCTACCTACTAAAACCACCGCGATTTCTATCGAAGGCGCCGTCCCGTAGCAGCACTATATATGCACCACTCTAAGGTAGACTGGGAGATAATGCCCATGGCATTAAGTCCGCCTGTATACGTTGTGTATATAAAGCTTTAATAAATAGATAAATAAATATAAATCTTCTATTCTAGAGATTTAAATGTCACTTATCTGACAGGCGTTGAGATAGAAGCATCCCTTTCATAATAATAGAGTTGGCCACACACTCACACGAAAAACAAACAAACAATAATAATAGAGCTTTCAATATTTTAGCTAGATATTCTCTGTTTTAAAATAGTTTATGGAAATTCAGTTTGTGAAAGTGCACTTCAGTTTTGAAGTCCAAACTGCGGATGAATGTTGTCGGAAATTTCATCCAACATTTTTCGGTTAAAAGGATGCACAGAATGTTATATAACTACAAATTATTGTTAAATCTTGTTGAGATTCACTTTGTAGCTAAATTACAAACGTTAAAACAATAAAAATAGAATAATGTGTACTTACATATTTCAATAACGTATTTTTTTCGAAACTGTTTTGTCGGACTTTACTTCAACTTTAACCATTCTGTACCATTCCACCATACCGTTTTGTTAAGTAAGTGTAAGTGGAGAAAATGAATGAGCCATGGTAAGAATGAAGAAGATATTGAAAGCAGAGTTAATGAAGGTAATATAGTGAATGGAGCTCTGAAGGCGTTTATTACCAGCCAAAACGTGTCCAAAAAGGTACGTTTGCCTATGTATGTGTTAGAGCCGTTCCGTAGTCTCTGCCTACTAGTGCCTACCCCTTCCAACTCCATTATCACATCAGGTACATGACATCATAATACTGCATTATCATGCGATTTACACATGCATTGAAAATTGCCGCTCAAGAGAAAACCGGTGGAGAAGGATGGTGTGTAAGATGTATCTTGCAATATTTCATTGCAGACATTGAATAGGTGAAAGTTAATAAAAGCTTGTAAAAGTGGAAAATATTGAATAAAAATTTCACTGTTGCTCGACGTTTTGGTGGCCGTGATCACGGCAAGGCAAAATAATATTAGTACTTACATAAATTAATTATCGTAGATTCACCATGGTATATAACTAATGATAGACTGCACAAAGATTTTAAAATGCCAACTGTTAAAGAGGAAATAAAGAGTAGAATGCCCAAATATATGGACCGAATTAAGAAACACACCAATGTACTAGCAGCTGAGTTAAGGAAACCTAGACTGGTATTTTCCAGACTCAAGAAGAGACCACCTCTTGATGTATGCCATGATGGGCTTTGACACAGGAGATTACCTTACTCCTACTTATTGATAAGGCTCCATCACTACTATAATAAAAAACAGTAGACAATATCAGAAATTCCAATCCATGATCCATGTTATTTACCTTATTAAAAATACTACGACGTCTACAGTCACACATTAAAACAACGTCAATCTTTATCTTTATATCAAGAGACTCTTAAAAAGTAAAAATGTCAGGCACGCGCCTGCGCCGGCGCCGGTTCGTTCTTGCTACCTTTCATTGTTCGCTTATACAGTATTTTGATTCAGTTGCACATAGTATTGTTATGTTCGTCGAGGTAACTAGGTTTTATTATCAAATATTTTTTGCTTACTAACTGTGCCGAATGGATTCACCCTACTTTTCAAAATCAGTGGATTTTCGCCATCCATTTCCCCAATTTGGGATTGAATAGCAAAAAATCCTACTTTATGAATGCATGTTTCTGTCATGAAAATAACGCACAATTTTATGCTTCTTTCTTCAAGGTTTGGATTCAAGTCAAATGATTTTACATGCCATGTACCTATATAAAATCACTTGAGTTACACTTATCCTTAGCATAGCTCAAAACACGTAGTGAGTGATTTCACTCATTATTATGAACAACTTTTGTCGTGGGACATTGCGGATATCGCATAAACAGATCTGCAGTTATATAGCCTATAGCCTTCCTCGATACATGGGCTACCTAACACTGAAATATGTTTTTCAAATCGGACCAGTAGTTCCTGAGATTAGAGGGTTCAACCAAACAAACAAACTCTTCAGCTTTATATTATATTACTATAAGATTTATTATAGGCTCACGGCTGTATCCTCGAAGGGGAAGGCAGAGGTGAATTTCTACACCCACATTTCACCAAGAATTTATATAGGTTCCACCCGAGCCTATAGCCGTTACCAGGCACTTTGACAGACTCTGTGCTGTTACTGCGAATTCAGAAAAACCCAGCAACACTTTTGCCCGACCTAGAAATCGAACCCGGTATCTGCATCAGCAGACACATACGCTGGACCACGGAGACAGTCACACAGTTTACGAATAACCTTGTAAACGATAGCACGTGTATGTGCCTAGGTCGGCGTGTTCATTAGCACAGTATGCACAGTCATGACGAGGCCCTGTGTCTGCATACATGAATCATAATAAACCTTCGATACTGCCATACACAACCACTACGCTTATATTATCACGGTAGTAGAGCCTTGCTGATTTCAGCATGAACCAGCCGGGTCGACCGGGGAAGTACTTCCCTCTCACAGAAAATGGACTTAAAGTATCAGTAGTATCAGTACCTAAACTAACTGTTGCGTTTCGTTCGGTGAGTGAGAGTGCCGGAGGCCCTATCCCCCGTTCCTTCTCCCTCATCCCAATCCTCATCCTATCCCTTTTCCCAACCCCAAGGGGCGGCAACGCACTTGTGACTCCTGTGGTGTTGCTTGTGTCTATGGGCGGCGGTAATTGCTTACCATCAGGCGACCCGTCTGCTCGTTTGCCGCCTATTACTATAAAAAAAAAACAAATATAACGTCTGCTCTTTAGGTCTATGATGAATCGCCTTCCATTGCTCAAGGGTCAATACAAAAATGTGTGGTTGGCTAGAACGTTGCTTATTTTGATTGCAGTAAAAAATGCTGTAGTTGTAATGAACCGTAAATAATTATATAAAAATGCTAATCTAATACTAATATATAAAACTAAAGAGTTTGTTGGTTTGTTTGTTTGCTTGAATGCACTAATCTCAGGAACTATTGGTCCGATTTGAAAATTGGAAATCCGTGTTAGATAGCCCGTTTATCGAGGAAGGCTATAGGCTATATAACATCACGCTATGAGCCACGAAGCGAAGCAGTAGCCTTAAATAACGCGAGTGTAACCGCGGGCTCATCTAGTAATTATATCAATCTCAAAGTAATCATCATGTTGTTTTTGCGATCCTATATGCAGTTTATAATCCTCTAGTTTTTTTTTTAGACTCACGCCTGTATCCCCGAAGGGGTAGTCCGACGTGTAATATTACACCCATATTTCGCCATGAATTTTTAAGTACCACGTAATAGGGGGCCTATTGCCGTACCGGGCACATTACCAGACTCCGTGCTACTACTGAGAATTTCCTAAAGGAAAAACTCAATATCACTTTGCCCGACCCGGGAATCGAACCCGAGACCTCCCAATCCCACGAGCACATTTATGCCGCGAGACCAACGAGGCAGTCCTCTAGATATCTATAAAAATACATTAAGCAAATACCATAATTACGATAGCACAGTTTTAATGGGTAAAAAATGCCTGACCTACGAGTACAAGTCAATCATTACACAATAATCCTTCTCATAAACAAACTTGTTGTTCACAAAGGCATGTGTCACATATCACACACCACGTGAGGAATACAATACCTAACTTCTCGTATCGCTAAGTCACTATTATTGACAACTTAAGAGGTGGATATACGCCGTTGACCTTGCTCGTACTACTGGTTAGTTGTCCACGCGCGATTTGCGAGTATCGGTGACGTAAAAAATCCTTAGAAAATAATAAGTAAAGTTATTTGCAAAAATAAACTGAAGGTTCCCTTGGTGTTCTAATATATAAGAGGCTGATTCAATTTAAACAATCTTATCATTGATAGATTAGGAGAAAAAGGTAACAACTACATAAAACAAAGGTTACTTTGCATATTTTATTCAGATATTTAAAATACTTTTTTTAGGATTTGGAACCAAAGAGAAAATGCTTTATATGATGTAGAATAAGACATATTTTTTTGTTTTTTTTTCTATAACAATTACGGAGAAAAACGGTTTTAATTTACCCCTAATGACGCCCAATTCACATAATGTCCTCGGCCTAATATATCATCATCATCATCATCAACAGCCCTTTATACTGTCCCACTGCTGGGCACGGGCCTCTTCTCCCTATGAGAAGGGTAAGGCCATAGTCTACCACGCTGGCCTAGTGCGGGTTGGCAGACTTCACATGTCTTTCAAGAACATTATGGAGAACTCTCAGACATGCAGGTTTCCTCACGATGTTTTCCTTCACCGTTTAGCAAGTGATAAAAATTAACAATTTAGTCATTGGTATGTGCCGTGGATTCGAACCCGAGAACTGCGTAGCAGTCTGTCGGTCTCTCCACTCAGCTGTCGCTGTTCATATACACAGGCAAAATCAGAGGAGTCGCAAGTGCGTTGCAGACCTTTGGGTTGAGAAAAGAAATAGAAGGGGTTCTAGTATCACTGGTATCAGCAATGCTCTCAGAGCAGTATTCTGCCCCGTGAATTAATATAATTATGAGTTAAATTTATACTAGCCTGTTAGGCGCAAAAACAGAGATAAGGAAAGGACATACTCCGAGCCAGTTAATTATTCCGGCCAGTAATCATTTGCTCGCACAAAACATGCTCCATTATAAACATATTTATTATTTTATCTTATACTAATATATAAAGCCGAAGAGTCCGTTTGTTTCTTTTGTTTGGTGGAACACGCTAATCTCATTACTAGACCGATTTCAAAAATTATTTCAGTGTTAGATAGCCCATTTATCGATACCATATACCCGATCTATTGTCGTGCGATAGTGATATCTACTACTTAAAAGTCGTTATCCGTGTGGTGACGGATAAAGAATACGGATTGTCACCACCCCATACCATCCCATGGGTGTCGTAAGAGCCGACAGAGGGAGCATATTATGCAGAAAACAGCACTGTAAGAGAAGGAAAACTTGATACAAACCCTATACCAACCCGTTTGGCCAGCGTGGTATAGTAGGCCAATTCCTCCTTTCAAAGGAGAGGCCTAGTCCAGCAGTGGACTGATAAAGGCTGATGATGATGATGATGATGATGATGATGATGATGAAAAGTCGTTAAGGAACTACATTAAACTTCCAAAATATGTTATTACTATACAACACATCCATCGGATGATATACTGGTTTGGGTTAAGAGCAAGTTTTTTTAAAAACCAAACCAGTTTATCTTACAAATTTAATTTTAATTGGTTTATGGCCAACGTTATGATTATATTATTAAATTGGAATCGGTATAAACTGTGCGAAGTTATTTTTTTTATTTAACTTTAGCTGTCAAATATACCTACACGTATAAATTTATTATCAAAATGTTTTTGCATGGAAGAGAACTGTCTTCTGACACAAGTTATTTCAAAAAGGCCACAAGGCCACATAAAACATTTATCTTATAAAATGTTGATAGCAAATGAAGTATTAAAAGGATGGTTTTCCACATTTCCATTTGGAATAGAATCTTATACTAATATATAAAGCTGAAGAGTTTGTTTGTTTGGTTGAACGCGCTAATCTCAGGAACTACTGGTCCGATTTGAAAAATTCTTTCAGTGTTAGATAGCCCATTTATCGAGGAAGGCTATAGGCTATAAAAAATCGCGCTTTGAGCGACGGGAGCGGGGCAGTAGCCTTAAATAACGCGGGTGTAACCGCGGGCATCCTCTAGTGGTCTGTCTATATTCCTTTAAATGTTAGGTACATGTGAAGTAGGTGCCTACTTGGATATTGCTACAGACTCCTAGCAGAATATTGGAAAATTTAATAAATAGCGCTAATAGCGTGCCAATGACGAGATCGACAAAGTTGAGCAACGTTTCCAGAGGTCTGCTCTTGGATAGGTGGCTGCATATTATGGCATTTTCACATCAGGTCTTCTAAGCAGCCCCCGCCTGTTTTAGTCTCAGAACAAGAATCGTAATTCCATGATGACTTCATATTATTATTCATCAGTCCTTGTTCCGTGTGGGAATCGAACCCACAACAGCTGTCTCATCAGAATTTCGTTTCAACGACAAAACTGCAACAACTACGCCAGCCAAGTTAATGATGTATGAACAAAAGTATCTCATAAGGGTCAAACAACTCGTCGACCTCGTAAATTAATTTACGCATAATATTGGCAAGGTTTTGGAATTCGATTTCTGCGTCGAACAATGTTGTTGAGATTTCTGTTTAAAATATATATGTATATTTTTTATAGACTCATGTCTGTATCCCCGAAGGGGTAGAAAGAGGTGAAATACCCACATTTCGCTGTGAATTTTTTGGTCGCACGTAATAGGGGGCGAGCCTATTGCCCTTACCGGGCACATCACCAGACTCCGTGCTGCTACTGAGAATTCGGAAAAACCCAGTACCTAACACATTTGCCTGACCCGGGAATTGAACCCGGGACATCCGATCAGCAGTGTAGCATACGCTATCCACCGAACCACGAAATATGGGTGTGTAATACAACCCTGCCTACCCTTCGATAGAAGCGTGAAGTTATGTATGTACATTCAATATTGACCTGCGGGAATATTAGGTATTTAACCTCAAATACGACATACTCCTTTATGGCTATTTCTACTTATCATGCTGTTAGCAATAAATAAAATAAACATGTCAAAACGTTTTTTGTAACGTTATAATCAATTTATCACACTGGGGCAGTTGGTTTAGTTACGTAAAATAATATTGACAGAGATATAATAATATAATGTAGTTCTAGATATCGTTTAAATAGGACGAATTTGTTGATAACATTATCAGGGCTGTTAGGCAATAATGTAATTAATACATCTAAATACAAAGATAATATTTTAATATCTATAAATAATATTTCTATTAACAAGTAATATTATAGGTACTAATATATAAAGCTGAAGGGTTTGTTTGTTTGTATGGTTGAACGCGCTAATCTCAGGAACTACTGGTGCGATTTGAAAAATTTTCAACTTTTAAGATAAGATGTCAAGTTCACGCGGAATAAAAATAACTTACTATTTTTGAATATATTTGTTAGTTTATTTCCTTTTGAATAACTAATGTCCTGTGTTTATGAACCTGGTTTAAACCCAGAGTCCAGGATGCTTTTTAACGCCCTCACGAGCAATAAACGCGGCAACAAACATATAGTACAACCAACGAATACAAAGTATACTCGTATCCAGAATCGAAGCAACAGTTTATGGATCATACAAAGGGTTGTTCACTGTGGGGATCGAGCCCAGAGCACTCGCAGCAGTGTCAAGCAGCGAGGCGGCCGCTTAACTCAAACTCATACATACATACATACATACATAGACTCACGCCTGTTTCCCAGAGGGGTAGGCAGAGACTACGGAACGCCATTTGCAACGATCCTGACATATCTCTCTTGCTTCATTCACTCCCATCAGATTCCTCATGCATTCTCTTCTGTTCAGGGTACTTCTCACCAGTCCTGTTTTTAGGATGTCTCCAATCTGGTCAGAGAACGTCCGCCTAGGTCTTCCCCTTCGTCCTGTCCCTTCCACACTTGCTTTATATATCTGCTTGGTCAGTATTTCGTCATCCAAACTCAAATATGTTTATTTCCATAAAAATGTTAAAATTTTTGGACACGTCTGAAAGGTCATACAAAAATAATCTTACGTACAAAAATAATCTATACTTTAAATGCATATTAACATAAATGAGCATTGAAAAAAATGCCTGTTCAGAAAGTAGAGCCTCGTGAAAAGAATCAGGCAAGAAACTCACAGGCCACTCTTTTCATAGTCTTGATTCTATACAATTTAAAACTTAGTAACTACATTGAATTTTTCATAGGTATATGAGCTGGTGTGTGTGTAATGTGTTTGTCAATTAATAAGGTTTTTTAATAATAATATAAAAGTACTATACTAGCCTAATATAGACACAATAACTCACACTCACATGAAACTTAACAATAATCAAACATAAGTAGCCTGTGGGACCGAGCAAATTAATCCCAAGCATTTTTGTCTTCAATATAATCTAGCACCGAATAGTACCCTTTTTGACAAAGTTTACGTTTTATAACCTTAAACGACGACAACCGTGTAAAATTATATTAAAACCAGAGGAACCCCGCAGCTACACCCATTTCTTTTATTAGAACTGTTTCTCCCCGATGCCGTGGGAATTGCGGCAAATCCCTTCTTAGTGCACCCCTGCGGTCCCCAAGAAACGTACCTATGTATTGCCTAATGGTTTTGGCTATAACCTGTCTGTCAGTCAGTCAGTTACGTAAGAATCTTGTAAATACATATTATATTTGCACATAAGATGTTACAAGACCTTCTTAAATTTAAAACGTGAGTACATTTTCTTATAATTAGATAAAAAATCGCATGCGGTCGCTTGCAGTTTCTTCATGCATGGTTGCGTTTGTGAAGCAAAAAAGATCAAAGCTAGCTAAGTTGCCATAAAAACAGCTCAAAATCTTTATAACTCTAATAGGTGTTAACATATCAGCATTTTTAGGGTTCCGTACCTCAAAGTAAAAAAAGGAACCCTTATAAGATCACTTTCTTGTCCGTCTGTCTGTCTGTCTGTCTGTCTGTCTGTCCGTGTGTCACCACCGATTTTCTCAGGAACGGGTGGACCTAACAAATTGAAATTTATACCAGATATTGAGGTCTATGGTTGCTATTAGGTGGTGTGGTCCTGGGACAACCCAATAAAAAGATATGGTCAAAATTAGATTTTTGCGAAAACTTGTAAGTACCAAAATTAACCTTAATTTTCAATTTTTTTTAAATTTCGGAATTTTTCCTTTACTTGTGCTGTAAGACTTTGGTTTTGACCAAATTTGACAATTCTAGGTCAGCCGTAAGTACCCTATAGGTTTTGGGTCGAAAACCTATATGGTAGTTCCCGTTGAACTAGAATCACGAAATTTGGCCAAAAGCAGGGTCTACAGCACAAATAAAGGAAAAATTACAAAAAATAAAAAAGTGGAAAATTTAAGGGTGTCACCATACATACATAGTAGACTCCATTTAAGATAGTCCTCTAAGTTGTATGGGCGCTCATACATATTTAGAGGACTAGCGTAATTCAACCTCAAATAAGGTAAAATGCGTACGGAACCCTCGGTGCGCGAGTCAGACTCGCACTTGCCCGATTTTTTTTTATTATTTCGAGCTTTATGGACGAGTCACGAATTAATTATATCTCATATTATTACTACGTCGATTTATAATAATAATTATGTTCGTGATAATTTATTTGGTTATTTTTAATTATGGTAGCGGTTAATTTATTTTTCTAGTATAACATACCTACTGCTTACTTGCTTCTCGATTGTGTGTTAAAACGGGTTGCGAATTATAAAAAGTAACATCGGTATTTTTATTATAGTGTATTTCATATGAGATAATTTTACCTACGCGTTATTATTAACATCTTTTTTCTAAGACATTACCGAAATCGTTTAAAATAAATTTGTACATTTGCCATAATTATAATAAAACTTTGAGTAAAACAAGTTGTAAGTTTTTGACTTAGGGGTCACCTTTAACTTTGTGATACATTTTCTTTGATTTGATCTGTAAAATATACATTAACTTCATTTATATTAATAAAACATTGTTTAATTACATCATATTCATAATTGACTCACAATAATAGTACCGTTACGTAGATCGTATTCATTTTATTCCATAATAACTCATATTTATGTTGTATGATTATTATAAATTTATTATTAGTTTAAAGAATTATACCTATTAGGCCCTTGAATAAATTTGAACATATAATATACCACTATTTATTTCTACTAGCTGAACCGGAAAACATTATTCGATAAGATAAAAAGCAAAAAAATGGTCTATAAATAGTCTTCATTTGCTAAATAAGGACCCATTAATGAACAAGCATTGAGAAAACCTCCCAAATATACACAAATAAATCATGAAAATCGGTCAAGCAGTTTCGGAGGACTCCAATCACAAACACCGCTTAGAAGTTAAATTAGATGATGCCGATGTATTTATAATCAGCTAATTATATTTAACAAGAATTTCGTATTCAATAATTCTTCGGTAATATTGCATCTATATTATACCTACCTAAACATAGAAATAATTTTAAAAGATCAATTTGAAGCCCGTCTATTACTTAACACTGAAATCCTTCAGTCTTACTGGAACCTTATGGGTAACAAAACGATTCTATAAAATCAGATATATTATATTTATTTCCAAGTTAAACTATCGAAACCCTGACACTACCCTCAATTAACCGTAACTATGTATTAAAAAACCTTGTTAGCACAATACCTACAAGCCTTCAAACTAATTAAGGACCCAAACAATAGAAATAAAAACAAAGGAAACATGTTCACAAAGGCGCATACGCAGATAACATACCTTATAAAAAATACTCCTTAGATCCGTATCAGTGTCACTAATATCACAGCATTATCACTCACAACACTAATACACAAACACAAAGCACGTGTAATAACTGTAAGGGATATTATTGGACTGGTACGTAATACCCAGTATCAGTGATACCAGATATTAGTGTGATCTTGAACTGGTCACGACACACGTCGCGTGGTGTTTCTTCGGTTGCCAGTCATAAAATGCTCTTGTTCGAAACTTGAATCATGCATCTGTGAAGTGACGTCACAACTACATTATTTTTAATGCATAGTTCGTATAATAATATGTCATTAGTTACTTTGTTGCAGACTGCAGTTTCTTTGTGAATGGAGTTGCTACCGAATTATATTTTTGTTGCTTATTATTTTCATAGAGTAAGTTTGTGGTTTTGTTGCCGGCAGTATGCGATTCAATTCTTGATCTAAAGATATTAAAAATAAGACACCTTTTCTCCCTGTTTGACAGTATGAACACGATGACTCACAAACTACCAAACAGATTATAAACAATTTCACCTAAAGATAGCGTGATCCTTGCGCAAAGTTTAGGAGCATAATTCACGCAAGCAGATCCGTGGTCGAAGCCTAGTTATAGATAAATGTTATTTTGTTGAGTTTTCTTTTCAAGTAGGTAAACTCATAATGGCTTGGAATTTGAAAATACTGTAAAACCTAATGTAAAACGCCACAGTTCAGCAAGGACAATGGTGGACATTTGCACCCACAATAGTGGTCAACGCTCATTAGAGCCACCCGGCACCCACTCCGCACGGCGTCCACGAGTGGACGTCGCGCGATCAACCAGCGGACCGCGCGCCGTCAACGAGTGAACGCCGCGCGGTCAACCAGCGGACCGCGCGCCGTCAACGAGTGAACGCTGCGCGGTCAACCAGTGGACCGCGCGCCGTCAACGACTGAACGCCGCGCGGTCAACGAGTGTACGTCGCTTGGTCCACGAATTATCGAATAGTCTGTTAACAATTGGCACTAGGTCTACACGTGTGTTTCGTAATGCCAAATTTTACAAACGTTGAATTGGCACTCTATTTTATATCAATTAACTTTTTCAAGTAATGCAATGACCACACACAACTAGATACTAAACTTTCGTCTATGAATACACCTACTAACTACAAATTTTAACATAAGGTATACTCATGAAAAACACTACCTAAAATATTTTTGATTCTGCCGGATTATATTACCTGCCAAGTAATGAAATCGTTAATGATTTCCCCGACATCACCAACTGCGACAGCCAATGTTGCCAATAAAGGATTACTCGTAAGAACATAATATATTTAATTAATAATTAAAAATACCTTAGAAAAGAACACGGTAGTAGCTTATTACCGTAGACCGTGTCTTGCTCAAAATTACCGTGCATCTACGGTATTTACCGTGTATCTGGTAACACTCGGACGTGAATCATTCGCGGGCAGCGCGCGGTCCACTTCGGACCCGCACGTTGGCGACGAGCCGTCAACGCGCGGCAAGCATGCGAGCAGCGAGTTGCCACCGAGCCGTCAACGCGCGGACGGCGGGTGGACCACCCGCCGCCCGCGCGTGGACGGCTTACGACAGAGGCGATCCGGTGACGCTACGGAGTTAATGTAATGAGCGCATACCCATACAAATCCATATAAAGAATACTAACCGCACGAGGCGAGGCGGTGCGGAGTGGGTGCCGGGTGGCTCTAATGAGCGTTGACCTTTAACCTTATAAAAAGCCTTAAACTCCCTAATTAGGAATAAATGCTATGTCGCGGGACACTTTACAAACATACAACCAACGGACACAGTGAACACCCAGACTCGGAACAACAATTCATGGATCACACAAAGTGTTGTCTCGTATGCAGATCGAAACCACAACACTCGCGCAGTGTCAAGCGGCGAGGCGGCCGCTTATGTATTGCTTGTGTGCCGCTTACGCTTGTATGTATGTTAGACTGTAAGGTATTTATCTATGTGTCAATGCCACGCGAAATAAAATGATTTATAATTATTAAACCACTACGCCAACCGTGCAGTCAAACTTGGATTGGTGAAGTGCCAGTGCTTAGGAAGGTATGTAAATAGGCCTTCTAGTTGCATATTAACAACGACATCAAAGTTGACTATAAACTCAAAACCAAAAAAGGATTTGACATAGCACTAGGTCTAAAAGTGATGATATTTATTTAAAATCCTTGCGTTACTGACTGACTGACAGACACGCTACAGCCGAAACTATTGGGCGCAGGAAGCTGAAATTTGGGATGTATGTTCCTTGGGGATCGTAGGGGTGCACTAAGAAGGGATTTCCCGAAATTCCCACAGGATCGGCCAAAACGGGTAAATTTAAAAAAAATTCAGGCGAAGCTGCTGGCGTCCTCTAGTATATTTATATATTAAGTCTATGCATATTTTTACATAGGTACTGGTACACTTCTACAACTACCATTTATTTCCTACCAATAATATCTCCATCCAAAGGTTGGTAGAAATCGCTTTAAGCGATAAGGCCGCCCATTGTACTATATTTAATGTATAATTCCTTAAAATGTTTTTTATAAGTGTACAATAAAGTATAAAATAAATAAAAGTGAATTTTAATAGTATTTCTGTTTAGATAATTATGCAGATAGACTTTATATAGGTATATGTTACGCATTCTGTCATTAATTATCTTAAGATATGCTCTCACTAAGATAAACACTACCCTTTATTTAATTATGGATGCAGATTAGTAGTCACCACAGTACAGGCCATACTTGCACTACCTTAATTAATTAATTATATTATTAATCACCTTTGCATAACTGCAGCTTTGGTACCTACGAAACTATACTGCATAAAAAATGGCCAAAAGAGTTACTGGGTTTTTCCGAATTCTCAGTAGCAGCACGGAGTCTGGTGATGTGCCCGGTAACGGCAATAGGCTCGCTCGCCCTCTATTACGTGGGACCTCAATATTCATGGCGAAATGTGGGTGTTATATTACGCCTCTGCCTACCCCTTCGGGGATACAGGCGTGAGTCTATAAATAAAAAATAAAAAAGTATTTAATATGTCCAATAGTGATGCTTTATTTCAGTCGAAGTTTACATTGGTATTTTATTTACAAAGCTTGATTTGAATTATATTATCTAACAAGCTCAGTGAAGTTCTTAATATATTAATATAATACATATTACCAACTTATTTATAGATACATTATTATTATTCTCGCAATACATATATGTGCCATTCGGATCCTGATTGCTTGATAGAGCGTGACAAATGTTCTTACTAATAAATATCTGCACCTTAACATATATGTATTTACAAACTATACATTAATAACAGCGAGCACATATGGCTACTCTTGTTTTACCTTTTACTTGTTTTAAGCTTCTTATAACACTTGCAAATTTTAAAACATTATAAATTCACAGTCCTAATTCAAGACTAGATACATAACATCACAAGTAAAGAACTGATGAAAATAGGTAAGTATGATGTATTAGTTAGTTTAATTTAGCGTTTAGTTAAGCCTAACCATCAATTATTCATAGCTTAGCATCGATAAATTTTTTGTCCTGTATACAGAGACTATCAAATCGATCAAAGAAGGCCGGATTTTCGGACGGTAACTATAGTAAAACTTGGTAGCTTAGTACCTATACATATATTATTATATTAAATTCAAAAATGTTGCACAAATAATGACTTCATAACCTTTTTCATCACTTAATTTTTTATCATTATATGAAACCATTATTTTTTCTCACATACAATATACCTACAAGTTTCAGTCATCTCAGACTATCATAAATTGACTTAACCCTTTATTTACAAACACATAAGACCAGAGTATACTTATCACTTGACTAAACACTTCTAAATATCACTCTTTTATAACATAACCTAAATTCTTCATTTCCTTATCAAATTGTTCGTCCCTATACTTCTTAATCTTCTTTAACCAGACGCCAAAACTCGCAGTTGTTTTACAGGTGCCTCCGTACTTTGGTGGTAGACATTCTAAAGATATGTGTTGCTGAAGAGACTTGAGGTCGTAGCCGTGGAAGTGGATGGATCCCCAGGCACTCTGAGGGATGAACCTCTTGAAGAGGTAAAAGAATGTGTTCAGGATCCATGAGTAGTTCACGAGGTGGCACGATCTTAACCGCACTGGCATGGCGAGCTGGAAAGAACAGATTATAAGTTTATATTGCTGTTATATACATAGACTCGCACCTGTTTCCCAAAGGGGTAGGCGGAGACTACTGAATGTCATTTGTTGTTATATGGTTTCAAGAAAGTGATCTGAATATAAATTTAATGTTTAGCGCACTACTCCGGGAGGTTTATACAACAGCCCAAAGGAACGACTGAAGAATTGAATTATGAAATCAATTACTTTGATAAGTTGTATTTTTGGTTCTCGCGACAAATCGCAACTACGCGTGATCGATGTCAGTCATTTCGTGCGGTAAACGCGCGTAGCTGCGATCGGCACTGAAATGCAATAAAAAACTTCCTTTGATACTATAGGTATAAAATAATGAATGGCCTGGCTTGAACGGGGAAGCACAACCCTGTCACAGAAGTTCGACGTAAAGTAACAGAATCAGCATTTCGTTCGGTGAGTGAGAGTGAGGGCAGACCAATTCCCTTTTCCTTCCACCTTACCCCATTCTTCCTCCTTTTTTTTTCCTATTCCAAAGGTCGCCAACGCATTACCTCTCGTGTTGCGGGTGTAGTCGCTTTCCATCACGCGATCCGTCTGCTAAAATACTAAATATTTGCATAAAAAAACTAAATATTTGCCAAGCCACTCACTCCCATCAAGCAGACCATCTGGTAGGCGACGGTGGGCGTCAGGGCCGCCACGTGCCTCAGCGTGATGCCCTCCAGGTCCACGATGACGGTGCCTCCCATCACCTGCAGCTTCGGCTGCCGCACACCAATCTCCGTGATCGCCATTCCAGCTCGCACTAATTCCTCTACCGAGAACTCGTTCGGATCCCACATGCCTGTAACATATTGAGATTTCATTATTATATTATTTCTCTTGCCTAAAACCGCTAGGAAAATGAAATATAATTAGAAAATAAAATATGTTAAGTAACTTAATATGACTAAAAGGTAAATATTTATTAATTATTTGTCTTTTTCTGACATTGTTTTCTGCTGTACCCGACCGGTTCGTGATGATTAATATATTTCGAACACAATATGAAACCGGCTAATGAGTAAGAACTTATATAAATTGGTAAAATAATTGCCATGAATAGGAAGTACTTGTAATACCTAGACTAAAAAGATTAGACACCGAGATAAGTATTGGCATCCTACAAAACAATTTAATCATGTAATTTATTACATGTTGGTAGCAGTTTGTTGCATCAATAGGTTTTAACAACATAATACACACCCACATAATACAACCTTTTTTTTTTATGAGGTGAAAAATCCCTTCGGATCTCCGACTCTTGGGGAAATAAGAGCCGGAGTATGTGGTGTAACCACTAAAAACCACCTCGACTTTCTCATGTACCCGTGTATCGGAGGGTAGAAAATCGCATAAGCATTCATCGCTACCCCCCGTCGGGTATTGGCCCGCCAGATGGTCAGGCAGACCCCGAATAAAACCCCCTTAGCGGCGGAATAAGGTGTTGGGCTCCGCTGCCATAACACCCAGCGGCCGCAGAGGATAGGGAGGACGGTAACGCAACACCGCATTTCCTCTTCCTCTGCGGTCCCACCGCGACGTATCGAATGGTGCGCCCCCATTTGGTCGCGGGAGATAGGGCGCGCGGCAACGCAACACCAACACGCCTCTCCTCCCGCGACCGCGCCCGACTGCGAGGGACAGACAGAACTGTCCCACGCACCCGCACCGTTGGATGCATCCTGCGCAGGCCCCTCTAAGCCCACGCGGAGCGTCCACTCCTGGGATCTCTCTTAGCTTCACCGCGGGTGCCCAATCCACGGTTACTGAGCCTCCCACCACGACAAGGTGGAGATCCTACGGGGGGATAATACAACCTACGGGTTTGCTACAACTAACTCTAACCAGCTTACTTTTAAGATCCAAACAAAAGCATCTAAATAATCCAATTTTTTTTACTGATTGCCTCTCACCTTAGGTATGGCACAGAACAACATACCATTTACTGTTCGGCTGCGTCCAGAGAAAAAAACACAAAGTTAAATGAACACCAATAAAGCCAGTTTGCTAATTACTTTTTTATGACTACGCCATAATTGGTATCTAAAAATGGGGACTTGGGGACCGTAGGGGTGCACTAAGAAGGGATTTCCCGAAATTCCCACGGGATCGGCCAAAACAGGCAAATTTAAAAAAATGCAGGCGTAGCTGCTGGCGTCGTCTAGTCATATATAAATCCTTTTAGTTAAGTTCACTTTTAAAAGACAATAAAGGCCGCCGCGATAAGATGCACTAAGAAAAATCCTTTTCAGCGTAGTTTAGGAGACTTGTTTGCAAGAAAGAAACGTGATGTGCTTACCAAATTGAAAAAGAGAGACTCGTCCAGTGTCTGGATGGTCGAACATGGTGCCCCCGTACGCTTTGTTCACTCTGCCAAGACCCCATAGGTCCACTCCGTCGTAAAGGTTTTTGTGCTGCTCTCTGAAGTCGCAGTAGCGGACCAGCTGTGGACAGAAATATCTAAGTGATGATAATACATAACATAATTTCACGCCTTTATCCCCGAAGGAGTAGGCAGAGGTGTATTACACACCCTCACTTCGCCAGTTACGTTTCGGTCCCAATGTACGAGTAATAGGGGGCGAGCCTATTGAAGTCTACCGGGCACATTATTAAGCGAACGGTAATTAACATTTTTAATACATACATAACTTCGAAAAGTCAGAGCTGTGTGCCCGGGGTAACTGGGGATCGAACTCGAGACCATCGTCTCGGCAGTCTGTTACATACACCGCTGGGCTACCGTCGCTTTTTTAATCAGTCATAATCGTATATTAATAGTCTAGTACCTACTCCTTCTCCGTGTGTCTTGCCGTCTGCGGTGTTGGAGCTTAAAGACTGCCCGAATATTCCGACATGGCCTAACCATTCTCGCCCTGAGACAAGGGCCGGGGCCGTCAGTTTCACGTGCCCTCCGAAGCTCGGTAACGTTCTATTATAAATGCCACACGCGGTCACCCATCCAAGTGATAACCTTTTTTGCAGACGCAGAGGATAGGGAGGACGGCAACCTGACAACACCGCATCTCCTCTTACTCTGCGGCCCCACCGCGACGCAACAATGGTGCGCCCCCATTTGGTCGCGGGAGATAAGGCGCGCGGCAACGCAACACCGACACGCCTCTCCGCGACCGCGCCCGACTGCGAGGGACAGACAGGACTGTCCCCCGCAACCGCACCCTTGGACGCATCCAGCACAGGCCCCCTCCAAGCACCCGCAGAGCGTCCATTCCCGGGATCTCTCTTAGCTTCACCGCGGGTGTCCAAGCCACGGTTACTACCACGACAAGGGTGGGTTCCAAGTGATAACCTGCGGCTTATTCGCCGTTCTATTGTGTTCGGCAAGCAAGTCACGCTATGAGCTTATTTATTTACTTCTTTCTATGTGTTAACTACTTTGTTTAAACCAACGACAACCCAGCCTGCTAGACACCTAATGTTTTCATTTCTACAAACAAACAATTCTGTCAAAGCGATGAGGTTTGCGGGGCGAAGGGGGCTACAAAAATGCATTCTTATTAGCTTAGTATAAATAGTGTTGTGATTGGTCTATCGAAACCTTGAGACTACCCTCAATTAATCGTAACTATATATTAAAAAACCTTGTTACCACAATACCTACAAGCCTTCAAACTAATTAAGGACGCAAACAATAGAAATAAAAAACAAAGGAAACATGTTCACAAAGGCGCATACGCAGATAACATACCTAATAAAAAATACTCCTTGGATCCGTATCAGTGTCACTAATATCACAGCATTATCACTCACAACACTAATACACAAACACAAAGCACGTGTAATAACTGTAAGGGATATTATCGGACTGGTACGTAATACCCAGTATCAGTGATACCAGATATTAGTGTGATCTTGAACTGGTCACGACACACGTCGCGTGGTGTTTCTTCGGTTGCCAGTCATAAAATGCTCTTGTTCGAAACTTGAATCATGCATCTGTGAAGTGACGTCACAACTACATTATTTTTAATGCATAGTTCGTACAATAATATGTCATTAGTTACTTTGTTGCAGACTGCAGTTTCTTTGTGAATGGAGTTGCTATCGAATTATATTTTTGTTGCTTATCATTTTCATAGAGTAAGTTTCAGCGATTCAATTCTTGATCTAAAGTTAAAAATAAGACTTTTCTCCCTGTTTGACAGTATGAACGCGATGACTCACAAACTACCGAACAGATTTCAAACAATTTTCACCTAAAGATAGGATGATTCTTGCGCAAAGTTTAGGAGCATAATTCACGCAAGCAGATCCGTGGTCGAAGCCTAGTTATAGATAAATGTTATTTTGTTGAGTTTTCTTTTCAAGTAGGTAAACTCATAATGGCTTGGAATTTGAAAATACTGTAAAACCTAATGTAAAACGCCACAGTTCAGCAAGGACAATGGTGGACATTTGCACCCACAATAGTGGTCAACGCTCATTAGAGCCACCCGGCACCCACTCCGCACGGCGTCCACGAGTGGACGTCGCGCGATCAACCAGCGGACCGCGCGCCGTCAACGAGTGAACGCCGCGCGGTCAACCAGCGGACCGCGCGCCGTCAACGAGTGAACGCTGCGCGGTCAACCAGTGGACCGCGCGCCGTCAACGACTGAACGCCGCGCGGTCAACGAGTGTACGTCGCTTGGTCCACGAATTATCGAATAGTCTGTTAACAATTGGCACTAGGTCTACACGTGTGTTTCGTAATGCCAAATTTTACAAACGTTGAATTGGCACTCTATTTTATATCAATTAACTTTTTCAAGTAATGCAATGACCACACACAACTAGATACTAAACTTTCGTCTATGAATACACCTACTAACTACAAATTTTAACATAAGGTATACTCATGAAAAACACTACCTAAAATATTTTTGATTCTGCCGGATTATATTACCTGCCAAGTAATGAAATCGTTAATGATTTCCCCGACATCACCAACTGCGACAGCCAATGTTGCCAATAAAGGATTACTCGTAAGAACATAATATATTTAATTAATAATTAAAAATACCTTAGAAAAGAACACGGTAGTAGCTTATTACCGTAGACCGTGTCTTGCTCAAAATTACCGTGCATCTACGGTATTTACCGTGTATCTGGTAACACTCGGACGTGAATCATTCGCGGGCAGCGCGCGGTCCACTTCGGACCCGCACGTTGGCGACGAGCCGTCAACGCGCGGCAAGCATGCGAGCAGCGAGTTGCCACCGAGCCGTCAACGCGCGGACGGCGGGTGGACCACCCGCCGCCCGCGCGTGGACGGCTTACGACAGAGGCGATCCGGTGACGCTACGGAGTTAATGTAATGAGCGCATACCCATACAAATCCATATAAAGAATACTAACCGCACGAGGCGAGGCGGTGCGGAGTGGGTGCCGGGTGGCTCTAATGAGCGTTGACCTTTAACCTTATAAAAAGCCTTAAACTCCCTAATTAGGAATAAATGCTATGTCTCGGGACACTTTACAAACATACAACCAACGGACACAGTGAACACCCAGACTCGGAACAACAATTCATGGATCACACAAAGTGTTGTCTCGTATGCAGATCGAAACCACAACACTCGCGCAGTGTCAAGCGGCGAGGCGGCCGCTTATGTATTGCTTGTGTGCCGCTTACGCTTGTATGTATGTTAGACTGTAAGGTATTTATCTATGTGTCAATGCCACGCGAAATAAAATGATTTATAATTATTAAACCACTACGCCAACCGTGCAGTCAAACTTGGATTGGTGAAGTGCCAGTGCTTAGGAAGGTATGTAAATAGGCCTTCTAGTTGCATATTAACAACGACATCAAAGTTGACTATAAACTCAAAACCAAAAAAGGATTTGACATAGCACTAGGTCTAAAAGTGATGATATTTATTTAAAATCCTTGCGTTACTGACTGACTGACAGACACGCTACAGCCGAAACTATTGGGCGCAGGAAGCTGAAATTTGGGATGTATGTTCCTTGGGGATCGTAGGGGTGCACTAAGAAGGGATTTCCCGAAATTCCCACAGGATCGGCCAAAACGGGTAAATTTAAAAAAAATTCAGGCGAAGCTGCTGGCGTCCTCTAGTATATTTATATATTAAGTCTATGCATATTTTTACATAGGTACTGGTACACTTCTACAACTACCATTTATTTCCTACCAATAATATCTCCATCCAAAGGTTGGTAGAAATCGCTTTAAGCGATAAGGCCGCCCATTGTACTATATTTAATGTATAATTCCTTAAAATGTTTTTTATAAGTGTACAATAAAGTATAAAATAAATAAAAGTGAATTTTAATAGTATTTCTGTTTAGATAATTATGCAGATAGACTTTATATAGGTATATGTTACGCATTCTGTCATTAATTATCTTAAGATATGCTCTCACTAAGATAAACACTACCCTTTATTTAATTATGGATGCAGATTAGTAGTCACCACAGTACAGGCCATACTTGCACTACCTTAATTAATTAATTATATTATTAATCACCTTTGCATAACTGCAGCTTTGGTACCTACGAAACTATACTGCATAAAAAATGGCCAAAAGAGTTACTGGGTTTTTCCGAATTCTCAGTAGCAGCACGGAGTCTGGTGATGTGCCCGGTAACGGCAATAGGCTCGCTCGCCCTCTATTACGTGGGACCTCAATATTCATGGCGAAATGTGGGTGTTATATTACGCCTCTGCCTACCCCTTCGGGGATACAGGCGTGAGTCTATAAATAAAAAATAAAAAAGTATTTAATATGTCCAATAGTGATGCTTTATTTCAGTCGAAGTTTACATTGGTATTTTATTTACAAAGCTTGATTTGAATTATATTATCTAACAAGCTCAGTGAAGTTCTTAATATATTAATATAATACATATTACCAACTTATTTATAGATACATTATTATTATTCTCGCAATACATATATGTGCCATTCGGATCCTGATTGCTTGATAGAGCGTGACAAATGTTCTTACTAATAAATATCTGCACCTTAACATATATGTATTTACAAACTATACATTAATAACAGCGAGCACATATGGCTACTCTTGTTTTACCTTTTACTTGTTTTAAGCTTCTTATAACACTTGCAAATTTTAAAACATTATAAATTCACAGTCCTAATTCAAGACTAGATACATAACATCACAAGTAAAGAACTGATGAAAATAGGTAAGTATGATGTATTAGTTAGTTTAATTTAGCGTTTAGTTAAGCCTAACCATCAATTATTCATAGCTTAGCATCGATAAATTTTTTGTCCTGTATACAGAGACTATCAAATCGATCAAAGAAGGCCGGATTTTCGGACGGTAACTATAGTAAAACTTGGTAGCTTAGTACCTATACATATATTATTATATTAAATTCAAAAATGTTGCACAAATAATGACTTCATAACCTTTTTCATCACTTAATTTTTTATCATTATATGAAACCATTATTTTTTCTCACATACAATATACCTACAAGTTTCAGTCATCTCAGACTATCATAAATTGACTTAACCCTTTATTTACAAACACATAAGACCAGAGTATACTTATCACTTGACTAAACACTTCTAAATATCACTCTTTTATAACATAACCTAAATTCTTCATTTCCTTATCAAATTGTTCGTCCCTATACTTCTTAATCTTCTTTAACCAGACGCCAAAACTCGCAGTTGTTTTACAGGTGCCTCCGTACTTTGGTGGTAGACATTCTAAAGATATGTGTTGCTGAAGAGACTTGAGGTCGTAGCCGTGGAAGTGGATGGATCCCCAGGCACTCTGAGGGATGAACCTCTTGAAGAGGTAAAAGAATGTGTTCAGGATCCATGAGTAGTTCACGAGGTGGCACGATCTTAACCGCACTGGCATGGCGAGCTGGAAAGAACAGATTATAAGTTTATATTGCTGTTATATACATAGACTCGCACCTGTTTCCCAAAGGGGTAGGCGGAGACTACTGAATGTCATTTGTTGTTATATGGTTTCAAGAAAGTGATCTGAATATAAATTTAATGTTTAGCGCACTACTCCGGGAGGTTTATACAACAGCCCAAAGGAACGACTGAAGAATTGAATTATGAAATCAATTACTTTGATAAGTTGTATTTTTGGTTCTCGCGACAAATCGCAACTACGCGTGATCGATGTCAGTCATTTCGTGCGGTAAACGCGCGTAGCTGCGATCGGCACTGAAATGCAATAAAAAACTTCCTTTGATACTATAGGTATAAAATAATGAATGGCCTGGCTTGAACGGGGAAGCACAACCCTGTCACAGAAGTTCGACGTAAAGTAACAGAATCAGCATTTCGTTCGGTGAGTGAGAGTGAGGGCAGACCAATTCCCTTTTCCTTCCACCTTACCCCATTCTTCCTCCTTTTTTTTTCCTATTCCAAAGGTCGCCAACGCATTACCTCTCGTGTTGCGGGTGTAGTCGCTTTCCATCACGCGATCCGTCTGCTAAAATACTAAATATTTGCATAAAAAAACTAAATATTTGCCAAGCCACTCACTCCCATCAAGCAGACCATCTGGTAGGCGACGGTGGGCGTCAGGGCCGCCACGTGCCTCAGCGTGATGCCCTCCAGGTCCACGATGACGGTGCCTCCCATCACCTGCAGCTTCGGCTGCCGCACACCAATCTCCGTGATCGCCATTCCAGCTCGCACTAATTCCTCTACCGAGAACTCGTTCGGATCCCACATGCCTGTAACATATTGAGATTTCATTATTATATTATTTCTCTTGCCTAAAACCGCTAGGAAAATGAAATATAATTAGAAAATAAAATATGTTAAGTAACTTAATATGACTAAAAGGTAAATATTTATTAATTATTTGTCTTTTTCTGACATTGTTTTCTGCTGTACCCGACCGGTTCGTGATGATTAATATATTTCGAACACAATATGAAACCGGCTAATGAGTAAGAACTTATATAAATTGGTAAAATAATTGCCATTAATAGGAAGTACTTGTAATACCTAGACTAAAAAGATTAGACACCGAGATAAGTATTGGCATCCTACAAAACAATTTAATCATGTAATTTATTACATGTTGGTAGCAGTTTGTTGCATCAATAGGTTTTAACAACATAATACACACCCACATAATACAACCTTTTTTTTTTATGAGGTGAAAAATCCCTTCGGATCTCCGACTCTTGGGGAAATAAGAGCCGGAGTATGTGGTGTAACCACTAAAAACCACCTCGACTTTCTCATGTACCCGTGTATCGGAGGGTAGAAAATCGCATAAGCATTCATCGCTACCCCCCGTCGGGTATTGGCCCGCCAGATGGTCAGGCAGACCCCGAATAAAACCCCCTTAGCGGCGGAATAAGGTGTTGGGCTCCGCTGCCATAACACCCAGCGGCCGCAGAGGATAGGGAGGACGGTAACGCAACACCGCATTTCCTCTTCCTCTGCGGTCCCACCGCGACGTATCGAATGGTGCGCCCCCATTTGGTCGCGGGAGATAGGGCGCGCGGCAACGCAACACCAACACGCCTCTCCTCCCGCGACCGCGCCCGACTGCGAGGGACAGACAGAACTGTCCCACGCACCCGCACCGTTGGATGCATCCTGCGCAGGCCCCTCTAAGCCCACGCGGAGCGTCCACTCCTGGGATCTCTCTTAGCTTCACCGCGGGTGCCCAATCCACGGTTACTGAGCCTCCCACCACGACAAGGTGGAGATCCTACGGGGGGATAATACAACCTACGGGTTTGCTACAACTAACTCTAACCAGCTTACTTTTAAGATCCAAACAAAAGCATCTAAATAATCCAATTTTTTTTACTGATTGCCTCTCACCTTAGGTATGGCACAGAACAACATACCATTTACTGTTCGGCTGCGTCCAGAGAAAAAAACACAAAGTTAAATGAACACCAATAAAGCCAGTTTGCTAATTACTTTTTTATGACTACGCCATAATTGGTATCTAAAAATGGGGACTTGGGGACCGTAGGGGTGCACTAAGAAGGGATTTCCCGAAATTCCCACGGGATCGGCCAAAACAGGCAAATTTAAAAAAATGCAGGCGTAGCTGCTGGCGTCGTCTAGTCATATATAAATCCTTTTAGTTAAGTTCACTTTTAAAAGACAATAAAGGCCGCCGCGATAAGATGCACTAAGAAAAATCCTTTTCAGCGTAGTTTAGGAGACTTGTTTGCAAGAAAGAAACGTGATGTGCTTACCAAATTGAAAAAGAGAGACTCGTCCAGTGTCTGGATGGTCGAACATGGTGCCCCCGTACGCTTTGTTCACTCTGCCAAGACCCCATAGGTCCACTCCGTCGTAAAGGTTTTTGTGCTGCTCTCTGAAGTCGCAGTAGCGGACCAGCTGTGGACAGAAATATCTAAGTGATGATAATACATAACATAATTTCACGCCTTTATCCCCGAAGGAGTAGGCAGAGGTGTATTACACACCCTCACTTCGCCAGTTACGTTTCGGTCCCAATGTACGAGTAATAGGGGGCGAGCCTATTGAAGTCTACCGGGCACATTATTAAGCGAACGGTAATTAACATTTTTAATACATACATAACTTCGAAAAGTCAGAGCTGTGTGCCCGGGGTAACTGGGGATCGAACTCGAGACCATCGTCTCGGCAGTCTGTTACATACACCGCTGGGCTACCGTCGCTTTTTTAATCAGTCATAATCGTATATTAATAGTCTAGTACCTACTCCTTCTCCGTGTGTCTTGCCGTCTGCGGTGTTGGAGCTTAAAGACTGCCCGAATATTCCGACATGGCCTAACCATTCTCGCCCTGAGACAAGGGCCGGGGCCGTCAGTTTCACGTGCCCTCCGAAGCTCGGTAACGTTCTATTATAAATGCCACACGCGGTCACCCATCCAAGTGATAACCTTTTTTGCAGACGCAGAGGATAGGGAGGACGGCAACCTGACAACACCGCATCTCCTCTTACTCTGCGGCCCCACCGCGACGCAACAATGGTGCGCCCCCATTTGGTCGCGGGAGATAAGGCGCGCGGCAACGCAACACCGACACGCCTCTCCGCGACCGCGCCCGACTGCGAGGGACAGACAGGACTGTCCCCCGCAACCGCACCCTTGGACGCATCCAGCACAGGCCCCCTCCAAGCACCCGCAGAGCGTCCATTCCCGGGATCTCTCTTAGCTTCACCGCGGGTGTCCAAGCCACGGTTACTACCACGACAAGGGTGGGTTCCAAGTGATAACCTGCGGCTTATTCGCCGTTCTATTGTGTTCGGCAAGCAAGTCACGCTATGAGCTTATTTATTTACTTCTTTCTATGTGTTAACTACTTTGTTTAAACCAACGACAACCCAGCCTGCTAGACACCTAATGTTTTCATTTCTACAAACAAACAATTCTGTCAAAGCGATGAGGTTTGCGGGGCGAAGGGGGCTACAAAAATGCATTCTTATTAGCTTAGTATAAATAGTGTTGTGATTGGTCTATCGAAACCTTGAGACTACCCTCAATTAATCGTAACTATATATTAAAAAACCTTGTTACCACAATACCTACAAGCCTTCAAACTAATTAAGGACGCAAACAATAGAAATAAAAAACAAAGGAAACATGTTCACAAAGGCGCATACGCAGATAACATACCTAATAAAAAATACTCCTTGGATCCGTATCAGTGTCACTAATATCACAGCATTATCACTCACAACACTAATACACAAACACAAAGCACGTGTAATAACTGTAAGGGATATTATCGGACTGGTACGTAATACCCAGTATCAGTGATACCAGATATTAGTGTGATCTTGAACTGGTCACGACACACGTCGTGTGGTGTTTCTTCGGTTGCCAGTCATATAATGCTCTTGTTCGAAACTTGAATCATGCATCTGTGAAGTGACGTCACAACTACATTATTTTTAATGCATAGTTCGTACAATAATATGTCATTAGTTACTTTGTTGCAGACTGCAGTTTCTTTGTGAATGGAGTTGCTATCGAATTATATTTTTGTTGCTTATCATTTTCATAGAGTAAGTTTCAGCGATTCAATTCTTGATCTAAAGTTAAAAATAAGACTTTTCTCCCTGTTTGACAGTATGAACGCGATGACTCACAAACTACCGAACAGATTTCAAACAATTTTCACCTAAAGATAGGATGATTCTTGCGCAAAGTTTAGGAGCATAATTCACGCAAGCAGATCCGTGGTCGAAGCCTAGTTATAGATAAATGTTATTTTGTTGAGTTTTCTTTTCAAGTAGGTAAACTCATAATGGCTTGGAATTTGAAAATACTGTAAAACCTAATGTAAAACGCCACAGTTCAGCAAGGACAATGGTGGACATTTGCACCCACAATAGAGGTCAACGCTCATTAGAGCCACCCGGCACCCACTCCGCACGGCGTCCACGAGTGGACGTCGCGCGATCAACCAGCGGACCGCGCGCCGTCAACGAGTGAACGCCGCGCGGTCAACCAGCGGACCGCGCGCCGTCAACGAGTGAACGCCGCGCGGTCAACCAGTGGACCGCGCGCCGTCAACGACTGAACGCCGCGCGGTCAACGAGTGTACGTCGCTTGGTCCACGAATTATCGAATAGTCTGTTAACAATTGGCACTAGGTCTACACGTGTGTTTCGTAATGCCAAATTTTACAAACGTTGAATTGGCACTCTATTTTATATCAATTAACTTTTTCAAGTAATGCAATGACCACACACAACTAGATACTAAACTTTCGTCTATAAATACACCTACTAACTACAAATTTTAACATAAGGTATACTCATGAAAAACACTACCTAAAATATTTTTAATTCTGCCGGATTATATTACCTGCCAAGTAATGAAATCGTTAATGATTTCCCCGACATCACCAACTGCGACAGCCAATGTTGCCAATAAAGGATTACTCGTAAGAACATAATATATTTAATTAATAATTAAAAATACCTTAGAAAAGAACACGGTAGTAGCTTATTACCGTAGACCGTGTCTTGCTCAAAATTACCGTGCATCTACGGTATTTACCGTGTATCTGGTAACACTCGGACGTGAATCATTCGCGGGCAGCGCGCGGTCCACTTCGGACCCGCACGTTGGCGACGAGCCGTCAACGCGCGGCAAGCATGCGAGCAGCGAGTTGCCACCGAGCCGTCAACGCGCGGACGGCGGGTGGACCACCCGCCGCCCGCGCGTGGACGGCTTACGACAGAGGCGATCCGGTGACGCTACGGAGTTAATGTAATGAGCGCATACCCATACAAATCCATATAAAGAATACTAACCGCACGAGGCGAGGCGGTGCGGAGTGGGTGCCGGGTGGCTCTAATGAGCGTTGACCTTTAACCTTATAAAAAGCCTTAAACTCCCTAATTAGGAATAAATGCTATGTCGCGGGACACTTTACAAACATACAACCAACGGACACAGTGAACACCCAGACTCGGAACAACAATTCATGGATCACACAAAGTGTTGTCTCGTATGCAGATCGAAACCACAACACTCGCGCAGTGTCAAGCGGCGAGGCGGCCGCTTATGTATTGCTTGTGTGCCGCTTACGCTTGTATGTATGTTAGACTGTAAGGTATTTATCTATGTGTCAATGCCACGCGAAATAAAATGATTTATAATTATTAAACCACTACGCCAACCGTGCAGTCAAACTTGGATTGGTGAAGTGCCAGTGCTTAGGAAGGTATGTAAATAGGCCTTCTAGTTGCATATTAACAACGACATCAAAGTTGACTATAAACTCAAAACCAAAAAAGGATTTGACATAGCACTAGGTCTAAAAGTGATGATATTTATTTAAAATCCTTGCGTTACTGACTGACTGACAGACACGCTACAGCCGAAACTATTGGGCGCAGGAAGCTGAAATTTGGGATGTATGTTCCTTGGGGATCGTAGGGGTGCACTAAGAAGGGATTTCCCGAAATTCCCACAGGATCGGCCAAAACGGGTAAATTTAAAAAAAATTCAGGCGAAGCTGCTGGCGTCCTCTAGTATATTTATATATTAAGTCTATGCATATTTTTACATAGGTACTGGTACACTTCTACAACTACCATTTATTTCCTACCAATAATATCTCCATCCAAAGGTTGGTAGAAATCGCTTTAAGCGATAAGGCCGCCCATTGTACTATATTTAATGTATAATTCCTTAAAATGTTTTTTATAAGTGTACAATAAAGTATAAAATAAATAAAAGTGAATTTTAATAGTATTTCTGTTTAGATAATTATGCAGATAGACTTTATATAGGTATATGTTACGCATTCTGTCATTAATTATCTTAAGATATGCTCTCACTAAGATAAACACTACCCTTTATTTAATTATGGATGCTAGGCATGAGACAGATATATCAAAACGAAACTGAAATCCGATTGCAGTCAGAAATCGTATCGTATCGATATTCCAATATGAGAAAACCGATTTTAGAAAACGTAAAACAATACCACGATAACGCAAACAATCTAATCCAAACCAAACGGAAACTGTGCAAGCGCAACCAAACTACAAAGTAAATCTAAAGCTTACGTTTTCGATAGTTTTCATATTCATTCGTTCTCTTTCACTCTACCCAACGACTACTTAGTTAGAATGAGAGAGAGCGAATTTCATATCCTTTTCTTTCTTACTTAGTGATCCGTTTAAAGAGCAAAAGAGATGAAGCGAATATCGATCGTTGCCAAGCAAGCCAGTCGTAGTATCTAGTGCGTTATGGATTTTGGCGGTTTTATGAATTGCAGATTGAATAGAAAAAATAAAACTAAACATCGAGGCGATAAGATCTAATTCAGATTGCAACTATTTAATGTTTGTTTTGAAAATTGCAAATAGTTTTAATAGTTATTAGGGATTTATGTTTGGAGAGTTTTGACTTGATCAATGTTTCTTTATTTGTTCACTTGACCTAGGTGAGTTAGGTGTAAACATCGTTATCGGGCGGGTAAAAATGGTGGCAGTGCGGTAGCGCACGACAATAGGGTTGTCATACGTATGCGTCACGTAGGTGCATACATTTAATAAGCTTTTTCGATTACGTTATATCGTACAATACCTTTATTTAATTAAAATATATTATAGTTTTAAATGTTTTTTTAAAAGTATAGCTATATAGTATTGTATTTTTTTTCGTATTGTAATAACTTTTTCACTAATTACTCTTTACTACTTCAATGTAATTTGAAAGTCAAGGCGAAATTATTTTCAAATATATTAAATTATTATTTCGCAGTCGTCATATATTGGATAAAATTTTTACAAGCATCTATGTTAAAAATATGTTTTAATCTATTCTTTACTTTCATATTTTTGTTGTAATGTTAAAAAGTGTTAACATATTTTAAAAATTGGCAACACTATTACATAACACTACTATTAAGTGAAAAATTAACAATATAAACTTTTCAAATTATTTCACAAGTTTAAAATAAATACGTCTTTCTTATGTCAAATGAAGTCGAACGGTCATTTTCTTAGTTAAAATGTTTTTTTTTTCAGCAGACATCTTAAACTAACAGAAAGCAGTTTAAATAAGTTGTTGGTTTTTTATTCCAAGTAGACGTAAATATCTTCAAGGAATATTTTAACAAAAAATATTCAATAAAAAGTAATTGAAAAATATTTAAGTATGTGTTTCATTTTAAAATTATTTCTAACGAAAAACCTACATTTATTATTTTGTATTGATTTAGTTACGAGTGATTATTAAAATATAATTTAATTTTGATATTTTAATAAGGTACACAAGCAAGGACAAATTGAAATATAGATTCTTAATTACATAAAGATATCAAGTAATAACATTAAACTATTATTTAAAAAAAAATGTGAATGATATATGGGTACGCGCGGCAGCCCTGGTGTCGAATGCCACGACCTTGGCCCGCTGGATAACGATGTTTAGTGCACGTGTCACCTAACTTAGGTGACACGTGCAGTGCGGTGCGCGCGTAATAATAATAAAATTAAGTACCTATATTTGGTTTTCGTGAAAGTTATACTATTAGGATTTAAAAAGTCTTATTGTTACGTTGTTAGGATTGTAAATTGTAAATAAATAGAAACAATTGGTATTGCGTAATTTTGGTTTGTTTGGCGACTGAGTTTTTTAACAATTAGTTTTAGGTAGTTAGTAGGTTAGGATTGTAAAGTGTAAATAAATAGAAACAATTCGTGTTGTGTAATTTTAGTTTGTCTGGCGACTGAGTTTTTTAACAATTAGTTTAAGGTAGTTAGTAGGTTAGGATTGTAAAGTGTAAATAAATAGAAACAATTCGTGTTGTGTAATTTTAGTTTGTTTGGCGACTGAGTTTTTTTAACAATTAGTTTTAGGTAGTTAGTAGGTTTTCTTTTTCAATATGTCACGCAAACCAAGCGAAATATGGACGCATGACATGACAATACAATAAGAATTCGATTGTTTGCGTTTGTCTACGCAACTAGTAACTACGCTCGTCGCTCCGACATCCGCTACAGAAATCGATTTCTAAAATCGGTTTTTGAAATCGATTTCAGTATCTGAAATCGAATTTGTATCGGTTTGCGGAAAAATCCGAAAACGCCCATGCCTAATGGATGCAGATTAGTAGTCACCACAGTACAGGCCATACTTGCACTACCTTAATTAATTAATTATATTATTAATCACCTTTGCATAACTGCAGCTTTGGTACCTACGAAACTATACTGCATAAAAAATGGCCAAAAGAGTTACTGGGTTTTTCCGAATTCTCAGTAGCAGCACGGAGTCTGGTGATGTGCCCGGTAACGGCAATAGGCTCGCTCGCCCTCTATTACGTGGGACCTCAATATTCATGGCGAAATGTGGGTGTTATATTACGCCTCTGCCTACCCCTTCGGGGATACAGGCGTGAGTCTATAAATAAAAAATAAAAAAGTATTTAATATGTCCAATAGTGATGCTTTATTTCAGTCGAAGTTTACATTGGTATTTTATTTACAAAGCTTGATTTGAATTATATTATCTAACAAGCTCAGTGAAGTTCTTAATATATTAATATAATACATATTACCAACTTATTTATAGATACATTATTATTATTCTCGCAATACATATAATAATATGTGCCATTCGGATCCTGATTGCTTGATAGAGCGTGACAAATGTTCTTACTAATAAATATCTGCACCTTAACATATATGTATTTACAAACTATACATTAATAACAGCGAGCACATATGGCTACTCTTGTTTTACCTTTTACTTGTTTTAAGCTTCTTATAACACTTGCAAATTTTAAAACATTATAAATTCACAGTCCTAATTCAAGACTAGATACATAACATCACAAGTAAAGAACTGATGAAAATAGGTAAGTATGATGTATTAGTTAGTTTAATTTAGCGTTTAGTTAAGCCTAACCATCAATTATTCATAGCTTAGCATCGATAAATTTTTTGTCCTGTATACAGAGACTATCAAATCGATCAAAGAAGGCCGGATTTTCGGACGGTAACTATAGTAAAACTTGGTAGCTTAGTACCTATACATATATTATTATATTAAATTCAAAAATGTTGCACAAATAATGACTTCATAACCTTTTTCATCACTTAATTTTTTATCATTATATGAAACCATTATTTTTTCTCACATACAATATACCTACAAGTTTCAGTCATCTCAGACTATCATAAATTGACTTAACCCTTTATTTACAAACACATAAGACCAGAGTATACTTATCACTTGACTAAACACTTCTAAATATCACTCTTTTATAACATAACCTAAATTCTTCATTTCCTTATCAAATTGTTCGTCCCTATACTTCTTAATCTTCTTTAACCAGACGCCAAAACTCGCAGTTGTTTTACAGGTGCCTCCGTACTTTGGTGGTAGACATTCTAAAGATATGTGTTGCTGAAGAGACTTGAGGTCGTAGCCGTGGAAGTGGATGGATCCCCAGGCACTCTGAGGGATGAACCTCTTGAAGAGGTAAAAGAATGTGTTCAGGATCCATGAGTAGTTCACGAGGTGGCACGATCTTAACCGCACTGGCATGGCGAGCTGGAAAGAACAGATTATAAGTTTATATTGCTGTTATATACATAGACTCGCACCTGTTTCCCAAAGGGGTAGGCGGAGACTACTGAATGTCATTTGTTGTTATATGGTTTCAAGAAAGTGATCTTTATATAAATTTAATGTTTAGCGCACTACTCCGGGAGGTTTATACAACAGCCCAAAGGAACGACTGAAGAATTGAATTATGAAATCAATTACTTTGATAAGTTGTATTTTTGGTTCTCGCGACAAATCGCAACTACGCGTGATCGATGTCAGTCATTTCGTGCGGTAAACGCGCGTAGCTGCGATCGGCACTGAAATGCAATAAAAAACTTCCTTTGATACTATAGGTATAAAATAATGAATGGCCTGGCTTGAACGGGGAAGCACAACCCTGTCACAGAAGTTCGACGTAAAGTAACAGAATCAGCATTTCGTTCGGTGAGTGAGAGTGAGGGCAGACCAATTCCCTTTTCCTTCCACCTTACCCCATTCTTCCTCCTTTTTTTTTCCTATTCCAAAGGTCGCCAACGCATTACCTCTCGTGTTGCGGGTGTAGTCGCTTTCCATCACGCGATCCGTCTGCTAAAATACTAAATATTTGCATAAAAAAACTAAATATTTGCCAAGCCACTCACTCCCATCAAGCAGACCATCTGGTAGGCGACGGTGGGCGTCAGGGCCGCCACGTGCCTCAGCGTGATGCCCTCCAGGTCCACGATGACGGTGCCTCCCATCACCTGCAGCTTCGGCTGCCGCACACCAATCTCCGTGATCGCCATTCCAGCTCGCACTAATTCCTCTACCGAGAACTCGTTCGGATCCCACATGCCTGTAACATATTGAGATTTCATTATTATATTATTTCTCTTGCCTAAAACCGCTAGGAAAATGAAATATAATTAGAAAATAAAATATGTTAAGTAACTTAATATGACTAAAAGGTAAATATTTATTAATTATTTGTCTTTTTCTGACATTGTTTTCTGCTGTACCCGACCGGTTCGTGATGATTAATATATTTCGAACACAATATGAAACCGGCTAATGAGTAAGAACTTATATAAATTGGTAAAATAATTGCCATTAATAGGAAGTACTTGTAATACCTAGACTAAAAAGATTAGACACCGAGATAAGTATTGGCATCCTACAAAACAATTTAATCATGTAATTTATTACATGTTGGTAGCAGTTTGTTGCATCAATAGGTTTTAACAACATAATACACACCCACATAATACAACCTTTTTTTTTTATGAGGTGAAAAATCCCTTCGGATCTCCGACTCTTGGGGAAATAAGAGCCGGAGTATGTGGTGTAACCACTAAAAACCACCTCGACTTTCTCATGTACCCGTGTATCGGAGGGTAGAAAATCGCATAAGCATTCATCGCTACCCCCCGTCGGGTATTGGCCCGCCAGATGGTCAGGCAGACCCCGAATAAAACCCCCTTAGCGGCGGAATAAGGTGTTGGGCTCCGCTGCCATAACATCCAGCGGCCGCAGAGGATAGGGAGGACGGTAACGCAACACCGCATTTCCTCTTCCTCTGCGGTCCCACCGCGACGTATCGAATGGTGCGCCCCCATTTGGTCGCGGGAGATAGGGCGCGCGGCAACGCAACACCAACACGCCTCTCCTCCCGCGACCGCGCCCGACTGCGAGGGACAGACAGAACTGTCCCACGCACCCGCACCGTTGGATGCATCCTGCGCAGGCCCCTCTAAGCCCACGCGGAGCGTCCACTCCTGGGATCTCTCTTAGCTTCACCGCGGGTGCCCAATCCACGGTTACTGAGCCTCCCACCACGACAAGGTGGAGATCCTACGGGGGGATAATACAACCTACGGGTTTGCTACAACTAACTCTAACCAGCTTACTTTTAAGATCCAAACAAAAGCATCTAAATAATCCAATTTTTTTTACTGATTGCCTCTCACCTTAGGTATGGCACAGAACAACATACCATTTACTGTTCGGCTGCGTCCAGAGAAAAAAACACAAAGTTAAATGAACACCAATAAAGCCAGTTTGCTAATTACTTTTTTATGACTACGCCATACGTAATTGGTATCTAAAAATGGGGACTTGGGGACCGTAGGGGTGCACTAAGAAGGGATTTCCCGAAATTCCCACGGGATCGGCCAAAACAGGCAAATTTAAAAAAATGCAGGCGTAGCTGCTGGCGTCGTCTAGTCATATATAAATCCTTTTAGTTAAGTTCACTTTTAAAAGACAATAAAGGCCGCCGCGATAAGATGCACTAAGAAAAATCCTTTTCGGCGTAGTTTAGGAGACTTGTTTGCAAGAAAGAAACGTGATGTGCTTACCAAATTGAAAAAGAGAGACTCGTCCAGTGTCTGGATGGTCGAACATGGTGCCCCCGTACGCTTTGTTCACTCTGCCAAGGCCCCATAGGTCCACTCCGTCGTAAAGGTTTTTGTGCTGCTCTCTGAAGTCGCAGTAGCGGACCAGCTGTGGACAGAAATATCTAAGTGATGATAATACATAACATAATTTCACGCCTTTATCCCCGAAGGAGTAGGCAGAGGTGTATTACACACCCTCACTTCGCCAGTTACATTTCGGTCCCAATGTAATAGGAACGAGCCTAATGCCGTCTACTGGGCACATAGTTAAGCGAACGGTAATTAACATTTTTAATACACATATAACTAGGAAAAGTCAGAGTTGTGTGCCCGTGATAACTGGGGATCGAACCCGAGACCATCGTCTCGGCAGTCTGTTACATACACCGCTGGGCTATCGTCGCTTTTTTATCAGTCATAATCGTATATTAATAGTATAGTACTCCTTTTCCGTGTGTCTTGCCATCTGCGGTGTTGGAGCTTATAGACTGCCCGAATGTTCCGACATGGCCTAACCATTCTCGCCCTGAGACAAGGGCCGGTGCCGTCAGTTTTACGTGCCCTCCGAAGCTCGGTAACGTTCTATTATAAATGCCACACGCGGTCACCCATTCAAGTAATAACCTTTTTTGCAGACGCAGAGGATAGGGAGGAGGGCAACCTGACAACACCGCATCTCCTCTTACTCTGCGGCCCCACCGCGACGCAACAATAGTGCGCCCTCATTTGGTCGCGGGAGATAGGGCGCGCGGCAACGCAACACCGACACGCCTCTCCTCCCGCGACCGCGCCCTACTGCGAGGGACAGACAGGACTGTCCCCCGCAACCGCACCCTTGGACGCATCCAGCACAGGCCCTCTCCAAGCCCACGCAGAGCGTCCACTCCCGGTATCTCTCTTAGCTTCACCGCGGGTGTCCAAGCCACGGTTACTACCACGACAAGGGTGGGTTCCAAGTGATAACCTGCGGTTTATTCGCTGTTCTATTGCGTTCGGCAAGCAAGTCACGCTATGAGCTTATTTATTTACTTCTTTCTATGTGTTAACTACTTTGTTTAAACAGAAACTTGACAGTTGCTTTGAAATCACAAGAGACACTTAAATTTTATATATCGTATAGACGAGGCAAATGCAAACTACATTTTTTTTTATAGACTCACGCCTGTATCCCCGAAGGGGTAGGCAGAGGCGTAATAGGTATTACACCCACATTTCGCCATGGATTTTTAGGTCCCACGTAATAGGGGGCGAGCCTATTGCCGTTACCGGGCACATCACCAGACTCCGTGCTGCTACTGAGATTTTGGAAAAACCCAGTAACACTTTTGCCCGACCCGGGAATGGAACCCGGGATCTCCGATCAGCAATCGCATACGCTATCCGCTGGACCACGGAGGCAGTTTTATTAATCTTGACATTTGATCATATTATAACGTAGTCATATTAAATTCTCTTTTGTTCGCAATGTCATTTGAATGTTATAAAACTTGTTTTAATAGAATACGTTGGTAAGCATTTTACTTGACAATTAATAAAATTACGCTGACATACATAGTTACGTTTTTAATGAGAATAATAAATATAAGATAAAGTTAATTGGATGCAGAAAATTAATATGATACTTCATGTTTTTTGTGGAATACAATCATAAAACGGAGTGTGTATGATTTGGAACAAACACATTTCATTTGCGTTGCTGCTGGACTGGTTATTTCAAACTTTTAAGTCTACTAATATATTTTGTTACCTAATATAGACTGGTGCCAACGTGGAGGCACAGCCAGTAAATAATAATTTAAATCAAATAAAAAAATCTTTATACAACGAAATTCAAATCCAATCATCATCATCATCCTCTTAGCGTTATCCCAGTTTCAATCTGGGGTCCGCTTAGATAAGCTAATATTCTGCCAATAGATAGACTAGTCTAACCGGATTTGGCGGAATATTCGCTTTTCCACGGAGCGACTGCCTGTCTGACCTCCGCAACCCGAAGGGATAGCGATATTCCATGGTTTAGACTAGTGTAAGTATACTTAGAAGGTACTGACGCCCTGTAGCGACTGTCAAAGATCTTCATGACAACCGGGACCGACGGCTTAACGTACTCCACGAGGCACGGGACAAGCGATATTTAACAATTCAATACGCACATAACTCCGAAAAGTCATTGGTGCGCGCCATGGATTCGAACCCGATACCCTCTGCATGGCAGTCTGTTGGTATATCCAGTCGGCTATCGCTGCCTTTAGAAATTCAAATCCAATATAACGCGATAAAATCCGTAAACTGTATTTTAATTCCAATACGTAATTCGCGTAAACCCAAGTAGATATAAAATTTCTTTCTTCTTCTTAAAAGTTAGAAATTACGGTGCATAAAGTAAAAGTGTTACTGTATTTTACCATAGCTGCATGTAAATGTTACACACTTCTGTTGTTTTAAGATGGTTACAGATAAGTTTTCTATCATGCAAACGAATATGCGTTCATAAGCATCACCATAGAAATCGATCTAGCTATTGTGAGCGACACTGTGTGACCAAAGTGAATAAAGGATTTTGACTTTACAGTATTTTAGTTTTCTGTAATTTGTCAATAATTACATCATAATGTACTAACCAGTTTGTGAGCTTTGGGCACGATGAAGTTTCTCGCTCGTAGAAACCTTAACAAGAACTCGTCGTCTATTCTGAAGGGGAAGCATTCCTCGCGATCTGAAACAAACATTATCGTTTAGACTGTATTTAATACTAAACAAATTATTTTAAACACTCAGGCCTATTAATCTTTGGCATAGTAGGCAGAGGCTTTTTCTTAGAAGACGACGATAACAGAAACATTGACAAGCTAAATTAAAAAAGTTTATTTAAGTAAGCAAAATATCAACCTTTACCTGTATTTATAGTTTGTATTACACCTTAGGCCTCCCCACATTGGTCATGAATGAAATGAAAAATGAAAATGATGATGGTCATGAGCGTTCCTCGAGCGTATGCTCGGCGTCCGTTCGGCGTGCGCCCGGCGTTCACACGTTGGACGTACGCTAGAGGAACGCGGCCGCCCAAAAAGAGACAGTATTGAAATCAAACTACGGTTTACGGAGAAAAGAATATCGCGATTTACAGATTCTCCGTAAAACGCGATATATGGGTTTTAAAGATATTACATTTTTAATCCTAGAAACTACATTGTTTATTTTTATTATTACTAGCCGGCGTTTCGATTTCTTTACAGAGACCGTGGTCAAGCTTGACTGAGATGAAATTTGTCTTTGTCTTGAATTTAAAAATTATTTCAAAGTGCCCGAATATTTTTAACTATTGGTGTTACTATCTACGCAGAATATGCTCTCGGGGCCTTGATGTTTTCTGATGTCTTTGTCCTTCTTTTGTTTTATTAGCCTGATAAACCTAAGAGACAGTATTTTTGTTAGATAAATTACTCGTAGCTCTTTCTGCTTGTTCCGTCTTGACTGCTTTTATACAATTGACAAAAAGCGTAAGATTGCTTGCCGATCTGCTCATGCAGATTAGCAACATGTAGCTACATCACAGTAGTATTTTTTAGTCATATTTACATCTCATTTATTGTTATTTTTTATTTTCACAGGGTAAACCCAAATAACCGCCTCATTATTCGTCTCTTTAAACTATGCTTATTCAGAATTATACAAGTATTTTTGGTTTGTTACAATGAGTATATATTGTTTATGCGCATACAATTAAATTATAGGAGGTTTGTATGCGTCTACCCTAGAAGCGTTCATTCATTCACCGTCACTATTGTGGCCCTATAATGCCCTACATTTCATGTGGCGGTGAAGTCACAAATCGCGCTTACTCTATAAGGAGTCTTTTTTACCATGACCCCGCTGCGCCTGTAAGGTATTTCCGTTAACGCACGAAACCAGTTTGTGTTATTCTTGGAATCTTTTAGGACTAAATTATTCCAATTTGGTTAGCCTTTAATCGACGTAATTTGGTATTCTTGGAATATTTTTAGCTCTATATATTTTTTTCAACCAATCTCGTATTCTAATGACGTAAATTAACGTGTTTTGATCTTAAACGCGAGCTAGTTAAAACGGTTCGAAGAACTATTTAGGGAAAGATCTTATTATGTGCCATAAAAGTTGATAGCTTGTAATAAATAGCTTTTAATTATGTTTCAATTCGCGTTTGATTGATACGGCGAATGATTTAATTTTATTGGAGTACACTTTGTCAGACATATTATTTATACGTCTAATAATTTTAATTATCTACACTATATATAATATTATAAAGAGAAACAATTTTTATTTTTGTTTGTTTGATTGTTTGTTTGTAATGGATAAACTCAAAAACTACTGGACCGATTTTAAAAATTCTTACACCATTAGAAAGCCACATTATCTGCGAGTAACATAGGCTATATTCTATTTTAGAAAAAATAGGGGTCCGTAAGATATTAGGGTTTTTCGGGTACTCGAAGTAGTTCCCTCAGGACGCGGGTGAAACCGCGGGAAACTGATAGTTGTACATATACGTATCAAGACCACAGCCTGATTCTGTCATATTTGGTTAGATCAGTAAGTGAACATCGGGCTCCAAGGCGTGTAAGTCTTGGATGGAACCGGGATAACGCTCGGACGCTGATGACCAAAGATGAGCTTTCTTAATAGGATGCCAGTATAACTTTAGTCAAAGTTGAGCGCAATTTATGCGTTCACAAGACAGAGTGGAACTGGCAGCATTTGTATTGCCATCTGTCTGGGTGCAATGATGATAACAGTTGGGTTCGTGGTCATCGTGTGTAACTGCTAAGCGGCAGTGCGGCCGCTTAAACCACTACGCCGTCTGTGAAATTTTAAATGGGTATTTTGTCTAATAAATAGGAGACGCTCATACCAAAACAAAGCGGCTTTATTTCCTTTATAAAGTCATAAGCTCCGTCTCACCATAATAATAACATGTTAATATCGTAGCAACAAAACATTTCCATGAAAATTGTAATATTTCCGCGTTATAACCTCATTAGGTTTTCTCTCATACTTGCGAGAATATTTTCTGTTCTAGCATAATTTACTTTAAATAGAAAAATGCCGTATTACATTAACCCAGGGCATGAAATAATTTACTTTTTCTAGTCTTTATGTCCTGTTACAACAAGTATGTTTTACGATCTAACAGCGCTATTGTTGTTTTATTTTAGGTAATTCTCCCACGACGGGTCCAGCGATAGTGTGAAGGGACGAGGTGCGATATACACACCTTCTATTTCTATTATCCTAACTAGACTCTCGTTGGAGGAATACCCTATCTCGAGCTAGTATTTTCTAAATAGGCTAGGTGCCCTTAGGTGGTCATGCCTGCAGCCCGACCAATTTCATCGCGAGGTATACAGGATGTCACAAGACCCATCACCTAACCGAAGTCTACTCGTAGTGGACATCATGCCAAGTCGTACTAACCAAAAATACCTAATACCTGGGAAACGATATTTTTTTTTAAGTTTTCACAATTTTTAAACCGCAATTAAAAGCGCGGGCGGGCAATGCATCGATTTTGTGCCTAATTAGAAAAATTCTATATTAACTTTGAGCCTCAATATCTCCTGAACTAGTAATTTCCCAGTTGTGGTGTCGAAGTAAAAAATGTTCGTAGTGATTGGTATAATATGGGATTTCAGTTTTCGTTAAGGGTCTTTTTACACCCTTTATATAGGTAGGTATGTCTACACTATCTACACTAATATTATAAAGAGGAAAACTTTGTATTTTTGTTTGTTTGGTTGTTTGTAATGAATAAACTCAAAAACTACTGAACCGATTTTAAAAATTCTTTCACCATTAGAAAGCTACATTAACTGCGAGTAACATACGCTATATTTTATTTTAGAAATAATAGGGGTCTGTAAGATATTTGGGTTTTTGGGTACGCGAAGTAGTGCCCTCAGGTCGCGGGTGAAACCGCTGGGAAACGTCTAGTATATTATATAGGTACACGTAATAGTCGCGAGTGAAACCTTTGGCGCGTTACAAGGTTTATCCAGGATAATTTCTTGCCTTTGTTGTTCTATCAGTTTCCACTGGATGTTGCTAGTGCCTTTGAGTTAGTGATACGATAGAAGTCATCAGTTGTGTGTAGCTACCGCTAAGTGGAAAAGTCCCTCTGTCTCTGTCATCTTGTTGCGTCGTGAGTAGTACCTACTTATCAAACAGACCAAAGACATATGTATTTGTCATTTATACTGACACAATATTACACCCTGCTCGTCCAACTAGTCTGCGTATCAATCATCGTTACAATGACTGACATTGTACCTATTGCTCTCCATTGAGAATACAACTGTCGCGCATGTCCATTGTTTCTAGACTCACGTGGAATTGTATGATTCTGGATAATTTTTACAAATGTTTATGTGTATTTTTCTCTTTTATATTTGTAATGTCTACGTATAATAACAAAAGCATCGTGCTTCTCTTTAGTGATCTCTACATAAACCCTAAAAGCGCTGAGCCTGGGACTTTCCTGCTGTACTGGATCAAGAGCCTCGGGGATCAGGGCCCGCAAATAAGCTTCCCAACATGAAGATTTTTCTTCTTTACGTATATTTCGGTGAACTCTGATCATTGCCTAACAAATCCTGTCTTGTGGGATAATTAAACACCCCGGGTGTAACTGCTCTGTAAAGCACAACAATGCCCCGTTTAATGCGAAAAACAATCTGAGCTGACTTTTGAAAATTTTACGTATATTTGCGGTTCCAAAATAGTATTAGTTACGAATGCCAGGTCTCAGGCGTAATGAAATTACAGTATATCATAACAGTGACAAATTGAACGTAGCTCGAATAAAGTAGACGCAGAAATGTGATAAAAATTGGACCAAGTGTTTTGGCACACTATGGACCATTTTCAGGCTACAAACTAACGAATGATGAAATACTTAATATTATAATATAAATTTCAGTTAATATTATGTCGCCGGTAATAATTATAATTGAACAGTACGCCAACAGATATAAAGATAGACATGATGAAATTATCGTCATATCTATAGGTATTATTTGTGTCACTATATGTAACAGTTAATTATCACAGCTACGCGTGCAGAAACTCATACAAGCGCCGTAACAATGACCCAAGGTTATCGCATACTTGCTAATTAGCGTAATATAATAGATGGACTAGAATGTCAAAACTGAAATGCACATAGTTCAGTAGTCAAGAGATCGCGTTATTCGCGTTATCATTTCTATTGAGGCATTTTTGATTTCTGTTCCCACCCAGCCAAATTATAGTGTACCTAATCAGTTCAGCAGTAGCATTTTCTTGAACATAAAAATAAGTTTTCTTTTCTTATTTAAATACTCACATTATTGACTTTTATAATTATGTTGATTTCTTACCTGCATCATCATTATTTTCAAAAGAATACCTTATTTAAAAAAAAACAACGCGTAAAGATAATCGTTAATTAGCATCGGTAAAATTTTGTTGAAATTGTCTTATAGATCACAAAACTTGATAATCGGTAACAGTCCGGTGTTGTCTACCAGAGACAAGTGTCCATATTTCCATCTAATTTGAAACGAGAGGAAATAAAACATCTTAGGTATCTGTCTTATATGAAAGCAAAAGAGAAAATAATAAAAATACAAAAGAAGAGTAAATAAATAATCTGTCTTATATTGTGTAATGTTAGTTTCCTCACCGAAAATCATTTTCCGTAGCTCTGTGATGGCTGTCGCCCTGGTAGATTGGTATTCATTGCAGAGCTCTTCTGCCAGCTCAAAGAGTTCTGGATTCTCCTTCGTGTTCAGCTCGGCTTCAAAGCCGATTTCCATAAAACACTCATTCATTCTGATGTCCTAGTAGATGTGGCCTGAAAAGAGAGAGAAAAACGTTAATTAATTTAAGAAATAACGATGATTAGGGCTTTCTGATAAACGGTCAATCAATACAAGCACTAATTAATATCATAAGCTAATATCAAAATATGTGGTTTAGCCGCTTGCTACTAGGTCACATGGATGTACCTAAGGTGGAAAATGTATTCACTGTTCTTATTAGGGTTCCGTACCTAAAAGGTAAAAAAACGGCACCCTATTATTACTAAGCCTCCGCTGTCTGTCTGTCTGTCACCAGGCTGTACCTCATAAACCGTGATAGCTGAAAGCTGAAATTTTCACAATTATGTATTTTGCCGCTATAACAACAAATACTAAAAATAAAAAATAAATATTAAAGGCGGGTCCCATACAATAAACGTGTTTTTTTTCGTATTTTTTGCTCTAAATTACTAACGGTAACAGGTAGACGCTTAACATTTTCACAGAATATGTAGTTGTAAATAACCTTTCAAAATAAATAATAAAATTATAAAGAGTACTTAAATAATAAAGGGGGGCTCCCATGCAAAAACGTAATTTTTAAGCAATTTGTTACTCGATCTTAATAAACAGGTAGAAACTTAAAAAATATTTAAGTATGCGTACAACAAACGTGATTTTCTTTTATAGATGATGGTACGGAACCCTTCATGCACGAGCCCGACTCGCACTTGCCCAATTTTATTTTTTTCTACACATCTAGCTGTTGTTGAGGTATTTACGGTCAAGCCACATATGGGCAAGCGTAGGAGTCGCCTCTTATCTCAAACGATAATCAAATGAAAGAAGAGAAAGAAAGAAGATATATTGATTTGTCACACACCCGGAAAAAGTACAACATATAAAAAAATCACTCAGCTATATTGTTGCATCATACCACCGCTCCGTTACAATTCTCAAGTAATTATATTAGTAATGGATGAATCGTTTTAGTCCGTTTTGCATCAATAAAAGATTATGGCTTTCTAATATACATACAGAAGACTTTGTGAAAAATCCGTCCAGTAGTTTTTGAGTACATATGTCACGTTCAAACAGGCAGACAGCAAGAAAAGAGAACTTCATTCTATGTTATTTTAATGGCATTAATAGACTATTCGATCTGTGTTTTTTTAAATATTTTTTTTTATCTTAATATATAAAATCCTTGCGTTACTGACTGACTGACAGACACGCCACAGCCGAAACTACTGGTCGTAAGAAGATAAAATTGAGCATGTATGTTCCTTGGGCACCGTAGGGTGCACTAAGACGAGATTTCCCGAAATTCCCACGGGATCGGGCAAAACAGGAAATTCGAAAATATGTGCGTGCGAAGCCGCTGGCGTCGACTAGTTATTTATATTGGCACACCAACAGCTTTTAGGCGAAACATACAATAACTTAAATTTTAATAAAATCTTAACCATCTGGCCTAAGAGCTAATAACAGGTGTGAGACAATTAAGAAGTATTTACTTTACAATACTATACGACAAAGCAAAAACAATAATTAAAAACTTACTACTAAACATGTACACCAAAATAACAAATCGACTTACATTTGTTTACTACACTATAAGTATATCACATTAATGTTCAACGATCAGTCAGTGACATCTATACTCACGCGGCATGATCTATCTATATTTTTTGATAAAAGTGTTTTTACTACTCATAAAAAATCCTAGATTACAAGTTTGTAGCAATACAGATAGTTTTATTGCAAGTCCTTGAATCAATCAATCAATCACCACTCTGCAATCAACAGTGGTGTTAGTTTTTCATCATCAGCCTTTAACAGTCCACTGCTGGACTAGGCCTCTCCTTTGAAAGGAGGAATTAGCCTACTATACCACGCTGGCCAAACGGGTTGGTATAGGGTTTGTATCAAGTTTTCCTTCTCTTACAGTGCTGTTCTCTGCATAATATGCTTCCTCCGTCGGCTCTTACGACACCCATGGGATGATATGGGGTGGTGACAATCCGTATTCTTAATCCGTCACCACACGGACATGATGTTAGTTTTTATTATAAAATATTTATCTCATTTTCCTAGCGTTATCCCGGTTCTACCCAAGACATTCGCCTGAGAGCCCAGGGTTCGTTTTTTAGTTATTTAGACCAGCGTCTGTATATTTAAGGATACTCACTCCCCATTAACACTGTGAGAGGTCTCCACGTGCCCTCCGCTGCACGTGCAAGCGATAATTGACTGCACGGTTGGCGTAGTGGTTTAAGCGGCCGCCTCACCACTAGACACCGCGCCGAATGCTGCGGGTTCGATTCCCACACGAGACAACACTTTCTGTTATTCATAAATTGTTGTTTGGAGTCTGGGTATTCATTGAATCCGTTAGTTGTATGTTTGTACAGTCCCTCAGGACACAGGATTTGTGGAAATTCGAAACTTGATTTGTGTAAGCAAGTACTTCGAGGGTTTTTGGAAATTTCCATTCTAAGGGTATAGAATAGTCCCACAAGGACAGAGCCGTGGACGAAGTGAGGTTAATAATAAAACTTGTATTGTTCTACGAGTAATATCTAGGTAAGTGAAATTATAATGATGAAAGAGAAAGTAAGCCAATATTTGAAAACAGCCACTGAACCGATAGATACAACAATGTTGTGCTTATTTCTAGAGCTGAATGCACTAGAAAAGCTATAATTTAGAGAGAAACAACCAATAATCTAAGAAACGTAGGCTTGTGGTGCAATTGCTTAATGGTACTAAATCGATTTTCAGAGCTACAGGTCATTACTATTTTAATGGTACGCAAATCTGTAGATAATATTGGCAATCGTAGCGTAGGGTACCCGCCGTCTAGTTTGAGCGAAGATTTACGCAAAATGGCTGACAGAGGTTGGACTCGAAAAGCCAGAGATCGAACTTATTGGAGGCGCCTGTAAAATGTAGTAGTCCACTGATGTATAAGTACCAATTATCTAGCAGTGGACTAAAACGGGCTGATGCTGTTGATAATGAAATCTATAACCGAGGCCAATTTATTTGTCTATAAGTCTATGAAGAGGCATTTCATCCAGCCAGCCAATATGATCTCCACTGCTCAACGTTGTCATCGACAACAGGAAGCCTTTCTATACTTTTTATAAAATGATGTCCCCTCGTCCTGGCTGCCTGCCTGAATGCGATAAACCAAAAACTACCGAACGGATTTGTTGTATGGTTATCACTAATATTTATTTATTACCAGAGGACGCCAGCAGCTACGCCTGTCCATTTTTTTATTTATCCGTTTTGGCCGATTCTGTGGGAATTTCAGGAAATTCCTTCTTAGTGCACCCCTACGGTCCCCAAAGAACACATATGCCAAATTTCAGTTTCCTGCGCCCAATCGTTTTGGATGTAGCTTGTCTGTCAGTCAGTAACGCAAGGATTTTATATATAAAGATTTATTTATTTTACACTTTTTTGAACGCAATGAAAAACATTATTAGAAGCCCTATATCTAAGTAGGCCTTATCACTTAAAGCGATTTCTACCAGGCAACCTTTGGATGGAGATATTATTGGTAGGAGAAAAACGGTAGTTGCATGTGTAGTCTGCGTTTTACCTTTATTTTATTCTTAATAGCCAAAGGTATTTTGCTGTTAGTTAATTCTTTATCAGGAAGGGAAGGTGTATTTTTCCAGCAGGCTTCTTGAATAATATTAGTGATATATTTAGTAGCACATTCTACGTCGTCAGGAGTCCTCAGAGCTACGTTAAACGAGATGTTTTCATGGATATATTCGCGAAATGACTCCCAGTCTGTGAGTTTGTTATAGAGGGTCTCGGGCTTTTCACGACTTATGATGTTAGTACTGATTGTCAGTATCACAGGAGTGTGATCAGAGGAACCATCTAGGCATGAGTCTATTTTGAAGTAATGTCGTGAGAGGCCTCGAACGATAAAAAAGTCCAAGAGGTCGGGTATTTTATTACTGTCAGTGGGCCAGTAGGTAGGTTCGGCTGTAGTAATGAGTGACAAGTGATCATTGTTAATACAGTTCCTCAACTGCCTTCCTCGGGTTGTAGTCAGTCTTGAGCTCCAGTGCGTAACCTTGGCGTTCCAGTCGCCTCCAGCAACAAAGCGTTGCCCGAAATGTGAGAACAGTTTAGAGAACATTGCTTGGTTGATTTGGTATTTTGGAGGACAGTAAACCGCAGCCAGAGAGAAGTACCCACATTCGTCTTGTACGGCAACAATTGTTGCTTGGGTATAATCAGCCTTGAATTCGGGTAGTACATGGTGTTTTAGACTATTGCGTACAATTATTGCAGTGCCGGCGTGTCTAGTGCCATCGGGATGATTCGTTGTGTATGTCGAGTACCCTTGTATTTTTATACAGCTTTTACTAGTGCAATGCGCCTCAGAAATTAGAACTGCATCAAGCTTGTGTTCTTTTAGTAGTACTTCAACTTCTTCCTGGTTTGTGGCTAATCCATTAATGTTCCATGTTGCTATGCGTAGGCCATTCATTTTGTTAGTTTAGAGCATGGTGTAGTTATTAGAGTAATCAGAGTACTCATTTGTTGAAGGAGTAAGTCTACTTTTTCTGATTGTTTCATTAGGAAAAATTCTAGTGTACTTGTGGTGTGTGTTTCTGGTGTATTTGTGGAATGTTTCGTGGATTCTTAGCTTTGCTTCAGTACATCTGCATAGCATTTGTATCCTGGATTGTCTGCTGATTGTTTGCAAGGAGGTGGAATAATAGTCTCTTTTAAAGGCGCAGAGTCCGTGTTTGGTGTCAACTTGGTGTTTTGTATGACATTGTTGCGATTGGGGTATTTCCGTTTCAATATTTCTATGTATACCTCGCATCCTTTGAAGTTAGCTGGGTGAGCCCCAAAGCAAAGTGCGCATTTGGCAGGGGTATTGCGGTCCTGTTTTGGACAATCTGATGTTTTATGAGGTTCAGCACATTTCACACATCTATATGGCCTCATGCAGTAATTTTTACTATGTCCATATTGTTGACATCTGTGACATTGAACTACTTCTCTTTTTCGGATCTTCTACGATTACCGCTTGATGATAGATGTATTTTAGGTCTTTAACAAGTTTGTTTTTGGGATCAGGCAGGAGGTTTACAAAGAAGGTGGATGTTGGTTTCTTGTCTGGGCCGTATTTCGCGTTTATTATTTCTCCTGAGACCAGGTTACCAGTACTTTCAATGTCTTCTTTGATGGCCGACATAGGGGTACTGTGGTGGAGATTTCTGATAACAATTCGAAAGCATTTTTCTTCTTTTCTATTAAATGTATGACCTATGAGCTTGTTTTCTCTTATTGTTGTTATTAATTTCTTATAGACTTCCAAATCAAAGCAGTTAATTCTTAGCTGATTTTTATTGATGGTCTTGTATGTAAATTGGTATTTGTCAACAGCTGTCACTAGTAACTCTGTGAGTTTTATTAAGTTTTCTACTCCATATAGTATAATTGGTGGGGGAGGGCGCTGCTTCTTTTTGACAAGGGGGTCGCTTTCATCTACTTGGTTTACAGGCAATGCACTAAAACTATTGGAAGTTTGTATAGCCTCTGGGGATGGAGATAGCAGCTTTTTCCTTTTGGGGTTTCTACTCTGGGGTACTCTCTGCCATGGTGGTGGGCAGGGTTCCATCTCAACATCTGGAGCCTTTATTCCAGTCTTGTTGGGTGTATCTCCTGTCTTGTCAGTTTGAGTAGCAGGTGTAGTTTGTTCTGTGTTTCCTAAGGAAGAATATCTGGGTTTCGTGTTGAACATGCTAGGATGAAATGTTTGTTGCACGAGTACCTGTTTAGTGTTTTTTTTGGGTATTTCTTCTCCTTCGTCACCATCACTGAGTAGGATTGTGCCCTCCCCAGAATACGTGGAGCAGCCTGAGATAGACTCAGGAAGGGATTGTCCAGCATCGCTGGTACCCTCCTGGGGTAGTTTCTTTTTCAATACTACACTCATGATTGTTGACTCTCTTCCTCACTCCAGATATTTAAGGGGTTATTTAGACCCCAAGGCTCGCTGTAGCCTCTTCCAGTCAGTTACCAACTAGGTGTAGGGTTATACCGCCCATGCTTGGTCGCCAGGGCCTCGTTTGTTATCTGGCAGGGGGCACCACGGAAACCAGTTGGTCGCCGTCGCCTATCGGCGCGTGCAGGTGAGGTTGGCATTTAGGCTGGACTAGATGTTATGTCCATTCTCCCCTTACCCCCCCCTTGCGGCACATTATTAAAACAAAATTTATACGTGGTGTAAGGAATGTAATGAAATAGTAACTATAGTCGACCAGCATTAATATTTTTGTAAAATTCTAAGAATTAAACATGTATATGGCGCGTTTACTCTGACGTGACATCGCACCACAGGAAGCGCACCAGTACATCGTAATCACTGCCGCTACCACCCGCCGCTGTAGAGCCGTAACAGCTGATAATGCGAGTTTGATAGCAATTTTTTGGAAAATTTTCGAATTCCTAGATTTTATTCGGAAAATTCGACCGCCAAGGGTCTCAGTATAATGTACTGAATCACTGGTATCAGTTTTCGGTACACCGTCCCTTACACCCAGTATACCAACGAAAAGCTTTTCGCTTTTCGGCACGCCCAATGTGATGTCGGCCTTATTTTAAAACACGTTTATTCGCTGCACCTTTTTAGGTATTCGTGAATCAACATTCGCGTTCATTGACAGCATGTGATACCACAGAATACAACAGTTTATTTGTACTGCAAAACAACAACAACGTTTTATCGAATACTGCACAAAATATTTTAACAGAAATACAGTCTTGTTCTGTGTCTAAAAGAGTACCATACCAATTTCCAAACTCATGCCTACCAAAATCTAAATCTAATCTAAGAAGTGATCTATCAACGCACAGCCCAAACCACTGGAGGGATCGGGCTGAAATTTGGCAAGCTGGTAGATGTTATGACGTAGGCATCCGCTAAGAAAGGATTTTGATAAAGTCTACCCCCAAGGGGATAAAATATGGGATGAAAGTTTGTATGAAACTTTGTCAATTTTAAACCGATCGGGCTGAGACTTTGCATGCATATAGCTACTATGACGTAGGCATCGTCTAAGAAAGGATTTTGATAAATTCCACCCCTAAGGGGATAAAATAGGGTGTAACGTATGTCCGGTACTTACCGCGTTGCGTCACAGTACCGCCCATACGCTCGGCCAATCAGAGAAAGCCATCGTCCGCACTCGCAAAGCCTGACCAAATATGGTCATAAACGGACTCTCAGCCTGATGGAGGGCCCAGTATATAAAGGGGCCGACAGAGAGGCCGGCACCGCTACGCTAACGTCGCTTCTACTATAACTAAGCGTACCTACTGACCCTACGTCGTATTTACGTGTATCCTGGTCCCAGCTACGGGTAAGCACTACATTTACTGCGTTAGCGTACTGCCCATCTCTCTACCTGCTAGCTGAGGCCGGCTGACGCCGCCTGCCTGACTCTATTGGTTGTGGCTCTCCTAATGCTGCTTTCCTTCAGGTTCCAGGTTCACCTTAAGACTTCGGCTACGCTCCTAGACCGCTACACTTCCTGCATCGCCTTCGGCGTCACTTCCGCCGAAGAGTCTGGCCTGCCCTGCTCCTCGTACTTGCACCGCCGGCGTCTGCCCGCTGAACCAACGGCCTGCGAGGCTCTACCACTACGCGCAGCCTTCGAGCAGCCTGCCTACACACTACCGGAGGGAACAGCGTGGGAGACTGCAGCCCTTAGTGTTCAGGCCAGTGTCGTGTTGTTGGTCGGTCATACTCGTGGCAAGGGAAGTGAGACAATACTCGGCAAATAAACGCATAGAACCTTTTCTGCGTTTTAATACCAGAACCCGTTACAGTGGCGCCTACGTGGGTTATTGTCTCGCTTTTCGTGCTCGAGTTCTCATCTAGCAGGTCTCCATCATTGTAAGCGAGCAGGTGCGGCTACAGCGAATCGGTACGTATTGTTGTACTAATTGCCTACCTTTTAGTGTAACTACCTACTACGTACTAGTTCGCAAATTTGAATCTAACGTTTTTCTAATTAGTCCTAACGGTCGAACTTTTACGCCTAATCGTAAAGTAGGCCATTTGTAAGGGCGGAACGCTTGCGCACTAAGTGTAGTGTGTAGTGTTATACTTACGCGGTACTCCTTCATACACAATGGGCTCACACCCCATAAAATACTTCCTGCTAAACAAGAACGAGTTAGCTTACGAGGTCGCGATTAGAGGTGAGGAGCCGGCTACCTCTGTCCTAGGTCTGCGGAAGCAGCTCCCTAAATTACTGGAAGCCATTCCAAATGATGACATTTTGGAGTCGGGTCTAGCCATAGCGGTGGACTTCGAGGGCACTAGCGAGGCCGTCTCTGAGCTGGCCAAGCGACTAAATTCGTTATCTGCCTCTTACGACGCGAACCTAGCTAAGAGGTCTACCGCACTGCACAACCACTTATACCATAGACTCCGTAGGATGGAACGTCCTACGGCGTTATCAAAACGGATTACCGAATTGTGCAGCCGGTTCGACAAGCTCTCGGCGGAGCTGTCCGCCATTGAGCAATCAGCTGTTCGCTCAGCCGATGCTGTGGCAGAGGTCCAACCTGCGCCGTCTACCTCGACGCAGGCAGGGTTAGCCCCAGTATTGCATTGCGAGCATTTGAGAGTTAGCGAACTGTCTAAGCTAAAACACGACGGTACGGGATGCGTCCGAGCGTTCCTACAACGCGTAACCGAATTCCAAACCGCGCGTAATCTACCTTCCACTAAAATTTTATCATATGCCTCCGAAATTTTCACCGGTAACGCACTTCACTGGTACCGCGGCCTAAAAGAATATTTCACTACATGGGAAGAACTCACCACTAAATTAATAGACGATTTCACACCGTACGATTATGACTACCGGTTATTAAATGAAATCCGCCGACGTACTCAAGGTGCTACCGAAACTATAATTATTTATCTCTCGATAATGAATCAGCTGTTCGCTAGGCTGTCTCCGTCAAAGCGATTGTCCGAACGCGAAAAGTTAGACATCCTATTGCATAACATACGTCCATGCTACTCACTAGTGCTAGCTCCGTCAATATCTTCAATAGACAGTATAGCAACACTGCAGACGTTATGTTTAAACTACGAACGGATGAAATATTTGAACTCTCAATTCCGCGAACCGTATTATAATAACGACACGTTGGCACCAGATCTAGCTTACAGTCACAAACCTAATAACCGAGCGCGTAATAATTCCTACAATAATTATCCCGTTGCTACTATAGAGGGTACGTCCGAATACACTGTGAACAACGAACCTAGCAAACCTAAGTCTAAACCTAGCTCTGTCGCTCTAGTCACGTCCAAGTACTGCCCGCGCTGCCGAATCAATGATCACAGTTTGAATGAATGCAAACGCGATCGCTTCGCAATTTGCTTCAAGTGCGGCTGTAGGGATGTGACATTCCCTAACTGCCCGAACTGTAAATCGACGAAACCAAAAAACTAGTTGGTCAGGGTCGGGGCGTGTCAAAATCTAAATTAGGTTCTACAGCCTATTCAACCAATTTTGACAAAGATGATTGGAGAAATTGGCTAAACACTCTAAAAGTGTATTTCTCTAGTTATTCTGTCGCCTCGATCCTGGATAATAAACCTAAAAATGACCTACGGCCCTATGTTAACGTAACGATTAACAGTTTACCTATTTGTGGATTGCTCGATTCCGGTTCAGCCATTACAATTCTAGGTAACAACTCCCATCTGGAGGTAATTACTAAAACCGGGTTAGAAATACAGCAGTGTCACAACACTAATTCCATTCGGTCCGCAGGTGGAAGTATATTGTTGCCGCGCGGTTTTATCAACTTACCCACTACTTTTAATAATCAAACCCACTTATTGAAAGCTTATATTATTCCAGAAGTTACAAGTAATTTAATTTTAGGCATCGATTTCTGGAAACTATTTAAATTACTGCCTAACCATATCGCATCCGTATGCATGTCTAAAACATTGCCATGTAGTGTGTTAGGTGATAATAAGCTAAGTAACACGAACGTATTGCAATCTTTTAGTGAGTTGAGTGAGTCACAACAGAGAACGACTAAGTTAATTATAAAGCAATACGAGTCGATTTCTACTGAAAAAACCGGTTTAGGACGAACTCACTTAATAGAACATGCAATAGACACTGGCGATTCTGCGCCGATACGCCAAAGATATTATAGGTTACCGCCGGCGAAATTGAAAATAATTATTGACGAATTAGACGAAATGCTTGCATTGGGAGTGGTAGAAAAATGCGAAAGTCCGTGGTCGTCACCGATTTTACTAACGCCTAAGAAAGACGGTAAACTAAGGTTTTGTTTAGATAGTCGGAAACTTAATTCTATTACTAAAAAAGACGCGTACAAACTACCTTACGTATCCGAAATTTTAGACAACCTTAGGAACGCTAGATATCTAAGTAGTATAGACTTATCTAAGTCCTTTTGGCAGACGCCTCTTCGCGAATGTGATCGTGATAAGACTGCGTTCTATGTGCCTACTAGAGGAACATTTAGATTTGTGACTATGCCGTTTGGTTTAACGAATGCGCCTGCGACACAACAGCGTTTGGTGGATCACTTGTTTACGAACAGTCCTGAGTTCGAAAACTCTGTATTCGTTTTTTTAGATGATATCGTGCTTATATCGCCATCCTTTAATGCTCATGTGTCACTATTAAATAAAGTATACGAAAAATTAAAATCGGCCAACCTTACCATCAACTTGGAAAAATCTAAATTCTTCCGTGATGAATTGAAGTACTTGGGCTACGTAGTAAACTCTAAAGGATTACAAGTAGACCCATGTAAGGTGGAAGCCATTCTTCAATATGCTACGCCTAAGAATAAAAAAGAAGTCAAAAGGTTCTTAGGCATTGCATCATGGTATCGGCGATTTATACCTAATTTTAGTACTATTGCCGGTCCTCTGAACAAATTTCAGTGGTCGATGGAAGCTGATGACTCGTTTTGTAAACTAAAACAATTGTTAAGCTCCGCACCAATATTATCGTGTCCCGATTACGAGAAACCTTTTCAAGTTCACACAGATGCGAGTGCGAGCGGCATCGGTGGGTTACTTACACAAGAAATAGATGGCGTGGAACTACCTATCGCTTACATGAGTAGGTCACTAAATGCACAGGAACAAAACTACAGTATAACAGAACGGGAGACATTAGCAGTTCTAACAGCCCTCGAATATTGGCGCTGTTATTTAGATAACGGGTTAAAGTTTGTTGTGTATACTGACCATTCCGCACTGAAATGGTTCCTAAACTTGAGCAACCCGACTGGTAGATTAGCTCGGTGGTCGGTTCGTCTGTCAGCCTTCAACTTCGAAATAAAGCATCGGCGCGGTGCGGATAATATTATAGCCGATGCGTTATCACGATCCCTACCTGTAAATATAATTAACGCGAATAATAATAACGTGAATGACCCTAATGTTAACACTGATCAATGGTATTCAGCCACCTACAATGGTTGTTTATCTTCGCCTAATGACTATCCAGACTATTCTATTAAAAATAATAAATTATATCGTTTGATTAAATCTAGGTGTATGCTACGTAAGGAGTTCGAATGGAAAGAAGTACTACCTTCTTCTGATCGAAATAATGCCATATTAGAGAACCATGCCGAACCCACTTCGGGGCATTTCGGTATATTTAAAACTTACAAGCGCTTAGCACTGCGTTACTATTGGCCCAAAATGCGCGATGACGTAGTTAAGTTCATAAATTCTTGCGACACTTGTATCGCGCACAAACATCAGAACCACGCACCATTGGGAATCATGGGACGACCCAAAGTGTGTTCACGACCCTTCCAAACCATTAGTGTAGATTTGGTGGGGCCACTACCCGTCACAAGAAAACAAAACGCCTACATCTTCGTAGTAACTTGTTGTTTTAGTAAATACTGTCTACTTTTTCCTATCAGGCGCGCAACTGCTGAAATAATAACTAATATTTTGGAAGAAAAAATATTTTTAGTTCATGGTATACCATCTACAATTATATTGGACAATGGTAAACAGTTTGTCAGTGCTACTTTAAAAGCTATGTTGCGCAAGTACAAAATCCCTAATCTTCATTATACTCCTAAATATTCCCCACATGTCAATACGGTCGAACGCTATAATAAAACCATTGGTTCTACGTTAGCGGCGTTTGTAGGAAATGACCAGAGATTATGGGACACTCTCGTACCTAAGGTGCAGTTTGCATTAAATACTGCAGTTAATGAAGTCACGGGCTATACACCTAGTTTTTTAGTCTATGGACGTGAACTAGTTCCATGCGGCTCACACTATGTCGACACAGACGCTGATGATATAGTATACATACCTAGGGACGATTACGCAGAAAACATAGGTCACTTATCAGGCATATTTGACAAAGTTCAGGCACTCCTCATTCAAGCTCATGCTAGGAATTCCCAAACGTATAATTTACGCCGTAAACCAGCTGAGTTTAATGTGGGAGACACTGTGTGGAAACGGACTTTTTATCAGAGCGACAAGGATAAGTCCTTCTGTAAGAAACTAGCCCCTAAATTCGTGAAGTGCACAGTGATTAATAAAAAGTCGCCTCTCGTTTACGAGTTGTCGGACGCGTCTGGAAATTCTATTGGGTTTTGGCACATTAAGGACCTAAAACTTATACACTATGGTGCCTAACTATTTGTTACAAACCGTAGAAGACTTTCCCTTCCTTCTCTCTATATGCCGTCTTAGCTTGGACAGTAGCGGACTCATAGACCTAACGTAGCTAGTCGGATTTTCCTTGTTAGCCACGTAAAATCCTCTCCTAAGGCGGGCGGTATTGTAACGTATGTCCGGTACTTACCGCGTTGCGTCACAGTACCGCCCATACGCTCGGCCAATCAGAGAAAGCCATCGTCCGCACTCGCAAAGCCTGACCAAATATGGTCATAAACGGACTCTCAGCCTGATGGAGGGCCCAGTATATAAAGGGGCCGACAGAGAGGCCGGCACCGCTACGCTAACGTCGCTTCTACTATAACTAAGCGTACCTACTGACCCTACGTCGTATTTACGTGTATCCTGGTCCCAGCTACGGGTAAGCACTACATTTACTGCGTTAGCGTACTGCCCATCTCTCTACCTGCTAGCTGAGGCCGGCTGACGCCGCCTGCCTGACTCTATTGGTTGTGGCTCTCCTAATGCTGCTTTCCTTCAGGTTCCAGGTTCACCTTAAGACTTCGGCTACGCTCCTAGACCGCTACACTTCCTGCATCGCCTTCGGCGTCACTTCTGCCGAAGAGTCTGGCCTGCCCTGCTCCTCGTACTTGCACCGCCGGCGTCTGCCCGCTGAACCAACGGCCTGCGAGGCTCTACCGCTACGCGCAGCCTTCGAGCAGCCTGCCTACACACTACCGGAGGGAACAGCGTGGGAGACTGCAGCCCTTAGTGTTCAGGCCAGTGTCGTGTTGTTGGTCGGTCATACTCGTGGCAAGGGAAGTGAGACAATACTCGGCAAATAAACGCATAGAACCTTTTCTGCGTTTTAATACCAGAACCCGTTACAAGGGGATGAAAGTTTGTATAAGTCTTCTTAGATTTTCGACTGATTGAACTGAAATTAAAGATTGGAGCTACTATGATGAAGACGTCCGCTTAAATAGGATTTTGATAAATTCAACTTCAATTCAACTAAATTAAAATAAGGGATGATGGAGGATGTAAATGTGTTAATTTGAACTATCAGTACCTAATTGAACGTACCTACAAAGAAGTTTTGTAGGCCCTAATTTTTTTACACACGCTAAACAAAAGTAAAACCGCAAAAATATACCTAATTAATAATAATATTTCTTAACGCGAGCGAAACCGCGGGCAAAAGCTAGTTTTCATAATAAGATTATGTTAGAAAAATCGGAGAGTGAAACCGTCGGGCGGAGTATGTCGTTAAAGATGAAGTCTTACTTATATGATGGTAATCCCATTTACATACATACATAAGTAGGTAAATACGGAGCGATTTGCTTTGGCCAAGGAGGTGGAACTCTTTGCCTGAGTCTGTGCTTTCTAACGAGTACATTAGTGTTGTGAAGTCGTGGGCATAAGTACCTTCTATGCAAACGTGGAGCACGTCAACCGTATCAACAGTATCAAACGAGATCATGGCCAAACGCTAGCCTATCATCAAAAACAAGGCACAAAAAATCATAACACGTGATCACATGTTTATTTTTTTGCAAAAAAAAAACACTAAGTATAAAAACCTACGCATTCTCAAATATTTCCAAATACTTACAAATTTTTTTGTTCATAATATGTCGATTGTCAACTATTTGTACAAGTACTTTGACACATAGTCATTATGTCTATTTACTTATTATTACACTGTGTGTCTTATTTATTTACAACTAGCTGTTGCCTGTGGTTTCACCCGAGTTCTTTTCGATATCTGGACAACAGCGCCGCTTACCGGGCTACATGTGTCAAATAACAGGCTATATGTAGTCCTAAAAAGTGAAGATATATCTTCCAGTAAAAGTCCATTAAATTCGATATAGCCATCCCAGAGATTAACCTGGACAAACAGAAGACATACTAAAATAGTAAAAATTTTTGTTTATGTCTTGGTATCATGTAACTAACTTGATAACGTAGTCGTTTTGAAATCACAGACAGACACATCAATGTTATTTATATGTATAGATTACGTAGTAATATTACGTCGTTCAAATAAGAAATATAATAAAGTAAATTTGTCACGGATATATTACAACAGTAACTACTTACCACCGGGTCCTTCTCATTCCATTAACATAAACTTACACTTACGTCTACATAGGTTTTATGTGTTTCAATTTAATGTATTATTAATTTTATTTACTGAAGTACTGCGTCTTAAGTATTTACTATTACATTAGGTATAGACGTTTTAATATAATAAAATAATAAACCTAAAGTGTTTGTTTGTTTGTACACGCTAATCTCAGGGAGAATTATAACAATATTTTGTGGATGCCAGTAGCAATTGCAAAGCAAAAATGATTTTAAGCGAAGAGAATAGGCAGGTGAAACAGCGGGACTTAGCTATCATTGTTAAATAAATGTTACTTAATTCCTCATATCTTACTATTTTCAATGCAAAGGTTTGTGAGGACGGATGTTTACTCTCTATGCAAAAACTACAGAAGTGATTTGGATGAGACTTAGGTGTAATATAGCTTATTGATCGGACTAGTATATGGACTAAATTTTTTCAATGATCAACCCGCACGCGGTCAAAGCTACAGGCAACGGCTAGTTTTAGCTAGCAAAGTTCCTTATTCTTAAAATAAATCACCAATTTATTCAGACTATGTCAAGTTTTGCCAGCCCTTAATTATAATATTATTAGTGTCGTAACCTTGAACTTACCAAACAAGTTTAAATCGCCGTGCTTAACAGTTAATATACATAATAATATAAGTATAATACCTGTTTAGCGACATATTAGCTGTGCGAATAATCGAATACTTTAAACGAGCTATTCTTGTATCCGAATCTCGGCAACGACTTCAACGATTTTCATGAAATTTGGAATGCAAGACGTTTTAGGGGCGATCAATCAATCTAGCTTAGGTTCATTTTCAGAAAACACGATCTATCAAAAATATGCCGGGCAAAGCTCGGTCATCCAGGTACTTATAATAAAACTAGAGGACGCCAGCAGCTACGCCTGCATTTTTTTTTTTAATTTACCCGTTTTGGCCGATCCCGTGGGAATTTCGGGAAATCCCATCTTAGTGCACCCCTACGGTCTCCAAGGAACATACATGCCAAATTTCAGCTTCCTGCGCCCAATAGTTTCGGCTGTAGCATGTCTGTCAGTTAGTCAGTAACGCAAGGATTTTATATATTAAGATTATTTTGGGGAGCTTATAAAGAAGTCATGAGTATAAGTTAATATATACCAATTACAAGTGATATTATAAAAGCAAAAACACGTAACGTATATGTGCGGCTTTCAAATCCAAACGTCCAAACTAAAGCGAATTTCTTAAGTTTAAGCATACAAATAGATTAGATCTTAGACGGGAAATATCATTCTTGTTTATCAAATATTAAAAACAAAATCTGAAAGGGTTAAAACAGAATAAATACGCTACTACGGTTAAGGTTAAGTGCAAGCTCTGCTTAGTTTGGGACTAGATGGTGTTGTGTGAATGTGGTAGAATATAACTTTTGGCGAGCACGTTTGAAAAGAGTAACGAATGTAGAGGAAGCGCGTGAGGTTTGTAAGGATAGAAGCAAGTGGCGTTCTGTTGTCTCTGCCTACCTCGACAGGAAAAAGGCATATGTATATATGTATGATATAGCTTTTAATCCGCAAACAAAGTCCGGTGAAAGCTAAGTAGTGCTTCATAAATAAAGTGTAAGCAACTTCGAATTGATTATGCACCATTCCGATGCACTTGCGAAGTGTAACTTGCAACACTGTTGACCAGAGAGCGCAATATCGAAGTTTGTAACTACTTACTTCATGATAGGCAAAATACTGACATCATTCATGGATAGACATAGTAGACTCTTGCAAGATCGTAAAGATAATCGTCAAGATGATAAGAAGAAGGCTTTATAACATATTTAACAATTATAAGGACCTGTAGGTACTGACTAAGAAATTTCACTACACCATTCCATTCTATAGGTGACGTAAGTAGCGATAAAGGAAAATACATATAAGAAGCAAATTGACGGCCGGTTGGCGTAGCAGGAGTGTAAGTGACTGCTACGTCGAAGGTCGCGGGTTCGATTCCCGCTCAACTCAAATACTTGTGTGCATGAACATGGATGCTTGTCTTGGTCTGGGTGTTTCTATGTATAATATGTATGTATTAACACTATTAACAAACAAAAAAAGTATATATGTATGTTTATCCATTATCTAGTACCCATAGTACAAGCTCTGCTTAGTTTGGGACTAGATGGTGATGTGTGAATGTGGAAGAATATTGTTATCCTCTTTATTCATTATTTTCTCATAGTCATATTTTACAAATTAAATCACATTAATAAATTAAAAATAAAATTTAACCATATAAAATGGGCCCACGGAGACCCACCGGTACCGGGCACAGGGACCAAGCTACCGGTGGTTAGGGCTCCAGAGAGAGGAACCTCCGAACTATGCGAGTCGTGACCAACAATACTGCCTTCTGTATGGAGGACTAGATCCAGCCGTCTAGCGAGAGCCTCTTGAGATGGTGGTCGAGGCTCTTCGCAATGTGACCATTAACTGACACGACTATCGGTACAATGATCGCCGAGTCCACATCCCACATGTCGACAATCTCGTGAGCCAGGTCCAAATACTTGATTTCCTTGTCTTTTTCGGTCTTCACGAGATTCTCGTCATGGGGAATAGTGACATCAACGATCATTGCAAGGCGTTCTGATCGATCTATCACCACGATATCGGGCTTGTTAGCCACGATAGTCCTATCGGTGATGATAGATCGATCCCAGTACATAGTGGCACGGCCATTTTCGAGAACTGGATTGGGCACATATCTGTAGTACGGTACTTCAAAGGTCACAAGGCCATATTTTAAGGCAAGCTGCTGATGGACGATCCTGGCTTCTTGATTGTGTCTGTGCAAGTATTTGCCGTTGGCAAGACGAGAACAACCGGAAACTATATGTCTGAGAGATTCGAGGCTGGTGACACGCCCAACATATGTCAACAGTCCCATCCTTCAGAATATACTTTCGGTAGTTATTCGACATGACAACTTCGTTATATATACTTCGTTATATTATTATTATTATAAATATGTAGTATGTTTGGGAAGGATGAAAACTCGACATGAAACCATATACCAACCCAGACAAGTACGGCCACAGTGTTATTCTGGTGCAAATAAAGTGTCCAGCAGTGGACTACGAAAGGTTGAATGGAATGATGTCCTGAATTCCATAACTACCATCACAAAAAACTCAAATACTGAAGCCAGAAAAATGAATTTGAGCAGGCCCATTATGACGTAGGCACCCTGTGCGGAAGGCTTTTTATATTACCACTAAAGGGAGAGGAGAGGGGTAAAATAGAAACTTAGCGTTTATTTTAAAGGTCGGTTATTTTCAAGCTAGCGTTATGAAATGCCGGGAGCAACTATTAATTAATGAATTAATTAATGCTTACTATAACCGCAAGGTAACGAACGTGAAGAAATAACGATTCATATATGCTTATATCGTATGAGAACGCTACGTTGTGCTCTTTCAAGTAAAATACGTAAGCTCCTACTGCATCACCTTATCTATTTACAATCGGGTATACTACGTAATTTGAAAATGAAATGTACTTTTCAACTTAAATAAGGTTTGTAGTGTAATGTGATTGTCATTTTAGTTCAGCCTTGAACCCACGACACACGACATAAGTGGTGAGACACTCGGACTTGTTACCTAAATTCAAAATTAAATGTTTTAACATTTGGAAAAAGTATTTAAATAAAAAATACGAAACAAAGGGAATATGCTATAAATCTATTCAACAAATGCCTCCTTGTTTTCCTTGGTTTGACAATGATGAGCTGAATAGAAAATATGTCGAATTAGCATGACGAATACGCGCTGGCCACATTCCATCAGCAAAGTTTGCATTCCTTATGAAGAAAGCGAGTTCACCAAATAACAGCATGTGTAACACCGTGGAGGATGTGCAACATATGCTGATGGAGTGTGCAAGGGACCAAAATGAAAGATAAACTTTAATGAGTAAGTTTAAGTTAAATAAGTTAAATGTGGGCTTAATACAAACTATAATGTCCCGACCGAGGTCTGATCTAGTTTAACAACTTTGTAGCTTGGCGGAAGTGCTTAATCCATAACTTACTGTTATTTTTAGTAGATGTTGGTTTATTTTGTATTTCTCTTTTTGTGTTGAAATTGTATAAATGTACAATGGGGTTGGCATATCCTTGTGGATAAAAACTGCAAATTTATTAATAAAGATTTAAAAAAAAGTGGTGAGACCAAAACTTAAACCACAACGCCATACCTACAATCAAATAAATAATTGACTAGCAAAAAACACCGTAAAAACTTTATTTAACACCGAGACATTCGCATACCTAATTGTTTTACGTCATTCAATTTAATAAATGATTCCAAAAATGATCTTATTAACAAAGTATTTTTTTTTATAGTGTAAAGCGGCAAACGAGCACACGGATCGCCTGATGGTAAGCAATTATCGCCACCCATGGACACAAGCAACATCACAGGAGTCACAAGTGCGTTCCCGCCCCTTGGGGTTGGGAAAAGAGATAGGATAAGGAGTGGGATGAGGGAGAAGGAATAGGGGATAGGGCCTCCGGCACTCTCACTCACCGAACGAAACGCAACAGTTTAGGTACTGTTACTTTACGTCGATTTTCTGTGAGAGGGTAGTACTTCCCCGGTCGAGCCAGCCCATTCATGCTAAAATCAGCTAGGCTCTACTACCTAGAATTATTCTAAGTATCAATAAGGAAGCCCGTTGAAATGTTATTTATTTGAATTTTTGCTTATTTTATTACATCCTGTTTTATAATCCGAAATAACTTCCTGGGAACAGGAAATATTGAACAGATTTTCGATAAAAATATATTTGATGTCGACGTCAATATTATAAGAAATGAAAGATATTTAGTCGTTTTAGAGCCCCCTGCAGTTGGTCTAGTAATTAATGACATAGACTGCTTAGCCAGAGGTCGTTGGTTCAAATCGCGCCTAGGACATTTTTTGTGTAATTTTGAGCACGATTTTTTGGTCTGTGCGGAGTGTTTTCCTATGCTACAAATGTATTTAGAAATACATAGTTATATTTATCAGTTATTTGGTTATAAACAGGTTTGTGTGAGTTCTGAGATATTAAATTATTATTCACTAGACATTTTTACGAAACATATATCGTGTATTGTGTATCTTTAAATATTTGGTACCTACATATACCTATGAGTATATATTATATATATACCAATTTTCGATTCAAATGGTAGTTTATGTTTAGTTTATGAAAACGCTTAAGCCTATGTAGTCAAGCAGAAAGAGAAAACCGTAAACGAGAAGGTTTGAATTGTGTAACCGCCGGATACGGTTAGTGTTTTAAAACATCGTGAAAGAATCGAACCCGGAACAGCATGCAGACAGAGGAGAAGTGATCAATTGCGTCACTCGTGCTCTTATTGACAACACTAATGAACATTAATGACTGTGATTAATGTCACTTAATAAATAATCGATTGTTTTCCTACACTACTACGTATTTCTAAATGAGACAATTCTTGCTTCCTTGTTTTATTGTTTACTATAAGAACACTGCAGAGTTATCCTGTAACTTGATAGTTCTTGTAAGACGTCTTTCTCACATTTTAAGAGGTACTTTTGCATGTCTAAATAGGGAAGCCGCCTGGTAGTTGGTAATTAACAGTACTAAAGGTATCACATAAGCTTTCATATATAATACGAAATTAAATGAATGAAAGGCATCCTGTGATAAAGTCAGGCATATTAGTATAGAAGCAAGAGAGATATGTCAGGATCGTTGCAAATGGCGTTTCCTAGTCTCTGCCTACCTCTCCGGGAAACAGGCGTGAGTCTATGTATGTATGTATGTATTATTAATATATAAAAATTAAAATTCAGTTCATAAACAGTCTGCGATTTTACTGGCTTTAAACAAAATGAATGAGTCATAGCATAACTTTAAGAATACTTAGGACAGTAATTGCTTTATCACGTTAAGCGAAGAGGAACCATAGTAAAAAAAGAATAGTAGGTTAGCTAAGGCTGATCGGCGAGTTAATTACCTACTCTTGCGTCCTTAGACGCGCGGCGCAATCTGTACTGAGGCCGCGCCGGGCCGCGCTCGTCTATGAGATTGTATGCGTGAAAAGTGCGTGCGTACACGGCGCCGGCGACTCACGCGTACATTCAAACCGGCGGCGGCCGATTTGTATGAAGCTATCCTACTATTCTGTTTGTACTATGGAGGAACGGCGCAAAGCTGTGCATTAGTTTTCGCCCGCAGCTCTACCCACGTGGATATTGGTAATCACTGCAAAATGTAGCCTATGTTCTTTTCTGATGTAAAAACCATATTAGAGAAAATTTTCAACGACATCCGTTCAATTTTTGCGTGAAAAAGTAACAAACCTGCACCGATCCTTCCACACAGACTGTCGCGTTTTAATACTAACTCGACTTTGCCCACGACGCTGCACCTGTGGGACGTTTTAACCGCTTAACATAGGAATTTCCAAGAATCCTCTCTTAGTGCTACCTTGCACTCCCCAAGGAACATACCTACGAGTACATACCACATTTGATCTTATTAGAACACGTAGTTTTGACTATCAGTCAGTCAGTAACGCAAGAACTTTATTTTATATATACATACTAGAGGACGCCAGCAGCTACGCCTGCATTTTTTTTAAATTGACTCCTTTTGGTCTATCCCGTGGGAATTTCGGGAAATCCCTTCTTAGTGTAACCCTACGGTCCCCAAGGAACACCCATGCCAAAATTCAGCTTCCTGCGCCCAATAGTTTCGACTGTAGCGTGTCTGTCAGTCAGTCAGTAACGCTAGAATTTTATATTATATATACATATGTGCCGCAGTTTCCCTTGTATTAATATATATACCTACAACTGAAACCACGGCACACAACTAGTTCTATAACAACAGGTCAATCATCCGTGGCAGTCACGTGCGCGCTAATAACACCATGATCCGTAGATTGATATCGCCAGTTCTGAGAGAAGATTGGTGCAATTACCGACAGATTGCTGTTTCCTTGCTGATTGATATCTACGTGGCAGGTTCACGCGGTTCAAGATGAGATGAGGCAAAGTCTAGATCTCACGGATGAGGGAAAATCTAGCTTGAATGAACGGTGGATGCAGTGGTTTAAGGCTAAAGCTATCAGACCTATGGCAGTTCACCAACTGGTTTTGCACCGACACAATCTGTATCACTAATGATTCTCATGAAGACTGCTACTAGTGTAGGAGTACCTACTATTTAATTTTCAGCGAAGCCATTGCAATCATTTTACGCACTTAAGCCCTTTTCTCCCATGTTGAGACAGATACAATAAAAAACAAGAGGGCTGAGTAGCACTTCTCGAAATAACAGATCTTACATAAGATAGACACAGCGCTCAAATCTGGAGAAATAGGAGCTTAATAGAACTCTATAATATGCTCCTTTCTTTTTTATATCTATTTATTTTATTTATTTTTCATTTATAGTCTCACGCCTGTATTCCCAAAGGGGTAGGCAGAGGTGTAAATATTACACCCACATTTCGCCATGAATTTTTAGGTCCCACGTAATAGGCGGCGAGCCTATTGCCGTAACCGGGCACATCACCAGACTCCGGGCTGCTACTGAGTATTCGGAAAAACCCAGTAACACTTTTGCCCGACCCGGGGATTGAACCCGGGACCTCCGATCAGCAGTCGCAAACGCTATCAACTGGACTTTCTTTTTTTATTTTATTTTTTACGGAGAGAGACCCAAATCATGGGTTCTGCCTCTTAGGGCAGGCCGATGGTGTGTGACTCTACACTACAGGCGTTTAGGGCCTACCTCCTAAAACCACCGAGGTTTCCATCGAGAGCGCCGTCCCGTAGCAGCACTATATATCTACTATTCTAGAGATTTAAATGTTACTTATCAGACAGGCATTGAGGTAGAAGCATCCCTTTCATAATAAAAAAGCTTTCAATATTTTAGCCAGATATTCGCTGTTTTAAAATAGTTTATGGAAATTCAGTTTGTGAAAGTGCACTTCAGTTTTGAAGTCCTAGCTGCGGATGAATGATGTCGGAAATTTTATCCAACATTTTTCGGTTAAAAGGGTGCACAGAATTTTATATAACTGCAAATTATTGTTGAATCTAGTTGAGATTCACTTTGAAGCTAAATTACAAAAGTTAAAGCAATAAAAATAGAATAATGTAAACTTACATATTTCAGTAAAGTATTTTCTTCGAAACCGTTTTGTCTGAATTTACTTAACAACTTTAACCATTTGATAGTATGTAGTCCGAATGGTCAGTGAAATGTTACCGCTTATACTTACTTTGCAATGACATATAAGTCAACAATGCACCATATTCTAGAATAGGCTGCGGACAGATTCCTCAAAAGAAACAATCTACAATTTGATATTAATTTGCGAAATTTGGTCTCATACTCTAAAATGTCTCGGAAGTCGGACGTCAACGTACGAGTAAAGTAGTAGTAGTAGTACGTCAAACAGGCTGACCTATATAATAAGTAACAATCATCAGGTTACGCACTGATAGTCCATCAAATTTCACAGCTACAATCACCCAGTGAGTTAGAAACGTAACGTTTGTCACCTTTTAAAGACATAAAGACATATTTATTTCTACATATTGGTTGTTTACAACACTTATACATGTCAAAACCCTATTCTAGATGAAGCCGGCTTTTCCTAGCTAAATGACTTCTTGAGAAGAAAGGCCGAAACAAACTCAGAGTCATTGCTTTTTTTGTCATTTCATCTCTTCGTTTATATTCTTTTGAAGTCCAGACATAATAGGTTTAGATGCGAGTACAATGCAGGATATCATCTGACGCTTATAACTGACTCAGCCCGCTGATGGCCCGCATTCAACAGCCATCGTACGGCTCAACCTTGATTGAGGGAGCCAGCACGACCTGAATCATTATGCCTCCACGCCATCAGTAGGTGTATGCATAAGCATGAAATTATGCTCTTTTTAACATCACAACCGGAAAATTGCTCGAAAACAAAAGGTGAATATTTGGGAGTTTGGATAAGTGAAAGATCTTTTAAAGTATTCGTTTTAGTTGTCCCATCAAAGTTGGACGAAGAGGTGAAATGTGCATTGAGTGCATCAAAATTTATGTCTTTGGGGATTGCGTCATTGCGCGACTTACCAACTCCCATCGTTCTAAGAAATTTCCAGACTTTAACTGGGTCTCCATTTTCAACAGAGTTGTGAATATGTTGGCGTTGTGCTTTTCTACACACCTTATTGCAGAGATTTCTTGCACTTATATATTTCTCCAAATTATAAGGGGTTGGACGACACTTATACCGCGCCTTAGCTGCAGCTTTTTTAGAAATAATGTTTTTGATATCGTCAGTCAGCCTATATTGTTTTCCTACACTAGGTACTAGGTATTACTAAATGAGACAATTCTTGCTTCCTTGTTTTATTATTTACTAAAGCGGCGATAGCCTAGTGGTGTATGTAACGGACTGCCGAGACGATGGTCTCGGGTTCGATCCCCAGATACCCCGGGCACACACCTCTGGCTTTTCGAAGTGATGTGTGTATTAAAAACGTAAATTATCGCTCGCTTAATAATGTGCCCGGTAGATGGCAATAGGCTCGCCCCGTGACGTAATTCGTTGGGACCGAAACATAACTGGCGAAAAGTGGGTGTGTAATACACCTCTGCCTACCCCTTCGGGGATAAAAGGCGTGAAATTATGTTATGTTATAAGAACACTGCAGATTTATCCTGTAACTTGATAGTTCTTGTAAGACATCGTTCTCACTGTTTAAGAGGTACTTTTTGCATGTCTAAATAGGGAAGCCACCTGGTAGTTGGTAATTAACCGTACTTAAGGTATCACATAAGCATTCATATACATATAATACCAAATTAAATGAATGAAAGGCATCCTGTGATAAAGGCAGATACTAATATTAGTATAGAAGCAAGAGAGATATGTCAGGATCGTTGCAAATGGCGTTCCGTAGTCTCTGCCTACCCCTCCGGGAAACAGGCGTGAGTCTATGTATGTATGTATGTAGTATTAATATTTAAAAAAATAAAAATGATATAAAACAGTCTGCGATTTTACTGGCTCTAAACAAAATGAATGAGTCATAGCATAAATTTAAGAATACTTAGGGCAGTAATTGCTTTATCACGTTAAGCGAAGAGGAACCATAGTAAAAAAAGAATAGTAGGTTAGCTAAGGCCGATCGGCGAGTTAATTACCTACTCTTGGGTCCTTAGACGCGCGGCGCAATCTGTACTGAGGCCGCGCCGGGCCGCGCTCATCTATGAGATTGTGTGCGTGCGTACACGGCGCCGCCGGTTTAGGAAGCTATCCTACTATTCTTTTTGTACTATGGAGGAACGGCGCACAGCTGTGCATTAGTTTTAGCCCGCAGCTCTACCCACGTGGGTATTGGTAATCACTGCAAAATGTAGCAGCCTATGTTCTTTTCTGATGTAAAAACTATATTACAGAAAATTTGGAACGACATCCGTTCAATTTTTGCGTGAAAAAGTAACAAACCTGCACCGATCCTTCCACACAGACTGTCGCGTTTTAATACTAACTTGACTTTGCCCTCGACGCCGCACCTGTGGGACGTTTTAACCGCTTAACATAGGAATTTCCAAAAATCCTCTCTTAGTGCTACCTGGCACTCCCCAAGGAACATACCTACGAGTACATACCACATTTGATCTTCTTAGAACACGTAGTTTTGACTATCAGTCAGTCAGTAACGCAAGAACTTTATTTTATATATACATACTAGAGGACGCCAGCAGCTACGCCTGCATTTTTTTTAAAATTGACCCCTTTTGGCCTATCCCGTGGGAATTTCGGGAAATCCCTTCTTAGTGTAACCCTACGGTCCCCAAGGAACACCCATGCCAAAATTCAGCTTCCTGCGCCCAATAGTTTCGACTGTAGCGTGTCTGTCAGTTAGTCAGTAACGCTAGAATTTTATATTATATATACATATGTGCCGCAGTTTCCCTTGTATTAACATCTAAACCTACAAACGGTACCAAGGCACACAACTAGTCCTATAACAACAGGTCAATCATCCGTGGCAGTCACGTGCCCGCTAATAACACCATGATTCGTAGATTGATATCGTCAGTTCTGAGAGAAGATTGGTGCAATTACCGACAGATTGCTGGGTAATGTTTCCTTGCTGATTGATATCTACGTGGCAGGTTCACGCGGTTCAAGATGAGATGAGGCAAAGTCTAGATCTCACGGATGAGGGAAAATCTAGCTTGGATGAACGGTGGACGCATTGGTTTAAGGCTAAAGCTATCAGACTAATGGCAGTTCACCGACTGGTTTTGCACCGACACAATCTGTATCACTAATGATTCCCATGAAGACTGCTACTAGTGTAGGAGTACCTACTATTTAATTGTCAGCGAAGCCATTGCAATCATTTTTTGCATTAAAGCCCTTTTCTACCATGTTGAGATTAACACAGAATAAAATACAAGAGGGCTGAGTAGCACTTCTCGAAATAACAGATCTTACATAAGATAGACACAGCGCTCAAATCTGGAGAAATAGGAGCGTAATAGAATTCTATAAAATGTTCCTTTCTTTTTTTATATTTATTTATTTTTTATTTATAGTCTCACGCCTGTATTCCCAAAGGGGTAGGCAGAGGTGTAAATATTACACCCACATTTCGCCATGAATTTTTAGGGCGAGCCCTAGCGGGCACATCACCAGACTCCGGGCTGCTACTGAGTATTCGGAAAAACCCAGTAACACTTTTGCCCGACCCGGGAATCGAACCCGGGACCTCCGATGAGCAGTCGCATACGCTATCAACTGGACTTTCTTTTCTTATTTTATTTTTTACGGTAGAGACCCAAATTATGGGTTCTGTAAACCACCTCGGTTTCCTTCGAAGGCGCCGTCCCGTAGCAGCACTATGTATCTACTATTCTAGAGATTTAAATGTTACTTATCAGACAGGCATTGAGGTAGAAGCATCCCTTTCATAATAAAAAGGCTTTCAATATTTTAGCCAGATATTCGCTGTTTTAAAATAGTTTTTGAAAATTCCGTTTGTGAAAGTGCATTTCAGTTTTGAAGTCCTAGCAGCTGATGAATGTTGTCGGAAATTTCATCCAACATTTTTCGGTTAAAAGGGTGCATAGAATTTTATATAACTGCAAATTATTGTGGAATCCAGCTGAGATTCACTTTGAAGCTAAATTACAAAAGTTAAAGCAATAAAAATAGAATAATGTAAACTTACATATTTCAATAAAGTATTTTCTTCGAAACCGTTTTGTCTGAATTTACTTAACAACTTTAACCATTTGATAGTATGTAGTTCGAATGGTCAGTGAAATGTTACCGCTTATACTTACTTTGCAATGACATATAAGTCAACAATGCACCATATTCTAGAATAGGCTGCGGACAGATTCCTCAAAAGAAACAATCTACAATTTGATATTAATTTGCGAAATTTGGTCTCATACTCTAAAATGTCTCGGAAGTTGGAGGTCAACGTACGAGTAAAGTAGTAGTAGTACCTCAAACAGGCTGACCTATATAATAAGTAACAATCATCAGGTAACGGACCGATAGTTCATCAAATTTCACAGCTATAATCACCCAGTGAGTTGGAAACGTAACGTTTGTCACCATTCGTTGTACCGTCTTGTTAAGTAAGTGTAAGTGGAGAAAATGAATGAGCCATGGTAAGAATGAAGAAGATATTGAAAGCAGAGTTAATGAAGGTACTTAATAGAGTTCATGGAGCTCTGAAGGCGTTTATTAACAGCCAAAACGTGTCCAAAAAGGTACGTTTGCCTGTGTATGTGTTAGTGCCATTCCGTAGTCTCTGCTTACTAGTACCTACCACTTCCAGCTCCGTCATCAGATCAGGTGCATGACATCATAATACTGCATTGTCAAGCGATATAAACATGCATTCAAAATTGCCGCTCAAGAGAAAACCATAGGGTGGTGTGTAAAATGTATCTTGCAATATTTCATTGCAGACATTGAACAGGTGAAAGTAAATAAAAGCTTGTAAAAGTGGAAAATCTTGAATTAAATTTTAACTGTTACTCGACTTTTTGGTGATCGTGATCACGGCAAGGCAAAATAATATTCGTACTTACATAATATTTAATATCAATGTTTAACTATTGCATATAATAAAAAACAGTAGAAAATATCAGAAATTCCAATCCATGATCCATGTTATTTACCTCATCAAAAATACTACAACGCCTACAGTCACACTTAAAAACAACGTCAATGCCCTTTTTATATTAGGAGACTCTTAAATAGTAAAAATGTCAGGCACGCGCCTGCGCCGGCGCCGGTTCGTTCTTGCTACCTTTCATTGTTCGCGAATACAGTATTTTGATTCAGTTGCACATAGTACTGTTATGTTCGTCGAGGTAACTAGGTTTTAGTATCAAATATTTTTGCTTACTAACTGTGCTGAATGAATTCACCCTATTTTTCAAAATCAGTGGATTTTCGCCATCCATTTCCCCAATTAGGGATTGATTAGCAAAAAATCCTACTTTAGTAATGCATGTTTCTGTTATGAAAACAACCCTCTCCTCAAATTGTATGCTTCTTGCCTCAATAATTTGGATCCAATTTAAGTGATTTTATATGCCTTGTATATAAAATCACTTGAGTTACATTTATCCTTAGCATAGCTCAAAACACGTAGTGGGTGATCGCACTCATTATTAAGAACAACTTTTGTCGTGGGACAGTGCCGATATCGCATAAACAGATCTGCTGGTCCATACATTTCAAGGTTAAATGCATGGAGCAGCCGATTATTTACATGGTTTCGACAAACTCCCAAAACAAAATTTGCTCATAATAACGAATACACTCACCCTCTTAGCTGTTTGCACTTTACGTATATTTTTTATTCACGGCTGTATCCTCGAAAGGGTAGGCAGAGGTGAATTTGCAAACACCCACATTTCTACAAGAATTTATATAAGTTCCACGCGAGCCTGTAGCCGTTACCGAGCACTTTGCCAGACTCTGTGCTGTTACTGCGCATTCAGAAAAACCCAGCAACACTTTTGCCCGACCTAGAAATCGAACCCGGTACCTGTATCAGCAACATATGCTGGACCACGGAGGCAGTCACACAGTTTACTTATAACCTTGTAAACCTGTTAGCGTGTTCATTAGCACAGTATGCACAGTCATGGCGAGGCCCTGCCTGCATACATGAATCATAATAAACCTTCGATACTGCCATACACAACTACGACGCTTATAAGGTTTGCTCTTTATTTAGGTCTATGATGAATCGCCTTCCATAGTTCAAGGGTCAATACAAAAACGTGTGGTTGGCTAGAACGTTGCATATTTTGATTGCAGTAAAAAATGCTGTAGTTGTAATGAACCGTAAATAATTATATAAAAATGCTAATCTAATACTAATATATAAAGCTCAAGAGTTTTTTGGTTTGTTTGCTTGAATGCGCTAATCTCAGGAACTATTGTTCCGATTTGAAAATCCTAAATTCCGTGTTAGATAGCCCATTTATTGAGGAAGGCTATAGGCTATATAACATCACGCAATGAGCCACGGAACGAAGCTGTAGCCTTAAATAACGCGGGTGTAACCGCGGGCTCATCTAGTAATTAGATCAATCTGAAAGTAAACATCGTGTTGTTTTTGCGATCCTGTATAAGCAGTTTATAATCCTCTAAATATCTATAAAAATACATTAAGCAAATACCATAATTACGCTAGCACAGGTTTAATGGGTAAACATGTCTGCCTCGTTGGTCTCGCGGCATAATTTGCGCGTGGGATTGGGAGAACTCGGATTCGATTCCCGGGTCGGGCAAAGTGTTATTGGGTTTTTCCGTTAGGAAATTCTCAGTAGCAGCACGGAGTCTGGTAATGTGCCCGGTACGGCAATAGGCTCGCCCCCTATTACGTGGGACCTAAAAATTAATGGCGAAATGTGGGTGTAATATTACACCTCTACGGGGATACAGGCGTGAGTCTATAAAATAAAAAATAAATAAAAAAAACATGCCTGACCTACATACAAGTCCATCATTAGACACTAATATTATCCTTCTAATAAACAAACTCGTTGTTCACAAAGGCATCTGTCACACGTCACACACCACGTGAGGAACACAATACCTAACCTCTCGTATCGCTACGTCACGTCTATTGACAACTTAAGAGGTGGATATACGCCGTTGACCTTGCTCGTACTACTGGTTAGTTGTCCACGCGCGATTTGCGAATATCGGTGACGTAAAAAAATCCTTAGAAAATAATAAGTAAAGTTATTTGCAAAACTAAGCTGAAGGTTCCCTTGGTGTTCTAATATATAAGAGGCTGATTCAATTTAAACAATCTTATCATTGATAGATTAGGAGAAAAAAGGTTATAACTACAAAAACAGAGGTTTCTTTGCATATTTTATTCAGATATTTAAAATACTTTTTTTAGGATTTGGTACCGAAGAGAAAATGCTTTATATGATGTAGATTAAGACATACTTTTTTGGATTTTTTTTCTATAACAATTACGGAGAAAGACGGTTTTAATTTAGCTCTAATGACGCCTTATTCGCATATGTCCTCGCCATAATATATAATTATACATAAATATTTACTGGCAGTCTGGTGCATCCTGCGTAGAAGATAATTTATAAATGATAAAACTATGTTTATATTAAAATCTGTTTTGAATGAGCAGATAATAATTGTCCAGAATAATAGACTGACTCTGAGTTTATCCTTTTTTTATTTTATTTTAGGTCTAAAGTTAAAATTGAACTCATAATTATATTAATCTCACGGGTCAGCACACTGCTCTAAGAGCCGTGCTGTTGTCAGTCCTCCTTATAGGTATTTCTTTTCCCCAATCGAAAAATCGGCAACGCGCTTGTGAGTCCTCTGGTGTTGCTCGTGTCCATGGGCGGCGGTAATTTCTTACCATCAGGCGATCCGGCTCATTTGCCATTTAAACAAAAAAGCCGTGGATAATAGGTAAAAAATGCCTGACCTACAAGTCAATCATTACACAATTATCCTTCTATTAAACAAACTCGTTGTTCACAAAGGCATGTGTCACACGTCACACACCACGTGAGGAACACAATACCTAACCTCTCGTATCGCTAGGTCACGTCTATTGACAACTTAATAATACATATTTACTGGCAGTCTAGTGCATCCTGCGTATAAGATAATTTAATTTATAAATTACTACATAGATGAGCCCGTTACACCCGCGTTATTTAAGGCTACTGCTCCGCTCCCGTCGCTCAAAGCGCGATGTTATATAGCCTATGGCCTTCCTCGATAAATGGGCTATCTAACACTGAAAGAATTTTTGAAATCGGTCCAGTAGTTCCTGAGATAAGTGCGTCCAACCAAACAAACAAACTCTCCAGCTTTATATATATTAGTATAAGATAAAATAATAAATATGTTTATAATGTAGCATGTTTTGTGCGAGCAAATGATTACTGGCCGGAATAATTAACTGGCTCTGAGTATGTCCTTTTCTTATCTCTGTTTTTGCGCCTAACAGGCTAGTATAAATTTAACTCATAATTATATAAATTCACGTGGCAGAATACTGCTCTAAGAGCATTGCTGATACCAGTGATACCAGTCCTCCTTCTATTTCTTTTCCCAACCCAAAGGTCTGCAACACACTTGGGACTCCTCTGATTTTGCCTGTGTATATGGGCGACGGTAATTTCTTATATTCAGGCGATCTGTCTGCTCGTTTGCCACCATTTACACAAAAAATAAACATACATACATACTTACATAAACTCACGCCTGTTTCCCGGAGAGGCAGGCAGAGACTACGGAACGCCATTTGCAACGATCCTGACATATCTCTCTTGCTTCATTCACTCCCATCAGATTCCTCATGCATGCTCTTCTGTTCAGGGTACTTCTAATCTATCCTGTTTTTAGGATGTCCAATCTGGTCAGAACGTCCGCCTAGGTCTTCCCCTTCGTCCTGTCCCATTCACACTTGCCTTGTATATCTGCTTGGTCAATCTTTCATCATCCATCCTCTCCACATGCCCAAAACGTGGATAATCGCAATCAAATACCTTTGGGTTGTGGAGAACAGACAGCAGTTGCCCTGTAGTAAAAACTAGTATTCTCTGAATTCTGACAAATCTGGATAAAGCTAAAGATCGGACTAAAAGGCTATGATAGTAATAATTTGGTTGACCACCAGTTTGAAACCCGACTTATTCTTATTGGAAAACACATACTATTAATAAATCCGCAAGGAGTATTGCTGGAAAGAAGAAAACCCGATCTATTGTCGTGCGATAGGATCTCTTCATCTTAAAAGTCGTTAAGGAACAGTTATAATCTGTAAACTTCCAAAATATGTTGTTACTATACAATACATCCATCGGATGATATACTGGTTTGGGTTAAGAGCAAGTTTTGTTAAAAACCAAACCAGTTTATCATACAAATTATTTTTAAGTGGTTTATGACCAACGTTATGATTATATTATTAAACTGGAATCGGTATAAATTGTGCGAAGTTGTTTTTTTATTTAACTTTAGCTGTCAAATATACCTACACGTATAAATTTATTATCAAAATGTTTTTGCATGGAAGAGAACTGTCTTCTGACACAAGTTATTTCAAAAAGGCCACAAGGCCACATAAAACATTTATCTTATAAAATGTTGATGGCAAATGAAGTATTAGAAGGATGGTTTTCCACATTTCCATTTGGAATAGAATCTTATATTATACTAATATATAAAGCTGAAGAGTTTGTTTGTTTGGTTGAACGCGCTAATATCAGGAACTACTGGTCTGATTTGAAAAATTATTTCAGTGTTAGATAGCCCATTTATCGAGGAAGGCTATAGGCTATATAAAATCCCGCTTTGAGCGACGGGAGCTGGGCAGTAGCCTTAAATAACGCGGGTGTAACCGCGGGCATCCTCTAGTGGTCTGTCTATATTCCTTTACATCCTAGGTACATGTGAAGTAGGTGTCTACTTGGAAATTGATACAGACTCCTAACAGAATATTGGAAAATTAAATAAATAGCGCTAATAGCGTGCCAATAACGAGATCGATAAAGTTGAGCTACGTTTCCAGAGGTCTCCCTTGGATTGGTGGCTGCATATTATTGCATTTTTACATCAAGTCTTCGAAGCAGCCCCTGCCTGTTTTAGTCATAAGTCCATGATGACTTCATATTATTATTATTCATCAGTACTTGTTCCGTGTGGGAATCGAACCCATAACAACTGTCTCATCAGAATTTTGTTTCAACGACAAAACATCAACCACTACGCCAGCCAAGTCAATGTAGTGTCGTTGTAATGTATTTTTTTTTATAATAATAGGCGGCAAACGAGCAGACGGATCACCTGATGGTAAGCAATTACCACCGCCCATGGACACAAGCAACACCACAGGAGTCACAAGTGCGTTGCCGCTCCTTGGGTTTGAGAAAAGGGATAGGATAAGGAGTGCGATGAGGGAGAAGGGGATAGGGCCTCCGGCACTTCCACTCACCGAACGAAACGTTGGATTTTTTTTTAATTCATGCTGAAATCAGCTAGGCTCTACTACCTGTGGAAAATGTATGAGCAACAATATCTCATAAGGGTCAAACAACTCGTCGGCCTCGTAAATGAATTTACGCAGAATATTTGCAAGGTTTTGGAATTTGATTTCCGCGTCGAACAATGTTATTGAGATTTCTGTTTAAAATATATGTATTTTTTATAGACTCATGGCTGTATTCTCGAAGGGGTAGGCAGAGGTGTAATACCCACATTTCGCTGTGATTGTTTTGGTCGCACGTAATAGGGGGCGAGCCTATTGCCGTTACCGGGCACATCACCAGACTCCGTGCTGCTACTGAATTCGGAAAAACCCAGTAACACTTTTACCTGACCCGGGAATTGAACCCGGGACCTCCGATCAGCAGTCGCATACGCTATCCACCGAACCACGAAATGTGGGTGTGTAATACACCTCTGCCTACCCCTTCGATAGAGGCGTGAAGTTATGTATGTACATTCAATATTGACCTGCGGGAATATTAGGTATTTTAACTCAAATAAAAAAACCGGCCAAGTGCGTGTCGGGCCACGCGCAATGTAGGGTTCCGTAGTTGCCCATAATGACTTGCTGCAAAGGGTATTAATGTACAACAAATCCGACTGTTTATTTTACTGAAAAAATAATTTTAATAACACTATTATAAGAACCTAAGTTTTGTTTAGAAAAATACTAGGTATGTATCCAGTTATGTATTGTAAACATAAAATGTGGTTACCAGGATATACTACTACCACAGTATATAAAGACATACAGTAGTTTGACGCCTTTGATCTCGAAGAAAAAGCCGACAACGTCTAGACAAGGGTAAGGAGGCTAGGGCTGCCACATTTAAACAATACCTACTAATTCAAACACCGTCTATTTATTTTAGAAAAATATAACAATTGCTACGCTACATTAATATTATATAGTGTAAACCACTTGTTTATTATATGAAAATAATTAACGATGAATAATTATTATAAAACAGTTTGCATTTAGTTTGCACTTGCGGTGACAGCTTTGCATACAAAGTGTCAGTCAGCACCTATTTCACACCGCAAGTGTCGTCGTAGGAGGCGGTTAAGGATATTAAGCATTTTTTCAGATATACTAGGTGGTTATCGTACAAACCTAGTTAAAATAAAGCGATTGATATAGCGGTCGTTTAATGGATGGGCAACCATGGGATCAGCTTGCAGAGCCTATATTATCGATATGAAGTATTTTGAAGATCTATTTTCGAGCAAACTACGTTAAGGTGAAGCAATAGACATCAAGGTCATTTTATGGATGGGTGACCGGGCTATAAGATTACTGAGAACATGTGTGGGGTTTGTAAAAGGGGGCCAAAAATATGGTTATTTTTTAGCTAGGACGCGCCGTTACCAAGATACATATTAATATTTGATAGGTACACTTACCTAATACGAAGGTACTAGGTTAGGTACTTATTGCATGAAATTAAAATCACGCTTGAATCGAATATTACCTTACAACGCTTATTTTCTTACGTCTGCCATGTTGTTTACGTATAGTAATTACTACTTTATTCTGTGACAAGAGGATGCCCGCGGTTACACCCGCGTTATTTAAGGCTACTCTGCTACCGTCGCTCATAGCGTGATGTTATGTAACCTATAGCCTTCCCCGAAAAATGTGCTATCTAACACTGAATGAATTTTTCAAATCGGACCAGAAGTTACTGAGATTAGCGCTTTCTAACAAACAAACAAACTATTCAGTTTTATATATTAGTATTAGATTTGGCCAAACATGAGATATTGTAAAAAGTTAGTAGATTAGTGGGTACGTGCACATTATTTTAAGGGGATTTAGGTATATACATACGTTTAAAAATAATATAAATAATTAAAAGTAATGAAATTTTAATGTTTTGTGTAAGTAAATTGATGAAATCGCAGATTTTTTAAATGCTTATTTTTTAAATCTTTAAATGAAGCATGAAGAATTGCAATGACTCACAGCACAAGTCGTATGTACCATCTTAATTAATATTCATAAGCAAATAAATAAGTAACGAACAAAAAACAAGCACGCGCCAGCCCCCAAAAACATGTACCTAGTTAGGAACTAAAGTGATATACGTAAGTAGGTACCGCTCTTCCCGCGTCTCACCTCTTGTCCCCC